>CAMZMU010000052.1:156919235-157519235 GCA_947311845.1 Poa pratensis
TATCTCCAATAAGATAACTAACATGCTGGGTAAACAAATTACAGCTGGGCAATTGACAATTGATAAGTGCATATAACATGCATGTGTGAGCTGTGGTGTCTACTATGAGATTCATTTGGGCATTACGACAAAGTACATAGACCGCTATCCAGCATGCATCTATGCCTAAATAGTCCACTTTCCGGTTAACATCCGTACCCCTTCCAGTATTAAGTTGCAAGCAACAGACAATTGCATTAAGTAATGTGCGTAATGTAAACAATACATTCATCCTTGAATAAAGCATTGCTGTTTTACCCCTAGTGGCAACAACACATCTACAACCTTAGAACTTGCTGTCACTATCCCAGGTTAAATAGAGGTTGAACCCAACTATCATGCATAAATACCCCCTCTTGGAGTCACAAGTATTCACTTGGCCAAGGCTTCAACAAGTAACGGAGAGCATGCAAGATCACAAATGACATAGACATGATAATATAATATTCAGCTCCACATAGGTATCAATATAAGTCAGATCCCAGCAAACACAACATGTAGCATTACAATAAGATGATCTTGATCATGATAGGCAGCTCACAAGATCTAAACATGATGGCACAAGTGGAGAAGACAACCATCTAGCTACTGCTATGGACCCATAGTCCAAGGATGAACTACTCACGCATCACTCCGGAGGCGGGCATGGCGATGTAGAGCCCTCCGGTGATGATTCCCCTCTCCGGCAGGGTGCCGGGAAGAGCTTCAGAACCCCCCGAGTTAGGGTTGACGACGGCGGCGGCAGCGAATATGTTCTGGATGAAAGGCTCGGTGTTTTAGGGTTTTCACGTCTCGGGGAATAAATAGGCGAAGGGGCGATGTCGGCGGACCCCCGAGGGGCCCAAACCACAGGCGCGGGCTGGGCCCACTGCCGCGCCGCCAGGTGGTTTGGCCACCTCGTGGCTCTCCTTCGTCTCTCCTTCGGACTCCGTGTACGTGTGGAAAAATAGGGACTTGGCCTTTTGTTTCGTGCAATTCCGAGAATATTTCCAGAAGTAACTTTCTGAAACCAAAAACAGCAGAAAACAGGGAACTGGCACTGTGGCATCTTGTTAATAGGTTAGTCCCAGAAAATGCATAAAAGTGATATGAAGTGTATATAAAACATGTAGCAAATGGTATAATATAAGCATGGAACAGCAGAAATTATGGATACGTTGGAGACGTATCAAGCATCCCCAAGCTTAGTTCTACTCGTCCTCGAGTAGGTAAAACGATAACAACAAATAATTTCTGAGGAGACATGCTTTCACACAATCTTGATCAATATATTGCAAGGCTCATGTCATGAATGAAGTGACTCAAAGCAATGGTCTATAGTTTGCTAACAAATAGATAAAGAGTAAACAATGAATCATATAAGCAAAAACTTTTCATGAATAGTACTTTCAAGACAAGCATCAAAAAGTTTTGCATAAGAGGTAACTCATAAAGCAATAGATTCAAAGTAAAAGGCATTGAAGCAACACAAAGGATGATTAAGTTTCAGCATTGCTTTCAACTTGTAACATGTATATCTCATGGATAGTTGTCAACATAAAGCAATATAACAAGTGCAATAAGTAAACATGTAAGAATCAATGCACACAAAGTTGACACAAGTGTTTGCTTCTAAGATAGAAAGGAGTAGGTAAACTGACTCAACATAAAGTAAAAGATAGGCCCTTCGCAGAGGGAAGCAGGGATTAAATCATGTGCTAGAGCTTTTTAAGTTTTCGAAAGCATATAGAGAGCACAAAATAAGTATTTGAGAGGTGTTTGTTGTCAACGAATGGTAGTGGGCACTCTAACCCCCTTGTCAACCAGACTTTCAAGAGCGGCTCCCATGAAGGACGTTATCTCTACCAGCAAGGTAGATCATCCCTCTTCTCTTTTGTTTACACATGTATTTTAGTTTCTTTATAGATGACACTCCTCCCAACCTTTTGCTTACACAAGCCATGGCTAACCGAATCCTCGGGTGCCTTCCAACATTCACATACCATGGAGGAGTGTCTATTTGCAAATTAAGTTGCTTACTGATAAATCAGGGCAAAACATGTGAAGAGAATTATTAATGAAAGTTGTAATTAATTGGGGCTGGGCACCCCGTTGCCAGCTCTTTTTGCAAATTATTGGATAAGCGGATGTATATGCCACTAGTCCATTGGTGAAAGTCTGTCAGAAGTAAATGACAAGATTGAAAGATAAAACACCACATACTTCCTCATGAGCTATAAAACATTGACACAAATAAGGAGTAATAAAGTTTTGAATAGTTTAAAGGTAGCACATGAAATATTTACTTGGAATGGCAGGAAATACCACATAGTAGGTAGGTATGGTGGACACAAATGGCATGGGTTTTGGCTCAAGTTTTGGATGCACGAGAAGCATTCCCTCTCAGTACAGAGTTTAGGCTAGCAAGGTTGTTTGAAGCAAACACAAGTATAAACCGGTACAGCAAGAATCACATAAAAACATATTGCAAGTATTATAAGACTCTACACTGTCTTCCTTGTTGCTCAAACATTTTACCAGAAAATATCTAGACCTTAGAGAGAACAAATATGCATCCCAAGTCTCAACAAGCTCTACGGTAGTTCTCCACTACTAGGCTTTAACTACATGATGCAAGAGCTTAAACATGATCTACTTGAGAGCTCAAAACAATTGCAAAGCATCAAATCGAAACAAGACAATGATCTACAAGAATGCATATGTCTTTTCCAATACCAACTACTACATGTAGCATTTTCTTTCTTCCAAACAAACACCAATCAATTTATTTAAACATAAACTCTCCAAATGATAATATAATGCAGCAAGAGAGTATTTATAAACAAGTGCTAACAGCTCGAAGAGATGCATGAAAAACAGGAGCTAAAAGCACTGCAGTAGCTAGTTAAGAATACTCAACAAATATAAGTGAAGAACATGAGTATTCACATGAAAAAGCGGAGCGTGTCTCTCTCCCACACAAGGATTGCTAGGATCCGAATTTATTCAAACAAAAACAAAAATAAAAACACACAGACGCTCCAAGTAAAGCGCATAAGATGTGAAAGAATTAAAATATAGTTTCACTAGAGATGACCTGATAAGTTTGTTGATGAAGAAGGGGATGCCTTGGGCATCCCCAAGCTTAGACGCTTGAGTCTCTCTGAATATGGTTGGGATGAACCACGGGGGCATCCCCAAGCTTAGGCTTTTCACTCTTCTTGATCACATAATATCACCCTTCTCGCTTGATCCTTGAAAACTTCCTTCACACCAAACTCAAGACAGTTCTCATTAGAGGGTTAGTGCATAATCAAAAATTCTCATATTCTGTAATGATACAATCAATCCCAAAGCTTCTGGACATTAGCTACAGCCACCAATGCTTTGTGGAGCAAAGAAATCCACACAAACACAGTAAAAGAGCGAATGCAAAACAAAAGGCAGAATCTGTCAAAAACAGAACAGTCTGGAATGACGAATTTTTTCGAGGCACTTAAGTTGCTCAGATGGATCTGGCCTAAAATAATGAAAGTTGCGTACATATCTCAGGAATATGCGTGATTTTTTCAGAATTTTTTGAATTTTCTACAGGGAGATAAGCTCAAATCCGTGACAGCTAAAAATCTGTCACTGCGCAGAAATCCAAATCTTGCATCAACTTTCAATATAGAACTTTACTTGGCACAACATTGCGATAAAATAAAGATACAAAGGAGTTGCTACAGAAGTAACAAAACTCCTTGACTCAAAGAAAACAAAAATAACAGCAAATAAAAACGATGGGTTGTCTCCCATAAGCGCTTTTCTTTAACGCCTTTCAGCTAGGCGCAGAAAGTGAAAATCAAGTGTTGTCAAGAGAAGAAGCATCAACATCATAACTTGCTCTAACAATAGAGTCAAAAGGTAACTTCATTCTCTTCCTAGGGAAGTGTTCCATACCTTTCTTGAGAGGAAATTGGTACCTTATATTACCTTCTTTCATATCAATGATGGCACCAACAGTTCGAAGAAAAGGTCTTCCCAAAACAATAGGACAAGATGCATTGCATTCAATATCCATAACAATAAAATCAACGGGGACAAGGTTATTGTTTACTGTAATAAAAACATCATTAACTCGCCCCAAAGGTTTCTTCATAGCATTATCAGCGAGAAAAACATCCAAATAACAATGTTCCAAAGGTGGCAAATCAAGAATATCATAAAGCTTCTTGGGCAAAACCGAAATACTTGCACCAAGATCACACAAGGCATTGCAATCAAAATCATTCACCTTTACCTTAATGATGGGTTCCCAACCATCTTCTAATTTCCTAGGAATAGAAGCTTTAAGTTTCAACTTCTCCTCCCTAGCTTGCAAAAGAGCATTTGTAATATGCTTTGTAAAAGCCAAATTAATAGTGCTAGCATTGGGACTTCTAGCTAATTTTTGCAAGAACATAATAACTTCAGAGATGTTACAATCATCAAAATCAAAATCATTATTGTCAATGGTGGTGGAACCATTGTCTCCAATAGTTTGAAAAATTTCAGCACTTTTATCAGAAAAAGTTTCAGCAGTTTTAGGCAATTTCAAACGCTTTGCAGAAGTAGTAGAGACATTACCAACACCAATAACATTACCATCAATAGTAGGAGGCTTACTAGCATGTGAAACATTAGCATTACTAGTGGTGGTGATAGTACAAACTCTAACTATACTATTCTCTTTTTCAAGTTCTTCCTCTTTTTCCCACCTAGCATGCAATTCAGCCAACATCCTAATATTATTATCAATTCGAACTTGGATGGCATTTGCTGTAGCAAATGACTTATATCTTTAACTTCATTAGGCATAACTTTCAGTTTTAGAATTTCAACATCATGAGCAAGACTATCAACTTTAGAGCAAGATCATCAATTTTTTCAAACTTTTCCTCAACAGTTTTATTGAAAGCTTTTTGTGTGCTAATAAATTCTTTAAGCATAGCTTCAAGATCAGAGGACACACTTCTATTGTTGCTGTAGGAATTACCATAAGAATTGCCATAACCATTTGAAGGATAAGGCTTATAGTTGTTGCTACCAAAATTATTCCTATAAGCATTGTTGTTGAAGTTGTTGTTTTTAATGAAGTTTACATCAACATGCTCTTCTTGAGCAACCAATGAAGCTAAAGGAACATTATTAGGATCAACATGAGATCTACCATTCACAAGCATAGACATAATAGCATCAATCTTATCACTCAAAGAGGAGGTTTCTTCAACAGAATTTACCTTCTTACCTTGAGGAGCTCTTTCGGTGTGCCATTCGGAATAGTTGATCATCATATCATCAAGTAGCTTTGTTGCTGCACCTAAAGTGATGGACATAAAGGTTCCTCCAGAGGCTGAATCCAATAAGTTCCTTGAGGAAAAATTTAATCCTGCATAAAAGGTTTGGATGATCATCCAAGTAGTCAGTCCATGAGTGGGACAATTCTTCACCAAAGATTTCATTCTTTCCCAAGCTTGAGCAACATGTTCATTATCAAGTTGTTTAAAATTCATAATGCTACTTCTCAAGGATATAATCTTAGCAGGAGGATAATATTTCCCTATGAAAGCATCTTTGCATTTTGTCCAAGAATCAATACTATTTCTAGGCAAAGAAAGCAACCATTCTTTAGCTCTTCCTCTCAAGGAGAAAGGAAAAAGTTTCAGTTTTATAATATCCCCATCCATATCCTTATACTTTTGCATTTCACAAAGTTCAACAAAGTTATTAAGATGGGCAGCAGCATCATCAGTACTAACACCAGAAAATTGCTCTTTCATAACAAGATTTAATAGAGCAGGTTTAATTTCATAAAATTCTGCTGTAGAAGCAGGTGGAGCAATAGGAGTGCATATGAAATCATTGTTGTTTGTGCTAGTGAAGTCACACAACTTAGTGTTCTCAGGAGTACTCATTTTGAAAAACAAAATCAAACGAATTAAACAAGTAACTAATTTTTTTGTGTTTTTGATAAAGAGAGCAAACAAGACTAAATAAAAATAAACTAAGCAAGACAAATAACAAAGTAAAGAGATTGGGTGTGAGAGACTCCCCTTGCAGAAGCAATTCGGTTTTCCCCGGCAACGGCGCCAGAAAACGTGTTGCTGCGCTAAGTTGACGAGGGAATATCTCCCCGGCAACAGCCAGAAACAATGCTTGTACGTCACACGTCAGTTGGGAACCCCAAGAGGAAGGTATGATGAGTGCAGCAGCAAGTTTTCCCTCAGTATGAAACCAAGGTTTAATCGAACCAGTAGGAAAACGAGGTTTGCTTCGAAGGTGTTGGTGAAGGAGTGTAGTGCGGCGCAACACCAGGGATTCCGGTGCCAACGTGGAACCTGCACAACACAATCAAATTACTTTGCCCCAACTTAACAGTGAGGTTGTCAATCTCACCGGCTTGCTGAAAACAAAGGGTTAAACGTATCGAATGGAAGATGATGTTTGTTTGCATAAAACAGTAGAGAACAATGATTGCAGTAGATTGTATTTCAGATGTAAAAGAATGGACCGGGGTCCACAGTTCACTAGTGGTGTCTCTCCAATAAGATAACTAACATGCTGGGTAAACAAATTACAGCTGGGCAATTGACAATTGATAAGTGCATATAACATGCATGTGTGAGCTGTGGTGTCTACTATGAGATTCATTTGGGCATTACGACAAAGTACATAGACCGCTATCCAGCATGCATCTATGCCTAAATAGTCCACTTTCCGGTTAACATCCGTACCCCTTCCAGTATTAAGTTGCAAGCAACAGACAATTGCATTAAGTAATGTGCGTAATGTAAACAATACATTCATCCTTGAATAAAGCATTGCTGTTTTACCCCTAGTGGCAACAACACATCTACAACCTTAGAACTTGCTGTCACTATCCCAGGTTAAATAGAGGTTGAACCCAACTATCATGCATAAATACCCCCTCTTGGAGTACAAGTATTCACTTGGCCAAGGCTTCAACAAGTAACGGAGAGCATGCAAGATCACAAATGACATAGACATGATAATATAATATTCAGCTCCACATAGGTATCAATATAAGTCAGATCCCAGCAAACACAACATGTAGCATTACAATAAGATGATCTTGATCATGATAGGCAGCTCACAAGATCTAAACATGATGGCACAAGTGGAGAAGACAACCATCTAGCTACTGCTATGGACCCATAGTCCAAGGATGAACTACTCACGCATCACTCCGGAGGCGGGCATGGCGATGTAGAGCCCTCCGGTGATGATTCCCCTCTCCGGCAGGGTGCCGGGAAGAGCTTCAAACCCCCCGAGTTAGGGTTGACGACGGGGCGGCAGCGAATATGTTCTGGATGAAAGGCTCGGTGTTTTAGGGTTTTCACGTCTCGGGGAATAAATAGGCGAAGGGGCGATGTCGGCGGACCCCCGAGGGGCCCAAACCACAGGCGGCGCGGTGGGCCCACTGCCGCGCCAGGTGGTTTGGCCACCTCGTGGCTCTCTTCGTCTCTCCTTCGGACTCCGTGTACGTGTTGGAAAAATAGGGACTTGGCCTTTTGTTTCGTGCAATTCCGAGAATATTTCCAGAAGTAACTTTCTGAAACCAAAAACAGCAGAAAACAGGGAACTGGCACTGTGGCATCTTGTTAATAGGTTAGTCCCAGAAAATGCATAAAAGTGATATGAAGTGTATAAAAACATGTAGCAAATGGTATAATATAAGCATGGAACAGCAGAAAATTATGGATACGTTGGAGACGTATCAGTGCTCAGTTTCCTTCTTCTTCATTTCCTCCTGCTGATTCTGGAAGGAGAGCTTAGCGCCCGATGCTCCAAGGCTAGATTCTTGAAGATCCGGCCGAGAGTTGGTGCAATCCTGCCGAAAGGAAAAACTGTTAGTGAGCGTAAAAAAGGAATCTCGGGGACTGGAGCCCGAGATTGATGAAGAGTATGACAGAAGTGAGCTAAAAAGAATCTCGGGGACTGTGAGCCGAGATTGATAAGATATCATATATACCGAATAAACTAGACATGAAACTCGGGGACTGGTCATCGAGGTTTAATGTAAGCTCATGCCGGGTAAACTCGACATGAGACTCGGGGACTGGGCGTCCATGTTTTTTATGAGTTAAGTTTAATGATCAAGTTTTTTGAAGATTCGCGCCAAGTTACCTATTACTCGGACGAGTATCAGTTACTCAACCCGAATCTCGGGGATGTGGATAGTATGACTATTGATCACTGAGAAATAAGTGCTAAGTTCTGAGAAATTTACCTCGAAACCCTGCTAGCCTAAAGGGCCGAGACCTGCAAAGAGTGAGGGATTGCGCAACAATGGGCCAGGGCCAAACCGGGTGTGGATTCGCCGGAGTAGAGGAAACTTCGCTGGGATCCGCGGCGTTCCAGTCATACGTATGTCCAACCGAGCCGAGGCTGTTATCACTCGGAGTGCGAAGACTCGGAAGAACATGACTGTTCACCGGGGACGGGAAATCATCTCGGAGAGATTTTGGTATGCCCGGTTGGCTGTTGGAGTCACAGTGACTTGCCTGCTCTGATCGGTGGTAGGTTGGCTAGAGCTTTGCTGAATCGGCACAGTTGGAGGCAGTGGAGCCAGAGTATGGACCAGTACTGGAGGCTGCTGCTGCTGCTTCTGATGATTCTCTTGTTGCAGCTTCTGCTGCTTCTCTTGATGCAGCTTTTGTTGTTTCTGTTTCTTCTCCTTCTCCTTCTGCTGTTGCTTCAACTGTTGTTGCTGCTTGTTATGCTGGTGCTGTGCCCGAGGTGAGAGTCGGGTATCCGATTTAGACGAAGTCCTAGTCGGAGTCTTGACCCGCTCTGTTGCTGAGTTCTTAAGAGGAGACATGGGAGAGTTGTCTCGGCCCGGAGCCGAGGTTTGCTCAAGGCCTTGGTCTTCTCCCAGACTCGAATCAAGATTCGGCGGCGGAAATGTCGGCCGAGGTGGCGTGCACCTGAGAAGGGATTGCCCCTCCGGGGCTGCTAATCCGGTGTTGTCCGCCCGGGGTGGCGATGAAGGAATAGGAGAGAGAATAGAAGTATGGGTATGTTCTGTGGAGATGGGATCGCTGCATAAACCGAGGTAAGTGTTAACTCGGGTGAGGATAACTTCGGTAGAAGGAAAGAAGGAAAGCAAGAAAAGTTATACGAAAATTTATCTTACCCTTTGCTGGTTGGTATGGCCCTAGCTTTACGCTTGGAAACGGCTTTCTTGGGCTTCTTAGCTGGAGGAGCCGCTGACCCGGACGCACTGGAGCGCTTCCGGGATGTGCCTTGGACACCCGGATTGGCTGTAGCAGGAGGTGCAGACCATGAAATAGGAATAGCATCAATGGGATCTAGGATTTGACAATCGTCATCTTCGTCGTCTGACAAGTCTTGAACGAAGACACGGGCGATGGCTTACCGAGGTAGAAGTCTTAGTACGAGGAATCGGCATATAATCCTCGTTGTCCGGATCTTCAGTCTCCTCGGGTCACGCATGGCGATCTTTTGTCCACTTCTTGGTCTTCAGGTCCCCATCTTCGGTAATTTGCCGAGTAAACAACTACAAGAAAAGCCAAGTAGATTCGGATCAGTCAGATGGCAAATCACTGAGATACAAGTAGCCTCGGAAGACAGAGTTATGTCGGTTTAAAGGTGATAAACTAACCCGAGGCGGAAGCCGGGGTCGCTCATACGACTCTACGCCCCATTGCCAGTCGTCCTCCATCTCGGTCTGGGCGATGGCCTTGACCCGTCTCCTAACTTGGGGGTGGGTAAGATCATGGGTGCTGACCCGGATAGGGTCTAGCAAACCACTTACGTGACAAATCTTGTGCACGCGATGCTGAAGCGGGTTGACTCGGTGACTGACGAAAGTCCTCAGGAGGTCATCTGCACTCAACTTCTTGTCCAACAGACCCTCAAGGGTTTGGTGGATCAGTTGGACCTCGGGAATGGTGTCCTGCGTGTCATAGTTCCAGTTTAACTCGGCTGTGGGGGGAGCAATGTTGAACTCCGGCAGGTTGAGAACATCCCGCCCTGCTGGGCTCTTCACATAGAAAAAGGACCTTTGCCACTTCCGGCAAGATTCTAAGCTGGTAATCCGAGGAAAGATGGAGTGTTTCCTTGGAGTGATGCTAGCCGCCCCGCATGCGGTCATATCCTTCACGACCTCCTCCTGATTTGGGATGGTTTGCTTCCGGAGGCGGAAGTACTTGGCCCAGGCGGCAACAGTGGGCCAGAGGCCGAGATACCCCTCGGTGAAAGAGGTAAAAGCTGAGAGAGATGTAATGGCGTTGGCAGGGAGATGGTGAGGTTGTAGACCGAAGAAGTCGAGAAATTCCCGGTAGAAGGGGCTAGCTAGGAGTCCAAACCAGCGCTGAAAGTGCGCAAGGAAGACCACCCGTTCACCCGATTCTAGTACCGGTTCGAGTTCTGATCCAGGACGCCGGCATATAACCTCGGCCGTGATGCACCGGGTCTTGAGCAACCAGTCGAGGTCATCTTGTTCTACGTCGGACCCCTCCCATCCACCTCGTTGCTGGGTGCCGCCGATGATTCGGTCGGGCCGGGAGTGCTACGGCCTGACATCTCTGGACCAAACCTGCAAAAAGTATAAATACAACCGAGATAAGTAACTCGGAGTTATGAATCTAGAATCAGAACAAATGACCCGGAAGAGCCATGCAACTGACTCAGGTAACCGAGTTAAGTGATTCGGAAAGATGAGTTGGGTAAAAAGTTATAAACTTGAGTTTGCATGAATCTGTGAGCAAGCAAGATCTACCGAGCAAGTAAAAAAGAAAGTAAAACATGAGCCTAAGGCAGAGAAGGATGAAACTATCAGGAGCCATGTCAGGATATCAGTGCGGAAAGGATCTAGAAACAGATCTAATTAGGTTCATCTATGAGCAAAACAAAGTTAACCCTAGCAAGTCTAGCGATTGGAGATCTAGAATACCCTAAGGATGAACAATGAAGAACACGCTAGGAAGAACACTTGAGATGATTCATGAAGAAACGGAGATGGGGAATCCATACCAGAATGCAGATCTCGCGGAAGGAGTTTGGCGGTCGATTCCGGTCGTCGACGGCCGCCAAGCGTTCCCGGCGTCGTGCGAATGCGGAGCGTACTTCGCAGCGGCGGCAGCGGCGGAAGAGCTTTCGCAGTGGAGAGGGGAGTAAAGGAGGAAGAAGGCCTCACCGTTCCTTTTGCCCTATTTTATAGGGCGGAGGCGTACGGTTTGTGAAGCGGCGGGAGCAGTTCCCCAAAACCGCGCTCGGATCTGATAACCGTCCCTTAGTGGGCGTAGTGGTGGGCCCGCCATCATTGGCGCGATTACCCAGGCGCCGCGCGGGGTGGTCAAATGTAGTCAAAGGCTGGGATTGAAGTGACCGGACACAACACGTGTGACGTACGCAGCGTGCGGTGCGCGGCGCGTGCAGAGGCGCTGTCGGCCGTATGCGCGAATCGAGGCAAACCGAGGTATGAAAGTCGTGACTGGAACTCGGTGGAGTTGAGAAGAATCTCGTTGACTCGGTTAGATCCATTTGAGGATGAAAGTCGGACAAGGTTGGTAATTTGACTCGGAGAAACCGGCCAGACCGAGACATACTTGAGTCGGAAAGGCCATTAGTTTGATTTGTTTTGTTAAACCTGGCATGGCCCTCCATCGAGGCTGTAGGACCGCACCAGCTTCGGGGACTAATGTCGGGGGGCTACCCCGGGTAGGGTAAGTTGTGGTATAAAGAGCTCTAAAGAGTGGACCAGGTCAAGGTCAAACCGGGTCAACCAAGTCCCGGAAGGACCGAGGCGTGGTGTTGTTACAAACCGTCTTATGACAGCCGGGTCATGTAGGCCGGGTCATGTTAGCTGAGTTACCTTAACCGACATATCAACATCAGTCTACTCTTGATTATTCTCATGTGCAGGAAAGAGACGAAGAGGATCCGGCATTGCCGTGCCGGGTCAAAGAAGGGAATCCGCATATCCATGCCGGGTTAAGGAAGAGAAGTAACCTTACCTCGGATAGGAAGTCAAAGGCTTTTGTCCTTTGGCCTGGCAGAGGAGCACGCCTGGCCGGAGAACCCGGAACCTGGCAGACCGACATCCCGGGATGGGACAGCCCGGATAAGCTGGGACAAGACAGAAGGGGCCCTGTCATGGCAGGGACGACCCGAGATCCCGGAGGCGCGAGTCTCCTGCAGGAATTCCGGAGATCTCTGCAGGAGCACGTGAAGCCGCCGTGGAAGAGAGAGCCGTTGTCTTCTGGACAGCTATAAGTACCCCTGTACCTCCTCCTGCGTGAGGGACGGACGACGGGACAACGGAAGAGGAGAGAACTCATTTGCCCCCTTTGTGCTTAGCTTCATCTTCTACCTCGTACCATAACTCCATAGTCTAGCAATACAGTTCAAGGAGCAGATCTTGTACTTGTGCTTGTGCTTCACCCATATACATCGAGAGACAGGCAGGAGTAGGGGTGTTACCTCCTCACGAGGGCCCCGAACCTGGGTAAATTGTGTGTGTGTGCTTGTGTGTTCTTGGTTCGATGTCCGTCCGTGCGCGCTTCTCAGCGTGCAAGCCCTCCCCGGATACCTCCAGCGTCCTATCGGCCCCACACTTAGCCATACCTATGGCATCTGCCGTGACACCACCACGACAATTTTCATTTTTTATATTGTTCATTTTCTTAATGGTTTAGATCTCAAAAATGTTCATTTGAAAATGGCTCGAATTTAAAAATGTTCATTTTACAAAATGGTTCGGTTTTTTATTTTGGAAAATTGTAGATTTTTAAAACTGGTTGAGAATTTAAAAATCATTTTTCACTAAGTTTTCACATTTTCGTAACGAGTTTTAAATATTTGACCATTTTTAAATCAGTGGATTTTTTATTTGACTGATGTTTATAATAATATAGTAGAAAAAATAGGATCAACAAAATTTAGGGCTAAAATGATTCAGACCTTTTAATTCCAGACGACCTAACTGTGCCGACCCCATGTGGACTAGGGCTTCAATGCCGTTGAGCGCTCCCCCAGCGTCCGGGCTTGCAGCTAAGCGAAAAAAACAGTGACACACATTGCCTAGCAAGAGGTTCATTTAATCGTGTTTTAGGTTGGTCTTAAGCTCGACCTAAGGGAGGGTGTCTGTACCCGATCCAATTTACTCTCTCCGTCCAAAATAAATGTCTTCGATTTGCAAAAAATGGATGCATATAGAAATGTAACATGTATAAATATATCTACTTTCGGTCAAATGTAAGACAAATATTTTAGGACGGATGGAGTATCTGAATAAGAGGTGGGAGTTCTAAAAAAATAAAACTAAGCGCGAACCAGCTAACGAATAGTACAGCTAGCAGGCGCGCCTTCACATAAATGAAATATTGTGTAAGTAATACGTGCAGTTCAATGTGTCTTCTCTCGATCGATTCTGGATAATATGGATAGATATAAACATGTAGATTGGCCAAACGTACGTTTCTCCAAGCAAAAGTCAGTATATATCCCAACGGAGCAAGCGGTGTTTTTCCTACCGGTCGACATCTTGGGACAAAATTGACTGTCGTTGTTGAGGAATTGATAAGAGGAGACGATGGTGGCCACGCTCCATCGGACCACACGTTGGTGCTGGAGGAAGACGTCGCCGCATGGCGAAAACTACATTCCACACTGAAAGTTTGATAAACTTGTATATTGATTGATACTAGATTGATTACAATGAGCCACGGTGGCCTGTATATAAAGGGGACAAGACATGGGACTACGAAACCTAATAGAGATAAACTTGGAGTACAAACCTAACACTACCAAATGTGGACTTGCCGTAATATATTCTAACCCCCCCCCCCCCCCCCCCCGCGCAGTCGGATCGGTAGTGACGCGAACAGCTGGAGCGTCGCGGACGGTCTGACTGGAGCACAATCCGAAGTCACGAACTGGAGAGGAGCCGAGTTGATAGCCCCTGATGCCTATGTCGATGTAGCCGAGTTGTGGGCGCTGTAGTTGTGGTCGGTGTTGACGTTGTTGGGGTAGACGAGATAGACTTTTGCTGGAGTTGATGTAGACGAGGTAGGCGGCACGCCTTGCCGAGCTTGCCAGACTCAGGAGCGCGTCGGGGACGAAGGCACGCGTCGGTGTTGCCAATACCAGGCATGCGAAGACATGGACCATCATGAACCTTGCGAGCCAGAGCCGGATGAAGAAGCAGAGGAGATCTCCGTAGTCGGCGGCGCGTAGCGCAGATTTTCCGCCGTTTTGTTGTCGGAGTAGACGAAAAAGTAAAAGAAAAATAAAAAAATATATACTGCAACTCTGGCGGCTCGGTTTGTGGTGGACGAAGACGGCGTGTGGTTGTTGAAGTCGTTTGTTGATGTAGACAATTGTCGGCGATGTAGAGATAGAAGATGCTGAAGCGTTGTTGGCGTAGAACTTGTCAGCGATGATGACCACGAACGTTGAAGTCCCTTGAGGAGGAGATTGGCTTCGTGACGACTTTGGCGGCGTAGACGTGTAGCGGTGCAGATTGGCTTGCGTAGAAGATCGATCCTTGTCCCATGCGTACGCATGCACGAGACACGGGCCTTGCCTTACATGCATCTTGGATCGAAGATGTGCTTGATTCTAGCTCGTGTACAGCTAGCCGACGAGGACCTGCTGCACAAGATCAGAATCGTGGTCTCTGCATGCGGAGACGTCGTTGGAGCCGCCGTACGCCAGGAGTCGCCGTGTTCCACGATGCGAGAAAGAGGGCTAAACTGATTTTGGTGGCTACAGAAAACAGATCTAAACGGAAAACGAAAAATCGATAAAACTACGAAGCTAGCTACGAGATGCGGTGCCCCTGGCGGAGATCATGGAGTCGATCTCGCCGGGGGCGGCGTGGCGGAAGCGGTGGTGGCTAAAACCTAGGCCGAGGAGCGAAACGCTCTGATACCATGAAAGTTTGATAAACTTGTATATTGATTGATACTAGATTGATTACAATGAGCCACGGTGGGCTGTATATAAAGGGGATAAGACTTGGAGACTACGAAACCTAATAAAGATAAACTTGGAGTACAAACCTAATACTACCAAATCTGGACTTGCCGTAATATATTCTAACACACACATAGGTGGGGGTACCCGGCTTATCATGTGTGTCCAATCGTACTGTAAGATCTGTGCCTTTACTATTGCACATTGCACATGACACCCTCAACTATCTCCAACTGAAATCTGTCAGTCCTCCCCATTTTGCATTCCACAACTCAACGTGTATTTGATACCTTGTTCTGCACCGCGTCCACGTTTCAGCAATCGGCATGCATTTAACCATTCCACCATTCATTTACACTGATTAAGCATAATTATATTACTGTAATTATGTTTAGAAGTTAAGGATGGACACCTAAATTAAAGGTAAGGAAATTTTCGGCCAGAACTTTTTGCTGTCAGATTTTTCATTCTTCAACATGCAGAACATTTTTGGGCCAGAATACTGCGTCCAGAAAAAAGATGGAAGCAAATAAAATCAAAATTGACTGCAGCCAGATTTTATGCTAAGAAACCAGTGATTCACAGAATTTCATGGTGCTCCATAAATGAGATACGTACCACATTACATTTTTTGGATTCTTTATGTAATAAAGGGAAAATCATGAATGAAAATCAGATTAACAAAATAAACAGCGATGCATGCAACGATCATGTACATGTCTGGACCATGACAGAAAAATAACTAGATCGGAAAGCAAGTCATGGATCAGGACATAAATTAGATAATGATCAAAAGCAAAACGGCATTCTTTCACAGTTAGATCGGGACACACATATTTCTCATTAGTTCAGTATTCTTTCACAGTACGCAATTTGTACTTTTTCATTCAGTTCTTTAGTACAAAAATTGGAATATTTTTTCAACAGTAAAAACATGGATCTGCCTGATGGTCATGTACGGCAATAACCCAAATTCCATTGAAGCGTACGTTAATTGGAAGCTCGTTGATGAACAGATTTCACAACATACCATTTTTTCCAACATACTAGAAGATCTGAACCAAGATCTGAACATTAAAACTCAAATAAAATCCATGAAAAATTACTGAAATAGTAGTAGTATCTGACCGTGGCACATGAACCACGAAGCCACAAAAGAGATTGGAAAAAAAAGTAAATAGCCGCTTGCTATCATTATCTGGAACTCGAGCCTCATCAAATCACAAGAACTCCATCTCAAAAAAAAGATCACAAGAACTGATTGGAAATAATCAAATCACGAATCAGGTCTAGAACACCAGCGCATCGGAAGAAGCCTGGACAAATGAGATCTGGGTGTGGAGGAAAAAAGAAAGAAAACCACGAATCAACACACGATCAACCATTCAATCAAGAAAAAAGAGGAAAATTCCCCCACATGGGTCTGTCCTGGCCTCCCTGCTGGCCAGCAGACGCCATGTTTTTTCCATGGATCGAGCCCGCCATGGCCCTGCTTCGTCTCCTCCACAGATGTAGCTCGGATCCAACGAGGTTGCAGCTCGGTAGAAGCGAGATCAAAACATGGGGATATCAGTCATCACCCGAATACTTTTTCCCCAAATCCAGGGAGAAGATGAAGTCTGGATCAAGTCGCGATCCATTGCGCATGAACCAAATAGGGCCAAACGAAATATGAAAATGGAATTAAAAAACCATGAACCAACCTCAATCACCATCCCCGGAAGGCCGGAACCATCCCGCGCGAGAGAGAGAAGGGGGGGGGGGGGGGGGGGGGAGAGAGAGAGAGAGATGTTCGTGCTTGCCAAACCATGCATTAACAAAGAACAAAATCGTTGGAGACACACGAATCAAAGGGAAAAAATCAACCATGGAGGAAAACCGCAGCATCTGGATATGCTGCACAAGTACAGCCATGTCGCTGGTGCCAACGTCGTCCAGCCTACTGTCACCATGCCGCCACAGATGACATGGCTGCCAGATTCGTCGCCAACCTGTTGGATCCGGATGCAGAGCTTTGTATAGGCAGCCAACCGGAGATGGAGACAGCTCCTTCAACGGAGGCCGGGATGGATGTGCGGCCTGCTTCCGCGTAGGAAGGGGAGGCAAAATCGACAAATCTGACTCTGACACGAAAGTTCAGCACAAAATGAACCAACTTTGAAAATTTAGCCGGATCTGACCCTTTTTCGTACCGCTCAACATATAGGCGGTAGACTACACGGGGTACCGCCAATGACCCTGGCGGTACGCGTCCTGGTCCACGGTCCGCTCGTGCCGGTTGACTGCGCTGACATGGCGATACCGCCGATGTCAGAGACGGTAGAGTTGGAGGGATATCGCCGGTGCATCCGGCGGTACACTTCAACTTGGTACCGCCTCGTCAACCGGCGGTACGAGTTCGGCAGTTAAGTTGCTCCCGCCGCGCCCCCAGCCTCTCATTCATCCGCATCAACTCTCCACCCGAGCTCCTGCCCACTTCCCCTCTCTCCTCCACACTCAAATCTCTCTCTCAAATCCCTCCAAATCGGAGGGCATAGCTCGTGGAATCAGGCCATCTCCATCCTCTGAGGTAGTCTCTCTCAGATCTCTCGCTTTTTGTTGGTTAGATTTGTGTTACTTTGTGGCATTGTTTAGTTTGAGGCAAACCCTAGATTTGTTGATTTGTCCTTAATCTATTATTTGAATTGGTGCATTGCGGGTTATATGTTGTTTGTGACGTGTAGAAATCATTGTGGTTAGATAGATTCATGTGTTATTCTTACCTACAATTATGGTTGAGTCTAGGGTTGGAGGTAGTGGTTAGCACACATGTATAATTTAGATTATTGTGGTGTGTTTGCTATTACACATCAATGTGATACATTTGTGTGTCTTGTCATTTAATTATAGATGGCAAGAATCGTGAATGTCCATCATGTTGACAAAGAAGCATTTTTTAGTAACAATGAAGAAGAGATTGTTGACAATGGAGAAAAAGTTATGGTATTTGCCAATAGTCCGACATATGCCGAGGTTGTTGCAAGAGTACGGGAAGTTTTCGAATGGATGGATCCTAGGGAGAAGGTTGAACTAGTATTTTGTTGGATCGGGACACAATCCACGGAAAAAAATACCTTTGACATGCGAGTTAGATTGGGGGCATACAAAGAGGTTGTGGCGGCTTCCAAAGACAAGTCGCTTGAGTTATTTGCTACCAAGGTTGGCGGTGATCGGTTGCATTTTGACTTGAACCGGTGTACCTCCCCCACACATGATGCAATGACCCCCACTCGAAATGTGTCACTTGATGATGCGGTCGAGTTGAATAATATGAGCCAACCTCCTTTGAGCCAACAAATTGACTTGGAGATGAATGATGACGACCAAGTCGATGAAGAAGAAAAATATGTCAATGTGGATCATGGTTATGGCTTTGGCATTGACGATGAAGATAGGGAGGAAGGAGACATGGAGGGTGATGTGTCCGAGCGGGAGGACGAGTATCATGACATTTATATTGGAGATGTAGAGGCACAAGTCGAGGAGGATGGCATTGACCGTGACACCTTCTATCGCCGTTGCTATGCCTCCGACTCGGAGGACGAGGGCCCAGAAGAAGTGGACGAAGATGGGTTCACGGCGAGAGAAGCCCATGCCTTTTTAAAAGTGGTAGGCCGGGATCACCGAATTCCATTATTTCGTGATCTCACGCTTGCCGATAAGGCTATGGTGGATGGTGGCAAGTATAAAGATCTAGAAGCAACACCAAGCACAACTCAAGACGACGATGACAACAATTCTCGCATAAAGAAAGGTTTGAAGTTTCCGGACTTGGTAGAATTGCAAATGTGGCTTAGGAAATATGCGGTGAAGCACCATAGGCCATTCATAGTGAAGCACTCGGACGAGAAGCATCGTTACACCGTGATTTACGACCAAAAAGGATGCCCATGGGTAGTCCGTGCAAGACCAAACCGCCAAGGGCAATGGAAGATAACAAGTTGTGAAGCCCATCCCATGTGCAAGAAACGGGGCCGGAATCCATCCACAAAGCACCGTCAACTCACCTCCGACTTCATCGCATACAAATTCATCAATAGTATAAAGAATGAACCAACCATTAAACCGAGGTTTTTGATGGGTCTTGTAAAGGAATTCTTTGGATACAACATTGAATATGGGAAGGCATGGAAGGCCAAGCATGCCGCATTTAAGATGTTGTATGGTGGATGGAAAGAAGCGTACAACCGCCTCCCGAGGTTGTTGGGAGGGATGGCCTATAGAAACCCGAGCATGTTTTACGCGGTTGAACATGTTGATGGAGTGTTCCGCCGTGCCTTTTGGACCTTCGACCAATGCATTCGGGCATTTCACCATTGTAGACCGGTTGTATCAATAGATGGTACATTTTTAACCGGCAAGTACAAGGGGTCGATGTTGACTGCAATCGCGCACGACTCCGGTGACCGGGTGTTACCTGTGGCCTTTGCTTTGGTGTCTGGAGAGAACAATGACAACTGGGAATGGTTCATGAAGCATGTGAGGACTAAGGTGTTTTCTCCTAGTAGAGAGGTATGCATCATATCGGATCGACACCAAGGTATACTCAATGCCATGGAGATTGAAATTCTGGGGTATGCACGGCTCCACCACCGATGGTGCATGAGGCATTTCGTCGCAAATTTTTATAGGGCTTGCAAGAATAAAGAATTGGCTGATGACCTAACAGATGTTTGTGTGGCATTCACCAACCGGTCTTTCACAAGACGGTTTGACAAGTTGATGGAGTTGCAAAATAGCAAATCCGAGAGACAACAAGCGTATTGCTATGACAACAACGAGTGGATTTACCAAGTCAACGAGCCCGGTGGGACCACAAAAGATGGCGTGCAATTCGGAGGTCGTGCATTCAAGGTTAAGCTAAAGACACGTGAGTGCTCTTGCGAGAGGCCCAAGTTGCTGCACTTACCTTGCTCGCACTTGATTACAGCGGCAAACATAAGATCTGTTGATCTTTGTCATCCGGATACGGTAAGGATGAACGAGCACTCGTTGGAGAGGGTGGCTATGACTTGGACAGCAAGATTTGAGCCTTACTTGGATCAATCTCAATGGCCGGAATATCATGGCCCTGTAATTAGGCCAGATCCGGAACTAATGGTTAAAACCAAAGGTAGAAGGAGGACGAAGAGGTATAGAAATGACATGGATGCACTTGGTGGATACACAACCCGCATGGGAGAATGGGGCAGCGGGCATTTTATGGAGCCTCGTACTACCAACCAATGTGGTCAATGCAATGATTCAGCACACAACAACAGAACTTGCTCTCAAGGGAGGAAAAAATCGAAAGGAGACAATGGTGGTGGAGCTAGTGGTAGTGGGGGTGGGAATGGTGGTGGTGCTAGCGGTAGAGGGGGTGGGAGTGGTGGTGGTGGAGCTAGTGGTAGTGGGGGTGGGAGTGGTGGTGGTGGTGGTGGTAGCACAAGCCACCGTGGTGGTGGCGGTGGTGGTGGTGGTAGCACAAGCCACCGTGGTGGTGGCGGCGGTGGTGGTGGTGGTAGCACAAGCCACCGTGGTGGTGGCGGTGGTTGTGGTGGTCGAACATCAATGTTTGACGAGCTAAGAGGAGGTGCTCGTAGAAGGCGTAGAGGTGGTAGTCGTAGATGATTGGTATGAATGTAAATTATTTGGTTATTGTCTTTAATTTTGAATGTTGTTCATTTTACTGTACTAACAATTTTTCTAACTTACGTAGGTATGGGGTCGTCGAACTGGTTGGAGAGGCCGTGGGCATGGAGGAGGGCGACTCAGCATCCCGAGGAGGACCCACCGAAGTGTTTTTACCAAGACATTTGCAAGGCCAAGCAGTCCGATGATTGGGATGAGACAAGAGGAGGAAGGTTTTGGTTGTGTACCAACTATTGTAGGGACAAGGAAGAACCTAAGTCTGCTTACGACCGTCCCAAGGTATGTGTCCTCCTTACGCATGACAAATTACGTATATTTGTGTAATAATTGCTAATGTGTATTGTCTATTTTGTAGTCACCGCCTCCCCTTTGTCCCTACTTCAAATGGATAGACTTGGTCCAAGATAGCTACTTCAAGAATGAGGTCGAATGGGCTCGAGAGACTGCTCTTAAGCACATGGCGGAGAGGAAAAAAGATGAGGAGAGGGAGGAGAAGTTGAGGTTGAAGAAGGAGAAGGAACGTAAGGAGAAAGCGAAGAAGAAGCGTGAAGAGGCCAAGGCTCGTGAGGCCGAGCGGGAAGTCAAACGTGGAATAGCTCGTCGTGCTATGGAGGATGAAGCATCGGGAAAGCGCAAGGGAAAGTATCCGCGTTGGACTCAATAGAGCCTTCAACATCTATGTCTTAGAGATTATGGACATTGGCTGTGTGTTTCGTCAGGTTTTGGCCAGCGCGCGCTGCCGCGGCACAGTTTCTGCAAATTTTCCTGCCGTGCTTCCGGGTCGGATACGGATTCAGTGTTTCGTCGAGTTTCGTCAGGTTTTCGCCAGCGCACGACACAGTTTTGGTCAGTTTTTCCTGCCGTGAGTCCGTATCGGGGACAGTTTCATCAGGTTTTCGCCAGCGCGCGACACAGCAGGAGCTCAAGTCCAAGGCTCGTTCCAGGTAGTACCGCCGCACAGAGGGGCGGTACGGAGCCGAACTGTACCGCCGCGAAAATGTCCACGACAGGAGCTCCTTAGTTGCCACATTCCAGGTGATACCGCCGGGTTAGCTGGCGGTACAGTCCCGCACGGTACCGCCCGATATTTGCCACCAACAGGAGCTGGGCCGTCCCGCCCAGGTCATACCGCCGGGTCATCTGGCGGTACGCCTGCAAACCGTACCACCGGGATATCTGGCGGTACCGTCCTGGCAGTTCTAAAAATCTGGATTTTACATATAACAGAAGACACAGGGAAGTTTAGCACATATATCACATATAACAGAAGACACAGGGCATGTATAGCACATATATATTACATAGTTTGACATAAACTTCACACAAGGCAAATATATCACATAGTTCGACTAAAACATGACATAGGGCAATTATTACATCGTATCACTTTTTCCTTCCCCTCTTGGCTGCCAACTTGCTTGGTCCTGCTGGCTCGGTAGCTCGTGGAGCCTTGCGGCGGGGTGGTGGAGGGACTCTTTGTCCTACTGGACTGAACAATTTCTTCGGCTTTCGCTGCCTCATGGGCGGTTGGCTCGGCTGAGTTGGTTGTGGTGCATCCTTCAACTGTGACAACGTCAACTCCTCCCAGCTCGGGTCCTCTTCCTCCGAGTGCTCCTGCTCCTCTTCCTCCGAGTTCTCCTGCTCCTGCTCCTGCTCCTCTTCCTCCGACTGCTCCTCCTCCTCGCCCTCTCCTCCTCGTCATCTGTCTCATGGGCTTCGGTTGCCTTGGCACCGTGGCAGGCAAGCATAGCCGCCAGCCGATGAGACCGCTCCATTAACCTCTGCAAGACAAACAAATGTGTGCATATATCAATATCACTACCATAGTGCACCACCCGCACTCGCACTCGCACTCATGGATATATAAAAATGCATACCGTCATGGCGTCCCTAAGAGCCGTCTCAGACTCCACCGTACCGGGCATATATGAAAGAGAATATGCTGCCTCGTTAACGCTCCGAGTAAGCTCCAAGCCCTAAAAACATGGAAGGAAAATTTAAGTCACAAATAGACATGACAAATTAAATTGAAGCTCAATTTGTGTCTTACCACACGGTTGAAAACGGGTGCGTAGTCCCTAGAAGTTCCCGCGCTCTCCTTAACCGCCAAGTTATATTCATTATCACCATCTTCGGTGCCCAAGTCTAAACAATCTTGTGTGGTCCAAGTGGGCTTTAGCTTAAGGCGGTGTTGTTCTTCATGCCAAGCAAGGTGGGCCACATAATCACTCTCCCTAAACATTGTACCGTCCATCTCACGGTACTTATCTCTATCATTCCACATCTCAATCCACTTGATGTGTTTACGATCCCATTCCTTCTCTTTTGGGCACTTCTTCCGATCAATCCTATGCACAAATACCAAACATATCAGTAACAATTGATATTGACAAGTTAAATATGTACCCGGGCTTTCCAACACAAACCTATGAAGAGCAACACTTGTGCTCTGGATTGCCGGCGGGGTTCGTTGCCTCCTTCCAAATTGTGTTGCAACTCGTTGTGGGAGGTGCCACTCGACGGCATAGAAACATATCATCGGACACTTAATGCGCCATAGGTTCTCGTCACGCGTACACATCGCGTTGAGACGGAAACCCCTTTCCCGAGGTATGGCCTCCATATGACCTACAAAACAAAAAGCATTAGTTTCAATGCTAGATGTCACAAAGTGTGTCAAATTTAATGTTACAACAACATACCAAGTCGTAAGACAGCGTGTCAAGCTCATTGGTATAGCTCTTGTAACGGCCCATGGACAAGTCTTTGTACCCCTCCACTCTATCCCATGTGTACGCGACAGTTGGCAGCCGCCATTCATCATCACCATCAAGGTCATCGCCCCATGGAGTTGGTGTGAGTTTGCGAGGACGTCCAACCGGAATCCGCTCCCACATCCAAATCGTGAGGGGCCAAGCAGCACCGTTTAACGAGGCTCCCTTTCCCTTCTTACGACATGCATGGTCCAGCTGCACAATAACAATCATGTCAAATGCCAAATGAAAGTAACATACACAAGCAAGGTATGCAAATAAACTACCTGACGGTAAAGAAAGGCTAGACCCGCCGACCCCCAGCTGTACTTGACGTTCCAATCACGTAATGGGTCAAGCCACATCCACGAGGCCGTGTCCCCTGACCCATCTGGAAAGATCACCCGGGCTAACACATACCACATGTATGCCCGGGCATACTGCTGCACCATCGGTGCATCGGCATCCGCCGGGCATGGCCCAAACTGTCGAAGCCACGAATACGATACACCCGCTGACCTAGTATCTTTCATTCCTTCCGGCGGCACCGGTGGTAATCTGCCGGTGAGACCAAGAACCCGCTGGCGCCACCCGACAAGATCCACCCTCCCAGTCAAAGCGGCTCCGTCGATCGGAAGAGCCGTGATCATGGCAAAATCCTCAAGAGTGACCGTCATCTCTCCACACGGCAAATGGAAACTATGTGTCTCGGGCCTCCAACGATCAATAAGGGCGGTTATGGCCGTGTGGTTGAACGCCGGAGGCTTACGCCTGAACTGAAGGACAAATGGGAGAAGGCCAGCCTCCTCAAAGTATGGCTCGTACCGATCATCGTAGGGCATGTCCTCCGCACTATGGCCCCTCATGCGCATAGGACCGATAGGCTGCGAAAGAAACAAACATGATGTGGTCACTATCTTTGTAATTGCAACAAAAAAATAGGAGAACATTATTTACCTTCTCAGCTAAGTCCATATCTCCCCTCTCGATAAGCCGGGCACGATGTTCCCTGTCGTACACCAAATCAAGCCCAGGGTAATAACGTTCCGGCGGGCCATCCATCCTAATGCAAAACATTCTCGTAAATGACCACAAAGAATTGCTCAAGAAACTAGATCAAATAAAACATCATCTACAGAAAATCATCTAGATTCGGCTTCATTTCATCTACAAGCATATCATCTTGAGCATTAGACATCATCTACACCAAAACATCAAGAGCATCTACCGTTTGAACAAATTTAGCATCTAGTTTCGGCCAATACAAAAAATCTAACCTAATCATCTAGAATCGGCCAAGTTTATACCATCTACAACAAACATATCATCTAAGGTTTGAACAAATCATCTACATTTTCCTTTCATCATCTAGGGTTTCAACAATCATCTAGATTCGGCCTAAATTGGACGAAATTGAGAGAGCTAAGGGAGGGGAGGCTTACCTGACGGGAGAGAGGCCTCGCGCCGCGCCGCCGCCGTCTGTTCACACCGCCACTGCCGCCGCCGAACGGAGAGGGGAGAGGGGAAAGCTCGCGCCGCCGCCGCCGTCTGTTCTTGGGGGCAAGGTGGATTACGGGAGAGAGGCCTCGAGCCGCGCCGCCACCGTCCGTTCAAGCCGCCACTTCCGCCGCCGCCGGAAGGTCGCGCCGGAGGGGAGAGGGGACAGGTAAGGTCGCGCCGCCGCCGCCGTCTGTGGAAGAAGAGGAAGAAGGGAAGATGGATGCGGGCTGGGTTAGGGCGCTCGAGCCACTTAACTGTCTCCAAAGCGTACCGCCATCACAAGCGGCGGTACCGTGCTGGAGGCTACCGCCAGGGAAATTGGCGGTATCGCTCTAAGTCTACCGCCTCTGACATCGGCGGTACCGCCACGTCAGCTCAGTCAACCGGCCCGAGTGAAGCGTGGACCAGGACCCGTACCGCCAATGACCGCAGCGGTACCCTGTGTAATCTACCGCCCCTATGTTGAGCGGTACGAAAAAGGGTTAGATCCGGCTAAATTTTCAAAGTTGGTTCATTTTGTGCTGAACTTTCGTGTCAGAGTCAGAATTGTCGATTTTGCCGGAAGGGGATGGAGCAGACCGGGATGGGGACGAGACGACGCCTCCCCCGATTTTGTGGGACGAGACGAGATAAAGGAGAGAGAGACGAGGTGGTGGTCAGAATCAAACTGTACCGTGTACACTTTGGTTTCTATAGATATGCGAAATTGTCATGACTACAGGATGAAAGTGCAAAGTTCATTTGCACAGATCGTGAAGCATTGCAGACCATTGGATAGGGCAGGGACGCACACCTATGTGTGGGAAAACCGCGCATGGCAAATTGGCAATGCATGCATGCCAAGTTACACCAGTTGAAGCCTTGAATGGAGCAAATAGACGCACCAATTGCATGCCCCACTTGGCATTTCCATGGACTATTAGCGCAGCAACCACGGCTTCTTCCCGTCTACAAATAATGGCCATGCATATCCTCATTTGAGCAAGCCACGACGCCACACCGACGAGCAATGGCGAGCGGTGCACTGCTGCTGGCCTTCCTAACGGTCGCTGCCACCCTGATCTTCCCAACGCTGTCCCTAAACCCCCAGGACGTCTCCCGGGGTTTCCACTCCGAGACGTGCCCGCAGCTAGAGGGCATCGTGCAATCCGCCGTGCAGACGGCCCTCCAGGGCGAGATCGCGCTCGCCGCCGGCCTCCTCCGCATCTTCTTCCACGACTGCTTACCCAACGGCTGCGACGCCTCCGTCTACCTCCAAGGCCGCGGCACGGAGCAGTCCATGGGGCTAAACCTCACCCTCCAGCCCCGCGCCCTGCAGCTCGTCGAGTCCATCCGGGCCCAGGTGCACGCGGCATGCGGCGCCACCGTCTCCTGCGCCGACATCTCCGCACTCGCCACCCGCGCCGCCGTCGTGCTGTCCGGAGGACCCGCCTTCGACGTGCCGCAGGGTGTCCTCGACAGCCTCGCCCCGGCGCCCCAGAACGCCGTCAACGGCCTCCCGGCGCCGTCCCAATCCAGCGTGTCCGCCCTCGCGAACGCCTTCAGCCGCAAGGGCCTCAGCGACCTCGCCGACCTCGTGGCGCTCTCCGGCGCGCACACCATCGGGAGGGCGGACTGTGGGTTCTTCGCCTCCACCCGCGCCCGAGACGGCGACGCGTTCGGGAATATGCTGGCGGCCAACTGCAGCAGCGATTCCAGCAAACTACAGAACCTGGACGTGGTCACGCCGGACCTGTTCGACAGTGGCTACTACATGGCGCTGGTGGCTAGGCAGGGCGTGTTCACGTCGGACATGGCGCTCATCAGGGACGCCAGCACGGCGCCGATCGTCAGGCAGTTTGCGGCCAGCAAGGACGCCTTCTTCACACAGTTCGCCAAGTCCATGGCCAAGTTCGCCAACGTGCCCAGGCCCGGCGGGAACATGGGTGAGATCAGGCGCAGCTGCTTCAGCCGCAACCCACAGAGCGTCAGGGACGTTGCCCCCGACGGCTTCGCGGCGTCGGAATGTTTCTCAATTCGATCTGCACGCTCAAAAGCTTGTCAGGAGCTATGCCTAGTTCATCAAAGAACTTATAACCGGCAATATGATCCTCGTACAGTATGCAATTGGGCCACTCTATTTAAATTATCATCAACTACTGCTCACTATGACAGGGAAAATTGAGAGAGCAAACATGTAATATGCTGATAGAACTATATCTTTTGGCAAAAAGGATCACGATCGAATATAGCGTGTCCTGTGTGTGCGCGCATGCATGCACGTAAGTAAGTACCTACGGCGTGTGTGCCGATTAATAATTTATGCGTAACGTGTGTGCTTCATACTTTGGTCGGTCGATCAAGTAATCAGAGACTTCACGCATACTCTATCCGTTTTTCTAATACTAGCTACTATAGTAAAAAATGTTTTAGGTGTTTTACATGTTGTCTTAATGCATACTAAAATGAGTAAACATGCACACTAAAATGTGACTTTGTATACGCATATGCATGTGGACAAATACTAAAACATTTTATATTAAAAAACAGAGAGAGTATAAGTTAGTGCTCAACTTATTGACCAGATTATGTTTTGGGGAGTTTCTTTCAATATAGAATTCGATGAACTTTAATCGGGAATTAGTGGAATACATGGTTATACTTGTACATGTACTTAGTTGAACGGTGAAAATAGTAAATTTGAGAGGGAGTCCTATACTTTAATTTGAAAGTACACTACTTGCGGATCCTTAACGGCAAAATAATATACTATATACAAACATAATGATCACACAAACTAAATTTCTTCGCAAGAACTTTTTTTAAAAATTACATGATCCTATGAAAATTATGACACGCAAGGGATACTTACAAAAAAAAACACTAAACGTGAACAGTGAACACAATGATTTTAATAAATGTGCTTTATGTTACTATGAGTAGTATATCAATCATTATTGATCTCTTGTCAACTTGCTCCAAATTATTTATCTCTGGATATTAGGCCCATGAGTACGACACTTCTCGAAATATTTGGAAGGCCCATTCATATATGGTAAGAGAATTTTAGTTGCGGCCTCTTTATAATAGCAACCCATGTACAATTTTCTTGTAAAACTATATGAACATTTATCTTCAACCTCTTGACATTTTTTTTGGATTGAAGCAATCGAACATTTACAATGAAGTTGTAAAATAATCATTTTAACTGCGTGAATATTTATGTCTCAAATTTAAATGTATAATTAAGATTATTACTATGTAAATTTCGAGAGATGTGGGATTTTTTCCTTAATGGGCTGCGCTAGCACACACTCAGGCTCTGAAATCAGTTCAGTGCTCTGGGCCACCAAAAAAACAAAACAAAACATGGCCAGCAATGTTTGACGCTACATGTCTGGAAGGCCTTGTCATGGCCCGGCCCATGACACAACTCAAGTTAGCTCAGTTAGCACACATATTTAGAGCAAGTTAAGTAAGCTGAGTTAATCTAAAAAAAAAGTAAGCTGAGTTAGTTGTTCTAAAAGAAAGTAAGGAGTTAGCACACAGATATAGATCAGAGCAACTTGAGTTGACACCAGACAAAACAAAGACTCTCAGAGAGCTGGCCGGAGCTCCGATCCATCCAGATGGACGCCGAGGTCCCCTTCCTGTTTACTGGTGGCGACGAGCAGCCGCTGGCCGGCGTCTCAGGCTTCCGCGGCCGCCCTGTCTACCGCGACACCTCCGGCGGTTGGCGCTCCGCCCTCTTCGTCTCCGGTACGTACGAACTGTTCCTAGCTACCAGCTGATCGTTCCAAGATCGATAGACTAATCAGCTCTTGCGGCAATGGCATGAATCAATCCAGTGCTTGAGGTGGCCACCAATTTCGCAAACTTCGGCGTGTCCTCCAACCTCATCACGTACCTCACCGGCCCGCTGGGCCACTCCAACGCGGCCGCGGCGGCCGCCGTGAACGCCTGGTCCGACCAAGGTTTTGGATACCGGTTTAAAAAAAATTCCGGAGGGGGCGGTATTTCCGGTAACCAGGGTTACCGGAAAATACCGGACGGTAACGGCCCAATATTTCGGCAAGAATTTAGGATTTAAACTTAAAACATCGAATTTTTCAAAATTTAAATTTTTCGAGCACAAATTTGTTTTAAATTTGACTAATCCGAGATTTTTCATCCGAGATATGCAAATTCCGGGGGGTCCGAGAAATCCGGTTACCGCGGAATTCCGCGGAATTTCGGCCGGTAACCGAAACCTTGGGTCCGGCACGGCCAGCATGATGCCGCTGATGGGCGCCTTCGTCGCCGACTCCTGGCTGGGGCGATCCATCATCCTCGCCTGCACGCTCTACGTCCTGGTAAATCTTCTCCTTCATTTCCACCTCTACTTTGATCCATCAGAGTGTACAGAGTAGGCGACGACGACCTCATCAAAACTCGTTCTTCCACATTAATTAATATATGTACTCAGATCGATCGGCATGATGGCACGTGCTTCAGTTGTGTAATGCATGTGCAGTCCATTAATTTACACACTACGACTATGCAGCCCGTTCTCAAGGAATCGTCCATATATCCCAAAAGATCAATGCGTTCACAACTATCCATATTTTGTTCTGTCGGATTAAATCAAAATTAGAGGTAAGTTAACATTTTTCTGTATCTGTACAAACATAAAGGACGACTTTGGAGGAAATATTTCTGATCTTGCCCGTATAAAATATTTATCTTGTTTTAATTATAATTAGACAACCATCATATTCAGTGCTTATTGGTCGTACTTATTCTCTCAAAAGTTCTTTAACGTGTGAATTGTTATTTTATCATGCTTAAAACTAGCAAGGTGTCCCTCGCAAACGCGAGGGTATCATTTTCAACATAATGAATATGCTCATATACTAAAATTTTGTTTTCATGCAAAGGCGACTAAAATATAAATAAGAACATCCTATGACTATCATAAAATTATGGTAGAAAATCACACATATCTGTAATTTTTGAATTTACAAAGAGTGAGTTACTTAAAAATACCACATCACATATTCTATAAGATCGTTTACATTGAATCGTATGCAGTGCTATTTAATATACATTTTACTCTTTTCGTGACATCCTCCATTCTTCATTGTACTCTTTGAGTGATACATATTTTTTGTCATGTAACCATGACTACATAGACTTACATGGCTCATAAATTCATACCATGATGGTACATAGTTTCAACATTTGAATATCAGTCACAAATTTACTTTAGTTCATCTAAAAAATATTGTTTTTAACTGCACCATAAAATTCTAGCCATCATGTTATTATCGCTCTTTGCCCCATCCTCATAATACCCAATACTACCCTATACTTTTGGTCAATTATTTGTCTTGCACGATTTAGGTCTCTTCCTGCCACACCCACTCTTTAACCTAATAATTATCTATGCTGCTCACTTGCATATGTCTCGTCATGTAACATCACTATGTTGTTACGGAAAACATTGTTTTCGCATCTTCATCAGTTATAGTTTTTCTACAACTTTGCAAATTTCTACAATCAAATTTAACAAATAAGAATTTAATAAAGTTCCCAAAATAAACACCCAAAGAAAGACATAAAAGTGAATTTAATCACACCATAGGAAAACCATATGAGCTTGAAGTAAACTCATGAAAACTGTTGGTTGTGAAGACACTAAGTTATATTATTAAACTTTATACGCTTTAGAAAGATCCATATTTTTGAATAATTACCATGGTCTATTGATCGTGATTTTCTAATGCAGCTACGAAAATCCGTTGAATTTGTGATTTTTCCGACACAATTATGATGATATGTTGGTTTTCATATTGCTTATGGATGATTATAAACAGTTGATGCGGATGATCTACTGATAAATGGATGGTCTGCTAATTGGATGTTATGTTTTTTTGGGAATTTCTCACATGTTTACATTTCTCTACCTTATTGTGCTTATCTACCATATTTTATTTTAAAGTTGATTTTTTATAAGAATAGTTAAAACTATGATGACTCGTCATAAAGCAGATGTCTCTTTAAGTTCAGATTTTTCCTTTGCTAAAACCTTGCGCTTTACGCCATATGAATACGATTGCACTTCTAATTATGAGTTTATGTTTCTTTCGACAGGGAGCTCTTTCAATCTCGTAGTTCCTTAATTGACTCAAGTCGTCAACGACGATGTAGGGTAATTATGTCTATATATATGGTCGTACTATGCTCATGAATATGTTACATTTGTACTTCATTTTTCTAAAAATTATTTATCTTGTGATTAACTCTTCTCAATCATGGACATACATATAATCTTGTACACATTTGTCAATAACGTTCATTCATTGACAATGTCTTTTTTACGGCCGAACGGGAATGAGAACAGGAGTCACGCCTACATGATACAGCTAGGGTGTATAGTTTTGTTTTCTGAAAAAAATACCGTCGAACAAATTGCGTTGCACATGCCATTTAAATACGTTCATGCCAGGTTAGACTGTGCAGTTTTTCTTACGGGAGCCGGAAGGAAAGGAGTCCAGCCTTGCCACGACCCACGATTATGCTAGGGTGCGCGTTTATTTTTTTTTTGCTTCAACTAATGAATAATTTGCTTATACCATTTGAGTTTGTTCGGCTCTGTTTTTTTTTTTTTTTTTTTTTTTGCTTCAACTAACCGATTGGATTGGTTTGCAACCCATTAAAATACGTGACAACATAATCTTTTTATTTAATCTAACCGTTTTACACGTGCATTAAATACGTGACAGTCCATGTTGGTCAATGACAATTAAAAGGTTACGTTCCTATTGGTATTTATTAAATCTTAACCGTATATTTCAGATCCAACTGTCAAAATTAATTCAGATGATGTGGCTTAACGTGGTGGCTCCGTTAGCTAACTCATTTTGCTTTTAGTATATAATAGATATTACATGTACCCCGCAAAAAAAAGTTGCATGTAATATTTCTGAACAAATAAATTTGTTTGAAATGTGAATGTTATTTAAAATTTACGACATTGCTAGCTCTGAAGAATCAATGATGATCGATATATTGATACTGACTTAATTTTATATATGTGTGAAACCAATTACTAATATTTACCGTATACTCGCATTTCCTAAAGAGTGTGCACATTCACATGTTAAAATCTGTAAAACTAGAAATCAAGTACTTGTACATTTCAAGAAAAATGGCACGCACGCCACAGCACAAGATTCAAGGGCCGGGAAGTATTATCCTTCTATAGTTCTATTATTCTGTATTTAAACTTTGTAAGTCAAATGTGTGTTGGTCAGTTACTCGTCTAAATAACATCTACCCCAGAGTCAGTATGGTAAAAAATATTAAGAAATAGCATATGAGCATATCAGGTTCAGTTGAACCAAATAAAATGCTGGAACCCCTTTGATCTATCAACGCATGTCACTTTATATATACTTGAAGAATTACACCAATGTTGGACAAATGAACCCACAATTATAACTGTTAGTAATATGCAATTTACAAGTGATGGGACCAACACACCCTTGTAGTTCTGATAATCTGATTAGTTCTTCACTTCTATTAATTGTTAAGAAAATTAACAAGCCAAAACGACATGTATTCATGCAGGGTTATGGCATGATCACTCTAGTTGCGTCCACGTTGCAGGCGCCACGCTTCTCACTGCTTGGCGACAACATTGTTTCTTCCCACCTTTCATCGCTGAAGGTCGTCTTCTTCTATGTCTCCCTATATCTCATTGCCCTCGCGCAAGGTGCTGACAAGCCTTGTGCCATGGCATTCGCCGCCGACCAGTTTGACACCGACCACCCCAAGGAGAGAGCCGCTCGAAGTTCCCTCTTTAACTGGTTTTATTTTTCAATGGCCGTTGGAATCACTGTCGCAGTCGGTGGCGTTAGCACCATCCAGGAGAATATTGGCTGGGTAATCGGATTTGGTGCACTCTGTGCCATCATACTATGCGCATTTGTAATCTTCCTTATCGGCACTCCCACATACCGCATGGATGCACCCATCTCCAGTGTCGAGATCCCCATCATCCGCCTAGCCCGTAGCCTTGTCCTGCTTGCCAGGAATTCAAGCTTCCCCTTCAGCACAAAAGGACATCAACATGTAGATGAAGATGACATGAACAAGGTCGAGGAGGTGCGCGCCGTGCTACGGTTGTTTCCGATCTGGGTGACGTGCTTGGCATACGGCATAGTGTTTGCGCAGGTCTCAACATTGTTCAACAAGCAGGGCCGCACCCTGGACCTCCGCATCCTTGGTGGCCTCGAGCTGCCTCCGGCTGCGCTGCGGACATTTGGGCCGGTGAGCATCCTATTGTTCGTCCCAATCTACGACCGTGTGCTGGTGCCGGCGTTGCGCCGTGCAACGGGCAACCCAGATGGGTTGACATTGTTGCAGCGTGTGGGCACGGGTATGGCGATATCTCTGGTCACAATCTCGGTGGCAGCACTAGTGGAGTCCCAGCGGCTAGCGACGGCACAGGAGCACGGCCTAGTGGACGAGCCGCACACGGCAGTGCCGATGAGCTGGGTGTGGCTTGTGCCACAGTATGTGATCATCGGGATGGCAGACGTGTTTGCGGTTGTCGGAATGAAGGAGTTCTTTCATGACGAGATGCCTCCCCAGCTACGCAGCCTGGGCCTTGCGCTGTTCTGGAGTGTGATGGGCATCAGCAGCTTCATGAGCGGGGCCTTGATCTCCCTTATTGACCATTTCACCAAGAGCGGCGGTGGCGACAGCTGGTTCGCCGACAACCTCAACCGCGCTCACCTTGACTACTTCTATTGGCTGCTCGCCGGTGTCAGCGCCGCTGAACTTGTGCTCTACCTCCACTTCGCGAGCTACTATGTCTACGTCGGCAAGAGGCTCCATTGATAAACTTAGCAGCAGAGTAGTTCTGCAGTGTTTCTGTATTCTGATAGGATGTATGTCGATCATGATCCACGCATTTTGTAGCTTGCAAATTTATCGCTCTTCCCGTCTCATCTGTACATAGAGTGTGTGTCTTTCGTGAAAATGGGAGAAGAATAGATGCTCGCGGCATGATTTGGGAAGAAGATGAGCCGTACAGGGGGACATGGATAAGGAAGAAGAAAAAATACAAAAGAGAGGGTAGGTCCTAAACTCCTAATACGATGGTATAGATTATAGGGTAGAAAAGGAACCCTTAAATAAGAGGCCGAGGCCCAACGTTAAATTAATAACGCCACGAACGGCGAGAGATACAAGATGCTGAATCCAGCTTACAATACAACACTGCACATACCAAGGAAAAGAGCTACCGACGAGATTACAGTTGAACACTAAAGGTTCGCCACACCGAGGAGGGAGAGCACAACCAAAGCGGGCAGAGGTGTTGGGCCGGAGATCACCGAGAGCACGGGCACACCAACACGCGCGGCACACCACCAAGACCAGCTACACCACCCAGGGTAGCACCACCAGCAGGATCATCAACGCCACTGTCCGCAAGAATGCCGACAGGCTCATCCAGCATGGCGCCTAGCAGGAAACACCGGTATGCAACATGTTAAGTTAGGCAGTTAGTATCCTAACCACATGTACGATGTTAGCTGTGTATGAGCTGGAGAGATAGAGAGATAAGCTAGATTGGTTTGGTACGGTTGTAAACCCTAAATACTTTGTATCTATCCTGTACACGGCTCAGGCCTATATAAGAGATGACCCGATGATCTCATTGATCATCGCAGCTTATTATCTCTCTCCCTCTCTTTTACATGGTATCAGAGCACATCTGACCAATGTCGCTCGTTCCTTTCTCCGCTTCCCAATCCACCTCCATGTCGATCACCTCCGCCGTCACCGTTCGCCTCAGCCATGGGAACTTCATGCTGTGGAAAGCACAGATGTTCACCCACCTTCGCAGCCATTCGCTGCTCGGCTACATCGACGGCAGCATCACAGCCCCCGACCAGGACATCACCACCACCATTGGCGAGGGCGTCGATGCAAGGACGGTCACCACCGTCAACCCCGACTACGCCGCCTGGTACGTGCAGGATCAGACCGTGCTGAGCGATTCCTCGCCACGGTCACCGAGGAGGTGCTCGCCCATGTCATGTCTGCGCGCACGGCGCGCTCGGCATGGCTCACCCTGGAGAGGATGTTCTCCTCCAGGACTCGTGCGCGTGCCATCCAGGTGCGTACACAGCTGACCGCTACCAAGAAGAAGAAGGGCACTTCGGCTGCGGACTACTTCAGGCAGATGAAGACGCTGGCGGACACACTCGCCGCGATCGGTCAGCCCCTGCGCGAGGACGAGATCATCGCGTACATCCTCGCTGGCCTCGGGCAGGACTTCGACAGCCTCGTCACCACCCTCACCATCTGGAACGACGACCTGACGCTGGATGAGGTATATGCTCACCTGCTTGCTTATGAGCACCGTAACGATCTTCATGAATCAGAGTACGGGCTCGGCGGTAGCGCCTCGCTCTCCGCCAACTTCACTCGCCGCGGCGGCGGCCAATCTGGTGGTGGCGGCGGCAACCCATCTAGTGGCCGCGGCAACCAATCTGGTGGTGGTGGTGGCCGTGGACGCGGCAAGGCCGCAATGAAGCGGTGGCCGGGGCCAAGGCGGATGGCTACGGCAACAACGGCTATGCCAACAACGGCAACAGGGGCAATGATGCTGCTCGCCCCGTTTGCCAAATCTGCAACAAGTCGGGCATGTGGCCCTCCGCTGCTACAGCCGCTTCGGCCACGCCTACACCGGAGAGGAGCAGCACTCCGCCAACACTGCGTCAACCTCCTACAACGTCGAGCCTGCATGGTACGTCGACAGCGGCGCCACTGATCACATCACCAGTGATCTTGATCGTTGAACATCCGGGAGCACTACAACGGCACCGAGCAAGTGCACGTCGGCAACGGCGCAGGTTTGAAAATTTCCCATGTTGGTCACAGCACTATTAATACCGTTGCCAATCCTTTGCTTCTTCGTGATGTTCTTCATGTTCCACACATATCTAAAAATCTGATTTCTGTGCACAAACTCACTAAAGACAACAACGTGTTTATTGAATTCTATCCTTCCCATTTTGTTGTTAAGGATCAGGTGTCGAAGGCAAGGCTCCTGGTAGGGAGGTGTGAGGCTGGTCTCTATCCCATCAATCCGTCAAAAATAAACGTCGCAAGGTGTGCCATGTTCTCGGCTAGATCAAGCAAGGAGCAATGGCATCGACGTCTAGGTCATCCATCGTCTCAAGTGGTCAATTCAATCTTGAGCTTAAATAAAATTCCTTTTTGTAATTCTGAGCATGCAAGTGTTTGCAATGCGTGTCAACAAGCAAAGAGCCATCAGCTCCCTTTTCCTTTGTCAACCATGTTTCTACATCTCCTTTAGAACATATTTATACGGATGTTTGGGGTCCTGCCACAATTTCTGTTGGTGGTTTTAAATACTATGTGAGTTTTGTCGATGATTTTAGCAAATTCACGTGGGTATATCTACTCCATGCCAAGTCGGATGTTGAATCTATTTTCTATAAATTTCAAAAACATGTTGAGTTGCTTCTTGACAAGAAAATTAAGTGTGTCCAATCCGATTGGGGAGGCGAATACCGTCACTCCATAAATATTTCGAAAATACAGGAATTGCTCATCATATTTCCTGCCCACACACCCACCAACAGAACGGTTCCATTGAACGAAAACATTGCCATATCGTAGAAACAGGATTATCCCTTCTTGCTCAATCTTGCATGCCCATCACCTTTTGGGATGAGGCTTTCTCACCGCTACTTTTCTCATAAATCGCCTCCCAACTCGTGTTATCGATAATGCAACACCTCTTGAACGTCTTCTCAGGAATAAAGCTAAACCTAACTATAAAATGCTCAAAGCTTTTGGTTGTGCTTGTTTTCCACATCTTCGGCCTTACAATGCGAAGAAGCTCACCTTTAGATCAAAAGAGTGTGTTTTTATTGGCTACAGCGCCAACCACAAAGGATACAAATGTTTGGATCCTGCCACAGGGCGTGTATATATCTCACGCGATGTCATCTTCGATGAAATTTATTCCCCTTCTCACGCAAGTTCGATTCTTCCTTGGCACCACCAGATTATTCCCACCTTCTACCTACTGGCAACGTTATTTCTAGTACTAATGACCCTCTGGGATTTTTGCAACCTTCTGTTGTTTCTGTACCTGCAGGATCACGGACGACGCCAGTAGCTACGATCGATCGCCGTGGTGATCACGTCGATCAGCCTCACACCCAGGCCATGACCGGCCATGCAGACGCGGACCATGGCCGCGTGGGCCGTCACCATCCGCCAAGTCCAACTCGGACACCGGGACTTCTCCGCCCTCCACACCTCGTGGGCCACATTCTCCGGCTCAATCTGCTTCGCCTGACGATTCAGGCTCTGGCTCCTTCGTCTCGATGCCGCTTCGTCACCAACGCCGTCTCCCTCACCAGCTGCCTCGTCCGCCACTCCGCCTCCATCTCCAGAACGTGCCCACAAGATGGTCACGAGGCTTCGCGACAAGACATGGAGGCCTCTCAAGCGCACTGACGGCACTGTCACGTACACGGCCGCACGCTCTGCCACGGCCGAACCGTGTCCGTCGCTGCTGCTCTTCAGCAGCCCCCCTGGAAGGCCGCCATGGAAGCGGAATTTTCTGCGCTTCAGCACAACCGCACCTGGCGCCTCGTGCCTCCCCGCCGTGGTGTCAACCTCATTGACAGTCGTTGGGTCTTCAAGCTGAAGCATCGACCTGACGGTACCATCGACCGCTACAAGGCCCGCCTCGTCGCCAAAGGGTTCAAGCAGCGGCATGGCGTCAACTACGACGACATCTACAGCCCAGTCGTCAAGCCTACTACAATCCGAGTCATTCTCTCGCTTGCAGTCACGCGAGGTTGGCACATGCGACAGCTCGATGTCGATAATGCCTTTCTTCACGGCTTCCTTGAAGAGGAAGTGTACATGGTGCAGCCACCCGGGTATGTTGATCCTCGTTACCCCCGCACATCTGCAAGTTAGAGAAGTCCCTTTATGGCCTGAAGCAGGCACCACGCGCATGGTTTGCCCGTCTGAGCAGCAAGCTTCACGCACTGGGATTTGTACCATCCAAGGCTGATGTTTCTCTCTTCACCTTCAAGGATGGCTCTGTCACGGTGTACATTCTTGTATACGTTGATGATATTATAGTAGTGAGCTCTACTGTTGGTGCAGCTGATCATCTCCTTCAGCAGCTTCGGACTTCGTTTCCTGTCAAGACCTTGGCGTGTTGAGCTATTTCCTTGGCGTTGAGGTCAGGCACATGAAGGATGTACTTGTACTTTTCCAACAGAAATATGTCCGTGATCTCCTCACTCGGACGAACATGCTGCAGGCCAAACCCATGATCACTCCCATGGGTGTTACTGACAAGTTATCACGGCAAGCTGGTGCACCCTTATCTCCGGCTGATGCTACGAAATACCGCAGCCTTGTGGGCGCTTTGCAATACCTGACGCTCACACGGCCGGACATCTCCTTCAGTGTCAACAAAGTCTGCCAATTTCTTCAGGCTCCAACCAATGTGCACTGGACTGCGGTTAAGCGTATACTGCGATACCTGAAGCACACTCCCTCGCTTGGGTTGCAGATTCAGAGATCATCTTCTCTTCTTCTCAGCGGTTTTGCTGATGCCGATAGGCAGGCTGCCCTGATGACCGTCGCTCGACAGGAGGGCATGCTGTCTTCCTTGGAGGGAACCTTGTTGCGTGGAGTTCCCGAAGCAACCTACTGTATCAAGGTCGAGCACCGAGGCGGAGTACAAATCAGTGGCTAATGCAACTGCGAGATCATCTGGATACAAGGATTGCTGCAAGAGTTAGGGTCTTCCTCAGCAGGGCGCCGTGTCTGTGGTGTGACAACTTGGGGGCTACTTATCTGACAGTGAACCCAATCTTTCATGCCAGTACGAAGCATATAGAGGTGGACTATCATTTCGTTCGAGAGCGCGTTGCACAGAAGACACTTGATGTTCGGTTCATCTCAACTCACGACCAGCTTGCCGATGTACTCACAAAACCTCTCTCAACACAGTTGTTTGTAAAGTTCGCTACAATCTGAATATGGCTTTGCCACGTCTAGATTGAGGGGGCTGTTAAGTTAGGCAGTTAGTATCCTAACCACATGTACGCATGTTAGCTGTCTATGAGCTGGAGAGATAGAGAGATAAGCTAGATTGGTTTGGTACGGTTGTAAACCCTAAATACTTTGTATCTATCATGTACACGGCTCATGCCTATATAAGAGATGACCCGATGATCTCATTGATCATCGCAGCTTATTCTCTCTCTCCCTCTCTTTTACACAACAGAAGGTACAAGCATGGCCGGAGCGAGCTCGAAAGAGCACCACCTCTAGAGAGCACCCCGTCGTGGACTCCAAGGCGGTGTCTTCAAGAAGCACACGACAGCAGCGTCGTCACCGCCAGATCCGAGGATCTTGGATTTTCATCCGGAGTGTAAAAAGGTCGGAGAAGCCGCCGCGACGCCTCCAAGAAGGGGACGGCGTCCAAGGACGTCGCCGCCGCGTCCCGAGAAGACCCCGGGAAATCCTTAGGACCTTTTGCGGGTTTGCTAGCTCTTTTTGCAGTAAGCTTGAGGCCCGAGTGACACGTACACAACAAAACTCATTTAAAACGCTAGTCCTCAGAGCATTTTGCACCGGACAAACATTCGGAAACACAATAGAGATATTTAAAAAAATACGTTGACAACACAAATAAATGTGTCTTCTATGTGCCTTGGACCTTTCATGAAGAAAGGACAAGATAATTATATGTGTCTTTGAGAGTTTTTTTAGCGGAAGTTTTGTGGAGCTCGGGTTGTTCAAGTTTCATCCTTTCTCGGCCCACTTCTGGCCCATATGCTGATGACTCTCCGTCCACGACCACTCCGTCGCCTCTCCCCCGTTTCTTCACCTCCAAGCCTCAATCTCGCCGCCGCCGCCCGTCGTCGGCTGATAGGCTCAAAATCTAAGGCAGCTGTTGGTCTTGAAGGCGAGCGAGGAAGAAAGAGCTCAAGGTACGTAAGGCTCGAAATCTACCCAACTGATCGCAAGGGCTGGAGGGGCGGCCTGCGGTGGGCATTCGTGCCTGTCTTGTCCTGATCGATCCCCACCTATTTCCTTGCAGGCCGGCCGGCCGGTGAAAATGGCGGCGCTTCTTAGACAGGGGGCGAGGAGGCTCGGCGGCTCCATGGTCCGACGAACCCAGGCGTCGGTCACATCACCGGCCCTTGCTGAGGAGCGGCGCCGGCTCCTTCAAGAGCGTATGCTCGATACACACAAGGCATTCTTTTCCGGGAGTACAACCCAGCAGGTCTTAACCAAAAATTAACATCACTTCATATATCCCGCTTGCATGATTTTCTGTTACGTATATGTTTTGCTGTGCAAATATTCAATAGTTTACTTCCTAAGCAGTACGCTAGCCTAAAGAAGACACTTGTGAAGTCTTCCAAGGAATCCATCCCGTAATTATCAACCAAACATGTTTACTTACTGCAGGAAAGATCGGGCAGGTTCCTTTTTTTAGAAATAAAGGGCTCCCCCTGGTTCCATTTTATTAATGCAACCACCGCAAGTCTCGTACATGGTTTATAGCTTGTTACAATCAACATTCAAGACCGGAAACCGGGTACAACAAGAAACACCCTAACTAACAACTCACGCCCAGAGTTTCGCGTTTTCCACCAGAGCTTCGCAGGCGCGTTCCTGTTGCCAGCTTTGCAACGCCCCAGGCACCATCTTCAGCAGTATCATCCCAACGTCCACGCTATTCTGAGCAGTTCCCTTCTCTTGTAATCCAGTTTTTGCAGATTCAAATCCAACAAACTGGAATGTTTGTCGAGGCAGAGTATCTTCCAGCTTCTGATTAGCACACCAATTCTCCACAAGACCTCCTTCACACCTGGCCAACTTTGCCCCTGAAAACATAAACCATTGCGTATTGTCCAAAGACCCCACACAGTGGCAGAAGTGAAGATGTTAATAACAGAATTCTTATCTTCACTTATCCACCATCTAGCAATAGATAGAAAATCACTTCCAACTTCAACACCAAGGATTTCCGACATAACTTCCCAAATACTTCTAGCTACAACACACTCACAAAAGAGGTGGTGTGAAGTTTCAATTTCAGAATGGAACAAGCAAGCTTTGTCATTCACTTGGCGTCGTTTACTCAAATTAACTCTAGGGGGAATCTTATCATTAGCTAGCATCCATAAGAAAACATGAATCCTGGGGGTATATGTAACTTCCAGACAGCCGGAGTATGGATAGGAACCACCCCACGATTATTAACTATGCCATAGAAAGACTTCACAAAGTATTGCCCCGATGGATGGAACATCCAGATATAGGTATCCTCCTCATCAGTGAGTTGAATACCCTCGATCAACCCAACCAGTTCCAACCATATCATGAAAATCCTTTGAGAAACAGTTCTCCTAAAGGTAAGTTTCAGATTATTTCCATCCCAAACATCAGCTACAGTACAACCATGCTCATTAACGATGGTGTAAAGCTCCCAAAACAAGGTCGGGCAGGTTCCTTACCCAAATGTTTCAATAACTAGCTAGTGAACAGAAACACGTCAAATGTTTAACATATCGCTGCATGCAGTTAGAAGACTGTTTGTTTGTATATATCCTTGACCGTGTATTCATGACGCTGTTCATTTGTATCAGACCTTATTATTACAAATCAATTAACAGTTAACTGATGATGTATAAATAAATTCATGATCGTTCCACCTCTTCTTCGACTGTGCCCCGGCTGCCGCTGTTTGGACCATGCTCTCGGTCCCCGCTGTCTCGCTTGGCGCCACCATCTGGACGATGGCGCCCCCTCCCTCGACCCCCTGCCATATTTGGCATGCTGGGTTCGCGACCTTCCTGTGGCATATTTGGAAGGCGAGGAACGACCTCGTCTTCAACGCCAGGATTGTCCCCCCCCCCCCCCCCGACATCATCCGTCGTGCGGCGGATGACCTCCTTATTTGGTCCGCTAGGTTTCCGGTCTCGGACCGGGATGCCCTTCATCGCCTTTGTGCGTTTCTTCATAACTGTGCTCCCACGTGATGTAATTTTCGGTCTCTCCCCCCCCCCCCCCCCCCCCCCCCCCACCTTATTGTATTTCACCAAATATTGTAAGGGCACCCCAGCCCTCCTTTCGAGGTTAATAACAACCGGTGGGAAGCAATCCGCCCGTCCTTCCTCGAAAAATAATAATTCATGATAGTGTGTGTGTATCCAGCGTGCTCCTGAGGACATCACGTGTGACATCCAGCACAAGCAACAAGAGCTGTGTGATCGTATAGCCGAGGGTAAGAGGAGTCTCAAGGCAGCTACTGACTGGCGGACGCAACAGAAGCTCTTTGATGCCATAGCCGAGGCTAGGAAGGGTCTCAGGGCAGCTACTAATTGGTGTGACCAGGATCCTCAGGAGCACTTAGCACTTCAGGCGCCTAAAGTTGCACGAGATTTGTGTGTACGGTACCAAACATACACATATATAGATAATTTATTCTTCTTCTTTTCCTGTTTGATACGAGTTGATGTGATCTCCTCTTGACCTACCTGCAGGAGTTGATAGTGTTGTTTTTCCGAATCATACAATTCAGTCTCGAGGGGATCGTTATTATTTTGCGATTGACCTATGTGGGGCTTATGACATATCTACTTGTTGCGATAGCCTTTGGATCAAGAGATTAATGCGAGAGGAGGCTGAGAAGGAGCGAGAGGTGACGGGGAAGAAGCAAGGTTGGACCATTTGCTCCCTTGGCATGGATTGCCATTTGACGACGTCTCCCTCCAGCTCCAACTTGGCTTTGGATGTGTCGTCACATGCATGCATGTCGTCTCCTCTTATTCATTCTTCACACTATTAATTACATATGTATTTACACTAGTATCAAGTTTGTCACAAGATGCCGACTGGCAGGAAACTAGCTAGCTGCTTGCTCCGTTGGGATATAGTACACTGACTTGTGTATCTTTGCTGCTCTATGTAACTAGTTCAATGCATTTTCAGTTCCTTCTGTTGGTTGTCAATTTATTTTGCAGTAAACTTGAGGCCTGGGTGAAATGTGGACAATACTTGAAGCTACTAGTAAATAAAGGACCTTGTTTTGGCTTTTGAGATAATTTTCCACCCAGCTGAGCATTCGAAACACTAAATAATAAAAAAAATACAAATTGTGAAAATAGTTTGACAAATATATGTGTGTCTTTAATGTGCCATCAAGCTTTTATGAAGAAATGTGATATGATGTGCCTGGAATAAAAGCTTTTATGCGTTGTGGCGTTTCAATCGGAAAGGGATGGGTCGGCCGGTGGATTCTGATGGCTAGGAGCTAGTGTGCAGGGGACGGCGCATGCGTGCGTGGTGCCTTCGGACGGAAGGGGACAGGGCGTGGGGGCAAGTGGATTCCGTCGGCGGGAGGAGAGGTACGCGGCCGGGAGTTAGGACATGGACGGGATTGTCTAACTGCTCGGGATATCGTCAAGCAGCAAGAGGCCAAGGCGGCCGACGACCGAGGGGTAGAACCCCTTGCAAGAGGACCTCAGTTAGGGATCGGGGTCATGACTCACACGATACGAGCGACTGACACAATTTCACTTTTATTTCTCCTTCCCAAACGTTTTCCTCTGATGTGGCAATCATGTTGTAAAAAAGGGGCAAGCATTGTGTATCGTTTCGAGATTTTGTTTGCGCTGAGTTGTCAAACGTTGAAGGATTTAGCATTGATCAAGGTTTCTGCTAAACAACAGCTAGCTGTGTTCTAATTGGTTTACACTCGTTTTTCTGAGCGTCCGCTGCTCTTTGAGATTCGCGTCAAAGCGAAAGGTTTTTTTGTTGCGCGTTGGTTATTTGGGCCGGTGGTTTTCGGGTTTTAGCGGGTATGGACCTGAGCCTTTCTTTTCCGCCGCGTGTCTTTTTCTGTTGAGGCGAGAGTCAAGTCGCAAAATGGAGCCAGGCGGAGGAAGAGAGGAGCGGCGGCTCGCCGGCCCCTGTCATGTGGTTCTCTCATGGCGAGATCCGTTGTCGGATACATGAGAGACCGCCGTCGTTGGAGGTATGTCTCTGGCTAGCGCTCCTGTTCATCTCCTTCCCCGTGCACACTAATCCCCTCTATTTTTTCGGCACACACTACACACAACTGTTCCCCCCTTTCTGCCCCAGTCACGCACACCCAAATCTGTTCGATTTCTTGGTTTTAGGATTCGGTGGGAGTCAAGATTATTAGGTCCACTGATGGCGATGTGTAGTTGATCTCTTGTTGGGGATGGGGGTCTCACGTGATGGAGGAGCTCGAGAAATGATTTTGGTGGTGGTGTTTTTTTTCAGAGGGCTAGGATGCTGTAGATCTTCTTAGCTAATTTTTGGCGTGGGTTCAGAGTAATTTATGTAATGATATTTCTGTGGTGAAGTGTGTGTTTTCAATAGCGCTCTGCCATGTACGTTCATCAGTTTTGGTAATTTTCTTCAGAGATTTTGTCACCTATGATACAGGCTGTTAGGTTATTTTTACCAGCATTTTGTGTATTTTTTTATTTTCATTACGTGTGTACTTCTTTCCACTGTTGTTCAGTATATGAGTGTGGTTGTGGGGTTTGGGGGATGGTAGTGCAAAAGTATTCAGGTGTGTTCTGCTTAGTGAGGGATTTAGGTTTCTGCCGTATCAGTAGTGTTATGCCACATCTCAACTTTGTAAATCCAGGAAAAAACGAACTGTTGCAGGTAGTTTCTTTTTCATCTTAACCTTGGCCAAATTTTGTGTAGGTTCCTTTTTCATCTGAGTATTGTTCTTTTTCAGTAATGTAACCATGTTTCGCATTTCATATGTAGACAACATCGAGCGTATACCAGCTCTGAAGATGAGTGTTTTGATGCTGGCAATAGCGAATCGAGGAGCTTCTCCATCGATAGTGATGTGAGATTTTTCACATTGTTATTTTTAATACTGTCGTTATTCATTTTTCTTCTATTTTCGCTTTTGTTTTGACGACTGAGTTTTGGCAGGACACAGACAAGCAAGACATTGCCACTAGACGATGCCTTGTTTGGATTTGTTAGGAAACATGTCTCGTATATTTTTTGAAATAATTGGGTTATCTAGTACTGCATGTACATGTTTCGTGACCGTTAATTTTCTGCATTTCTTGCCATGTATTTTTTGCCATGGGCTGTCAAGTCTTTGAAGAGGAATTTTGCTGGCTTTTGCCAAGACGTTAACGTATCTGGAAGGAACAAGGTATTTTTCTGCGTTTATCACCTGATGTTGATGTATCAAGAAGTTTATTCTCTTTTTTCTTTTTTTTCTGTCCCTTATTGGATATTTTGTAGGTTAAGGGGAGTAAAATTGGTAGTCTGGATAGGTCTGTTTACACCAGATATTCAGTGAAATACTTTCTAGCAGTCATAAGGAATTTGACTCCATACCAGAGATTGGTTATTGAGAAGTTTGGTTTTGGATGTCTGCTACTCTTCGATATGCATGATATCCCTTCGGAGCTTGCTAGATGGGTTGCTTGTTGTGTTGATCCGTTATGCTCTCAGATCACAGTTCACTCTCAACCCATTGAATTTTCAAAGCTCATAATCCATTGGATTTTGGGTCTGCTGTTGGCGGGTTGGCGCTTACGTGTAGCAGTATGGAGGGGGAGAATTTTATTTTATCTCATTTTCATCTGTCTGCAATGCCTCATATTACTTTCTTCGGAAACAAGCTGGCCCTGATGACCTGAGCGACCAGATGTCTTTTGTGTTTCATGTCTATAGCTATACATTGCTTCTTATGTCCAAGTTTTTTTTGTCTGAATCTCCGTTCCTCGGTTTTCACTCTCCCTACCGTGAGTCTCTTGTCTTGCTTGTTCATTGTCTCAGTTGTCTTTATCGTATTCTCTGAACTTTCTCTTCCTTTATCTTTATTATTTTGTGGTCAGTTTTCTGTCTCTTATATTTTAGTCTTCTTTCGTCAGTCTCTTTCTTAACTTGGTCACCATCTATCTCGTAAGTCTCTCCCTTCTGCAGTCTCTTTGTTGCCTCTGTTTTCTCTGTTTGATTTGATCTTCTGTTTGAATTGTTGTGTCTATTTCGATGCCTCTGTCTGCAGTCTCGCTAATTCACCGTGTCTCTTATCTTTATCTGAATCTTTAACAACGAATTTGTCTTAGTTTTGTATGATTGTGTTATTAAAAATGTGTCATCTGAAATGTGTCCTTTTTCTTTTTTGTTTATTTGAATTTTTTGTTCGAGAGATGTTTGTGTTCTTTGAATTGTGTCATCTGAAATGTGTCATATTTCTCACTTTGTATTAAGTTTCTGTTTGCCGTATCTTTCTTTGTCATATTTCTATCTTTCTCTTCGTTCTTTCTTTGTATTTATTTGTCTTTCCTATCTGATCGTTGGTATTTATCTGAATTTTGTCTTTTTTCATTCCTTCTCGCTATTTCTTCGTTTTTGTATCTAGTATTGTCTTATTTATTTGTCTATTTTAATCTTATCTGAATTGTGTCATCTGAAATTTGTTTTCTGATCATCTGTTTGTCTTTTCAATTGTGTCTACTGAAATGTGTTTTCTGATCATCTTTGTCTTTCATTTTCTTATTCTTCCTTAGTCTTTTATTTCTTTCTCTGAATTTTTGTCCTCTGGATTGTGTCATCTGAATTCTTTCGTCTTCCTATTTATCCTCTGAAATGTGCCTTATTTATTCAGTCATCTTATTGTCTTAACTTTGTCTTAATTGTCTCTTCTACATTTGTCTCTTAATTTTGTCTTTTCTGCCAGTCTTCTATATTTGTCTCTCTTTGTCTTTCATCTTCATGTGTAATTTTTTGCTTTGTTTATTTTTGCTCCGGCATGGGGGGCTGCTGATACTGCTTTGTTTCTGTCTTTTACATGATTTTGTTTCAGCATTTCTCTGTTTGTAGCCCTGAAAGTTTATATATGTGTTCCTCTTTTTTTCCAGCGAATCCCAAAGAGAATTGTATAAGCATTGGATATTGGCAGAAGGGCTGGACAAATATGACAGTTTGCAGGAAGCAGAATACTACATGTCTATATGGTTGAATTAGGTTCAAGTCTGGTTGGGCGAAGTTTGCTCTTGATTTTGATCTACAGGTCGGGCTCGTTGTTCTCTTCCTGTTTCACATCGATGGTAGCAGATACATGAACATCTCGTTTGATGTTCTGTAGAAGCCTAATGCAGTTTGTTTTCAGACAAGAACAGCCTAGATTACGTTCTATGTTGGACCATGTTTTTGGTCTCTCTTTTCCTGCATCTGAACCTATTTATTTCAGTTAAGATAAACTTAGCCGTTTGAGTGCTGTCTGTTGGATTGTGTTCTCTCCCTAGTATGTTTCCAAGATTATGTAATATGGCAGACTATGTTTGGTTCCTTTTTTAGTTGCATCTGAACCTTGTGTGTGTGGCTACCAGCACTAATGCTATGAGACGATGTCCCCCAGATCAAAGTTTAGATTTCGTACTAGAACTACTCTGTTAGTTGTGTGTCAGACACTACTTATGTGGAATCAGTGTACACTGGGGTGTGTGGAGGGAGAATGCATCTACCAGAACAAGATGTTTTTACGGTGCAAGAACATGAGAAGTTAGAGAGAGATGTTTTGTTTTCTTACTAACTTGTAGAGATTGTGGCGTATTCAGTATGGTAGCAAACTGGGAGTTTTTTTTGGGAAACACAAACTGGGAGTTTTACACGTGTCCTTCACCATCGTCCATGCTCTTCCTCCCCTATCCCCACTCCTTTTTTTGATCTTGGTTTGTTTCCGTGTCTTCTCCCCCTGTTGATCTTTTTTCTTTCTTAAGGAAGAAGAAGATCCCACCTGCCGCCGGTGGTGGTGCATGTCTTTTTTTGTATCGAGCTGGCCAGTTTTTCAAAAGCCCACATACACACCTGATTGCTCCCAGCCCACAACCATTTCAGTGTAAGTAGCTCGGGTTTTGGGCCTTTCGGTGGGCCGGGGCAGCACAGAAGCTCATATCCAAACCCAACTTACATAAATTACCATCAAACGACAACCCGAGCGCGACAGAGCGACAAAAACATACAGCGGACGTGGCGACCTGCTACTGGCTCAAAAAGTGACTGTGCACGAATTGAAATACAGCTAGCTGTAAATTAGACAGTCCCTTGATCAAATACTGAACTGTATAAATTTAATGTCGCAACAGACTTGGTAGTATAGAAGAAAAGACTTTTTTTTCGAGAAGAGAAGAAATGAGGTATGAATGTACTCGGCTCGTTCAAGTTTCCTAGCCCGGCTCCTTTCTCGGCCCATGCATATGCTAATCACGACCGCTCCGTCGCCTCTCCTTCCCCTCCGCCGCCTCAATCACGCCTCCGCCGCCTCAAAATCTAACGCGTGATCGCTGTTCATCTGGAAGGCGAGCGAGGAGCCCTAAGTCCTAACCCTAAGCTAGGACGAAGAACTCAAGGTAGGCTCTAAAATCTACCGCATTTTCCTCATCTTCCCAACTGATCGCATTGCAACCCCATGCCACCCGTCGGTGGGGGTGGAGGGGCGGCCTGCGGTGGGTATTCTTGTTCTAATCCCCGCCTATATGCTTGCAGGCCGCTAGCCGGCGACAATGGCGGCGCTTCTTCGACAGGGGGCGAGGAGGCTCGGCGGCTCCATGCTCCGACGAACCCAGGCGTCAGTCACATCACCGGCCCTTGCTGAGGAGCAGCGCCGGCTCCTTCCGCTTCCAGGGCGCATGCTCTATACACACAAGGCCTTCTTTTCCGGGAGTACCGCCCAGCAGGTCTTAACCAAGAATCAACATCCCTTTATTTATCCCGCGTGCATGATTTTCTGCTATATGATTCAATAATTTACTTCCTAAGCAGTACGTTAGCCCAAAAAGACACTTGTGAAGTCTTCCAAGGAATCCATCCCGTAATTAGCAAACATGCATGTTTACTTGCTGCATGAAAGATCGAGCAAGTTGCTTACCCAAATCTTTTGATAACTAGCAAGTAGAAAAACATTAAATGCTTAACATATCGCTGCATGCTGTTTTGACAATGTTTGTATGTATCATTGACCGTGTATGAAGCTCTTCATTTGTATCAGACCTTATTATTACAAATCAATTAACAGTCAACTAATGACATATAATTAACTTAATGATGGTGTGTATCCAGCGTGGTCCTGAGGAAATCACGCGCGACATCCAGCGCACGGAACAAGAGCTGTGTGATCGGATAGCTGAGGGTAAGAGGAGTCTCAGGGCAGCTAGTGACTGGCGGACGCAACAGAAGCTCTTTGATGCCATAGCCGAGGCTAGGAAGAGTCTCAGGGCAGCTACTAACTGGTGTGATGAGGATCTCCAGGAGAAATTCAGGCGCCCAAAGCCGCACGGGATTTGCGTGTATGGTACCAAACATACACAGATATAGCTTATTTCTTTCTTTCCCTGTTTGAACGAGTTGATGTAATCTCCTTTTGACCTACCTGCAGGAAGTTGATAGTGTTATTTTTGCGAATCATGGGTCTCAGTGTCATAGGGATTTATTTCTTTTTGCAAATGTGGGTCGTGGGGATGTTGATATATGGGTCTGTTGAGCTTTTGGTTGAGATGGTCTTTGGATCAAGAGATTAATGCGAGATGATGCTGAGAAGGAGCGAAATGAGGCTGAGAAGAAGCAAGAGCAGTGAACAAGACATGGTCTTTTATGCCTGGGAATTTATCTTATCCAGCACTACATATTATCACTATTCCTTGGATGTTTATGATATGCTAGCTAGAACCTGAGTATCACGGATAAACTGCTATCTTGTGTGACATGGTATGTTGTCACATCTAATTAATGAGTTTTGTGTTGGACTGGACCTGCAATGGTGAATGATTGCTGTTTCTAGGTATCATCTTAAATGGTGCATATCTCAGGAATGTATATGAGAAACTCAGCTTATGTTGTCCAACTGAATAATTCGTGATGTCAACATACATTTAGTTAGTTGCACTATGGGTCAGAAAGTAATGTGTTACATTTTGTAGAGCATCTTGGTTTTTTTTTTGAATTTGTAGAGCATCTCGGTTAGCTTGTAGAGTACTATAGTGTGAAGGCACGTCCTCAAGCCCAGAGGCGGAGGCAGCAATTTTGTTTGAGGGGAGCCGATGGAAGAAAACTGTGTCCAGAGTCCAGACTCCAGCGCCAGCCAGCCAGCCAGTTGCAATGAAAAAAGGCTATCCAGTTTGACCAATGTTTGGCTTATTGTACCATAATTCTTGCTAACAGTCGTATAGGCACGTACTGTGTATCCAAGATTAATTATCATACCACCCCCTTGCGAGGAAAGAACTACATGTCGCCATAGTCTGATTTATGTAACTTGAGGCTATTTATCTTTGCTGATCTATGTAACTTGTTCAATGAATTTTAATTCTGTCTGTTGGTTGTCAACTTATTTTGCAGTAAACTTGAGCCCTGAGTGACATGTGGATAACGCTTGAAGCTACTATTAAATAAGGAACATTGTTTTGTCTTTTGAGAGAACTTTGCCCCTGGCTGAACATTCGAAACATTAAGCAAATAAAAAAGTTCATAAATTGTGAAAATAATTTGGCAAATATATGTCTGTATTTCATGTGTCATCTTCTTTAAAGAAGATATGATGTGCCTGAAAAAAGAACATTTTTCTTGTTTTCTCTATGAAATTGGCATGTCCTTACGGAACATGTGTAAGGCCAAGACACAAAGGAGGTATGAACCTACCATCTAGCACTAAACTCTCTTTTGGAGATACACACAATCACTTGGCCAAAGTAATCACATGGATCATAGAGCATGGAAGATTATACAAATATGGATATGATAACAAGTAGATGAACAATCTGATCATAATTTGACAATTCATCGGATCCCAATAAACACAACATGTCACATTGCAAAATAGTGATGTTAATCATGTTAGCCAGCTCACAATATCTAAACATGGTCATACAAGGAGAAGACAGCCATCTAGCTACTCTTATGGACCCGTAGTCTAACAATGAACTACTCACGCATTACTCTGTAGGCGGGCATGGCCTTTGGTGATGATCTCCCCTCTGACAGGGTGCTGGGAAGAGATCCAGAACCCTCCCAAATTAGGGTTTGAGTTGACGGTGACCTCGGGTAGGTATCGTGAAAATTATCGGGTTTCCTAGAGTTTTTGGCAGAGAAAAATTTATTCGAAGAGGCGGCGCTAGGGGAACTGTGGGCCAGGCGAGACGGGCTGAGTGCACGGCTCCACCCTAGGTTGCGCCGAAAGGCCGCCTCCTCCACTAGTGGGACCCCTCGGGCTGTCCTTTGGACTCCGTCTTCTCTTCATGATAAAAATACCTCCGTGAATTTTCAGGTCTTTTGGAGAATATTTCCTTAATAACTTCTCTGAAACAAAAACAACTGAAATTAGAAAGTGGCACTGGCATCTTATTAATAGGTTAGTTCAAGAAAATGCCCTAAAATGATATAAAACTATAATTATGTAGCGCCGCTATCAAACAAAAATGAAACAAGTAAAATTATAGATACGTTTGATACGTTTGGACAAGACACCGGGCGCTATCCACCAGTGTGAAGTTTATCAAAAATCAGCGCCTCCTCATCATGCACTACATCTCCATGTTCCTCGTACACATGTCCCAACACTAGAAGGGGATGGCGCGCTTTGCTGTGCTCAAAGGTACTATCGTCGTGATCGATGCATGGCATGCTTGTCTGAATAAAATTAGCTGATCATACATACATTATCAGGTACAGATTCATAACCATATAATGCAAAAGTAACAACTTCAAATTTCTTAATCTTCGAACGAGGCGAGCCATGCGCCTGGTGCATGGAGGCAAAGGAGTCTTAGCGAGGCGGAGGTGTTCAAGGTGCATTCAGAGGCAGAGCTTGCCTGCAACGCTAGTGCGCGTGCTTGTGGTGAAGGACGAAGCATGGCGAGGAGGGGAGGAGAGGAGGGCTACTCGGTGGCTCGTCGGCCGAATCTATGGACAGCCAAGAAGTGATGGTGGCCACGTCGGGGGGGGGGGGGGGGGGGGGGTGACACAACACTCAAGCTTGAATCCCTGTTGTGCCTCAGCAAGAGTTATGATGGAGCGGCCAGTTCGAGGCCAAACCGATGGCAAAGGAGACAACGCGTTCACCAGAGAAGAGGCGGGAGGGCAACATGAAACTTTCAATTAGTAGTTGGCGTGCCCATGTTGCCCTTTTTCCATATAGCAGCTGGCCGAGCGTTGTATTTTGCAGCACGAGGTGTTTTTTTTTTTGTACTGCACTAATTAAATTTGGACAAAATTTATATCAAATACAGCTGTTGGGGTAAGGTTTTTTTGGTCTCAAATGTCCTAAAAAAATAGTTAAACCCTAAAATATGGAACGTATTACAGATGGTTTAAGAGAAGAGCGGTTCGTAGATTTGTCTGTGATAGTTAAAAAAATTCATCGCTAAATTTTGTCTAATTGAACAAACAAATATTATTATTCTATAAATTTGGAAAAAATTTACAACAATTACAGCTGTTGGAGTAAAAAAAATTGGACTCAAATGTCCTAAAAAATAGTTAAACAGTAAAATATGTCAACTATTAGAGATGGTTTAATAGAAGAACTGTTCGTAGATTCATCTGCGATTGTCACAAAATTCATTGCTAAATTTTATGTCCAGCTAAACCAACAAATATTATTATTCTGATCTTAATCTGATGTATACCAATGTATTTAGCAAGAACCAATGAGAGGCTACCACCTGGTTTAACCTCCAAGCTCCAATCTTAGAGAGCTTAGGTATTGTAGAGATGTGCATGCAATTTATTTTTTCTTACTATTCGGTCACACCACATACATGCCGACACGTGGCATACTCCATAGCTCTACAATCCTAGGGAGCTTAGATATCTTAGAGATGCCACACACGCACACAATTTCATGTTGTTTTTGTTGCATCAACCTGCAAATTCATCAAAAAACTTTGTCAAATGACTGAAAGTAAAACTAGGTACTCCACATTTTATATCTTTCCCTGACCTGGATAACAGATAACTTACCATTGTTAACGTGGATGCCCATTCCTTGCAGGGAAATCGTTACCCCATAGACCTCACAGTGCCATATACAAGCGGGCACGTATATTGCTCAGTAGGAGTGAGGTACGTGGATGGACAGATAAAGAAAAGAACCGTATTCGAAGGTACCATAAATTCCTTTTTGCTGAAATAAGTTATATTTATCTTCTGCATGGCCATATTTACTCCATTGTCTTTACTATTAAGAAGCAATCATATTTTTATTCAATTTTATTTGTAAGAATTCATTTTTGCTTCTACTTAGTGTTTTTTCAAATCCTTACTCCTATTATGGATGTCCATTGGTGATGGTGGTCCGTTGACCTCCTCCCCTCCTGATGTTCATAAGTTTTGCTTGGTATTTATGTGTGCCACCATAGTTGGATAGAACAACCCGCAAGTTCCACTAATATACATTAGCTAACTGACTTTAGGTAGTGCTTATCCGTGTCAAACCACATGTATTTAGCTAATCAAGAAACTAGTTTAATGTATGAATTATATTCAAGTAATATTGTTACCTATTGCTGTATGTTTAATATTTGTAGTTTGCCTGTAAGTTTTCTGTGTGATCTCATAGCATAATTATTACTTGATACATAGTTTGTGGTTCACGGTATGAGAAAATAGGGTTCTCCCGTCAGACGGTTCACAACCCCGATAATTCCGGTGCAGATAGGAGTTGAAAAACTGAAAAAGAAGGTACATGTTTGTTGTGCCAGCCTGGCTCTGCCACTTGAAGTAGATGGAGTAGCTAATGCAATTTTTTCATGTGGCTGCCTTGGCTTCTTATTGCTGGCACCATTCGCTGGATGTATCTACTTTGGCTCAGACCCACTTCCTTGAAATGACCCCTTTATCTTGTCAGACGACATACCTCTCTTCTAGTGACAGAGGAAGGGAGATGATGATACCCTCTTTATCTTGAAATTACCCCCTTAATATTTGTTATTGAGAAAAGTTTCAGTCTGCCCTGCTGACTTTTGCTTCATGTAATTAAGATTTTGAATCACTTCATTGTGATGCAGCTTTGTCAAACAAAATGGCACCGACTGGAAGAAATTGGCACAGGAACTTGAGAAGTATGATATCCATGTAAAAGATACTTGAAGGAGAATAAAATCTGAAAAGTTGAATATAGGTGCCTGCATGTTCTATCTTATTTTAGCTATATTTTTTCTGTTGGGACCGTAATATTTCAGCACATGTTTGGCTTTAACATGCACATGTTTATTTTTGTCTGTTGGGACCGTAATTCTCCAGGGCATTGGACACAGGATGAGCAGCAAAAGTTATTCGATCTGGTGAACCTTGACTTGCGTATGAAAGCTCATCAAATAAAAAATCCTGATAATCGGAAGGTTTGTAATTTTCCACCGTTATTGGTATTTTGTATTTCGGTCCAGCTTTCATAGTCTAGCTTCCATATTTGTAGCTGTTCGTATTGTTAAATGACATGACATCACCATTCAGTCTAATGAGTTGGTTTACTTGTTTTCGGTGACGACAGCTAAGGGATAACATTTCCTGGGAGGCCATCAGTGATAAATTAAGCACCCGTAATCACAAGAATTGCTGCCTCAAGTGGTTAGTATTTCTGTTTGCTTTTTTCGTCGCTGAATCTATAGTAAACGCTATCTACACTACAATCTTTAATGGACGTCATTTTGTCCCATCTTATGCTTCTTTATGCATATACCGGGCTACTCTTGCATGGCAGTTATATGTTGGCCACTAATTTCTGATGCACTTTCAGGTACAATACATTAGCATCTCCGCTGGTTAGGAAAGGAGTCTGGGCAGATCTTGATGATTATCTACTGGTGGAAGCGTAAGACTATGCAGACTCTTATACCGATTGTTTTCTTGCAATCAAAATACTGCATATCATACGGTAGAACTTGAGGAAAGGTTGGGCCCGACCCTGATCTAAGGTCGTAGCCTCGTAGGGGTGGTCAATGGGAGGCCGGGCCGCGTCTCCCCAGAGCTGCTAGATGATACGAACGAGAAGAGACTGGGACTTAGATCTTTCTTGTGTTTATTTCCTTGCTTAATCTGAATAACGAGCCCAAGGCATAATATAGCCTTGCGGGTTACAATTGACTTGGAGGAAAAGGACTCCAAGTCGTTACTAAGCTAGTGTTTCGCCTTCTTACGCAAGGGCCTGTCCATAACCTTATTTCTTCAGTAATTCCTAGAGGTATGGACATTGATGCTAATAATGCTCTAGTGTACATAGTACCACAAAGGCATGGACTTTAGAAGCAGGAATTGAATTATACTCCCTCCATCTCAAAATATAAGGCGCCCTTTAATTTCGCTGATCAACGCCGTATAACTTTGACCATGATTTCTACTTATAATATGTACCCAAAATTATTACAAAGATATATGAAATTAAAGAAGTTTACAAGACGAATCCAATGGTACCATATATACATTCTCATTTTATATATTTTGTTATATATTGATGGTCAAAGTTGAGCGTCAAAGACCATCTTAAAATAGCGCGCCTTGTATTTTGACACGGAGAGAGTAATGCTTGCCTGGCCATGTTTATGTTGCTGTTTGCTTGGTCATGTTCTCTTTGTTTCTGTTGTTCACAGGTCACAACTCACGACATAATGAGGAAGAATTCGTCATTCCGACAAGTTTTTCCTCTTGATTGTTATTAGCTTGCACTAGGTTTAACTTGCATTGTAGGCTTTGTTTAGTTTTAAACTAATTGACCACTATCATGCGCTCTATCTATGGAACGGAAGAGGGAGTATGTTTATGATTGCGACTAGAGGGGATAGAGAGGCTCTGAGTGATCAACTTGTGGTGAGATTTTCTTGTTTACTTCTTGAACTGAAAGAGATTGACATCTCTGGCTCATTTACAACAACAGTGTTGCTGCGCGTCTAATGTTTTTGTGAGTCCCAGTACAAGTTTGATATTCTCATGCTTGATGATTGTAGCGATGCAGTCATCTGAACATGCGGCTGTGGCCATCTGAACGTGTGTTATGACCACAATGTCTCTGGCACAACACAAGAAAGTCTTGCCACGATTGGAACTTCGATTTGATTTGTTCTGACTTGTTTTTATGCTAAGAATCGGGGAGTTGTCCTCTGGGGTCTTGGCAGTTAGCAAGGCATACAGACGGCACGTAGTATACTGTATCCCATCTTACACACTTTTCACCAAATCTGCACGTAAGATTTGCATCAACACACAAAAGAAGTCCTTTTTTATTCGAGAGAGCGGGAGAGAGAGAGAGAGAGCTGGTTGCAACTTGTATATGAGCAAGACATGATTTTGATAAGTGAAGTTGTAGATCCCATCTTACTACACTGATATTGATTATTGAGTTGTTCATACCTATTGTTGGATTAGTGAAGTTACAGCTTATCAAAAGATAGGTTTGATTTCTCAGCTTAGCTTTCCAATGCGTGTTTCAATGCCTTGTTATCATCAAACAGCGTATACTTCCATGTGCTAATATATATCTTAACATAATAAAATCAGGCTTCAGAAGGATGACGCTATTTGCATTGAAGACGTTGACTGGGACAACCTTCTCGACCACAGGTGAGTGCTGACTGCTGATGTTGCTCGCTGTACCTAAAGAAACAAATCCTGTTGATTATAAAAATTGACGGGTGTTTTGTTGTGGTCAGGTCCGGGGAGGTGTGTCGGCAAAGATGGAACCAGATGGTCCGCGGCCTCGGCGGCCACCGGGAGAAGCCCTTCATCGAGCAGGTCGACGTGCTCTCCAAGCGCTACTGCCCGGAGATGATCGAGTACAGGAAGGACAGCGAGGAGACTCCTGCAGGCGATGCCAACTGCGACAAGAAGAAAAAGAAGTCCAAGGAGAGTGAGGAGCCTGGTGTGGCCACTGCCCAAGTCGAAAAGGAGAAAAAGAAAAAGAAGTCCAAGGAGAGCGAGGAGCCTGGTGTGACCAGTGCCCATGTCGAAAAGGAGAAAAAGAAGAAGAAGTCCAAGGAGAGCGAAGAGCCTGGTTCGGCCAATACCGGAGTCGAAAAGAAGAAGAAGAAGAAGAAGAAGTCCAAGGAGAGCGAAGAGCCTGGTTCGGCCAATGCCGGAGTCGAAAAGGAGAAAAAGAAGAAGAAGAAGTCCAAGGAGAGCGAAGAGCCTGGTGCAGCCAATGCCGGAGTCGAAAATAAGAAGAAAAACAAGTCCAAGGAGAACAAGAACGAGTAGCCTGGTGTGGCCAATGCCGAAGTCGAAAAGGAGAAAAAGAAGTCTAAGGAGAGCGAGGAGCCTGGTGCGGCCAATGCCGAAGTTGAAAAGGAGAACAAAAGGAAGAAAAGTGACACACAAGATGACGAGGTTGCCCCTATAGAAGCCGAGTCTGGTAAAAAGGCTAAGAAAAAAAAGATAAAGCAGGCTGATCATTGAGCTATTCCCCAGACAAGAAGATGAGAAAGGCCAAGTCATTTTGCTTTAAGCTTGGGTTCAAGAGTTTGTGCGAAATTTACCGGCTATTCGATGTTAGTTAGCCATAGTATATGAGACCTTGCAGCCGGCGGAATGATTTGCCGTGACATCCTGCGTCATGTTTTCCTTGAATTACCGGGAACTAAGTGCTGCGACCTATGTAATAGTGTGTTTGGTAGACCTGTTAAAAGTTTTCCTGTAATTTTACTTGCTTTATTTATGCTGTCCGTTGAGCTTAATTTTACGTGTTCCTTTCGTCTGAACTGAAGCAATAATTTTATACGGACTAGAGACTTCATTTCACAAAATGTCATTTCAAACTGGAGATACGGCAAACAAAGTAAAGTGCTAAAACGAAAATGTGGCCGCAAATATTTTAAGCACATGGAGCAATTACGTGTCCTATATCGTGTGCTGGCAAAGATGGTACTCTATCTTATCCTCCTGACAGCTGACCTGCCTAATTTGAATATCAGTTCTATATTTTGGAAAAACCTCCGAAATATTTAATCGAGAAAGCGTGCCGTTCATTCTTTTCTGCATCATCAGTCAGCCATACCTCACTGGCTTCTCGGTAGTGGGTAACTCACTAGATAGATGGGCTGTAGATGTGGGCTATTACGGCCCAGTTAGGGCTACCTCGAAATCTAAGGCGGAGTAATGAGATGGGCGGGCTCTACGATGAGCACTGTGTGCAAGTGCAACACTCCAGCCGTAATTGCTCGCTTCCCTAAGAAAAAAAACCGTAATTCCATTCAAAAAACTCCAGCCGTCGAATTCATTCCGTGAGATTTGAAAAGGCGTGGAAAAGTCGCCGTAATCTACTCCAACACGACGACAAAAAAAAGCACTGTGCGCCTTTGAAAGTTCAAACGATGAGCACTGTACAATGCACCAACTAACCAATCATTCGGTAAGAAAATTCGCGCTCGGCTTACCATGGCATATTGGCATAGATGCTTATTTTCCTCCGACGGATGTATACGTACCACATGTCGCGTACAAGCAATATACTAGTATCTCCCGTTTCAAAACGAAGAAAAAAGTACCAACTTCTACAGTGAAATCAATTTATGATTAGATAGATCACGACATATCTTTTCATATTATGTCTATGTAGTACTAAAGTTTTTTAATACTAGATTTTTCATAAGTTTTGGTCAAACTTCCTAACGTTTGACTTAAGAAAAAAGTATACACCTTCTTTATGTAATAGATGTAGTAGATACTAATCCCTCCGTCCACAAAAGGATGTCTCAACTTTGGTCTAGGCTAGGACTACTCGAGACATCATTTTGTGAATGGAGGAAGAATTTGTTAGACTTTTCTATAAATTGATTTAATTTTACTTGCATCAGCTTTTTATATAATCATGTATATTTAATATCCTTAAGCACATTTTGGCAGAAACTTTCTTCTGGGACAGCGCAGACAATATACTACTCCAGTAGTACGGCGCAAAGTACTCTGCTTTACCACTTGCATGCCCGCCCAAGGGAAGAATAGTATACTAGTACTAGCTGCAAGTTTAAAAGTTGATGAAGGTGCATGCATTGCAAGTATGCCTCGAGATCCGTGATACCACTTCATTGTCCGAACGGCCACCTACCCAGTTAAATTAGACTACTTGATCGTTTGATCGCGAATATCTAACCTGTTTTTGAAAAGTCCAAGGAATCACCATCAACTTAGTCCTCTTTCATGCACGTGCCACTAACCAAATTGAGCGCTCCTTTCACTCATAGGATACGAAAAAATGCAGTAATAGAAAATCTATAAATTAAGTGATATGTCTAGTAGAAAAATGTAGATCATCATCGATCGATCGTAGATACGTGGCCACCCTGCGCCCGGTGTTCAGGCACCCACGAGTTGCATGGTTAGATTTTCCAAGCAAGCTAAGCATTCAATTCTTGACCAATTTCAGCAGAGCATGTTGTTTCATTCATGCAGCTCAGACCACATAGATCGCACCAAACATGCATGCATGTACAGCCTCCCACTGTTCCTGGGTCAACGTACCGAATTATACATTCTACCACGTCTGGCTACCATCTCTCAGAGCATCTCCAATCACGATGGTGAAATTTGGCCATTAAAAAGTGTCCGGGCGTGCTGGATGATGCCATGACGTTTACATTTTAAACCCTCAAAAGTGTGTGTCATATACCCCCAAATCCCAATAAATTACTTTCAGTCATACGCTCCTATGTCTATTGTGCTCTTTCACTGTGCGAGGCTCAACTGTTTTTTCTCTCGCTCAAACGGTCACTTGATCAGTTTCTTTATAAAGAGGATGCATTAATATCCAGAAGATACCAATTAGTTTCTGCATAAAGAACATGATCAGATCAAGTTAATCGATACTCCTCGTGACTATCACCAACGGTAACTAATAAACCATGATAGTAGTACATGTTGGAGTAGCAGCTTTACTAAGACAAGACATAGTGGTGGTATTAGAGCATCTCCAGCAGCCTTTGCATATTTGGCCCGGATTTGTAAAAACTGAAAATATACAAATCTGACCCAAAAACGGTGCTCCAGCAGCATTTGTATAAGTGGTCCCCTCCCCAAAATTTTTACAAAGCTTGCTAAAATGGCACCCTCCCTTTGCATATTTGCAAAGTCTAGAGCCACTTTGTATACCGGGCAAAAGTGAGGCGGGAGAGCCAACTGCTCCCGATAGGAAATATCCCCGACCCGCACCGCTTCCTCCCCCACCGCCGGCCACCGCCCTCCGCCGCACCGGCCGCCATTCTCCCCCTCCGCCGCCTCCCACGAGTTCCCCAAGTCTCCCGCTGCCCCGTCCCACCTTTCCCTGGCCGCGCGACGCACGGCGCCGCCGAATCGTGCTGCGACATGGCCGCGTCGCCGCCGGCCGATTCGGGCCGCTGGATGCCGGGAGGAGGCACGTCACGGCCCCAAGTGCACTCGGCCGTCGTTCTCCGCCCCGACCGCGCCCCTCGTCACCACCTCGACCTTCCCCGTCGCCGCCTCGAGATGCGCCATGGCCGCGTCGCCGCCGGCCGATTCAGCCCTGGGGAGGTCGTCGCCGGTGCCAGAGAAGCTCCGCGCGACCCCATGTACTCGCGGCCGTCCTTCCCCGCCCCGCCCGCGCCCCTCGCCTCCGTGCGTGCCGGTCAAACCACCGGGAGGAAGAAGATACAGTTTGTGTGGCTGACACAATGACCCCACATGTCATTGTGACATGGACATCATTTTGCAATCTAGCTATACAAAGGCTGGAAAAGCAGAAAACTTGATGGCTTTGTATACCTTCTCTCTCTTCTTGCTATATGCAGTTTTTACAAATCCAGTTTACAAATGCTGTTGGAGATGCTCTTAGCTAGTATCAGACTAGCCCCAATGGGGTATCATAGGTAGTATCATGCATGCCATGTTGGTAAAAAGATGACATGCCACTCCAATTAATGAAGAGAGAGGTGATAGTGGTATCATAGATAGATACCGTAACATAACGGATTCCAATGCAATATGAGTCTACAACCTAATAAATGCAGTATTATATGATACCACAAATATGTTACTACCCACTGTGGAGGTAGTAACATAGACTAGTATCATGTGCATGATACTAGTATATGATACTCCCCATTGTGACTAGTCTCATGTATGTCATGTTGGTAAAAAGATGATGTGGCACTGCAATTAATGATGAAAAATATGATGATGGTATCATAGGTAGATACCATAACATAACGCATTACAAGACATGATGAGTTTACAACCTAATTAATACTATACTATATGATATCACAAATATATTATTACCCATAGTGAAGGTAGTAACATAAACTAGTATCATATGCATGATACCAATATATAATACTCCCCACTATGGGGAGTCTAAATCACGTACTGCTTTTGGTAGTAACAATCACTGTCACCAAGGGTAATTAAAGCATGAAAGTACGCGAGGTTAGGACAAGCTAAAGTTTGCACCAACTCATCTTGACTTATTACTACAAGAACCAAAAACATACAACACGTACAAGCGCCCAAGGAAACTAAACTCGCACAGGATTAATTCGATCGGCCGATAAAGCAGTGCACGCTCAACGGCAACGCAACTCATGCATAATTAACTCGACTCGACGGATCAAGCGGAAGCGGCGAAGCCCTCCTCCTCAACGGCGTCAACGACGGTCTCGATGCGCTGGGCGTTGGTCCTGAAGCAGCTGTTCCGGCGGATCTCACCGACGTTCCCGGCCGGCTTGGGCGCCCTGGCGAGCTTGGCCATGGACTTGGCGAACTGCACGAAGAAGGCGTCCTTGCTGAGCGCGAACTGCTTCACGATGGGCGCCGTGGTCTTGTTCTTGATGAGCGCCATGTCGGAGGTGAAGACGCCCTGGTTGAAGGTGAGCGCCTGGAAGTACCCGTTGTCGAAGAGGTCCGGGGTGACCACGTCGAGGTTCTGCAGCGTGGTGGGGCGCTTGGTGCAGTTGGCGGCGAGCTTCTTGGAGAAGGTGTCGTCACTGCGGTCGGTCCGGTCAGAGAAGGAGCTGCACTGGGTCCGTCCGATAGTGTGCGCGCCCGAGAGCGCGACGAGGTCGGCGACGTCACCGAGGCCCCGGGTGGCGAACCTCGTCACGAGGGCCGCCACGCTGGCGGTGTCGGGCCCCGGGAGATCGAGCACCTTGCTCAGCGACGCCGGGGACAGGCTGTCGAGGTTCCCTAATGGAACGGAGAAGGACGGCCCGCCGGAGATGACCACGACGTCGCGGGTGGCCAGCAAGGTGATGTCGGCGCAGGAGACGGTGGGTCCGCACGCCGCGTGCACCTTGGCGCGGATGGACTCCACGAGCTGCATGGCGCGCGGCTGGATGGTGAGGTTGGGGCCCTGGGCGGTCTCGCGGTCGGAGGTGCCGTTGAGGAGGATGGAGGCGTCGCAGCCGTTGGGGAAGCAGTCGTGGAAGAAGATGCGGACGAGTCCCGCCGCCAGCGCGATCTCCTGCCGAAGCGCCGCTTCCACGGAGGAACGCACGATGGGCTCCAGCTGCGGGCACGAGCCGGCGGCGGCTTGTGCTGCTGCTGGGGAGAGGAGGACGGCGAGGGTGGCCATGACGGCCAGGGCCGAGCTCATGCCCGCCATAGCTAGTGTGGTGGCAGAGCAAGCTTCAGTGCTTGAGCTGAAGCTTGAGTGCACTGGTGCTGGGCTCGTGACTTCCTCACGTCAAGCAAAGGGGTGTAATTTATAACGGGAAACAGGATGGGTAGTGGTACAGAGTCTACAGTGAACATGTGCACTAATTGTACGTCCTAAACATATAAAAAAGGAAAGGCAGAGGAAAAGATGGAGCTGCTTCCTGGTGCATGCATGGGCATGTGGTGAAAAACTTTAGCTTGTCCTATCCTTGTGCTTACTAGGACTCCCACTTGATCGAGTTTATTAACTGTGGAGTATCTATATTGTACTAGTACTATGGTATTAATCATCTTCTACCCAAATTAAAATTACTAGGGGACTAAGCGCGGGCTCCGCCACGCCCGTAGGCTAAAATTTTGAATTTTTTAACCGTAAAATTGTTGAAATTGAAATATTGTCAAATTTTTGAAATGGTCAAACTGGGGGGCTATTCATCGCGCCCGTGGGCTAAACTTTTGAATTATTTAACCGTAAAATTGTTGAAATTCAAAAATTGTCTAGGTTGAGAAGTTGTTCAAATTTTTGAAATGGTCAAACTTGGGAGCTATTCATACTTGAACTGTTTTCACGTTTATTAAATGCTTAGATTTTGTGGTCATGATCTATCTGTAATATTTTGTAAGGGCGGCCTCCGTCGCGCCCGTGGACTTGAAAGAATTTGAATTCTTTTTTGGAGGGATTAAATTTGAAATTCGGATTGGAAAGTTTCGGTATGGTTTTCTTTGCTTCGTAATTTCCCGAATCTATACGTTTTAAGAACGATTTTTTTTCTGTGGTTATGTTATTGTGTTTGAATTCTTTTTGCGTTTATTAAGTGCGCAGATTTGAGAATCGCCTAAAATTTTGAATTATTAAAACGTGGAATTTGATCATATGTTGCAGGTAGGTGGTTTTTTCTGTGTCTATGTTGACATGTTTGTCATATTTTTCCGCCCATTAAATTTAATTGTGAAGGTGGCCGCATCTAAAAATTGCGCAGATTCGGGAATTAATGAAATACAAATGAGGCTTCCGTTTTAAGATTGTCCGCATTTCGGAAATCGTTCAAATTCAGAAGTCATCCAGTTTTTTTAATAGTTTTGACGCATTTGAATCCCATTTTGACGTCTACGAAATACACAAATTTGGAAGGCACTGTGGGAATTTGAAATTCAAATTTTGGTCGTGCATATTTATTTTTTATGTGACCACGTTGACATATTTGTCATTTTTTTTAGGCATATCTAAAAATTTTGGTCTACATTATGTAGAATTTTTTCAAAATTGTATGAATATTTTGGGCTCCTTAAAAAAAATCGGAAACACCTGACAGGTGGGCCCACGGTGACGTCACAGTGGCTAGATCTGGCCGGAGACGCCCGCGGCGGCCCCGAGCTCGCCGGCGGCGCGCCACCGCGTCCCAGGACGCGCGCGTGCGCGCGTCGGAAGCGGCTCCACGCGAGGAACCCGCAGCTGGCGGCGCCGCCAGCGTATGGTCGCCGGAGCGGCGCCGGCGGGCGTGGACCGCAGCGGCGGCGATTCCTCGGCGCACGCTCCGCCCCAGGACGCGGCGCTTGGGGAGGAGGCAGCGGCGCACGTCGCCGTGGGAGGCGATCTGGACGGGGAGGTCCGTGGCGGCGGCGGCGACCACGGCGCCGCGCGGGGAAGAGGAGGGCTCTCTGGCGATCTTGCAGACTAGCCCCTAGCTTTGCGCAAAATCGCATTAAGGTCCCCCACAGAGGGAAAACGTCGAGTGCATGCGAATGTCGGAAAGTGGGAGGGCTTTTTTAGAAAAAGACGCGGCGACCGGCTGCGGGCAGAGCGACCGGTGGGTGACCGGGCCACGCGGCGCGCTCCCATTGGAAGAAAATCCCGAGCTACAGTAGCGCGCGATTGGGGCGACGTGGGCGCATCTCGACCGTCGATTTCGCGGATCGGACGGCTATGGTTTGCCCGCGACGTGGACGCAGGAGGAGGCAGCGATTCTGCTGTCTTTTATATATAGTAGAATCAGTCGCATAGTGCAAGTTGCCGGAATCTAGGGAAGTCTTATTTGGACTCATAGGTGAAAACTTTAGCTTGTCATATCCTTGTGTTTACAAGTACCCCCACTTGACTATTTCGAGTTCATTACCGGTGATGACGGTGACGAGGAGTACGTGCTTTACTACCCAATGCAAATAAAAAAGTCAGTGCATATCTTCGTAGTGCAAGAGCAGACTTAAGCATCCAAAACTGGAATGGGGCAAATTTCGGTTCATGACTACCCATGGAGACACATTTGGACGTTTCCATGCAACACCGATCATAGAATTCATACAAACCAAGTGGAAACTAGTTTTAGGGTTTATAAACCGAATTAAATTAAAATTCAACGAGAACTGATAGATGAATGAATCAAGCATCGGTAAGGTCGCGACCGACGATCTTCTTCATGTGCCTAACCCACTTTGCTATCATCATCGAGATTCCAGAAGGCTACCATACTGAAAGTCTTCCCCACTGAAACATGACTTGATTCATTCGTAAATCTTGCATCGTTCACTTTCTTCTTATCCAACTCTATGCTGATCCAAGCCTCCTCCTTCTCCAATTCCAACCTCTCCTTCCCCAAGTCCATATTCTCCTTTAAGCCTCATACTATGAAATCCATCATCTCTCTATAATATAGTATTTGACAAGCTCGGTGAACTAAACATTGCATTGTGAGATTTCTACAAGCTCGATTTACTTGCTATAATATAGTTGAGATTAGCATGATATCATTGCAGTATCTAACAAAGAACATCATTAGGGGTCAGTAGATTGAAGTTTTCTTTATTCATTGCTTACTGCTACCCGTGGGTTTGGACTTTTTTGGATGACAATGCCTCACATCAAGGAAGATCATGCCTCACATCAAGGCTTTGCTCAAATTAATGGGTCTAGTCGTATTGCCTGTTTGGCTTGGGTGATAGTGTACCCACGATGTGGTACAAGCGTTGAACATCGGACTCGTGGGCATGGTGCATGTATTCCGGATGCTTAAACACCGGGCGCGTGCTGGCCACGTTCGATCGATCGATGTCCCAGTAGTCGTGATAGTTGGGTGGGTGGGTTCGTGGCAATGGAATGATACCACGGATCTCGAGGCTTTGGGTGATGCATGCATGCAAGTGGTCAAGTGGAGTACCGGAGTACTTTGCCGCGCATAAATATTTCTAAACTGTTTTGCTTGCACGCTCGTTGTCGTCCAACAAGAAAGTACTGAGATTGCCGCACTTTGCAATTTAAAGTGGGATGATAATTTGAAAAGATACTTACAAAGTACCACTAAAAAATACCACACTGATTTTTACTAATAGTAGTAGTAGGTAGGAGTAGCTGCTCTTATCCATACTCATATATAATTATATAAATATATAATATAGTTCGTCGTAGGGCCAGGCACGTATGGTGGTAACAAAAGGTTCCAGGCGGCTAAGCGCCGCCATTGTTAACTGTTGTGCACATGAACGCTAAGAATCTAGTCTATGCATGGCCCACAAGAAAAGAGAAAGCATTACTGAAAACCCGGCTGGGACGACGAAAGCTCGTCGCCGTTTCGCGTCCAACTCCATATATACTTCTTCATTTTCTTTGAACGACAACTTTGCATATACCAAAGTTGACAATAGCCCTTTATCGAAAAAACATCAACTTGATTAAAGGATTCTTCGACTCACTGTATTTCTGCCCGTGCCTGTTGTAAAGATTTCCAAATTGTTCATTTCACGATATATGGAAAGTAGAATCAACACGAGTGTCATTGATTCCTTGATGCATGCTTCCTTCCACAAGTTGCTGATCGATTGATGCGGGTGCAGAGCCAGACGTCGTGCTCAGCGTTTGAACGTTCAAAGCATGAATAAATATCAACACGTGCTCTGAGTGCCACTTCACTTGGTCGTCGAGGTGCGCTGCATTTCACTCGATCGAATCAGACAACGTTGGAGTAGATTGCGGGCAAGTGTCGCCGTGCAAAATTGGCTTCCAAATAAAGTCGCCCTACGTCCTATTCGTTCAAATCATATACATCAACCGAGCCAACTATCTTTCAAAAGAAGCTTTTGCATCGTTTCAAAAAAGAACTATCTTTTCAAAAGAATTATGACTCATGCGTGCATGTGGTGTTGAAGTTTTTTTTTGTCTACATCTGGTTGTTAGATCCATAGGAAACTCTATTCGGTAGAACAACGTGGAAATCATGTGTGTGTGTGTGAAAGCAGTGAGAGAGAGAGGATCAGAGATATACCTTCACCATGGCTCGATGAACTCGAGCCGGAGGCCATCGGCGTGGGCGTCGGTGCGGTGCCGGCGCAGCGGTGCTTCCCGTGAGCACTGCGCTAACCCTAATCGGAGGGGTTGTCGGTGGGGTGGCTGGCAACACAGGTGAACCTCGTACAGTGTGTGCCCCAGCCCTCACCCTTTATTTATAGCGCAGGTCACAGGGGCCCACTGTCCATAACTGAAATGGACGCCCCCGATCAGGGCGTAGTCAAGGGGATTGATGAGTCGTTGGGCTCATCAATACGAGATCAACCTAACATTCTCCCCCTTGATCTCAACTTTTACTTTTATCCATGTACTTTGTACTTTACTCGTTTCATCATAGATCAGTACATAGACATGTTTCATCGTCACAGCTCAATTGCCGATAGAATCAGACAGCTACAATATACCTCTCTATTTTGAAACAAATTCTTTTACTTTTGGGCCTCTGTAATCCAGGAATCATAGGCTTTCCATTAAACCCATGTCGACTGCGTGTTCCTGAACACTGGGTGGTAAGCCTTTCGTTAGCGGATCCGCAAGCATATCCTTTGTCCTTATATGCTCGAGACTTATAGTTTGATCTGGATTTTACCTTTCACAACATAATACTTTATATCTATTGTTTGTAGCTTTACTCGACTTGTTGTTGTGAGTATAGAATACTGCGGGCTGGTTGTCACAGTACATCTTTAGTGGTTTGTCAATACAATCTACCACTTTCAAGTCGGGTATAAATTTCTTTGACCATATCACCTGCCGTGGCCTCATAACATGCTATAAATTCTGCATACATGATGCAACTATGACTGTTTGGAGCTCCAGCGAGAGTGAACACGTATCCTGACGTGGACTTTCTATCATCTTTGTCTCCCGCAAAATCTGCGTCTGAATACCCTCTTATCTCTAGGGAATCAGATCTTCTATATGTTAGCATGAGGTCTTTTGCGCCTTGTACATAACGCAATGCTTTCTTTACCATATTCCAGTGTTCATGGCCTGGATTTTCTTGATATCTACCGAGTACCCCGGTGATAAAAGCTAAGTCAGGGCGAGTGCACACTTGTGCATACTGTAAGCTTCCAACAGCCGAAGCATATGGTACTGCTTTCATTCGATCGATCTCATATTGGTTTTGGGACATTGAAATTTCCCAAAACTATCGCCCTTGACTATAGGAGCAGGTGGCGCTACTTTTATGCATATTATATTTCTTTAGAACCTTTTCTAAATATGCCTTTTGTGATAGTCCTAGCACTCCATTCTTTCTATCCCGGTGAATTTCTATGCCCAAAACATATGAAGCTTCACCAAGATCTTTCATATCAAAATTTGAGGACAAGAATTTCTTTGTTTCTAGTAGTAGACTGACATCATTGCTCGCAAGCAGATATCATCCACATACAGAATTAGGAAAATATATTTCCCACTTTTAAACTTTGCATAAATGCAGTTGTCCTCAACATTCTCTTTAAACCAAAACTTTTAATTGTATTATTGAACTTTAAATACCACTGTCTAGAGGCTTGCTTTAACCCATAAATGGATTTCTTTAGCGGCATCCCATATGTTCCTTCCCCTCCATGAAAAAACCCGTGGGTTGTTTCATGTAAACATTTTCTTCTAAATCTCCATTTAGAAATGCCGTCTTTACATCCATTTGATGCAACTCTAAATCAAAATGCGCAACTAGTGCCATGATGATTCTGAAAGAATCCTTACATGAGACCGGAGAAAATGTCTCATTGTAATCTACCCCTTCTCTTTGCGTAAAGCCTTTTGCCACAAGTCGCGCTTTATACTTTTCTACGTTCCATTGGAGTCATACTTTGTTTTGTAGACCCATTTGCAGCCTACTGTTTTGGCTCCTTTAGGAATTTCCTCTAAGTCCCAAACATTGTTAGAACTCATCGATTTCATCTCGTCTTCCATGGCTTCCAGCCACTTCGAAGAGTGAACGCTTCTCATGGCTTCTTCATATGAAGTGGGATCTTCTTCCATATGAACTGTTTCTGTATTATAAACTTATAATCACTAGAAATAGCTGATTTCCTAGCTCTTTTAGACCTTCTGAGAGTCTCATTCTCTGGCACATCATGTGTCTCAACGTGCGACTCTTCTTCTAAATGTGGCTGTCGTCGCTCCCTTTCATGCTCAACAACGGGTTGAGTCGGCTCCTGACGGACAGGTTCCGAATCTTGCCTCGTTGTGGTCACGGGTGGAGTTACAACAGGTGCTTGCACCACAACCTCTGGGATTATCGGTGCAGGTACAACAGGTAGGGCGAAAAATGGCTCATGGATCATCGGAAAAGGTGCACACACCCTCTTCTCCTCAAGATCAATTTTCCGGCCTACCATGCTCCCCCTCATCATTTCGTCCTCCAAGAAGACCGCGTGTCTCGTTTCTACAAACTTTGTGTCTGTCTGCACAGTAGAAACGATAACCTTTTGATCTATCAGGATAGCCAATGAAATGGCAAGTTACTGTTTTGGGGTCTAACTTTGCAATGTGTGGATTAAAAACTTTTGCCTCAGCTGGGCTCCCCAGACTTTCAAGTGGCGTAGAGAAGGAACTTTCCCTGTCCACAACTCGTACGGTGTTTTGGGCACCGACTTACTTGGTACTCTGTTGAGAATGTGAATGGCGGTTTTTAACGCCTCCATCCATAATCCCAATGGCAGTGTGGAATAACTCATCATACTGCGCACCATATCCATAAGAGTACGGTTACGCCTTTCAGCTACTCCATTTTGCTGTGGTTCGCCCGGCATAGAATACTGGGCGACTATTCCATTTTCCTGTAAAAACCTTGCAAAAGGTCCAGGTACTTGACCATATGGAGTGTGCCGACCGTAGTACTCCCCCCACGGTCGGACCTGACTATTTTAATTCTTTTATCATGTTGATTTTCAACTTCAGCTTTGAATATTTTAAATTTATCCAATGCTTCAGATCTTTCTTTAATTGGATAAATATAACCATATCGGGAGTAATCATCTGTGAACGTTATGAACGAGTCATAACCATCCACACTTTTCACCGGAAATGGTCCACATATATCAGTGTGAATAATTTCTAGTGTCGCTGTGCTTCGGTTTGCACCCTTTTTAATTTGTTTTACGTATTTTCCTTTTATGCAATCTATGCATTGTTCGATATCTGAGAACTCTAACGGAGGAAGAATATCATTTTTAACGAGGCTTTCTATTCTTCCCCTCGAAATATGGCCTAATCGACAGTGCCATAACTTCGAGAGTCATGAGTTCGCTTTCTTTTCTTTTGTTCTTTGTTCGACAAGGAATTTGTTCATTCACATTACTCACAGAATGCACTTTTTCACGCAAGGATAACAAATAAAGCTTATCATGAAGTAAAGCAATACCCACACAAGCATCTTTAAACCATATGGCACACTTGCCATGACCGAAATAACATTCATAACTGTCTTTATCCAAACACGATACACTTATTAAGTTTCTGTGAATCGAAGGAACAAATAAAACATCTCTAAGCATAATATTGAAACCATCAGCTAGCTCCAAGGAGACGTCGCCAACAGCTTCAACTTCTGCTTGAACTCCATTTGCGACTTCAATGTGTCTTTCGCTTCTTTGCATCCTTGTCGAATGGAATCCCTGTAAAGAATTTGCAACATGAACAGTTGCACCTGAGTCAATCCACCAAGTAGATTTTGAAAACTGTGTATACAGGGATTCATTTACAAAAGAAACTGTGTCTGTACCTTTCTTGGCCATTATCATCTTGAGCCAATCTGGGCAATCTTGCTTGAAATGCCCTTTCTTCTTGCAGTGGTGGCATGTGTCTTTGTCCACTTGCTGAAACTGCTGGGGACCTTTGCCATGTGGCTTATACTGGTGAGGACCTTTGCCATATGGCTTAGAAGGGGAACCGTTGTAGTTCCTGTTCTTGTTGTCCTTCACAAAGTTCAAGGAGCCCCCATTCTGGGACTTCAGCCTTTCCTCTTCTTGCGACAACATGGCAATGGTCTTTTCAATGTCCCATTTTTCAGGCGACACATTGTAGTTGATGATGAAATTTTCAAATTGTGGTGGCAGTGAAGCCATCACCAAGTGAACTATGAGTGCAGGCTTGAGCTCCAGATCAGCCTCCATGGACTTAAGCTTAGCAGCCATGTTGCTCATTCTGAGAATGTGCTCCCTTATGCCATGTACCTCCATGATACTTTTCTGTCACCAGCTGTTGAGCAGCTGGGTAGCATATGTCTTTGAAGAACCAGTAAACTGGCTCTTTATCTTTTGGAGATACTCTCCCACAGAGGTACACTCTTCAATTGAGCCCACAATAGCGTTCTCAACTGTGTTCTTTATGAATGCCATGCACTTTTTGTTGGCGTTCACCCACTTTTGGTTCTCTAGGGTGTAACCCATCTCTACTGGACCATAGTCCAGCTGCTTTTTCTGCCAAGCAGAATCATCATCATCTGATGCTCTCACTGGCTCTGCTGGCTTGACTGGCTGTGGAGTACTCACAACCCAGTCGACCTCAGCGCAGACAAAAGCCAGCTCACTTTCTTCCACCACTCAGCGTAGTTGTCACCCCTGAGCGTCGGAACGTCCTTGAGGCAACTCATCAGGTGAAAATCCTGAAACCACAAGGATATAAGATAACAAAAACAATTGCATGTAATAATCCAACGTTGGTATAAATTAAAACATACAACCGTTTGTGCAATTAAAACTATATTACCGTTGGGCAATAAAAGAAATAAATGCACCTTTAAACATATAAACAGATCATAATCATGCTATTAACAACGTTGGTCATTTAACAACAAAATCATAATCATCATTAAAATCACTTTATCATGCTTTCAATTCTCACTTTAAATCATAATAATGCTATTAATAACGTTGGTCAAATAATAGCAGAATCATAATCAGCATTAATATCATTTTAATCATGCTTTTAATTTTCACTTTATTGCTTTTATGCAATTTCTTTTAACTATTTGCAGCGGAAACTTTAAATAAATGAATAAAATTCATAAACTTTTATACTTTTAACAAGTATTCACTTTTCTTTCTTCTGTTTTCCTAAACAAAATTTTCGTTGGATAAATTTGGATAGGAAAAACAGAATAAATTTGCCCAAAAAATGGACCAAAACAAAATAAAACTTGTTTCTGTTAAAAAAATAACAGAAAAAACTATTCTGTGCGAAAAAAAACAGTCGGCCCATGACCCTTTTCTATCTGTCGCCCACGGCGACGCGTAACAGCGGCCCACGGTCCGTACGCGGAGCACTATCTGCTGCTCGCTGCGACGTGAAAAACGGCCCGCAGCGGCCCATGGCCGGCTTCTTTCGGCCCGTTGGCCCGCTCTGCCACTAGGGTTTCGCCAGGGCGATCCTGTCCGTCCATTTTGATCGGACAGTCGTCCGCAGCTCTCGCTGGAACAAAACCACCGAACCGGTACGAACCCTAACCCTAGCCCTCACTCTCTCCTTTCCCGTCCCGTGCTTCTCTCTCCCGAGCTCGAAAACGGCGGCGCCGCGATGCGCGATTCCGGCCGCCGGAGACGGCCGCGCCGTCCGGCGAGAACGGCCGCGCCTCGCGCGTCCTTCCTCCTCCCTTTTCTCGGCGACGGAGAGAAGCGGCCGCGCGGCACAAGGCCACGGCGGGCTCCTCCCGTTCCTCCTCCCTCTCTCACCGTCGCCATCCCCTTCGCCGGTCGCGCCTCCTCCTTTCGGTGGATGCGCCGCCGTCGAACGGTTTGGCCGCGGTGGATCTTTGCCTCGCGAGGAGGTGAGATTCTTTTTCCTCTTTTCTTTTCGAGATCTTTTCTTTGCCCCGCGAGGGGTGTGTTCTTCGTCCAGATGCCCCACTCGGGTGCGCATCTGGATCGAGAGGAACTAGCGCGTCCTTGCGGCGGCGCAACTTCGCCGGTGAGCACGAGGCTTTTCCGGTATTTTTCTTTTGCGATTTCTTTTCTTTTCCAATTTCTACCGAAATTGAACTAGGAACCAATTCAACTGATACCATTGTTAGCATCCTATAATCCTCAACATCGGTAGATCAACGTGTTCATCGTGTGTGTGTGTGTGAAACAGAGAGGGAGAGGGAGAGATGGGCGTACCTTCTGCATGAGTGGATGAGCTCGAGGCCGAGGCAGTGGTGGTGTGGCGGTGCTGTGGCGGCGGTGAAGCTTCCCGTCGGCACAGCGCTAACCCTAGATCGGATTGGGGTTGTCGGTGGGGTGTGGCGGCGCACAGTGAACCTCGTACCGTGTGTGCCCCAGCCCCCACCCTTTATTTATAGCGCAGGTCACAGGGGCCCACTGTCCATAACTGAAATGGACGCCCCCGATCAGGGCGTAGTCAAGGGGATTGATGAGTCGTTGGGCTCATCAATACGAGATCAACCTAACACTGGTTACTGACTCCAGTTGACTTCTTTGTGTGGCTACATTGGTTTTCTTCACATGACATAGTTCAGCAAAATGAAATACTAGCAAGTTTTATGGTCGGAGCTAGGGAAAACATTGTCAGGTGCACTGCAATAGGCTAGGTGCACAAATGGGACGCGTGCATGCTAATTGAGCTTGATTTGATATTGGAATTGTCCCCCCTGGTGCACTAGTACTATAGAACTAACCTGGTGCACTCCAGGACACGGTGTTTTACTCGTGGGTTCAGATCATATATATACACCCGTGACTCCAGGACACGGTGTTTTACTCGTGGGTTTCAGATCATATACACCCGTTATGAGAATGTGTTTTAAATGTAAAAAAAGTTTCAGGGTACATCTAGACATTCTATGTTCCCACAAAAAGGTTCACCAACGAAGACATTTTTTTGCATGTGCAACAAAGATACAAAAAAAAATCACGTACAAAGTCATTCTGATGCCCCGGATTTTACACAGCCCACAAAAAATGTCATTTTTCGTGAAACTTTATGTACGGACATAAAATGTTCAGATGTATACCCAAAATTTATGTTTGATTTTTTTTTACATTTTGAATATGGTTTTTAGGTAGTGGAATTATCTGCTCGTAGTACCCAAAACTGATTTCCGATGCACTCTGCCATTTCTTTGACCCAAATAGTAGTAAATATACATATATTTATGGAACATTATCTTTATGTAACACATAAGAGTGGTGACTAACATTTTGTTGATTACTCTAACTTAGCTTGAAGCCTCTTACTGAAACAAAATTTAGGTATAAAAATACTGATAGTTTAAAAAAAAATGTATACTAATCGTGGTTGATTAGAATTGTGCTCACAAAGAAATGCCGGTCAACTAGGCTGTGACAACTACTCCCTCCGTTCGGAAAAGGATGTCACAAAAATGGAGATGTCACAAAAATGGAGGTAGACCATTTTTGTGACATCCTTTTCCGAACGGAGGGAGTAGTTAACAATTTAGTTAGACATGACTGATTATCACTTGTCACAAAAATCAGTCAGAAGATATTTTAAATTGCATCATAATGTTCATTACCAATTTACAGTACTAATCCACCCATGACCCAAGGAGGCGGTGTGTAATATTTGTACGGATGTACATTGCCAAACATGTAGCTTGCATAATAGGTAGTTCATAGAAGACACGGTGAAAGCGACAAGCGTGGGACGCATCGAATAAGAAGACCACGCCACGCGCTCGGATAGACTGGGCCATGGTCTTCATCCTGTTCACCTGGGAATATGGATGAAACTGTAATCCACGAATTGATGAAACTTGTCTTCAAGGTCATCCTCAATGAAGCTAAGTATGCTCGCGAGGACCTGGGGCATTAGCCCTGACTGCAAGACACCACCCTCCGACCATAGAGTGAAATTTCTCAAGTGTAGAATAATAGACAAAAACAATATTCAGCTTCAAAATTAAAGGAAGTCTTGGTTCCACTCGAGATGTACATATAGCTAGTCGTAGCACCGAGAGCCCTGACTGCAAGAAAAACCGTGACCCGGGGGATCACATGCGCATGCGAATTTGAACAAAAAGACTTCCTCCACTGGCCCGTATGTGATCTTGTTCTGCCTGTTCGAGATCATGTTTCAGATTTTGTTTCTAACAATATGTGTACAATTGCTTTATGTGTACTTTCTATTAGATTGCATGACTAGTTTAATTCTTATTTCTCTAACCATGTTTTATCTACTGTTTTTATGGATTAAATCATGTGGAAAATTGCTCATATATTCAACAAAAAATGCCTAATGCATGGACATGCAAAGAATTCTTAATACTAGATATCACATAAGAATACGAGTTATTGTACATTTCTTAATTTATCACTCCGTAATGCGCTTACCATATTTTTATTTTTTTACTAAGGTGTTCCGTTAAGTAAACCCCATGTAACATGCCAAGAACGAGAAGGGGTAAAATCGTTGCATGCACGCATTATTTTCTAGCATGTGCATAAATTATACTACCTCCATTCCAATGAATAAGGCCTATATTATTTTTAAGAAGTCAAACTATGTGAAGTTTGACCAAAGTTTTTTGAAGAAATTATGAATATGTACAATACAAAATAAACATGGTTAGTTGCATCATGAAATATATTTTCACATGATATCCATATAATGTTATAGTTGTTGATATTTTTTTCAAAAAGTGTGATCAAAGTTTACTTAGCTTGACTTAAAAAAAAAATATAAGCCTTATTCATTGGAATAGAGGGATTAGTGTATAACAAATATCGTGGCAGATATATCTAGAGGTTATGTTCTAATAAATGTCTTGCTTGTGGTATAGACAAATCAAACATTCTGGAGCATATAGCATTTCCATGAAGAACATGTACAGTCTAAACTCGGCAACAGAATGCATATGCGTAACACAAAACGTTACCCATAAAAAAGAACGTACGGATCAGATGGCTTTAGAGTTTGCAGCATGTAGAAATTGACGGCGATGAGAAGTTTGGGCCCTCATTTTCAAAGTTTGAAAAAAAATGGAAAAACACAAAAAAAAATCGAGTAAGTTCAGGCCCAAGCATCGCAACAGAAGTCAACCAGCTTACGTGTGAGTCATTAAGCCAACAGACAATTATCAACTCACACTACACTTCACCCTGCCCGGCCGAGAGTATGTGTCACTAAAACAAAACTGAATCATGCGTGCATATAACACTTCCACGAAGAATGTATCTATGTACTATCAGCCACGATGCCTTCAGAATACCAATCTGCAGCACCAGATTCAAGCGATAACAGCGCTGCCACCGTCTTCACTTCCAGCTCCACCTCGCCGACCACCCAAACCGGAGTGTAACCGAGCCTGCGGACGAGCAACATCTCCTCTGCAACCCCGCCATCTCAGAGCATTTCAGGCGGGGAAATGGCCTGGCCGGCGTCGAGCAGCATGCTGCGGCTGCAGTACGACCTCGTGGTGCTGCTCGACGAGTGCAGGGACCGCATGTCGCCACAGGGGACCAGCTCGTTCCGGTGTCCGCCGCCCCTGTTGCTCCGGCCCGGGTAGAACCCGCACCCCTCCGCGTCGTCGTCCATGCCCTCGCCGAAGCTGCCGTTCCCGGGTCCAGCCTTTCTGAGAACATCCGCAGCACCTGCCTGATGGACGGCCGCTGCCGCCCTTCCCGTTGGGTGCACCACCGCACCACGCCGACCGCCAGGTGCAGCTGGTCCGTGTCGACCGTGCCCCGGATCGCCGGTCTATGAGCAGCTCTGCCCCCGACGACGACGAAGACGACAGGTGCTCTTGCGCCCACTCCACTAGGTTCTTCTTGTCCTGGATGGCTCAGCGCCCGGTCACCAGCTCCAGCAGCAGCACGCCATAGCTGTAGATGTCGCTCTTCTCCGTCAGCTCCTGGGTCACCACGTATTCAGGATCCATGTACCCTGAAGTTGATCCATTACAAGAGAGGTGAACAACGATGGTCTGCAATAGTTTACTGAATATAAAAATAGTGATTCATATTGTGACATTCACCTGGAGTTCCTCGTATGTCCGTGTTCACGGCTTCAAACTTGATAGCACCGGTTCTGGATGCATGCGCAAGGCCGAAATCAGCAACCTGTACACAAGGCCGAGGAACGGTTGTTAGCACAAAAAGCACTATAGATAGAAGTTATCAGATTTATATCACAAGATCAAACCTTGGCTACAAAATTCTCATCTAAGAGAATGTTGCTCGACTTGATGTCTCTGTGGCAGAGTGGAGGGTTACAAAAGAAATGGAGGTACTCCTGCAACAACAATAATACATCAGCATTGGCTATCACGCGGAAAAATATGTATGGCAAGAAATTATCTACAGAACTAGTAAAATATCAACTGCACCGACCGAAGGTAATAAAGTTTAATCCCTAATTCAAATCCAAGATTTCCAACACTGGTTCATGTCAAACAGCACACTACAAAGGCTAGCAAACAATCCTATCAACACTATCTGTCACCCTATCCAGAAAACACTAGGAAAGCACTGCCAAAGCACCATGGTAACATGTGGCACCTGGTAGTGCCAAAGTCCCAGAATTTTCATCTTGCTGAACTATATAGATTTGAACATGTATAACTAGTCAACTTGTCATCCTTCAATATTAAATACCCCCGGAACTAATACTCAGAAGCTAAGGAAGAAAGTGCAAAAGATTATTTATCGACATGTGAGGCCAAATGGGCCAAAAACAGGTCAACAGTACCAAATTATACATAGCAGGATCACGGGCATGGACAATCTCAGGCCTGTACAAGTGCCTATCCCTATCAATATGTACCAGCAATTTTCCTGTGCCAACAACCATGTTTAATCCTGATTCTTGGATGCTACTGTTCAGTGGCACACCATGAAGTCGCACCAATATCCAAACTAAACATCCAGATAGGGACCATCTCTCTCAGAAGGGGGCAAAATGCTATCATGTTGTAAAGAAGAGACTATCTGAGTTTCTTCTATCAACTTTCAAACAGGACTCCTTTAGTCTATTCGCAAAAAAAAAAACTTTCAAACAGGAGTCCCCAACGAAGGGCCACGAGAACTCTACTTGCAAATTGATAGTAACTGGAAGGCATCGGCCTAGATCTGAGAGGGTGGCTGCTCTGAGGAGACAAGGTGAAGAGGGAGTGCCAGCTACAATGGCTATAGCTGAATGTTGTTTAGTAATTGACTGTCTGGTCATAATGAGAACCTCTGCTGTTATGTGTACAATAGTTACCTAGTATTCCAGCTCGCTACTTTTCCTCCATATACGGCAATACTTCTAATAGTGCATTTACAACAATTAACAGATACAATGCACCTACGTTGAAATGAAGAATGACGTTCTGAACTTAATATATCAAATACTACCACTGCTAAATCGGTACTGGTAATTGGCAAACACAGCCTAATGCATACATGTTGCTGATGATTTTCCCATAAATTGGCTTAACTGCGGAACAGAACAAAACTTTCATGAGGGAAAGGAACCAGAGATATGTACTTCAGTGAACCTACCAGAGCATTGGCCACATCCATTGCGATCTGTAGCCTTGTCTGCCAGCTTAATGCGTTTTTTCCAGATGCTGAAGAAATTTCAAATGAGAACACTTAACAGCAACTCAAAGATATATTTCTGAGGAGAGATGATTTTAATATGTGCAGAGAAGATTCGGAATAGGCGAAATCTCACAGTGGAGGTGATCCTTTAGGCTTCCATTTTCCATGTACTCGTAGACAAGAAACCTTAAAGATAAAGATATAAGATGAGAAGTCGACTATTATGTATGAAGTATAGTAAATTATGATGCAAATTAAAACACCATTACCTTTCTTTTCTTTCAATACAGAAGCCCTTCAGGTTTACAAGATGGCGATGATGCAACCTAGCAAGGAGCTCCATTTCCCGGCAGAACTCTTCTTCAGCCTGTCTTGAAACCTTGTCCATCCGTTTGACCGCAGCTATAGAGCCATCACTAAACTGAGCCTTATAGACTGTTCCAAAACCTCCCTTTCCAATAACTGTGCTGAAATTGTTTGTTGCTTTCGTTGTTTCTTTGTAGCTATACCTTTGAAACATTGGTGACTGACCTGAAGAACAGAAGGAAATAGAGTGATTAAGATCAAACATACAAGTACAGTAGGATGATCTGAACAATTTTTTCCTGACATATTAATGCGGTAATGCCAACATAGCCGGTCCCAAGCCCGGATAAAGGAGGAGGGTTGTGATAGGCTTGGCAAGCCAACGGAAAAAACCCAGCCACTCTTATGGAGATGAAACCCAAAAGAATCACCAAAGAACTAGCCATGGATAGGGCTGCGTGGAAGTTAGCTATCCATGTGCCAGAACCATGACCTGGTTTCGAGATCTTATGAGTTTCAACTCTAGCCTACCCCAACTTGTTTGGGAAAAAAAGGCTTTGTTGTTGTTGTATTAATGCGGTAATGCCAATGCAAAGCCACCAATACCAGCAGATAAGAACAGTACCATGGTCTCTTCGGTATAAAAAGAAAATTCTGCTCCTTTTGGCATTTGTTATGTTCTCATGACAAACTTGCGGCAAGATTGCATGAATGAGTTGTAATTATGTGGAACTTTTGAGCCCCATCGCATGGCATGACAACATAACTACAGCAGATAAGAGCATATAGTAGCTCTCAGGCAGACACCATGCATGGTGTCCACACAATGAACGAGCTAACACAATATTTCTCAACGCTAGCTTAACAAAATCTATATATGTTCATGTGAAGTACAGTGATCAAAGCATATGCACTGACCTTCTGCGCATCTCCAGGATTGACCCTGACGAAATGCATTATCTGGACTCTGAGCAGGTAGGTCAGCATTCTTGAGTTCCATGTTCTTTCTACGGATCAGCACCACCAAGACGATCTGAAGAAGAATGGCAACCAATATAACCCCTATCCCTATCCCTGGAAGCACTGAAATCCGGTAAGGCTGCTGCTGCTGCTCATGTCTCTGCGGTAGCGGGACACCTTTGGTCTTGGGAGCAGGAGAATCATCGACGGTGCCATTCGGCAAAGAAGCTGGGGTCGACGTGACAGAAACTGGTCCTGGCAGTACATTCCAAAGCATTAGACAGAAGAAAATGACAAGGCTGGCTGGGCGTCCTTTTAACATAGCTGAAGTGACCAACAAAGCAATACCTGGAAATGTGGTGATCCCCTGAACACCAAAGAAGCACATGAGTATATCATCATAAGACAGCACACCCTGCTGCGTCGCGAGCGTCACAAACACCGCGCTGCGGCACACGCTGAGCGCGACATTATCATCCGACCCGATGAGCCGCCGCAGGTAGACGATCCCATAGTTGAGGCACGTCTTGCAGGCGATGTCCAGGGACAGGGGCCCCCTGCAGCTTCCCAGCACGTCGTTGAAGCTGGGCGACTGCATCATCTCCAGCACGGTGCCCCGCCCCGCGCACTGGTAAGAAACCCTGATCTTGGGCCCGAGGCCACAGAAGACGGCGGCGTCGGTAGCGATGCCACGCAGCCGGAACGTGTCGGAGACAGCGCCGAGGCAGATCTCTGAGAAGGCCGGCGGCACGCCGAGCCTGCCCGTCGCGTTGGCGTAGCGCGCGATGGAGATGGCCACGAAGGCGTTGATGTACCGGCAGCATGAGGCGCGCTGTGTGGCGTCGGAGCACGCCGTGGCCGCCGGGGTGAAGTTGGCCCAGCTGAAATCCAGGGGGCAGCCTGGGATGACATAGGAGCAAGCTACTTATTAGTAGTACAAGGCTGCTGATATTATTGCAAAATGGTACTACTCCGACAGAACTGGTACTAAATGTGCCCCAAATAACATTGCGCATTGAATCAATCAGAAGTTCGGCTGTTACTCCGAGCTAAAATGTGTGGTATTCCAACACGAAGGTGCTGGAAGACAATGAAGCAAATCTGCTCTAGGTAAGATAACAAAACATACCTGACAAATGGTACTACTAAGCTGAATCCTGGGGGAAGCCCTGGAGGGACGACATGGAAATGTTGTTTGTTTTAGTACGAGGAAGACGATTTGTACTAGTACAAAGCTACGGAAAAGACGGTAGTACTACGGAGCTGGTCCTAAATGTGCCCCAAATATTAGTATTGCGCACTGAATCAGTCAATCGCGAGTTCCACTGTTACTCCGAGCTAAAATGTGGTGGCTACAGTTTATCCGTCGACGGCGGCGCATACGGGAAAGATCGAAGCTTGATAATAAAAAAACATTGATTTGGGGGGGAATCAAATCGGGCGGCGGCGCTAGACGAATCACGGGGCGCGACGGGGCGGATCACTCCCCGGCCGCTGCTCCCCACACTAAGCATCGCATTCTCATCCCGCGAGTATCCGGGAACCGGCTCTAGCAGGAGCAGCGGCAATAGCCGATTTCTAGCCAGCTAAGAAGGGGGGCAGAGGAAGTGGTAAGTTGGTGAGCTGACCTCCGACGGCGGTGGCGGCGGGGCTGGGGGAGAACCAGTGCGGGGAGGAGAGGGCCAGGAGCAGGAGTATCGGCGGGGCGAAGGTAGGGGCGGCGGCGAGGCGGCGGAGCATTTTTGGGAGTGAGTGGAAGAAATGAAAAAGAAGGCTTCTTTGGGGTTTTGGCTCTCTAGTGTGAAAGTGACAAGGATTTTCTTTCTTGGGGTTTCGCCCGTGACAAGACTCAAGAGCCCTCGGGTCCTCTACCTAGCTAGCTTGCTGTCTATTCAAGTCCTGAATCAAGTGTGGCAATTTCACCTTCTGCTTACCGATGAAATATCCAAATATATCTTTCTTCGAAGATGATGTTCGTTATTTTACATAGGAAACAAATGTTGATTATTTTTCTCCCACGGTTTTCCTCTGTGCTCGGTAAGACTGAATAGAGCTTGAATACCATGCTATGTGTGTCGACGCGTCCTCCTCGGTGCAGGAGAACTTGTCGTCCTCCTCGTTGGCTGAGGCGGCGGTGTGGTGGGCGGGGCGATACCCGTGACCCGTGGAGTACACCTCCTGCTCGGGGTCAGGGACGTCGGGGTATGCCTCCTCTACGTCCTCCTGACCTGCTTCGCACTGGCGGAGCTCAGTGTAAGCAGACCTGGGCCACGGCCCCCCAGTCAAAACCAAACACTAAAAAATAATAGGAAATTTGGCCCATGAAAGTAAAAAAAAGTTATGTTTGCTCTTTAGGCTGGCCCACCCAAGATATTGTCTAGAGCTCCGCCAGTGCTGCTTCGGCATCGGGCGCGGAGGACGTGCGCTCGGCATACTTACCCTCACCGAATTCGTGGGCATGCAACGAGAGAGGATACCGCGAAAACCCCCGAGCGGGCTCTGGCACGCGCGCTCGATCTGGTCTACGAGGTGCTGAGGTGGTGGTGACGTATCCATCAGGTGGTCGGGGAAAGGGCTGGGAGGTGTGGTGGCCGTAGTTGCAGAGGTTGTGTGCGACGCTTGTGAGCTAGGGTTCGGCTCGCTGGCGCACATATAAATGCCTTGCTCGCCTCATTGAAACCTGCGGTTGGCACTGCGGTGATGCTGACAGCCGGGTCAAGGAAGCTCCGTCGCGGACGCGAGCGTGCTTGCCACGGACACAAGCCCGCATCAATATCTGTTTACATCGGTGCGTTGAGCCATGGTTCGTATCCAAACGGATATAAACTGCTACAAACGGTTCAATGGATCGATGCATTGGAACTTGCTTGGGGCGTCGATTTTTGACAAGTCGAATGGACATCCATATTTTTTCGTTTTGAATGTACATTTTGGCGATATCCATCATACTATACCAGCCGTAGGAACGCTTTGACCTAATTAAAGCTTTGATACACAAGGACGAGCGTTGTTGAAGTTGAATCCAAGGAGGAGGAGGGTGGCGTGGTGAAGGAGAGAAGAGAGGACCATTAAGAAAAGCTGAGTAGCTAGGTGAGCGTGTCGGAGAGAAACGAGGCAGGACCAGCATATGGCTGCAACTGTGGGCCCGCCAAGTCAGCGACCTGTTTATGCTGCCATACTACCAGACCTCTTTATTTTGGAGACGGGTGAGGCGGTTCCACCAAATTTAATGCTACGCGTACGTCCCATGGCATGGCTGCAGTCAGAGAAACATTTCAAATGTGGAGTCAAGTTCCGGTGCGACGGCATTTTCTATGGCTTGGCACGTTCGCGGCAGACGAACATTTTTGCGGCTTGGAGGCCTGGCTCAGAGCTCAACATTCAGGAGATGGAATCGTGGGAGCCGGAGGATTCAGATTTCATCAGTCCACCGCTGCCATCGTGACCCGACCGTCGAAGCAAATAACCGTGATGTTCTTGGAAAGTGGGACAGTGGGGTGAGCGATGAGAAGGCGATGGCGAGGCTCACACGGCCGGGCGACTCCTAGATGGGTTCTTACCTCGAGACCAGGAGAGGAGGAAGAATAAAGGTCAAGAAGCATGACGAGGTTGGTCCCTCGACGGTGCTCTCCGTGGACTTGGATTATTTCTCCTCGTTCAAATGGTCGTAGGATGGTCGAGTTGTTTTGGTCATCGAGTTTTTTTATATTCTGACAATGTTTATTTGGTATGAAAACTTCGGATGTTGTTCGTATGATGCAATGCAATGTTGTTCCTATCGAAAGTTCATATGTTTTTCGTACAAAATGCAATGTTCAGAATTTTGGATGTTATTTTAGGCCAACTATAGGACCCGTCGTGTCATACACGTGGCCTTATTTTAGGGCATCTGTCAAATATGATCGTTCTGTGATGTAAATTTTACACAAGTTTTTTATTGTGATGTAAGATATGGGGAAATCCACTTCGTCTCAGACCATCTCCACCGGGGGCCTCTAAAGGACCCCAAAGACCCTTTGGGAGGCCGGACACCAAAAACGACCACCAGCGGCACCCCTAAAGCCTCGCCCCGGGCGATTTTGTGTCCGGCACCGCCAGGAGGGCCTCCATTGGAGGCCCTATTGGGGGTGCCGGACATCGCCTCGGGCATGGCCCTGACAGCGCTGGCCCGCCCGTCATACACACGACGCGCCGCGCCCAATTCCCCTTCCTCTACATTGCCGCCCCCGGCGCCAAAATTCGCAATCTTCCCTCCATTTCCCAAACTCTCGCGCCGCCGCCGCGACCTCCTCGCCTTCCGCCACCATGCCGCCCAAACCCGTCGGCCTCGCGAAACCCAAGGGACGCAAGCCACCGGCGTCGTTGCAGCCGAAGAAGAAGCCGATGAAGCGGGAGCAGCAGGAGCTTTCGTTGCCAGCGGCCATGAGCCAGTCCCAGCTCCGCGCCACCGCTTCCCTGCTACGACAACAACGACGAGTCAAGGCGAAGGACAAGACGGCGTCGTCATCGAACGACAACACCGCCGAGATGTTGATCGCCATGAGCCAAAGCAGCTCTAGCCCAGCAGCATCCGTCGGCGGGTTTGTCGGGTCGCCGTCTGTCCCGGCCTTCTTCGACAGCACCTCCGGCTACCCGTCGCAGGTGTCACGGTTTTCCCCCGAAGAGCCGACCATCGATCTGAACGCCGCGCCGCTGTTCAGCGAATCGCCGGCGTTGCGGCGGACACCTGCGACGAGCCAAGACGCGAGTGCTTCCCGCGGCCTTTTCTTCGGCGACCAACTCGGCCATGTGAGTGCTATTTATAATCCTGATCTCCCTCATTTATTGTGTTTCCCGGCCGATTGTTTGTTGGGCGCAGTTATTGCGAGCGGCCATATGCAAATTGTTGTTTTGTGCATTAATTGCCGACGATGCAAATTGTGGTTTTTGCTGGGTAGGACGCTGGCGCCTCATTCATGGCTTCTGTTATCGACGACGGTACAACCTACGCCGCCAGGGCCTACGCCGAGACAGAACAGTTCGGCCAGGGCGACGAAGAGGATGCCGGCCAAGGCCAGGAAGGGGAGGTCGAAGAAGAAGAGGATGGCGATGAAGAGGATGGCGTCCGGAAGACTGGAAACAGAGGCAAGACTTGGTGCATGACTGAGGACGTCTTGTTGGCCCTGGCGTGGATGAACGTGAGCATGTGCGGCGAGAAGGGCGCCAACCAAAGGAAGAAGGCATACATGATACGCATTCAGAAGGACTACACCGAAAGAAGGTCATATCCTCCTCATGAAGATTTGCCTAACCGCAATGCCAAATCGGTTGAGAGCCGTTGGGGCGTCATCTCGGCTCTCACTACCAAGTTTCACCATTGCAATGAGCAAATCTTGCAAAGAGACGAGAGTGGCAAGAACGATGCCGACAAGGTTAGCCGATCATCTTAACTTGTAACCCATCATGTTTACATGCATACTTGACTTGGCCTTTGTTTGTGTAGCTCAAGGACGCCAAGTACTTGTACCTTGACTTGGAGTCGGATGGCAAGAAGCCATACAAATTCATGCACGTTTGGGAGGTGGTTAAAGGTTGCCCGAAGTGGAAGAGCCATATAAAAGATGATCGCACCGCCGAGGGAAATGAAAGAAACCTGCCGGCTGCTAGCGCCGAGCGTCCCGAGATGGGAGTGAAGGCGTGCAAGGCGGCCGCCAGGGCTGGCAAGAAGCCAGGGGCCTCGGGCGCCGCAGGCAGCATCCAAGAGTCGGTGAAGCTATACATTGCCGAGGTGGCCGCGTCGACTGACGAGAAGAAGAAGCTACAAGCCAAGTCCGACGAGAAGTGGACGCTCTACTTCAAGATGCAGGAGACCAAGCTCAAGAACCAAGAGAAGAAGGAGGTGCGTCTCTTCATGGCCACGAACATGACCGGCATGAGCCCCAACCAGAAGGCCTACTTCGTGTCCGAACGGAGACGCATCCAGGCTGAGAAGGCGGCGGCCGAAGCGGCGAAGCTCGAGGGATCCGACGAGGACGGCGAGGAAGAAGTCCAGGAGGAGAGGCCGCCGCGTGATCGTCATGAAGCATTGCGCCAGGCAGGCGCCCTTTTGATGGCCGGCCTTGGAGACTTGTTCTCCGGCGCGTTCGATCCTTTTTTGATGGCCGGCGTTGGAGATTGTTCTCCGGCGCGGTCGAAACTATGTCAAGTCTATGACTTGTTCTCCGGCGCGGCAAAACTATTTGATTGCCGGCATCATTTGAGACATTTTTATTAATGCATGCACCGTCGTCCTGTTCCTTGTTTGTGCTGTTCATCGGCGGCGACCACGGCATGTCCGCAAGGTGTTCGACAGTTCGCTCTAATTTCGGGCCGTTTTGGGTGGGCCTTTGGGGAGTGCCGCTGTGGGCGGTTTCTAAATATTGACCGGACACATGTCCGGCACCCCCAAAGGAGGCCCAATTGGGGGTGCCGGACACCGATTTAGAGGCCCCGGTGGAGATGCTCTCATAGGTACATCTACATCCACTACCCAAAAAATGAATTTTAAAATGTCAAAAAGTTTCAAAGAGAAAATTTGGGTGTGCATATAAACATCTATGTTCATACAAAAAACAATCGGGATAAACAAACATTTTGTGCAGACGGTGTAAAAAAGACAAATCCCCGGTGTTTAAAAATGCCTTTGCACGTAACATTGTTTTCTCTTTTTTATACCGTTCACACAAAATATTTTTTTCGATGCGAAACTTGTTTGCACGGATAGACATTTTTCATATAAATACCATTAATTTTTGTTTGAATTTTGTAACATTTTTAAATATGTTAAACATGTATTTTACACAATGGATGCATCCACACCCGTGAGGTAAAACATCATGTCCGAGCTATTGTAAATGCTTTAAGCCAAGGATTGAAAGGTGGGGGACATGGGCCGTAGACCCGCCGTAGTGTCAAGGCAGGACCAGCGATGTGGGGAGCCGCGTATCAGGCGGATTGTTCTGGTTGAAACGGTGACCTTCAATTGGGTTCCCGGAATTATGCTACGCGGCACCAGCGGCAGTCGCCTGCAAGGCCGCAGTCCAAGCTTTGTGTCCTGGTCTTGCTCAGCTCTCGGTCCATGTTCTTCCTCGGGAGCATAAACCAATGCGACTATGCGAGCCCGTGCGGCGCTCTCGCTCGTCTCTTTCTTCCGTGGATTCCTGCGTGGTTTGCGTGTACTCATCTTCCACCTGACCGAAAGTAATCGATTCAGATTAATGAGCTGGTGTTGTTGGAGTGGATATTTCTTACGTACTCCCATGTTTCAGTGATCTATTTCATCTAATGTTCTAAAATATCATGCTTACATGTTTTGAAAAATATCATACTGAAACATGACTTGATTCCTTCGTCAATCTTGCATCGTTCGCTTTCTTCTTTTCCAGCTCTATCTTCCTCCACAAAAAAAAACTCTATCTTAATCCAAGTCTCCTCTTTTTCCAATGAGTGAAAGGCACCAGATGTCACGAAGTTACGCGAAAAGTAAGGATTGGTCACCAAGTTGAAAAACCTCAAAACGAGGTCACGAAGTTGTGGAGTAGTCAATTTTTGGTCATTCCGTCACGGTGGGCGTCAAGTTGCTGACGTGGCAGTGTGTTTTTTTACAAAAAAACAGCTTGAACTTTTATATATTCTAATTGTTAGATCCTTCTCCGGGCATGAAAGGCACCAGAGGTCACGAAGTTGCGCGAAAAGTAAGGATTGGTCACCAAGTTGAAAAACCTCAAAACGAGGTCACGAAGTTGTGGAGTAGTCAATTTTTGGTCATTCTGTCACGGTGGGCGTCAATTTGCTGACGTGGCAGTGTGTTTTTTAAAAAAACACATTGAACTTTTATATATTCTAATTGTTAGGTCATTCTCCTTTTTTCAAGTTGCTGACGTTGCTGCCTGGTCCTTCCCCGCCGTCTTTCCGAGCTGCTCCGACGTGCGCGTCACGTCCAACACGTCGTCCACCACCTGGAAGAGCAAGCCGATGGAGCGCGCGTACCGCCGGACTCTCTCAATCTCGCGGTCCGTACCTCCGCCAACAGTTGCACCACACACGGCTGCGGCCTCGAGGAGCCGCGCTGTCTTGTGCAGGTGGATGTGCTCCAGCATGACGAGGCTCACGGGTGCGCCCTCCGACGCCTTGTCGGCGACCTGTACGGAGTATGGCTTCCCGGCGCACCCGCGGCGTTCCCTAGCTCTGCCACGGCCCGCAGCGCGCGCTCCGCGGGGACAGCGCCGAGGTCGGCGTAGCCGTGGGCAAGGTGCTCGAACGCGAGCACGAGGAGGGCGTCACCGGAGAGCAGCGCGGTGTTGGATTTGAAACGCTAGATCAGCCGGCCACACGCACGTACAACTTTGGAAGCAGCAACTGTAGATCGATTACTGGCTAGTACTCGTACGTGAGTACCTTAGCTAGACGTGATCTTGGTGATGGATTCCTGTACGTGAACGAGCTAGCTTGCCGGACGTATACTAGCGATTCTTTCCGGCGACTCGAACCTTGCGAACTTAGCGACACGAAGAAAATACGAGAATCGATTTGATTGCCAAAGGCACGTCTCGCGCCTTGCTCTGTATTTCTTTTCTATTTTTCGTTGTTACAAGCAGTAGCCCTACTGCTCCTTTTATACGCCTCGGCCTCGCGTATTCGTATAAGGAGGAGTATGGCTTCCCGGCCGGCGCCTCCGACCCAGTTGCACTACCCTGCGACGAGGACAGCCTCCGAGATGTCCTGCGCCGTGTATCAGGCGCTGTAGGCCGCGCCCAAGAATCAGCCACGGCGAGCAGCTCGAAAATAAATATGGAGAAGGACCTAACAATTAGAATATATAAAAGTTCAAGGTGTTTTTTGTAAAAAAAACACACTGCCACGTCAGCAACTTGATGCCCACCGTGACAGAATGACCAAAAATTGACTACTCCACAACTTCGTGACCTCGTTCTGAGGTTTTTTTCAACTTGGTGACCAATGCTTACTTTTCGCGCAACTTCGTGACCTCTGGTGCCTTTCATGCCCGGAGAAGGACCTAACAATTAGAATATATAAAAGTTCAAGGTGTTTTTTGTAAAAAAACACACTGCCACGTCAGCAACTTGATGCCCACCGTGACGGAATGACCAAAAATTGACTACTCCACAACTTCGTGACCTCGTTTTGAGGTTTTTCAACTTGGTGACCAATCCTTACTTTTCGCGCAACTTCGTGACCTCTGGTGTCTTTCACTCTTTTCCAATTTTAACCTCTCCCTCCCCAAATCATTATTCTCCTTAAGCATCGTACAATCAAAGTCCATCATCTCTCTATAATATATTTGACAAGCTCCGTGAACTAAATATTGTATTTTGAAATTGCCACAAGCTCGATTTACTTGCTATAATATATTTGAGATTAGCATGATAGCAAATTGCAGTATCTAACAAAGTGCATCATTAGGGTCAGCAGATTGAAGTTTTCTTTATTCCTTACTTACTGCTACCCATAGGTTTAGACTTTTCTGGATGGCAATGTCTCACAGCAAAGAAGATCATGTTCTGGGTAATATATTTGTTATTTGTTTCTATTATATGGTTATCACTAAAACTGAACACTCAAATAGCCTTGAGATGTGACTGTCCAAGAATGTGTTTTAAGTGCTTGTTGAAGGAACTGCATCTAACATCTAGTATACCAACATAAGAGCTCTACATTCTCTACTTGACTGATGTTGTGTCCCAGTTGTACAACGTAGCGGGGGATGTGACCGATGATTTAGCCCACGACGAGAAAGAAGCACATCGTCAGTTAGGAAGTTATGCAACCTGTATTTTTTATCTGAAATCTCTAAGTTTATTGAGAGTTAAAGTAAACATGTTTTATACTAAACTTTTATACTTTGATTTATTATTATCAAACAACAATGTCAACTGATGATGCATGTAAAATGCATACATGAACTTTGCACTATATTAATTGTATTCCAATCATATTTGCATCATATAAGGGTTATATTAATGTTTTATAATGATTTTTGGGAATATTTATTTATTTCCTATTTTTATGGAATTAACCCTGCGCAGGCAGAAAACCTTATTTCTTTCCTTTAATGTTTCAGGGGCCCAAACGTCGTCCAAATCACCTGCAAATTTACGAGCGTCAATATTTGGAAGGAACAAGACTTGGGGACGAAGAAAGCGAACAAACGGAGACCCGAGACCCAAAAGTGGTGGACCCACGCGGCCCCTGTACCTGGCCGCATGGGACACCTCATCTGGGGCCTCGACGCTCCGTTGTCGTCGATCTTTTCTCCACCGACTAGGTTTTGACCTAAAAACACCTATAAAAATAACCCCCCGACGTTCTCTGGAAGGAGCGCCGCTGAAACACAGAAACACCAAAACAGAGATCTGGAGCTGAAGATTGGAGGGGGAAAACTCCGGCGGGGCGCTATCGGCGTGGTCTCCATCTTCTCCATCGACTTCTCCACTGTCTCCATGATAAAGAGCGAGTAGTCCACCTCTGAACTATGGGTTTGTGGAAGTAACTTATGTATCTCTCCTCTCTTTGAGCTTCACTAATTAGTACCGTATGAGCTGCTGAACATGATTACGGTCATCTATGTAATACCTATGTGGTGGATCTTTTTATGAGTTAATATATGTTTGAGATTGCAAATGTTTTGTTTCAGTTATGAATATAGATGCATATTATGTACCCGTTGTTATTTACTTGTTTTGATCAAGCATATTTATGAGAGCGTGTGTGGGGTGATGTGTGCATTAGTTGGAGTAACGGGGGGTGGCTAGTTGATACGTCTCCAACGTATCTATAATTTCTTATGTTCCATGCTAGTTTTATACCAATAGCTACATATTTTATTCACACTTCATAGCATTTTTATGCATTTTCTGGGACTAACCTATTAACAAGATGCCACAGTGCAAGTTCCTGTTTTCTGCTCTTTTTGGTTTCAGAAAAACTGTTCTGCAAATATCCTCGGAATCGAACGAAACAAATTGACAAAGTCCTATTTTTCCCGACACGTTCCAGAAGTCCGAAGGAGAGATGAAGGGGGGTGACGAGGCGCCGTCCCCACACCGTGGCGCGGGTGGGCCCCCTACCGCGCCGCCACGTGGGGAGCACGCCTCGTGCCTCCACCGACATCTCCCCTTCACCTATTTATTCCCCCAGACGCGAAAACCCTAAAACACCGAGCCATTATTCCAGAAAACATCCTCTGCCGCCGCCGCCGTCAACCCTAACTCGGGGGTTCTGAAGTTCTCCTCCGGCACCCTGCCGGAGAGGGGAATCATCACCGGAGGGCTCTACATCGCCATGCCTGCCTCCGGAGTGATGCGTGAGTAGTTCATCTCTGGACTACGGGTCCATATAGTAGCTAGATGGTTGTCTTCTCCTTTTGTGCCACCATGTTTAGATCTTGTGAGCTGCCTATCATGATCATATTATTGTAATGCTACATGTTGTGTTTGTTGGGATCCGATGAATATTGAATACTATGTCAAGTTGATTATTGATCTATCATATATGTGTTGTTTATGATCTTGCATGCTCTCCGTTATTAGTTTAGGCTCTGGCCAAGTTTATGCTTGTAACTCCAAGAGGGAGTATTTATGCTAGATAGTAGGTTCATGCCTCCATTTAATCTGGGACAGTGACAGAAAGTTCTAAGTTTGTGGATGTGCTGTTGCTACTAGGGGTAAAACAGCAATGCTTTGTCTAAGGATATTAGTGTTGTTTACATTATGCACCATACTTAATGCAGTTGTCTGTTGCTTGCAACTTAATACTGAAGGGGTGCGGATGCTAACCTGAAGGTGGATTATTTAGGCACAGATGCATGCTAGATAGTGGTCTGTGTACTTTGTCGTAATGCCCAAGTAAATCTCATAGTGATCATCGTGACATGTATATGCATTGTTATGCACCTCTCTATTTTGTCAATTGTCCAGTTGTAATTTGTTTACCCAGCATGTTAGTATTTTATTATGGAGAGACACCACAAGTGAACTGTGGACCCCGGTCCATTCCTTAACATCTGAAATACAACCTACTGCAATCATTGTTCTTTTACATTCTCTGCAAGCAAACAACATTTTCCACACTATACGCCTAATCCTTTGTTTTCAGTAAGCCGGTGAGATTGACAACCTCACTGTTTCGTTGGGACAAAGTAGTTTGATTGTGTTGTGCAGGTTCCATGTTGGCACCGGAATCCCTGGTGTTGCGCCGCACTACACTCCTTCACCAACACCTTCGAAGCAACGTTGACTTCCTACCGGTTCGATAACCTTGGTTACATACTGAGGGGTTCCCAACGGACGTGTGACATTACACGCATCAAGCACTTTTTCTGGCGCCGTTGCCGGGGAAGCCGAATTGCTTCTGCAAGGGGAGTCTCTCACTTCCAATCACTTTACTTTGTTTTTGTCTTGCTTTATTTTTATTTTGTCTTGTTTGCTTTCTTTATATCAAAAATACAAAAAAATTAGTAACTTGTTTTACTTGTTTTGCTTTCTTTACTTGTTGTACTTATTTTGCCTAGTTTTATTTTGCTAAAATGAGTACTCCTGAGAACACCAAGTTGTGTGACTTCACTAGCACAAATAATAATGATTTCATATGCACTCCTATTGCTCCACCTGCTTCTAAAGCAGACTTTTATGAAATTAAACCTGCTCTGTTAAATCTTGTTATGAAAGAGCAATTTTCTGGTGTTAGTACTGATGATGCTGCAGCCCATCTTAATAATTTTGTTGAACTTTGTGAGATACAAAAGTATAAGGATATATATGGGGATATTGTAAAACTGAAATTATTTCCTTTCTCTTTGAGAGGAAGAGCTAAAGAATGGTTGCTATCTTTGCCTATAAATAGTATTGATTCATGGACAAAATGCAAAGATGCTTTCATTGGAAAATATTATCCTCCTGCTAGAATTATATCCTTGAGAAGTAGCATTATGAATTTCAAGCAATTTGATAATGAACATGTTGCCCAAGCATGGGAGAGAATGAAATCTTTGGTGAAAAATTGTCCTACCCATGGACTGAATGCTTGGATGGATGATCATCCAAACCTTTTATGCAGGACTAAATTTTTCTTCAAGGAATTTGTTGGATTCGGCCTCTGGAGGGACCTTCATGTCCATCACTTTGGGTGCTGCAACAAAACTACTAGATGATATGATGATTAACTACTCCAAATGGCACACTGAAAGGGCTCCTCAAGGTAAGAAGGTAAATTTTGTTGAAGAAACCTCTTCCTTGAGTGAAAAGATTGATATCATTATGTCTATACTTGTGAGTGGTAAATCTCATGTTGATCCTAATAATGTTCCTTTAGCTTCATTGGTTGCTCAAGAGGAGCATGTTGATGTGAACTTCATTAAAAATAACAATTTCAACAACAATGCCTATAGGAATAATTTTGGTAACAACAATTATAAGCCATATCCTTCTAATAGTGGTAATGGTTATGGTAATTCTTATGGTAGATCCGGTTTGCCTAGTGAGGAAAGGATGCTAGAAATTGAAAGGACTACTAAGAGCTATATGCAATCACAATATGAGAAAAATCAATTGTTTACAAAAACTATGAATGAACAATCTGCTATGTTGAAAAATATTGGGCATCAACTTGAGAGTTTTAATAGGGAAATTTCTGGTTTGCAGACTAAGCTTTCAAATGCTGAAAACCAAATTTCATCCATGTCTGAATCACAAGCTTCTTTAATTAATAAAATGGCTGCTAAACCTGAGGTTAATGATAATAAAAAAATTGACAACAATATTAGGATGTTGGCTGAATTGCATGCTAGGTGGGAAAGAGAACTGAAATTGATAGAAAGAATAGTATAGCAGTTTGTACTATTACCACCACTAGTAATGCTGAAGCTTCACATGTTGATAAACCTCCTACTATCAATGGTAATGTTATTGATGTTGGCAATGTTTCCACTCACTACAAAGCGTGCAAAATTGCCTAAAACTGCTGAAACTGTTTCTGATAAAGGTGCTGAAATTTTTCGAAGTGGAGCAATGGTCCCATTACTTTTGATCATAATGATTTTGATTTTGATAGTTGTAGCATCTCTGAAGTTATTAAGTTCTTGCAAAAGCTAGCTAGAAGTCCTAATGCTAGTGCTAAAATGGCTTTTACAAAACATATTACAAATGCTCTCATAAAAGCTAGGGAAGAGAAATTAAAACTTGAAGCTTCTATCCCTAGGAAGTTGGAAGATGGTTGGGAGCCCATCATTAAAATGAAGTGAATGATTTTGATTGTAATGCTTTATGTGATCTTGGTGCAAGTATTTCTGTTATGCCTAAGAAACTTTATGATATGCTTGACTTGCCACCTTTGGAACACTGTTATTTGGATGTTCATCTTGCTGATAACTCTATGAAGAAACCTTTGGGGAGAATTGACAATGTTCATATTACGGTTAACAATAACCTTGTCCCCGTTGATTTTGTTGTTTTGGATATTGAATGCAATGCATCTTGTCCTATTGTTTTGGGAAGACCCTTTCTTCGAACGTTGGTGCTATATTGATATGAAAAGGGGAATATTAAGTATCAATTTCCTCTCAAGAAAGGTATGGAACACTTCCCTAGAAAGAGAATGAAGATGCCTTTTGATTCTATTATTAGAACAAATTATGATGTTGATGCTTCTTCTCTTGAGAACACTTGATTTTCACTTTCTGCGCCTAGCTGAAAGGCGTTAAAGAAAAGCGCTTATGGGAGACAACCCACCTTTTTATTTTCTGTCATTTTATTTTATTTTGAGTCAAGGTGTTGTTACTTCTGTAGCAACTCCTTTGTATCTTTATTTTATTGCATTGTTGTGCCAAGTAAAGTCTCTAGTTGAAAGTTGTTGCTAAAATTGGATTTCTGCAGTGACAGATTTTTGCTGTCCACCGTTTTGAGCTGTATGCGCTACAGAAAATTCGAAAAATTCTGAAAAAATCACGCATGATCCTTATATATGTACGCAACTTTCATTAGTTTGGGTTTCTTCCATCTGAGCAAGTTAAGTGCCTCGAAAAAATTCGTCTTTCCAGACTGTTCTGTTTTTGACAGATTCTGCCTTTTATTTTGCATTGCCTCTTTTACTATGTTTGATTGGATTTCTTTGCTCCATTAAACATCAGTGGCTGTAGTAATGTCCAGAAGCTTTGGTAATGATTGTGTCACAGTAGAATATGTGAATTTTTGATTATGCACTAACCCTCTAATGAGTTACTTTGAGTTTGGTGTGGCGGAAGTTTTCAAGGAGCAAGAGAGAAGGATGATATGATGTGATCAAGAAGAGTGAAAAGCCTAAGCTTGGGGATGCCCCCGTGGGTCATCCCAGCAATATTCAAGAAGACTCAAGCGTCTAAGCTTGATGCATCCCCTTCTTCATCAACAATTTATCAGGTCATCTCTAGTGAAACTATATTTTAATTCTTCCACATTTTATGTATTTTACTTGGAGCGTCTGTGTGCTTTTATTTTTGCTTGTTGTTTTTATTTTTCTGAATAAAGTTGGATCCTAGCATTCTTGTGTGGGAGAGAGACACGCTCCGCTTTTTCATGTGAATACTCATATTCTTCACTTATATCTTTTGAGTATTCTTATCTAGCTACTGTATGCTTTTAGCTCCTGTTTTTCATGCATCTCTTTTAGAGCTGTTAATTCTTGTGGAGTAGTACTCTCTTGTTTCATTTGTAAATCACTTGGAGAGTTTTTGTTTAGTTGCTTGGTTGATGTGTTGGTTCAGAAAATGCTGCATGTGGTAGTGGTATAGTAATAACTTGCATAATCTTGTAGATCATTGAACTTTGATGACTTGATTCTTTGCAAATGTTTTGAGGTATTTAGATGGTAAAGCTTGCTGGTTAATTAAGTTAAAATTATTAGTGGATAGTTGTCTTTAAGCTTGTACCGTACTACAAACTCTATTTAAATTGTTGAAGGTGTAGTTGGACTTGATAGCTTTCCATGTCTAAAAGTGATTCGTAATAACTAAGTTGTGCTGAAGGTCGAGGGATCTAGCGGGGTACTTGTGCCGCCGTGAACGGCCCTTCTTGGAGTAAACTTTAATCATGTTCTTAATGTTGAACCTGCTAGATGTTTGCAATAAGCTTGTGAGTTCTTTTTGACTAATGTTGAGCTACGGTTTTTGGCACTTCCACCATCCATATTTGCTAGCCTCTTCGGTGTGTGCATTGCCTTCTGCTCACATTGAGAGTTGTGCATACTTCGCCAGTACATCCAAACCCGTGGGAGAACTTTCTCTTGTTCTCCTACACATAAACCCATACATCTTCCTCAAAACAGCCACCATACCTACCACAGCATTTCCATAGCTGTTCCGAGATATATTGCCATGCAACTTCCATCTTACATTACATGACTTGTTGTCATTTATCATTTATATATTGCTTTGCATGATTCTATACAGCTGATGTGTGGTTTACCCATGTTACGCTAGATCATTGCATATCCTGCTACACTGGCAGAGGCATACAGTTTCATACATCATGTTTTAGTTCATTGTGAGTTATTTGTACAAAAAGTGTGTTGTCATATTAGAGTGTTGCCCCTAAAGTGAAAAGAGCCATGGAGGCCATCGAAAAGAGAAACAGAAAAAAAGAAAAAAATAGAAAAAAGAAAAAGAAAAAGAATAAAGAAAAAGGGGGCAACATTACTATCCTTTATCCACACTTGTGCTCATGTTTCAGCACCTGCATATTCATAGTCATCATTTGTGCTCATGTTTAGCACCTATACTCCATGTGAGAGAGTTTTCATGTTTTACTAGTATAACTATGTGGGGAATTTACACTATAGAACTTGGGTTGTATATTCCAATGATGAGCTTCCTCAAAAATGCTCTAGGTCTTCATGAGCAACCAAGTTGGATGCACCCCCACTAGTTCCATTGGAGAGCTTTCATACACATATAGCTCTATGTGCATCCGTTGCATGGCAATCACTACTCCTTACATAGCTTCGATTATAAGACTTCCTCTTGTCTAATGATCACTTATAGCTTTGTGAGACTTTCTTCCTTTGGCCTTCCAAACCCCCATTAATGTTCTTTTAGCCATAACATCCTGGTGCCAATACCAAATGCTTACGCTCACCGGTTGAGTAGACTTCGAAACAGTTGATTCATGATGTTCATGTTTATTTTTACTTGGCTGAATCTCCTTTGTTGTGAAAATTACTTGATGCTTGGAATTGAAGGATAGAACTCCTACATTGGATACTTAACACATCTTTAATGAACCTTGTACGGTTTCATGTCTTTAAAGCAATCATTCATGAAAACTTTTAGCTTGTTTAACTAACTTGTTTTGTTGTCTCTTATATCAATTATAGACTTTTGCTTTGAATGATTTGATCTCAGCTCATATGCTTTACAATATTATTGATCAAGATTATGTTGGTAGCATGTCACTTCAGAAATTATTTGTTGTTATCGTTTTACCTACTCGAGGACGAGTAGAACTAAGCTTGGGGATGCTTGATACGTCTCCAACGTATCTATAATTTCTTATGTTCCATGCTAGTTTTATACCAATAGCTACATGTTTTATTCACACTTCATAGCATTTTTATGCATTTTCTGGGACTAACCTATTAACAAGATGCCACAGTGCCAGTTCCTGTTTTCTGCTGTTTTTGGTTTCAGAAAAGCTGTTCTGCAAATATCCTCGGAATCGGACGAAACAAATTGCCAAAGTCCTATTTTTTCCGACACGTTCCAGAAGTCCGAAGGAGAGACGAAGGGGGGCGACGAGGCGCCGTCCCTACACCATGGCGCGGGTGGGCCCCCTACCGCGCCGCCACGTGGGGAGCACGCTTCGTGCCACCACCGACATCGCCCCTTCGCCTATTTATTCCCCAGACGCGAAAACCCTAAACACCGAGCCATTATTCCAGAAAACATCCTCTGCCGCCGCCGCCATCAACCCTAACTCGGGGGTTCTGAAGTTCTCCTCCGGCACCCTGCCGGAGAGGGGAATCATCACAGGAGGGCTCTACATCGCCATGCCTGCCTCCGGAGTGATGCGTGAGTAGTTCATCTCTGGACTACGGGTCCATACAGTAGCTAGATGGTTGTCTTCTCCTTTTGTGCCATCATGTTTAGATCTTGTGAGCTACCAATCATGATCAAGATCATATTGTTGTAACGCTACATGTTGTGTTTGTTGGGATCCGATGAATATTGAATACTATGTCAAGTTTTTTTTTGAAACTTTTCTACTGCAGGGGAGCCCCCACAGCCTCACTCTTCCACCTTTATTAATAAAAAGTAGTAAACACTATACAAGGAAACTTACCGGCTAATTACAAGCTATTTACAAGAAAAACTTAGTGTAAATTGTCAAGCCATGAAGACAAAGAGGGAACAACCGAGCTCTTTACCCTGAATTTAATCAGGGTAACTTCATGTACAAAAGAGGCCTTCCATCCTCTGAAGGTGGGTCGGATGTTTTTAAAAATCCATCCATTTCGCTGCTTCCAGATGGTCCAGTAGGCAAGAATTACAATTTCAATGAAACATGGTCCCTTGAATCTTCTTTTAGCAGCAGAAAGCACTTGGGAAGGAAAGTTCCCTGGGATCCATGGAATTTGAAGGTAATTCCAAACACGAGTACTGAAGGTACAGTTGAAGAACAAATGTCTCCAGTCTTCGTAATGATGTCCCACACAAAGCTCACAGTCATTACTGTCAGACACATTCCAGTGTCGTCGGACAAGCATGTCCCTTGTGTTGATTCTATCATGCAACAACAACCAGGCAAAAAATTTATGTTTTGATTGACACTTGCTTCTCCAAATCCATATAGATGGTGCATGATTCTCCAAATGGTGGAAGTGGTGTCTATAAACGTTTCTTGGCCTGAATATACCCGAACTCTCTAGTGTGCTTACCCAGACATCATGTTCTCCATCGACCAGATTAATCTCTTGCAATATAATCTGCAGTTGCTTATATTCCTCATATGCTTCAACCGAGAGAGGAAGATGGAAAGCTTGCAGTCTATTATCCAATGTCATGAATTCCTTTACTGACTGTAGCTTGTCTGATGCGAAAGAGAATAGACGAGGAAAATTGTTTTCTAGCCTTTCATGGCCCCAGAGATCTGACCAGAGGAGCACCGACATTCCATTCTTTACTCGACATATGGTAATGGCCCTGTATGCATCCGAGAGTGCCATGACACCTCTCCACCAGAAAGAACCTGAAGAAATCACAGCATGTGGTACCACATTGTGATAATATGTATCTTTTATAAGCTGCACCCAGGGAGTAGGATCATTGTTGTAAAACTTGTGTAGGTGCTTCATAAGGAGAGCTGCGTTTTGGACCTTAAGGTTCAATATTCCCAGTCCTACCTTTTCTTTTGGTTTACAAACCATATCCCAGGCTGCAAGAGATTGCACTTTGTCCTTGTCCTTTTTTCTCCACAGACAGTGGCGCCTTGCTCTATCAAGTACCTCAAAGAGTCCCAATGGCAAATGTAAAGTCAGTAGGAAGTGTAAAGGCATAGAGGACAAAACAGAGTTCACTAACACCAGCCTATCTCCATATGATAAGAAGGAGGCAGTAGCTGTCAATCTCCTTTCAACACGATCCGTGAGCGGCGACAGTTCTCTGATAGTTGGCCTAGTAGTACCCATTGGAAGTCCCAAATATGTGAAAGGCATGCTTCCCAGCTTGCATTCGAAGAAGTCTGCAAGCTCTGTCAGCTCTGAACTGCTGAGGTTAATGGGTATCATTGAAGATTTGTGAAAATTTATCTTTAGGCCAGTAAAAGCAGAGTATACATGCAAAATATTTTTGAAGACCTCCAAGTCTTTTTTTGCAGGCTGGCAGCACCACCAGTGTGTCATCAGCGTATAGTACTATTGGATAATCCCGTCTTATTGAAATAGGGCTTGATAAAATCCCATCTCTGTAGGCTTTGTTCACAATACTTTGCTGCAGATCAGCCCCTTCTACAAACAACAGGGGGGAGAGAGGATCCCCCTGTCTTACCCCACGCTTGCATATAAAAGGCTTACCAGGGACTCCATTTAGAAATATAGATGAAGAACCAGAAGTCAAAATTTCCTTAACCCATAGGATAAAAAGTTTGGGGAATCCTTTAGCTTGGAGTACTCTAGATATTGCCTCATGATCCAGAGTATCAAAAGCCTTCTCAAAGTCAATATTTAGTAACACACATTTTCTCTTTGACTGCTGACATTGGAAAATAAATTCAAAAGACCAGGCCAGGCAGTCCTGAATAGTTCGTCCTTTAATAAACCCATACTGATTGGCATGTATCGTTTTATCAATTACCAACTGCAGTCTATTAGCAAGAAGCTTCGTTACAAATTTTAGGCAAGTATTGGTCAGAGAAATCGGTCTGAAGTCATTGACACTTTCAGGGCTTTGAACTTTAGGCACAAGTGTAATGTAGGAGCCATTTATGCTTTGCAGAGGTGCTTTCCCAGCATGGAACTCGTTACACAACTTGATGACGTCATTTTTTAATATATGCCAACATTTTTTTAGGAACATCCCATTGAAACCATCAGGACCTGGAGCTTTGTCCACTTTCATGTTTTTAACCACTCCTTCAATTTCTTCAGCTGAAAAAAGGTGCAACCAGGCTCTCTAAGTTATCAACTTCAGGCAGTGTTGCGGCCAGATCAGGTGGAACAACAGTGGGTACAATGCTCTCCGTTATTAGTGTAGGCTCTGGCCAAGTTTATGCTTGTAACTCCAAGAGGGAGTATTTATGCTAGATAGTAAGTTCATGCCTATACTCCCCAGATAACCGGTTAGACGCTCCGGGAAAAGGGGATCGCACGAGGCGATCTTGGGGGCGACCGAGGGTCCCTTGCGCGCCGCCGGTGACGCCGCCGGTTCCCTCTCTCCCCGTCGGCCGCACCGGTGGCGGGAGGGAGGGGAACCACGGGTATGTGCGCTAGGCGGGTGCGTGGTAGGGTTAGGGTTGATCTGGTACACACATAATTCCATTTCTCCCCATAGTTAGCACTAGATCCAAATCTCGAATGCGCAATGCTTAGTTCATCTGGTACACACATAGGGATTTGACCAATATTTTTCTTCTAGCTGCAGGGCACAGAACTGAATCAATTGATTAAGGATCAGAATAGGAAAGAGAAACACACCTGCGCCTGTACTTTCGCAGACTGAAACCAGTAGCAACCAGGCCTGTAATGTTTTTCTTAATATATTCTATCATGATGGACAGATCGGGTCCTGCTTAAGTCAACCAGAATCATTTGTGCTACTTCGAACTAGACATCACTACTAATCCGATGATCTGATAAGAAAAACTGATATATCAATTTCAGTCCAAACTCAGTTAGCAGCACTATCGATTTACCACGCCCAGACTAGTACTGCATATTACAGAAACGCAAATAGCAGGACTAACCTGGTCATTGGCGGCTGGGTGCATCTGGTTCGCTCGAGCCCTCGATGTCGGCGTGGAGTCGAACGGGCGCTGGTGTCCGCAATACCTGCATCGAGAACAACCTGATGAGCGATGGGCAGGTTGATCTGCCGCCCATAAGTCGTGCGACGAGGACCATCTGCTTCCCGGCGCTGATGAGGGCGGAAGATCCGTGCAGGGGAACACAGGGGAGGACGCAAAGGAGGAGGAGGGGGAGGCGCACGGCGGCCGGCGGCCGGCGGCCGGCGGCGGAAGGCGGAGGACGAGGCTCACAGATCGGACTAGCAATAGATCAGGATTGCAGTTGCTATATACGTGATGGGTAGATCAAAATTTCCCCATACGCGCTCTCGTCTTTTTAGAACGCATCCATCGGCGCAGTAGACGGACAGGAGAACGGATGGAGCCAGCTACGCATACATGTGTATCTAGACTAAATTTTGGCAACGCATATCAGAATGGTTGTAGATCATCTGTTGCTACACGGGGGTTCTTCTTGTAGTGCTAGAGACATTTGGAGATTAGTTCACTTTACCTTTAATGTTTACCCACCCACAAGTATTGCGAACTTGTTTGGTACCCTGTTGAATGGGATAGACAGAGTTACAAAAGCGCGCATTCGGATTGGTGTTGCGACCATTTTGTGGGCTATTTGGAATTGTAGAAATGACATTGTGTTTAACAACAAGAATTCAACTCATTATTTGCAGGTTATCCACAAGGCGTGCTCTTTGATCCACTCGTGGTCATTCCTGCTCCCTGCGGACTAGCGTGGACTTATGGATGCCGGATGTACCCATATGCTGACAATTGTGCGGGCTATCTTCAGCCAGTCTGGGTGGCGTCATTCTAAAAGAATCGATGTTTAGTAAACTATTGTTTGAATGGCTGATCTTTGTAGCCACCTTAAGTGATCCATGGAATGGTTAATAATTGCGGGTGATTGTGTGCATCTCTTGGATGCAGAGGCCGGGGATCCGCACCCTTTTATCTAAAAAAAAACCTAACTACTCTCTATGTTCATAATGTAAGATGTTTTAGTGAATCTGTGAATGTTCACACTCTTTAGTATGAATAGAAATAAAATGTGTGACACATAGAACATCTTATATTGTGGAACGGAGTGAGTATACAAGAAAGGATTCGAGACAAGATTGCTATCCAACACATCAAGGTATCATGATGCTTATTAGTTTTCATCCTATGCTTCAGCAGAGACATATCATGAACGAAGCAACCCCTCCACTTAAAATGTAGGCCTCTCATGCTGGAATGTTTTGTCATTTCTGATCTTCCAAAACTGCCAGCACGATGTGATCATCACCTCCATAAAAAACGGTTTGGCAAACTCTTTTCTGGCAGTCGCCACCACAGACTGAATATCATCACCTTCCCATTTGATCTGTAAATAATTCCAGATTCGCTGGCTGAAGTTGAATGTCTATTATATTTGACGTGATATGTACATCTAACAAACTTTTACTATAATAGATCCGGATGGTCTTAAAAACATGTATTGATAGCTAGGCGAGCGACTCCAGGAATATCGTGATTGACGTGGAGTTGTTTTTGTGTTTTTGTTGTCAGAAACTCAGAATTGCTTTGCATTCGATGCTGTACATAATTGGTCGACGGCGGCCCTTGCTTAAGAAAGGAAGATTTTACGAATAATATCGGACAATTATTGTCGCTTGTACCTAATGCGCTTGTACTTTGTTTTCTAAAACGCGGGAAGTCCAACGGCGCCTCTATTTGAAGGAGGTGGCGCGAACAAACTGATCGAGTCGCCTACTTTTCTTTTGAACAGACAGACAGAGTCATCTCCCTTGTACCGGCCGGCCGGCAGCATCACGGCGCAAGGCGGCGATGAGGTGCTGCTGTTCAGGGACGCGTCGGCGCCGGTGGAGGCGCGCGTGCGCGACCTGCTGGGCCGCATGACGCTGCGGGAGAAGGCTGGCCAGATGGCCCAGATCGAGCGCGCGGTGATATCGCCCCGCGCTCTCACAGAGCTCGGCGCCGGCAGCGTCCTCAACGGCGGCGACAGCGCGCCCGGCCACCGTGCCTCCCCGTCCGAATGGGCCCGCATGGTCGACGACGCGCAGCGCCTCGCGCTCTCGTCCCGCCTTGCCATGAAGAAATAAGCTTTCGCCCCGCTATATTAATATAGCAACCACCCGATACAACAATGAGGTCACAGCTGGGCAAACAGCACAAATATACCCAAAAGAAAAGACAGAGAAGAAAGAAGAGAAAACAATGCCAACATTGACGGATCAACGAAAACAAAAGTGACTCGCAACCGCTGCGTCCTCTCCGGCAAAGTCCCACCACCACCCTAGCACTCGGAATCGCCGCGTACCAAACAACACCTCCAAGAAGGAAACAACGACGACGCTGCTGTTGCCCGGACATGTCCTAGGGTTTCCCCCGGTACGCTACAGGTAGTGGGGAAGAGGTACTCCCGACGCCCTTCAGGAAGGAACAGCGACACTCGCAAGCGCCATCGCGTCGGTGTCAAGATGACAGGGATTTCTCCCGACCCCCAAAAAACCACATCCCTGGACAATCCGAAGCGCTCCATCCGTCTTGCCACCCACCAACAAACGACACCACGGAATTGAAGTCACCATTGTCGTATCACCATGGTACTCGCTGCGAGGCCAACCAAACTGTGAAGAACCCGCCGTAAACAAGGAGCGGCAGTACCACATCCACGCGGGAGGGACCAGCCTCCACCATCATAGACGGTAGCCGACCGGACACGGCAGGCAAGAGCACACCAGGCCACCATGGAGCTAGAGGGCGGCAGCAGCAGAACCACCTGGAGGGCATCCTCCACCGCCAGCGGTGGGTGCCGACCGGCCGCGGCCGCAGAGACACACCAGGCCGGGAAGGCCCGGCCGGGCCCAGGCAGGCCCGTGAAGTCTCCGCCGCCACGCTGCAACACGTAGGTCACCGCCGCCGCTACCCTCATCGGCTCCAAAGGCCCGGCCGAACTCAGAAGAATCCGCGAAGCTCCCGCCCGCCACGCTGCAGCAGGCGCGGCGTCGTCGCCGTCGCTCCCGTCACAAGCATCGTTCACCAGTCCAATCGGTGTAGCATGACGAACCAGACCCGCCTGACCCAGATCGGGCCCAAGGGCCCAGATCTGGGCCTGCAGGGCCCTGGCCGCGTCCGTGCCACTCCAGCCACCAACGGCGGCGCCGTCGCTGCTCGTACCATCCGTAGCGTCGAAGAGATCTCGTTGCGGTGGTGTCGCGTTGGAATAAATCTCTCTGGGTTCCGTTCGCGGTCAGGCGAGGCTTCTGCCTTCGTCTAGGAGCCAGCGGGGTGGGGGATCCCCGGATCTCATCGAGGTCGCGGGCTATGGTGTCTGGAGGTCCATCGGCACTGGCCGGTTGGGTCCTCAGATGGGCGATGGATGGATGGAGACGAAGACCCTTCTTCCTCCTAGTCGGTATGATTTGCTGCTGCTGTTCTTCTCCTTCCTCTGCGCTGATGCTGGAGGGAGATCCTGCTTTGCCCGGGCGGATGGCCCGGCCGCGGTGCTGGACCGGTCGGTTGACTCGAGTTCTCTTCCATCCGGAAGGGACACTTTTCGCGGTACTCAAAGCCAAAGATGGCGACGGCTGTTGCAGGTGTGTTGGATTGGTGTCCATGCCCTCTCGGCGCTGGTGTCAAGGAAGAAGAAAGCAGCGTGGCGGCAATTGTACCCTGGTCGAAGATGATGACCTGCTTGAGCTTGGTTGCAGATCTTTCTGCTGCAGGGGTCTTCTCTCAAGATTCTGGGATGATGACACAGGGCTCCGGAGATCTTCATGTGTTATGGTTATCTTAGGGTGTTCTAGGTGTTCATGGTCTTTTGGGATTGTGTTACAGTGTGCTTGTAAGGGTCAACAACTTTGTATTATTTCGTGATATGAATGCAGAAAATCTCAACAAAAAAAGTTCATGCCTCCATTTAATCTGGGACAGTGACAGGAAGTTCTAAGGTTGTGAATGTGCTGTTGCTATTAGGGGTAAAACAGCAATGCTTTGTCTAAGGATATTAGTATTGTTTACATTATGCACCATACTTAATGTAATTGTCTGTTGCTTGCAACTTAATACTGCAAGGGTGCGGATGATAACCTGAAGGTGGACTATTTAGTCACAGATGCATGCTGGATAGCGGTCTGTGTACTTTGTCGTAATGCCCAAGTAAATCTCATAGTGATCATCGTGACATGTATATGCATTGTTATGCACCTCTCTATTTTGTCAATTGCCCAGCTGTAATTTATTTACCCAGCATGTTAGTATTTTATTATGGAGAGACACCACTAGTGAACTGTGGACCCCGGTCCATTCCTTAACATCTGAAATACAGCCTACTGCAATCATTGTTCTTTTACATTCTCTGCAAGCAAACATCATTTTCCACACTATACGCCTAATCCTTTGTTTTCAGCAAGCCGATGAGATTGACAACCTCACTGTTTCGTTGGGACAAATTAGTTTGATTGTGTTGTGCAGGTTCCACGTTGGCACCGGAATCCCTGGTGTTGCGCCGCACTACACTCCTTCACCAACACCTTCGAAGCAACGTCGACTTCCTACTGGTTCGATAACCTTGGTTTCATACTGAGAGAAAACTTGCTGCTGCACTCATCATACCTTCCTCTTGGGGTTCCAACGGACGTGTGACATTACACGCATCACTAGTGCAGTGAACGTCAGAGAAAGTTCTGCGATCCACTTGGGTGTTTTACCTTACTTTGTTACCTCACTAGGGATAAACAAAAATACCATGCTACAAGGGTTGTGGGTGATCATGCCACTTCTCCATGACTAGATCTAGCATGTTCTTATTTTAACTTTAGGTCATGATACTTAAAGCTATACTCTGAGTTATCTTAATTACTGAGGTGTTATGATTTAGTTCGCATCTTGGTGGAGTACAAGTGAGACTAATAAACAAAAGGTCTCTATGTTAGGACGCGATGCTCATATAATTAGTAAATTGTCATTAAACTTTTGTGTTGCAATCTCATATGCCAACTCTAGTGTTCCATTGTCTACCACTTTATTAAAGAGACAGTGCATTTGTGAAACCATGAACCCCGGTCCATTTTTAATCATAAGAAACACATTTCCAACAACTTTTACCACTTTTACATTTTCTGCAATTATTAAATCCGAAAATACAAAACACTTTTACATCTTGCGTACATCATTAAAAACCCAAAAATATCGTTTATCATTGTTATCATCATCCTTGCATATTTATTTACCATCATTGCATATTATTTCTTGTTTGCATCACATACTATCTTTATATCATTCTTACACTTGTGCTTGACAACCACATGTGAGGTTGAGGACCAAAATATTTAACTTTGTTTTGTAGACAACCAAAGAAGGATAGGAAGATAAATCTTTCACTACTGATTCCCGAGACTTCAATATTAAACCCCCGAGTCACCCTCGTGGGGAAAACACGTCTTCCACTTACTTCACACTCTGCACTTGGAGTCTCAACCTAACCCATTTACTTTTCACGCAGGTAACTACGTGAAGGGCCATCAACTGATTTGATTTATTTATTTTACCCTAATATTGCTACTAAATTTCATTTTTACCATGCACTTTTTCTTTATCATTGGGTAAAATGACTAAATTTAAATCATATTTTATCATGAAGGTTATTTTTTAATTTTCAACCATTTGAAGAGTTCTTTAATTGAACCTTCTCATTGTTTAGAAGAACTAAAAAGGATGGCATCGATGATTCCGTGTATGAGTTATATTTTATACGGAATATCTTACTAGAGATCTCTAGTTATTATGGTATAAAAGTATATTTGTAGTGGTATAAGCAAATCGAAAATTCTAGAGCTTATATACAAGGGGTTTATGAAGAGCTTATCTTCAAATATTCGGCATGCTACTTACTTACTAGTGTTTTCATGTTCAGTCATGACCTACGAGTTAGATTTACTAGAAGGGTAAGGCGCGCTTTGCTGCGCCACGTGATATGGGGGTTTAATAAGAATTGCACATCGGGATATATAAAGAACTTACATGCATGTAATAAATTAGGAGAGAAGAAACTTCTTTTTACGAACTAGTAGCCTTGCACGTGCACGCACGTCTAAAATAAATTTTGTGAAATTTTCAAAAAAAAAAGTCAGCGAGCAACATCCGGCAAAATCACTCATACATATTTAATACCTTGAAATGCATATGAAAGAAACACGTTCACAAAAGTGAAGTGTCCTTTAAACTGGTACATGAAGTAGTATTATAATGTCGTAATCATAGAGCATTGTCATAAGAAAGAAACTCATCTATTTCACCGATCAGGTAGTATAAAAAAAGTCTAAGAAAGAACTTTTCCACGATTTTAGCATCCTTCTCGCCCCATGCATTTTGGGACATTCTCCAATTTTTCAACTACACCATTCTGATAATAGAGGAGAAACAACATGTCAGCAAATAAGTATAAATGTAGTACCATGTCAACATACTCTACTCCAAGATGCAATTGGTTATAGACAAACGAATCATTATATTATAACTCTCCATAAGAAAAGAATTGGGATCAACATATATAAATATTCAGAGGCCAATATGGTCGTTCCAAGTTGCATGCCAGTGAAACAAACATCAAATCATCAAAGAGAGGTATAATAAGAAAACAAAGAGTAGTAATCCTGAAAATGAAAAGAGATGTCTATGCCAAATATAACTCTATGTACATAACAAAGTAGGATGTACAAACCAGGTTAGCTGGGAACTTGTTTCACTTGGGTAAGCTCTTTTAACTCCAAGACATTACAGAGGAAAAATATGAGTAAACCGCTTCCATAAAAAGAACATAAAGCTCCCTCGCCAAATCCTTATATACTTCCCAGTATTGTAATAAGATCGAGTAAAATATTAAACATACCCTTTCCAGTACTGCATGCTTTCATTGTCTAGTACAATTTGCATTGATCGCTGAAGTATATATAGCTCTTAAGTTCTGAATCATCTAAGCCAATACGGAAAAGAAGCTGTTATCTGCAAACAAACATGTAGAATAAGTAAGACAATATTTTCATATAGGAATAGTGATCCTTTCACAATCATAAGCGTCCCGAGTTTTTGTACAGCACTGTTACAGCTGACAATCTATTACGGAAACATATATTAAACACCTGGAGATTCCATCTATCCAACATCCTCGTGATCAAGCCCGTTCGTGAAAGCAGAAAAATCCCCGTCGGCCATATAGCATAGTTGGGAAGAATCGATGCAACCTGGAAACTACATCAAGATATTAATTCTGGCTACTCTCATCAGCTCTGCATATCAATCTGAAAACTGCACTAATTCAAAAGTTTCAAGAGAATCTAAATACTTAACTGGAAGCATAAATCCATCTCCCCTAGATTCGCAAGGCTGATGTCGAGATAGGAACCGTTAAGCCCCCATGTGTTCATCTGTATCACAAAGACTGAAAATCAGCGTCCTACCTGAAGATAGATCAAAGAACAAAGTCTGGACTGTGAAGAGCGATAAGAGATGGATGTCCTACTTTTCTTCCTCCTCTACTCAGGGCATCCAAGTCCAGGGAACAAGGAGGTTTGAAGGAGAACACGCAAAGAAAGTCTACCTGTGTCGATGCTGTCCTGGTGGGGGCGATCTGGGCGGACAGTGGAGCGCCAGACACCGCCGGTGTGGTATGCTATCCTGGCGAGTGGCCACCGCCGTCGCCGGCAGAGGGCCGATCGACCAGGGTTGGCTAATCGCAGTTCGAGTCCTTCGCCCTGCATCGCTCTGACGATGGGGAACCAGCCGCCGGGTTGGGACTAATGCGCCGTTCATCCGAGTAGGTGAGGGGGCCTTTGGGCGGCCGGCTGCGTCGGCGCCGGCCTCTGTGGGCCGGCGATGGTGCTATCCGGCGATGATCGTCGGCGTCGGGCTCGGCTGCGTCGGCGCCGGCCTCTGTGGGCCGGCGATGGTGCAATCCGGCGATGATCGTCGGCGCCGGCCTCTGTGAGCCGGCGATGGTGGTATCCGGCGATGATCGTCGGCGCCGGGCTATCACACGGAGTGGCGACGTATCACACGGAGAGATCGCCGTCGAAGCGGTTTCCTATTTGGAGGCGTGAAGGAAGGCACGATTGCAGGGATTTGTTTTTCTCAGTTTTCCGTCGGGGTGAAGTACGGGGTGAAGTATTAGTCCGTCGTTGGAAATTGCTAAGTGCACCCGGAGTTCTATTTTGTGGGACCATCGTTAGTTGTTTAGTGGGGATGAGTCAGTATTTGGTGCATGTATTGGTGTGGCTTTAGCCGAACGACAGTTTTGGTGTTTATAAGTAGTGGAGAAGATGAAGCAAATTAGGAGAAGAACCTTTGTTTTCTTCCGACGGACTGACTGGAGGAACACCGTCAAACGGTTCGTTGTCGGAGCCGCGGCGGTTGCACGCAGATGGTCCTTCAATGTAGTATGTAGGTAGGCCAACTGAGTGTGCAGGTTGGATTTTGATGTCAGGCTGGGTGTCAAAGAGGGAGTACTCGATAGAAGGAAGCATATGATTCTGACATTAGAATGAGGTAAAATTGTAACATAATTAAGGTCAAATTACGAAACAGCTTATACCCAACTCGGACTACATGATGAACAAAATGGATGACTAGCTACATAACGACCTGGGGGCATGTGCCCCCTCCCCCTAACCCAACAACTTGTTTTCACTTGTACACAACCATGGACTAGAAACTAAGGAATACCACGAGTCAAACAAAAAAGAAATTTGATTAATGAATTACATGCAGCATACTAGTTCTTATTTACTAGCTATATCTGTTAGTCATGCATGCAAATGAATCCTGGAACGTAAGTTCTATTCATTCTTCCAAACACACCATCGAGCACTTTAGTGATTTTTGTAGATTTTTATGTGAGGATTTTTGGAGCAAATCTATTTTTCTTACGTTCTTAGCATGGCATTGTATCATTCCCTAGCTTGGTTTTTTTTTTTTGACTTACACAGAATATTTGGTTTGCGAGCCCGTGCGGCGCTCTCGCTCGTCTCTTTCTTCCGCGGATTCATGCGTGGCTTGCGTGTACTCATCTTCCACCTTACTCCCATGCTTCAGTGATCTATTTCATATAATGTTCTAAAATATCACGCTTACAATCGGAAGAAAAATCTCGCATGCTGTGAACGATGTATCCTATATTACCTCTATATATTAAGTTCGTGCAAAACCGCGGCCTAAGAGCGCTCCGCACTACACTACTGTACTACTGTAGCTAACACTGTTTCCCGCTACAGTAGTACAGTAGCGCGATCCAGGCCGTCCACCAGCGATCGGATGGTCCATAGGAGACGTCCGTGACGCTCTTTCAAAAAACCCCCTCAATTATCCAGAAATCATCCTGCAGTCCAACTCTCCACGCTACGAAGGACTTAAATGTAATTTGGAAAAACAAAAGGACCTCTGTGAAAAAGAATCACCACTTCCCCCTCCTCTCTCTCCCGCGCGGCGCGGAGGGCGCCTCCGGCCGCCGACACGCGACGCCGCCGTCCCGCACCTCCCCGCTCGAATCGGACAGCACGGCGACCTTCGCCGTCGTGTCCTGCACCTCCTCACTGAGGGAAGCTTGCCGGGATGGCCGGAATCGCCGCCGACGTCTCCTTCTTAATCGCCTCCGGCCGTCGGTTGCCACCGTCGATTTCGCCGATTCCGGCGACCATTTGGCCACAGCTCCGTCACCATCCGGGTCGCCGCACGCCGGCGCGTCAGACGCGCGTACACGCGCTGCCCCGCTCGCCCTCCTTCGACCCATGCGTGCTCGAGATGGCCACAGCGCCATTGCTGACGTCATTTTATGACGTCACCACGGATCCCTGCCAGATTTCTAAAAAATTCCATAAAAAAAAATATAAACTGCATGTGGGGCCCACAGTCAACATTTTTGTAATTGCAAAACATCCTAAATTATGTTGGAATCAAACATATATGGATCAACAAAAAAATGTATTTAATCATTAAAAAGGTGTGAGAAAGAGTAGAGATTTTTTTTAATGTGCAACAACAAAAAAACATTTAAATGTAGACCGTAAGAACATTAATCTTTGTATTGAATTTTTTCCCCTGTTTTTCATGTTATTTATGACTTCTATTATTTTTTTAAAGATTATTGTAAACCTATATAATTTTGTACATACAAAATTGCTGAAATTTTGAAGCCCATTCAAACAACAACTTCCAACTAATTTGAACACTCTAAATTCGAAAATTACAACGACGTCATTTTATGACACCACCACAGATCCCTGCCAGATTTTCAAAAAATCCCATAAAAAATATAAACTGCATGTGGGGCCCACGGTCAACATTTTTGTAATTACAAAACAACCTAAATTATGTTGGAATCAAATATATATGGGTAAAAAAAATGTATTTAATCATTAAAAAGGTGTGAGAAAGAGTAGAGATTTTTTCTAGAAGTTAAATTATATCAAAAGCAAATTTATGTGCAACAACAAAAATACATTTAAGTGTAGAGCGTAAAAACATGAATCTTTGTATTGATTTTTTCCCTGTTTTTCATGTCATTTACGATTTCTATTTTTTTTAAAGATTATTGTAAACCTATATATCTTTGTACATACAAAATTGCTGAAATTTTGAAGCCCATTCAAACGACAACTTCCAACTAATCTGAACACTCCAAATTCGAAAATTACAACAAAAAAATAAAAGAAACCAATTCTCTTTGCAACATAAAAAAATACACACAATATTTCCACCGATTACAAAGCTTAATCGAATATATCAAACTACAAATACAAACCTATATATATTTTTGTACATTCACAATTGCTGGAAATTTTAAAGCCCACCCAAACAACATCTTCCAACTAATTTTAACACTCTAAATTCGAAAATTACACCAAAAAATCAAAGAAATCAATTCTCTTTCCAACATATCTAAACCAAAAGAAACAAAGCATTAACACCTACCTAACTTTTTTATTCAGTAAAAAGAATGTTAACTATTTATAGGGAAAAAAATATATTTAAACATACCAATTTGATAAATACTTTGAGGAAATATTCGAACCATACATTCCCTCTAATTACAGACTTAAATTGAACAATCTAATTTGATAATTATTTGGACACAATCTAAATTAATTTATTCCAATTACGGAATTCATTTTCGACAAATGTATATTTCTACCACCGTAGACTTAGGTTAAATATTAATGTGAGAACATAATTTTAACATTTTAATTCATTAGTTATTTATATAAACTCCAAATAAGTACTTCCACCCCCATAGACTTAGGTCAAATATTAATGTAAGAATACAGTTTTAACATTTTAATTCATTAGGTATTTAGATCAACTCCAACCAACAAATTTCAGCGAATTACAAATTTCTTTAAACCCAACAGGTGCGGCGTGCGCCGCACCAAATTTACCTAGTAAACGTGTAAGAATGCCAGAAAAGACAAATTTAGGAATTGAGTTTCCGGTGTTGTTGCATATAGGAAACCAGACGTACTCGATATTAAATATTTCTATCCGAGACAAAGCATGACGTGCGTTGAACAGAATAAAGTGTTGAAGGCTGTATATGGAGGTCGATCACGTGTGTTTGTTTCGCCGGGAGAGATGAGATGACATGAGATGGGATGTCCATCGAAGAAGAGGACATGCAAAGGAGAATAAAAGGTAGAGCAGAGACAGGGGAATGAACCAAGAAGCTCGTGTGGGATGGATAAAAAGCGAGGAGAGAAGAATGACACGATCGATCGCTGACAGGCCACCATGGATGCATGCGCAGCTCCAGTGTGCATGTCGAGCTCCTGCGCCGCACATGACGCCCTCTCGGCTCTGTTTTGCTCTGGTTTTCGTTCACCGCTCGATCTACCGGCTACCGGCACTGCTAACGGCATTACGTTGCCGCGCACGACACGAGCCCAACCATCCATGACTCGTTTCCGCTCTAGCCGTTTCTATTCCTGGCATGTACATGGACGTCGTTGGCGCGTGCGCCTCCGCTGCCGCACGTTCTTAGCTATCGTCCCGACCACCGTCCAGCGAACTCCATCTCGGAACCAATGAACGAACGAGCACGCGCGATGGCCGTCGTCGTCGCCGGGACTCGTCGCCGTCGTGGCACCATGCTGCCGCTGCTCGTCGCGGCTCTGGGCGTTCTAGCCACGGCCGTCTCGGGGTCGGCGGTGGTGGGCGACAAGTGCGCCGCGGCGGATTCGTCGTCGTGCGGCGCCGGGATGCGGTGCGCCACCTGCTCGCCGCTGCCCGGGTCAGGCCCCGCCGTGTGCTCCCGGACAACGCCCATGGACCCAAAGACACACGTACGTACCACGTCCATCGCTACATTTCGTGGTGACGCTAGATAGTTAACGACGTACAATCGTACATGGACATGTCGCAGGGGATGGAGCTGCCGTTCAACAAGTACTCGTGGCTCACCACCCACAACTCCTTCGCCGTCACCGGCACCCCCTCCGCCACCGGCGCCCCCATCGTCTCCCCGCCCAACCAGGAGGACTCCGTCACCTCCCAGCTCAAGAACGGCGTGAGGGGGCTCATGCTCGACACGTACGACTTCAAGAACGAGCTCTGGCTCTGCCACTCCTTCGCCGGCAAATGCTACGACTTCACCGCCTACGTTGCCGCGTCCAAGGTGCTCAAGGAGATCCAGGCCTTCATGGACGCACACCCGAACGAGGTCATCACGGTCTTCGTGGAGGACTACTCCGCCCCGGGATCCCTCTCCAAGGCCCTCGCCGCCGCCGGCCTCGCCAAGTTCGTCTTCCCGCCGGCCAAGATGCCCTCCAACGGCGCCGACTGGCCCACGCTCGAGGACATGGTCGCCCAGGGCCACCGCCTCGTCGTGTTCACCTCCAAGCAGGGCCGCGAGGGCTCCGACGGCGCCGCCTTCGAGTGGAACTACGTCGTCGAGACCAAATGTAGTGATCTGCTAACTGAAGAATGTGATGATTTGATTGCACCTGACGAAACTGACGAGACGAATGTGTGCAGACGGGAGCGACGGGCTGGCGGTGGGCTCGTGCGGGAACCGGGGCGAGTCGAAGCCCATGGACTCAAAGGCCCAGTCGCTGGTGCTCATGAACTTCTTCACCACCAACCCAAGCCAGAGCTGGGCATGCGTCAACAACTCCGCCCCGCTCATCGCCAAGCTCAAGACCTGCTACGACGCCTCCGCCAAGCGCTGGCCCAACTACATCGCCGTCGACTTCTACATGGTACAGTACCAGTTTTTTCATGTATCAACTGGCGATGCTGACTTGGACTTGCCATGCATGCAGAGGAGCAGCGGTGGCGGAGCCCCCTGGCGACCGACGTGGCCAACGGCCACCTCCAGTGCGGCTGCGACAGCATTGCTTACTGCAAGGTATTGGTTGTCAAATGTTGCTACCGTGAGTGCATATTGGTAATCGATTTAGTCTTGTGCTAAACCTATGTTGACTGCAGGCAAACGCCCCGTTTGGAACTTGCACGATGTCTTCTTCCTCCTCGCCATCCTTGACCCCCTCTTCATCGCCGTCATCCTCTCTCGCGCCATCTTTAGCTCCCGGGTCGGGTGCGGCTGTGCCGCCATTTTCAATATCATCACCGTCATCATCGCCTTCACCAGCTTCGGCTCGGAAACCGTCTCGGCCGCGATCGTGGGCGTCATCAGCGTCGATGTCTCTATTTTCATTATTACCTTCGGCATGGGAACTTCCTACACCTACGTCTTCCTCTTCGTTACTGTCGTCCGCTTCTCCGTCATCATGGTCACACGATACTTCGGCTCTGTCTCCGTCCTTGGCTCCGTCTTGGTGGTCCTATGGATCTTCGGCTCAGTCTCCATCAACATCACCTTCTTCATCCCCTCTTTCATCGCCATCAACGTCGTCTTCAAAGAGCACCATCAACACAATGTCGATGGAAGAAGAAGGGATGGCACGAGAACCATCTCCAAAGAGCACAACCGATGAGGGAGCAGCACAAGAGCCGTCTCCAGAGAGCACTTCGGCCGTCGAAGTGCCACAAAAAACTCTACGAAAGAGTATCGCAGAGGCGCCGGCGCCAGAAACTGCCTCGTCAGAGTCAGAGACGGAGAGTAGCTCGGGCCCGGCAATTCGGCCTGGAACCCCTCGCTTGAGCTCGCTCTTCGGAACCGCGGCAGTCGTCCTGATCGCCCTGTGCTAAAGATTTGGGGCCAACCATGACCACTGGTAGTGATGGTGTTGTCAGATTTATTCACATGCACACCTCCTGCTATACGTGTATAACACCTACTACATGTACAGTAGTGTTCGAGCCAAAAGTTTTTCATTCTTTATGTTTGAACGTAAATATGCTAAATATAGTTAGTAGTAACCTCTCTGTTTTTTCGAGTTGTCAAATCGGATGCATAAACTTAACAAAAATGGGGCCGAGACATGATTTGGAGTATAAGAATAGTATTTTTCGAGGATGAGTATGAAGTATTTTTTTCGAGAATGAGTATAAATGGCGGGCTTCGTTGGCTGACAATGCACGGTACGGACCGATACGGCCACACATATCCACGGCGCTCCCCAAACATAGCGAAATAGACACATTGTCCGGAATGGGGTGCCATTGGAGTTCCCCCTAATATCAACAACATTTTATCAAGAAATAGGAGTCGAAAAAATGAAACAAAGGATTTAGAGGCAATAGCTTTATTAGTTAGTCGGTTTTGTAAAATCCAAGTTTCGACTACATTGGGTTAGACAAATCTTCTTGTTCTAGAACTACATTGGGCCGGATATAAGAATAAAAACTTCTTCTTGCAATAAGTAGAACATTTCCTTGGCCTTGCCTTGTCGCAAGATAATAAAAAGGATTTAGGGCATGTTTGAAACGCAGGATGGGAAAAACGCAGGAGTAGGAAAATTACACGAATATGATAGAAATGCAGGTGGAAACCTATGGATTAAAACCCACAGGAAAATTTCCTATATGAGCGTTTGGATGAGCTTAGGAAAAACATAGGAATATGTAGGCTTGAGATTTGGGAAAAAAACTACATTACATCTACTTAATTACCGAAAGCACAATTTGCACAAACTGACACGTGAAATCGTGGTCTCAAGATTTTTCTACGCTGTCGCCGGTTACCAAGAGCTATCCATCACGTGTCCCAAGCCTTGGAGCATCCCCTTTTTGCGTTTAATCCCGCGCGTTGCAGCGGGATCCTTTAAGAAATTATATTGCGTAAATAAAATGATAGAAATAGTATGATACATACAATTTTCTAAAGGAAAATGAAAAATTCAATTTGTCATAGTCACATATACTAAATCTATTCGACGCGAAATATGTGTGTATTAAAAAATATTAGCGTGGAAAATTAAATGATTAAAAAGACGGATGATGTGTAATTGACATGTAGATAGTAATAAATATTAGTGGAGATGATATGGATAAATGATTGGTTAGGAGAGTGGATGATGTGGACAGCTTGCATGTAGAGATAGAAAAATAATAAATGAACTTAGTGGGGTTTTGCTTTATAAGAGGTATAGATGGCTTGCACTGGACATTTAACAGTGGCTAGGTGGCCGAGCAAGACCTTCGCATGAAGACGTTGCTTCGCTAGTAGGAAAATTAAAAAGAGGCCGGAGTCAATGTTTCTTTTCCTGTACTTTTCCTACGAAATCAGAGGCAAAGGAATCTTTCCTGTAAAATTCCTATGAGTGAATCTTGCATTCCTGTTGTGTTTGTGTCAAATATTGCGTACGTGTTGGGTTAGGTTTGGACTTAGAGTTGTATTAGGTGTGGATATATATGAGTAGTGTTCGAGTCGAACTCGGGTAACCAGGGCCTCACATATATGAGGGGAGCACCACACGTGTAACCCATGACGACTTGATAGCAACAGACACGCAGGGGGAGCCGGCGGCTTTTGTTGGCGTCTAGGGCGGCCAAGGTTGCGGTATCAGTGGGGAGGAGCGCCCGTAGTCATGCCCCGCAGATGTAGGCGAGTTCGCCGAACTGCGTTAACAAATCTCAGTGTCGTCATCGTGTTGCAGATTGTTTGGTTCTCGGTAGATCGGTTTAGCTCCTACGACATCAACAAGTGGTATCAGAGCGAGGTTGAAGGTCGCGTGCGATCTAGAGAACAGTGGATGTGTAGCGGAGGAATCTTTATTGCGGACATATTGGATCGTGATTAGCTTTGCACCCGAGTCTAGCTGATGCATGGCGATGTGTTGCCTGGCGAGTTGGTCGAGAGAACTACCGCTAGAGGATTTGGGAGATTGAAAGCTGTAACGTCACGGGTTCCATCGGCGGGAGTGGATTGATTCAGCAACACGAAGCAGTCGGAAGCGGCGTGCACAAGGCGCGGCAGATTGGATCGGACGCAAATACGGCGGCGGCAGATCGTTTTCGATTTGTGGAGCATGCGCGTGTTCGAGTCGGATTACGCTGCAAGGAGCGCGTGGACGTGCTTGCGAGCCAAGGCCCACGGTGGCAGCAGCGTTTGCATTGTGCAGCCGTATAGGGGAGAGATTTGTTAGGTGAAAAAAAAGGATCGTCAAGTACGTGGCTGCTGTCCATCGGGAGTACGAAGAAAAATCAGAAATTGAAAGGAAACTTCGGGACGTGCGCGTGAGTTAGACGTACATATGTAAGTGCCTTGCGAGACTATTTCTTTTGGTTTCTTTGCTCAGTACATAGTTTGTCGTTTTGGATGGAAGCGAACGCACGGATGAAAGACGAGGAGTCGCAGGTTCACGGGAAGATTGACATGTTTTGGTCAATGTTATTTGATCTGAGCGTTGTATAGGCGACGCTCGATGAAGTAGCATGTGATCTGAGCGTTGTATGGGCGACGCTCGATGATGTAGCATGGGGCTAAGTTGATCAAGATGGACTGGACGCGGCGAGTGACGACGTGCTGGAGTGTGTCGTGAGGATCATGCGTACACAGGGTGCCGGACAGTGCGCGAAAGGTGGACTGAGCACAAGGTGGAGCATGGGTGCAGTCGGATACGTTCGGTTGGATTGGACTGGACAGTCTGACAGATCGACGGGACGTCGGTCGGACAGAAGACGGTGAAAATCGGCGGCAACCACGTAGGAGCATGAGGGCTGATGGTGTCCGTACTCTGTAGCATGGAAACACGCCGCACATGGTTATGCGTGCTTCGCCATGCGATGACGCGGGGTTGATTCAAGATGGTGCGCATATGAGATCTTGAGGTCGACGGGGCATGGGGTGGATTGATCATCTACCAAGGAGTCATGTCAAAGGTGGAGCTGGAGTCTCTAAGGGGAGATTTCACTCGGCTGATGGAGGGGCTGCGGCGTAAATCGATGGAGAATCGAAGCCTAGTCAGCGGGAAGGCGAGAAGCACGTTGGTCGGACTGGACGTCAGGGTTCGAGAGATACGTGGAACTCGGCATCGGTCGGGTATGACTGATGGTTGTCTGCAGTGGGCCTGAGGTGGTCTGGCTTAGTGACCCGGTAGATCTTGGCCAAGATTGTAGATACTCGACGCGGTAATAGCGGCGAGGCGTGCGGTAAGCACGGGACACGGCGACAGACCAGGGCACAGGCGGTCAGACATGTGGTCCGATAGGTGTGCAGGGGTGCTGGAGCAGTTTTGGCGAGTATCAGATTCAAGTTGGTGACTAGGTCTATGGAGATTGACGTCAGGTGATAGACAGGAGTCAGCCATGGGGAATCTGAGAAAGCCTTGGAAAGTCTAAAATGTCGAAAGCGTGAAAGTACATGGCCGTATATTCTGTGATGTTCAGTGCACAAGAAAAGTGTGGATGACTAGATACAGAAGGAGGCGAAGTGCTATAGCTGTGGGACATGTAGAAGACTATTCAGAATGAGACGACTGTGAATTTGACTCGAGGTGACTAAAAGGCGACGGTGAAATTTCTTCAAGTTGGAAGCATTTTCACGCAGATCAGTGATCGGTGTGTGATGATGTTGAAACGGGAAGAAGGGACTACAGTTGCAGGTGGAGTCATGTGGAGTCTGGAAGTAGCAGTGGAGCTCAAGGAGACAACTCAAGCCCGGAGTACATGGAGGTTTGACGCATTGATGAATTCAAGGTGGTGGACAATATTCGCCAAGGTGGAGTTTTGTTGTGTTTGTGTCAAATATTGTGTACGTGTTGGGTTAGGTTTAGACTTGGAGTTGTATTAGGTGTGGATAGGTACGAGTAGTGTTTCGAGTCGAACTCTTGTAATCTGGGCCTCCCATATATGAGGGAGCACCACACGTGTATCCCATGACGATTTGATAGCAACAGACACGCAGGGGGAGCCGACGGCTTGTGTCGGCGCCTAGGGCGGCCAAGGTTGCGGTATCAGTGGGGAGGAGCGTCTGTAGTCATGCCCCGCAGATGTAGACGAGTTCGCCGAACTGCGTTAACAAATCTCGGTGTCAGATTGTTTGGTTCTCGGTAGATCGATTTAGCGCCTATGTTTGGTTCTCGGTAGATCGATTTAGCGCCTACGACATCAACAGTTCCAAACGGCTGTACAGTAGCCATTCAGGATTGCCAATTCCTACACTATTCCTGTGAAAATCCTACGTTTCAAGCATGCCCTTTGTAATTCGTTGTGTATGGTAGGGAATCGCACAGCCAAACTAGTGCCGGCTGGTATGTATTTATATATCAGAGTTACAGCGGTGCAGTACATGTTAGAGTCGTATACGGTAGGTTATACAAGTCCATACCGATACGGTTTACAATTTGTACACATATGTTATCACCCTCCCTCAATCTCAGCCGTTCCACGAAGGTTGAGATTGCGAGTACAAGCCCGAAACAACGGTAGTGGTAGAGGCTTAGTGAACACATCGGCTAGTTGATCCTTGGAAGATATAAACCGGACTTGGAGCAATTTCTGAGCAACTCTTTCTCTAACAAAATGAAAATCTACCTCAACATGCTTGGTACGTGCATGGAAAACGGGTTAGAAGAAAGAAATGTTGCTCCGATGTTATCACACCATAAGATAGGTGGACTCTTCTCAGAAACTCCAAGTTCACCAAGAAGTGCTTGTACCCAAATAAGCTCAGCAGTGGCATTAGCAATGGCCTTGTATTCAGCCTCTGTACTGGAACGAGACACTGTAGCCTGTTTGCGGGCACTCCAAGAAATCAAATTACCGCTATAGAATATAGCATAGCCCCCCGTGGATCGCCGATCGTCACCACAACCAGCCCAGTCCGCATCAGAGAAAGCAGAGAGAACATCAGGCGACCTTGTAGCACGGCGTAATAGGAGACCATGAGAAATAGTACCCTTAACATATCGTAATATCCGCTTAACAGCAGTCCAATGAGTGCACCGAGGAGCATGTAAGTACTGACAGACCTTGTTGACCGCAAAAGCCAAATCCGGTCGAGTCATGGTGAGGTACTGCAACCCTCCCACAACACTGCGGTATCGAGTAGACTCCGCATCATCCAAAGGTGTACCATCCGCAGCAGAGAGCTTATCCGAAGCCATAGGCGTAATAGCAGGAGCTGCTGCAAGGAGACCAGCACGTCGGAGTAACTCGGTAGCGTACTTGTGCTGATTTAGAAGAAGACTCCCATGGTCCAAACGATGAACCTGAACACCAAGGAAATAATGGAGAGGACCAAGGTCCTTGACAGCAAAGGACTCGCGTAACTGATGAATGAGGCGATCCGGAGCTGTTGATGTAGAGCTAACCACTATGATGTCATCCACATAGACCAGTAAATATAATGTAAGATCTGGACGCTTCAGAATGAAGAGAGATGTATCAGCAGTGGATGGTGTAAAGCCGAGAGCAACAAGAACAGCACTGAGGCGAGCATGCCATGCACGGGGCGCTTGTTTCAGACCGTAAAGCGCTTTATCAAGACGACAGAGGTAACCTGGATGGTGAGAATCCTCAAACCCCGGAGGCTGACGCATGTACACCTCTTCCTCGAGAATTCCATGTAAAAAAACATTCTGAATGTCAAGCTGTCGCAAATGCCAACCACGAGTAAGAGCCATGGATAGCAGAAGACGAATAGTAGTGGGCTTGACAACTGGACTGAAGGTATCTTCATAGTCAAGACCGTAACGCTGCTTGAACCCTTTTGCCACAAGACGTGCTTTGTACCTCTCAATAGACCCATCAGACTTTTGCTTTATTGTGAAAACCCATTTGGAGTCGATAATATTCACTCCCGAGACCGGAGGAACTAAGTGCCATGTCTTGTTGGCTTGAAGAGCAGCAAATTCCGCTTCCATCGCTTCACGCCAGTGCGGACAGGCCATGCCTTCGCGATGATTTCGTGGTTCAGATACAAGAAGATCATGTGTAGATCGAGTAGCAGACCAGGCAACAGTATCTTCTGGCCACTTACGAGGACGTCGAATTCCTTTCTGCAGGCGAGTAACAACGCCTTGTCGCTGGGCCGGTGTAGTAGCAGAAGACGGGCTGGGCTGTCCAGTAGCAGAAGCAACAGGCGAAGAGGGAGTACTTGGCCCAGTAGCAGAGGTGAACGGCCCAGTAGCAGAGGAGGCCGAACCAGGCGAGGACAAGCCAGGCGAGGCCGGCTCTGAGGCCGGGTTCGCAAACGAGCCCACGTCTGCATGGTCATGCAGATTGACGTCCACTCGTGTATCAGGATCGACGTCCTCGCGTGTACCGCGCCCAGCAGCCGTATCTGCAGGCGGAGAATCATCCAAGAGCTCCAACCGAGCTCCATGACCTGAACCTGCACCATGGTTAACTAAAAGCAGAGGTGTATTTGCAGCATCATCAAATTGGTCAGAGGTCAACGGAGAGGCAGATGTGGAAGGTTGTGTAGAATCAGATGGCATGTGAGAAAAAGGGAAGACATTTTCATCGAATATGACATCGCGAGAGATATAAACTCTATTAGTGGGAACATGTAGACATTTGTATCCTTTGTGAAGGGAGCTATAGCCAAGAAAAACACATTTTTTAGATCGAAATTCAAGTTTGCGTTTGTTATATGGACGGAGATGTGGCCAACAAGCACACCCAAACACTTTGAAAAAAGTGTAATCAGGTACCTCACCAAGAAGACGCTCAAGAGGAGTTTTCATGGAGATGACACGGCTAGGTAGTCGATTAATGAGAAAACACGCAGTGGAAAAAGCATCACTCCAAAAACGGAAAGGAAGAGAAGCGTGCGCCAAAAGCGTGAGACCTGTTTCAACAATATGACGGTGTTTACGTTCAGCAGTGCCATTTTGTTGGTGAGTATGGGGACATGAGACACGATGGGAAATACCAATGTCCGAGAAAAATTTATTTAACCTATGATATTCACCACCCCAATCAGATTGAACATGTAAAATTTTCTTTCCCAACAGGCGTTCAACATGTTTTTGAAACTGGAGAAATATTTGGAACACATCAGATTTATGTTTAAGAAGATAAAGCCATGTAAAGCGACTATAAGAATCAATAAAACTGACATAAAACTGATGTCCACTAACAGAGGTTTGGGCAGGACCCCATACATCGGAATAAATGATCTCAAGTGGTGAAGTAGTTTCTCTAGTAGACAAAGAAAATGGCAATTGATGACTCTTGCCTTGTTGACAAGCATCACAAATGTCACTATTATTATTGGACACTGATGGAAGTTCATAATGATGAAGTACATGTTGAACAATCTGAGAAGCTGGATGACCTAAGCGCGAGTGCCACCTCTCACGCGACACCTTGACACTGCTGAAAACTTGCTTGACTAGGGAAGACACATCAAGATTATAGAGGCCGCCGCGACACCCCCCTCTAAGAAGAACCTCCTTGGTAGCCCGGTCCTTAATAAAGAAATACGAGGGGTGAAACTCAAAGAAAACATTGTTGTCTAATGTAATTTTTTTTACAGATAAGAGATTACGTGAAACGGAAGGTACATGAAGAATATTTTTTAAGTGTAAGAGATGTGAAGGAGTGGGAATAGTAGATTGACCAATATGAGTAATGCGCATACCTCCGCCATTGGCGGTGTGGACGTGGTCCTTGCCGTGGTACTGCTCCATAGTGGTGAGCTTGTTCAGCTCATTGGTAAGATGGTCGGTCGCGCCAGTGTCGGCATACCAGCTAGGATCGACAGGGTAGGACGGTGTAGACCCTTGTGACCCATGTGTGACCGAAAAAGCAGCAATCTGACGCTCCATGTAACGCCCATCATTGCCGGTACCGAGGAAGTCGCGTTGGAAACGCTTGAAACAGCAAGACGCGACATGTCCAACTTTGTCACATATTTGACAGATTGGTCGGTTGCCATTGGGAGGAGCACCAGAAGATGGACGGCCACCACCACGATCACCACTTGGTTTGCCTTGATATGAGCCCTTGTTCTGATTTTGAGAGCGCTGATCAGAACCACGGTAAGGAGGCTGGAACGGTGGCTGGTACTGAAAGTTTTGCGGCCAAGGTTTGCTGCCACCAGGACGAGAGGAATAATGTGCCATGTGCACATCCGTGTTGAGCTCTGCACGCCGCGCCTCCACGCGCTGCTCGGTAGACAGGAGCTGGGAGTAAACATCACGAACAGGCATAGGATCATGTAGGGATCGAGCCGACACAAGCTGAACTAGAGCATCGTACTCGCTGTCAAGGCCCTGGCATAGGTAACCGGTAAACTCTTCAGGACGTAGTGGTTTCCCAATGGACGCCAGCAGATCAGCCATCGCCTTCACTTTGTTGAAGAAAACTGTCGCCGACGTATCAAGCTTCTTGATTTTATTGAGTTCGCCGCGGATTTGCATTGCACGTGCAGTAGACTGCGAGGCAAAGCTGCCAGCCAGGGTTTCCCATGCCTCCCGAGATGTGGTGACCATCGTCATCATCCCGAGAACGCTCTCGGAAAGAGAGCAGACAAAAGCTGTAAGAATAGCTTGGTCTTGTTGATGCCAGGCCCCGTATTGAGGATTGGGGACCGAAGGAGCAGCGCCACCCTCCGTTCCTGCCGCAGGGTTGGGGATCATAGCCGGCGGACATGGAAGGGATCCATCGACGAATCCATAGAGCAAATTGCTTCGGAGGATCGGAACGAATTGCGTGCGCCAGTAGAGATAATTCTCGCTGCTGAGCCTGATCGTGATCTGGTTCGTGAGATTGATCGGAGTAGCTGGTATGACTGAGGTTATGGCGACCGCGCCACCGGCCATGGCCGACGCTCTCCAGGAGGAAGAGAGCGAAGCCGAGGTGCCGGAGTTGAGCGAGGCCGAGGATGCGTTGGAGAACGCGGAGGAAGACATGATCGTCGGCGGTCCAGAGCAGGGAAAAACCGATCTAGGGTTGTATCGCCGGAGGCTCTGATACCATGTAATTCGTTGTGTATGGTAGGGAATCGCACAGCCAAACTAGGGCCGGCTGGTATGTATTTAAATATCAGAGTTACAGCGGTGCAGTACATGTTAGAGTCGTATACGGTAGGTTATACAAGTCCATACCGATACGGTTTACAATTTGTACACATATGTTATCACCCTTCACTGAAGTCCAAACTTCGAGCATCTGTCCTTGGCCTTGCCTTGTCCAACGAGTATTTCATGCCGTGCACTATGCCGGTGAAGTCGCACATGACGAGTTAGTAAAAATCTGCTTGTTCTAGAACTACATTGGGTCGGATAGAAGAAGAAAAATATCATCTAATAACAAGTAGAACATCGTCTCATACCATTGGTTTTTTCCTTTACCAAATATATAGAGCTTACATAATTACAAGAACAAGGAAGTATCAACACTGCAAAGAATGAACCGTTGGTCCATCACAGTCACATCCATGGCGATAATACAACGCTTAATGATAACATAGATACACAAAAAAGGGAGACGAGACGTGAGGCCGTGAGGGAAATACACAGAGAGAGAAAAATAATTTACTCAACCGATCTGATGATGATCACTCGATCGACCAACGAATCGATCAGAGGTACTGGCAAGCCTTGGCGAGGGAGATGGGCTTGTTGAGCTTGGCCGGATCCATGACCACCTTGCACTCCACCTCCTTGTTGAACCGTGGCCTCACCAGCGCGCCCAGCACGTACGCCCTGGACCGCAGCGTCGTCCGCAGCGTCATCGGCACCGGCGACACCTTGCCGGCGAGCGCGCCCTTGGTGGGCTGCGCCATGAGCGTCGGCCCGCTGCCGTAGAGCGGCACCTTGTTCCCCGTCACGCTCACGGTCGCCGTGCGACGGCTGCTCCGGCCCTGGTAGAACTTCTTCAGCTGCATAAAGACGCGATCTTTGGTTATTTCTCCAGATCCGGTTGGTTGGTGCGAGGAGAGGAGAGGGAGAGAATTGTAAATGCAGATCGGGTAATGGTGGGGCTTACGTCTCCTGCTGCGAGGTTGAGCTGTGAGTAGGAGAGCGTGAACGGGTCTGCGGCGACGTGGATGCCGAAGAAGGTGCCGGTGTTCTTGTATGTGAACTTGACGGTGGAGTTGGTGGTGGCCATGTCGGTGGGCACCAGCGACGCGTCCGTGCCCGCCTGGATGATGAAGTTCTCGAATGTGATGCTCTGCCAAGATCCCAAATTTACAACCGTCAGCTCCCCAGATCCACCTCACAGAAAGTACTACAAATCTTTCTCAACCAGAGAATGAAGCATGTACAATGTCAAAAAAAAAAAAAAAAATGAAGCATGTACCTTCATGGCGATCTGTGGCTTCTGGGAGCGGGCGGCGCCCCAGAGCACGAGCGCGAAGAAGGTGAAGAGCACCGCGAAGCCACCGACGAAGATGAGGCAGTACTTGCAGCGCTTGGGCATGGGCCTGCGCTCCTCCTCGTCATCCAACAACCCCTCCTCCTCGATGATGCCGATCTCCTGCCACCCCTTGCCCGCCGGCGCGCCCTTGCGGCCCGCGGACTTGTCCTTATGGCCGCGGGAGAAGCGGCTGGAGGAGGAGTCGCGGCCGACGGAGGAGTGGGAGTGGCGGGGGGAGGCCATGGGGCTGAGCGCGGGCGTGGAGTGCACGGAGGTGGCGGTCTTGGCGGTGTCGCCGTCGTGCGAGTCCCGCGACGGGCTCTGCACGTAGTAGACGGCGCCGCGCATCACGCCGCCGCCCCCGCCGGAGGAGTGGTTGGGGTTGGCGTTGCCGGTGCGCGGGGAGCGCGGCGGCGAGGAGGGCGCCAGGCTGGTGACCTCCGAGTCCGTCTTGGCGTGCATCTTGGCCGGCGATGTTGTTGTCGCTCGATGGGTGCTCTGCTTTGCGAGCAGAGGAGTGAAGCAAGCAAGCAAGCCAATGGAGGGAGAGGGTGTGATGAGATTGATGTGGCTGGCAAGGCAATGCACTAGCTCAGCTAAAAGAAAGATGCAAGTAAGTGCGTGTTAGTTGGATGAATGAAACCGTCGGTGCAGCTTAGCAGTGGAGCTAGAGCTAGCTCTCCAGTGATGCGTTGTGCCTTCACTTTCACTCTCTTTGATTTGATTTGTTTGCTAATTATAGTTATGGTAGGTGCATGTTGAGAGAGAGGCCATGTGTGGTGATTCGTCGGTGAGATCTCTTCGTCGGTTGTGGCGGGAAGGACAGTTCACGCGGGGCTGGCACTGGACACCGACGCTCGCCCACCAGCACCTTCACGCGTCCATCCGTAGCAGGCAGCTGCCTCTCCATTTCCGTGCATCTCCTCTCGCTGCCCTGTTTTTCTCTCCAATATCATCTTTTTTTTTTTTGAGGAAAGGATCCGATCCATATATTCAGAAATGCTCAGTATAAAACAAGAAAGTCCAGCAAAGAAAAGAAATTACAAAAGGACCCTGCAAAATGCACAAAGCACCCTGAGCATCCTGGAAGAAACACGATCAGATCCACCGCCGCGCTCCCGAGAAACCTAGCCGTTGCCGGCGTCGCCGTACCACTTGCCGTCGGAGAGGAGGCGCCACCACATGTTGTAGACGACCGCATGATCCATCCGCCGCCGAGCGACGGAATCTGGCTCGATGAAAGGACACGACCACAACACCTGCTCCCCTGCTCCACCCATCTTCCCGTCGACGCAGCGCCGTCCAGGCCCACCAACCGCACCACCCGATCTCCAGCAGACAACGCTCCCCTCGCCACCATGGCCGGCCGGAGCAGAGACGCCGGAGAATAGCACCACCAGCAGCACCAACCAAAAGCGGAACACCCCCATCCACCCACTTCTCCCCTCGCCTCCACGGCCGGCCGGAGAAGCAGAGAAGGATGAGCGCGCCCGACGAACCACCTTGCGGCCACCCGGATCCGTCGACAGTCGCAGCAGCCCCTCCATTTCATCACTGGCACCATGCCAACGACGAAGCAGAGGACAACCACCGCGACCGCACGTGCCCAGGTCACAACAAACACACTTATGAAAGGAGCAATCGCCAGAAACCACCTCGGCTATCTCCTTCCTCAGGAGCTCGCCGGAGAGGTTTAGCAGCAGCCGCCCGGTGCCGCACGAGGACACCAAACCGAAGAAGCTCCACACACCATCTTCAGATCGAGGAAGCTGAGCGCCGTCCCCTCCCCCCTCCTCGCCTCCACGGCCGGCCAAGAGGAAGTGAACAGCATCAGCTCGCCAAATCCAGAGACAGCAAGAACTGCCGTTATTGAAGAAGAAGCTCACAACTACCACTCCACCACCAACCTCCCGCCATGGAAGCTTGAAGGAGAAAGTCGCAGATGGCCGGCCTGCACTCGGCAGAAGCACAGGACGAACAGAGCGCACCACAGCAGGCTTCAAATCGGCGAGCTCTTCCTTCGCCTCTTGTAAATCTCCACGACCACAAAGAGAGCAGCGGAAAAGCTGCAGAACTCGGCAGCCTCCAGCATGGTGACCGAGATTTATTGGGGAATTCCTAGAGGGGGAACCAGATCTCCTCACCTCCAACCTCTGGAGCACGACGAGGCCGGCCACCTCCTCCACCAAAGCCCAGGAGCAGCTCGGACGCTCCCGCACCGGAATCCACATCGGCAACAAGCCGAGACGGCACAGGGGCCAGCACCTACAGCTACAGAAATGTACAGGGGGAAGCGGCGACCTATCCCCCACCATCCCCGGCCGGCAGAGCCGCCGGATCTGGAGGGGAGCGGCGCCTGACGCCAGGCGACTCTCAACGGGGACGCAGAGGATAGAGAAGGAACGGGGGAGGGGAGAAAACTAACTGATGCTCGTCCACCTCTCCAATATCATCTGCTCTTGATACTACGGCAAATTTTGGCAAACGCAGTCCACGTCAACTTCACGGAATGTCGGTGAGTCCGGAGAACAGAAATACTCCGTTGGGTGTTGGTCCGAACCGGGACGGTTTGACACGTCTGAAAACGTCGATGATCAAGCGCGGAGAAGAAACCCCTTTACACTCCGTTTATTCACAAAAATTCTTAGGATTGAAATACTTCAGATTTTTCTTTCTAGATACCCCTCCGCGCTATGTTTTGGAGGAAAATTTATGTCCCCTCAATCCTCTTCCTTCAACATCAACGAGTTTTCTATGTTATCAAATGCCCTCCGAAACAACCTTTCCAATCCCGTAAAATTTAACTAGACATAACATTCTAATCTTATACATTCCCATCGACGAAGTCCACTATACGCGTTTTCTTGTTGCATTCCATTGTTTCAACCCTTCCTCAGTAAAATGCAAGTATCCGCTCGGATCGGATCACGAAAAAACGGGAACAACTTTCAGTCAAGAATGGGGGATTCACAATTACTACCCAATATTTATCGCATGTCTTTCCTCGTTCATGGTTCGATGTTCTGGTGTCCTAGCTAGGCGTAGAGGAACCACACCAATCCATTCTGAATTTGTTGTTTTTTCTCTTCATGAGAATCCTTCAGGTCGAAGAATGTTTTTACTGTCACTAGGCGGAGCAACTATCAATTATCCCCTTCTTGGAAGACCAACTTTTATAGTGCCTATGTCAAATTTCAACTATTTGACATGAAGTTCTCACGACATATTCTCCTTTCTTTTCTAGCGAACCTGCATTTTACTGTTTTGAGCTGCTCATCGGACCGCAAATTGGTGAGAATTTGTCAGGGTGTCTACACGGCACACACCTTACGAGCAACAGGACCAGGCCACATCCATGCGGCCCAACCGAGTACCCAAGCCCAACCAGAAGTACAACGGCCCAGAGTGGCGTCGCTGACTATATCACGACAAGGACCCGAAGGAGACGGCATCCAGTTGGATCACGGCCGCTTGGCTCTCTCTCTCTGTCTGTCTTGTTCTTCTTCTCCTTCATGTCTCCCCTCTCTCTCGATTTCGAACTCGCATTCTGTGATTTGTATCGGATCCTGTGCTTGTAATCGATAAACCCTAGACCGCACCTTACACATGGTATCAGAGCCAAGTTCCCCACCGCTTCCAAAAAATTTCCCCACCTTCTACGACCTTGGGTCGATCATAGAAACTCGGAACCAGCGGCAAGTCCGTGAAGCACAGGAAAGTGCCATGGCGGAGGAGGAACTCACCACCGCGGAGATGTTCAAGCAGCTCAAGGACTTGCTGGCGACGGCGGAGACGAAGCAGGATCTCCGCGCTGACAAGTTCGACGCCCGCTTCGACAGCCTCTCCAAAGAGATCAACGCGTGGCGGCCGCAACTCGAGGGGCGCGTCGACGCTCTCCAGACGGCGGTTGCGGCGCTGCAGCGACAAGTCACGACGAGCTCGGGGTTTCCACATCGGAGCCGCCCGCTCCGGTTCTGGCAGTGGCTCAAGCCACTGACGCCCGTACGCTAGCGGGCAAATCTCTGCTCGGCGCCCCGCCAGCCGGGACCGATCCGTTACCTGGACAAAGGGATCTGGCAGCGGCCCATCTCGCTGACGCCCGTACACCGACGAGCAAGCTGTTGATCGGAGCTCCATCGGTTGGGACCGATCTCAGGCAAGGCCACGGCGATCTTCATCTTCACTGGGGAACGGTAATTGGATCTATTCCAGTGCCTACCCCGGGCACTGGTACGATCAATTTCCAGACACCCATCCACATGCGCAATACTTTTTCTGAGTTGGAAGGTTCTGCACATAAGTTGTCGTCCCAATTCGGACAGGCAAACCCTTCCATGCCATATCCTGTGTTCGATGGTGATAACCCTCAGATGTGGCAGACCATGGCTGAGCAGTATTATAGCATGTTTGCTATCCATGAGTCCTATTGGGTGCCAATGGCTACGCTGAATTTTGTTGGCTCGCCAAAAGTCTGGTTGCATTCAGTTAGAATTTTTTTGAGTAATATAGATTGGACAACTTTATGCACTTTGCTTTGTACTCGTTTTGGTAGAGACAGGCATCAGTTGTTAATTAGACAGTTTTACACACTTAGACAAATTGACACAGTCAGTGATTACATAGAACGTTTTGAAACAGTGATGAACAATCTTATTGCATATTCTGATGCTATACATCCTTTGTATTTCTTGACACGTTTTATCGAGGGATTGAAGAAGGAAATACGAGCTGTGGTGCTCGTCCAAAGGCCACAGGATCTGGACTCGGCTTGTGCTTTGGCTTTACTACAAGAGGAGGTTACTGACAGTGTCAAACCATCAGGCTATCGATACTCTGAATATCCATACAGAAGCAAGCAATTAGCACTGCCGCCTAAAGGCATACTCACCTCACTACAGCAATGAAGCAAGTGACAAGAGGGGACAGGAAGCTACTCGACATCCGAGTGATGCATCTTCCAAACTAACGGCGCTCAAAAATTACAGAAGAGCAAGAGGCTTTTGTTTCACCTGTAGAGAAAAATGGGGAAAGGATCACAAATGTCCAGCAACAATTCAGTTACACATTGTCGAGGAATTGTTGGAAATCATGGGAGCAGATGCTTTGGTTATTGCAGAAGAACCTGATGAACAAAGTGAAACTACGGACTGCTGTTGTATTTCAGTGCAGGCATTATCAATGACAATACAGGAACATGACAGTAACCCATCAGTTCTGCAATTACAGGGTGGATCAATGGACAACCGGTGAGAATGCTTGTTGACTCGGGCAGTACAACCTCTTTTATCAACATCAAGCTGAAGGAGGCATTGCCGCAATGTTCTGACATACTACAACCAATCAGAGTTAAAGTGGCGGATAACAGAGAACTCCAGTGTAGTCAAGAGATCAGGGATTGTGTCTGGACATCACAGGGGCATGAATTTGCCACTGATTTCAAACTCCTCACACTGGGAGTGTTTGATGTCAGTCTTGGACAGGATTGGTTGTATAAGCATAGTCCCATGAATATTGATTGGCCTACCAAAAGATTAAAGATATCTAATCAAGGTTTCCATGTGTACTTACAAGGAATGGGAAAGAAAACACCTATCTGTCATGAAATCAGTGTAGAACAGTTGATGGGTATTTCTAAGAATGCTGATATTGAGCAAATTCTGGTGATTCAGTCAGTTCAACCTGACAAACAGATATCTGAAACTGCTCTTCCCCCGGAGATACAAGACATACTGCATCAGTTTTCGGATGTCTTTGCTGAACCAACTAGGATACCTCCAAAAAGAAGCTGTGACCACCAAATTGAGTTAATAGAAGGGGCACAACCAATTCAAATTAGGCCATATCGTCACACTCCGGCAGTTAAAGATGAGATCGAGAAACAAGTACAAGAACTGTTAAAAAGCGGCGTCATACAACATAGTACCAACTCGTTTGCATCTCCTGCTATTCTTGTTCAGAAGAAGGACCTCACTTGGCGACTTTGTATTGACTATAGAAGGCTAAATGCTATGACGGTGCCGAAAAAGTTCCCAGTCCCTATTATCGATGAATTGATTGATGAACTCACTGGAGCTTCTTGGTTCTCCAAACTTGACCTGAGAGCAGGGTATCACCAGATACGTATGGCGCCAGGGGAAGAGTACAAGACAACGTTCTATACCCACTCAGGACATTATGAATATAAGGTAATGTCCTTTGGATTGTCTGGAGCTCCTGCTACTTTTCAAGGAGCAATGAATAGTACTCTGCAAACAGTTCTCAGAAAATGTGCATTTGTCTTCTTCGATGATATTTTAATCTACAACCTAACAATTGAACAACATGCAAAGGATCTGCAATCAGTCCTCGAGCTGCTCAAAAAAGACAGCTGGCAAGTGAAGTTATCCAAGTGTGCTTTTGCCCAGCAGAGCTTGGCATATCTTGGACATATAATCAGTGGAGAAGCTGTCTCTACAGACCCTGACAAAATTAAAGAGATTGTCAACTGGAAGATTCCCACATCTCTGAAGGAATTGAGAGCTTTTCTCGGTCTGATTGGGTATTACAGGAAGTTTGTAGCATACTTCGGTATCATTGCTAGACCATTATTTGATCTTCTTAAAAAGAATGTGATATTCTAGTGGTCTAGCGTTGCTGATACTGCCTTCCAAGTTCTTAAGAAGGCATTGGTCACATCACCTGTTCTGGCCAGTCCAGATTTCACCAAACAATTTGTGCTGCAAACTGACGCAAGTAACCAGGGAATTGGAGCAGTTTTGCAACAACAAGGCCACCCCATTGCCTTCCTCAGCAAGCCATTGGGGCCCAAAACCAGTGGACTGTCCACATACGAGAAGGAATACCTGGCAATTTTGTTAGTTGTGGATCATTGGAGACCATACCTTCAGCATGCTGAGTTTGATATCAGAACAGATCAAAGAAGCCTTGTTCACCCGGAAGAACAACGCTTACATATTCCTTGGCAGAAAAAGCGTTTGCTAAATTGCTAGGCCTTCGATACAAAATTGTCTATCATAAAGGCAAAGAAAATGCAGCTACAGATGCTCTGTCGAGAAAAGAACATGAAATGGTGTTGGCTATATCTGCAGTATCTAGTTGTCAGCCCATGTGGCTTGAAGAGGTGATCTCTGGGTATCAACAGGATCTGAATACTAAAAAGCTGTTAGCACAACTCGCAGTTAGTAATGCAAATCATTCTGGTTATGAATTGGTTAATGGGATCATAAAACACAATGGCCGAATATGGATTGGAAACAATAGTCCCCTGCAGCTTAAACTGTTCAAGGCGTTTCACAGCAGCTCATTGGGAGGCCATTCTGGTGCACCAGTAACTTACAAGCGCATTAACAACTTATTTGTGTGGCCAGGTATAAAAAGCAGCTGAATACATTGGTTCAATCGTGCCAAGTTTGTCAACAAGCCAAACCAGAAAGAGTTAAAATGCCAGGGCTGCTTGAACCACATCGAGTGCCAAAGAAACCTTGGCAGCACATTGCCATGGATTTCATTGAAGGCGTGCCGCAATCAGGACAATACAATTGTCTGCTGGTTGTTGTTGACAGATTCTCAAAATACGCTCACTTCATCCCTTTATCCCATTGATGTCTACGAACGATTCTATTCTTGTAGACAGTGTTGAGCCTCCAAGAGCAGAGGTTTGTAGAACATCAGCAAGTATCCCTTAAATGAATCACCCAAGGTTTATCGAACTCAGGGAGGTAGAGGTCAAAGATATACATCTCAAGCAACCCTGCAATTAAGGTACAAGAAGTCTCTTGTGTCCCCAACACACCTAATACACTTGTCAGATGTATAGGTGCACTAGTTCGGCGAAGAGATAGTGAAATACAAGTAATATGGATGATTATAAGTAGTAATTGCAATCTGAACTAAAAATGGCAGCAAGCAAACATGTAGCAGAACTGGTTGTAAACGGTGTTTTAATGCTTAGAAACAAGGCCTAGGGATCATACTTTCACTAGTGGACACTCTCAACAATGACCTCATAATTGAATAAATAAATGCTGCTCTCAAACACTCTCTTGTTGGATAACGAACACCATTCATTGCGTAGGGCTATAAAAGCACACCTCAAAGTCTGAGTAAACAAACGCCACAACGTCATAAAGGAGTCACACACGATGCCCACACCGTCACCTTCACACCGTGGAGAGTGACCCCGGAGTTCATATTAAAGTAACCTCTAGAGTGGCATAATAGATAAAGAGTAACATCTACTTATTCAACTAGATTACAAAGCTCATGATCACATAAAGATCATACCATGGGAGAGAGATAAACCACATAGCTACCGGTAGAGCCCTCATCCTCGGGGGAGAACTACTCCCTCCTCATCATGAAAGGCAGCAACGGCGATGAAGATGGCGGTGGAGTCGATGGAGATGGCTCCGGGGGCACTTCCCCGTCCCGGCAAGGTACCGGAACAGAGACTTCTATCCCCGAAACTTGTCGTCGATGGCGGCGGCGCTGCGGAACCCTTGGTGGAATATGACTGATGTTTTTAGGGTTTTTGCCTCGGGGGAATAAATAAGCGAAGGGGCGATGTCGGTGGAGGCCTGAGGCTCGCTCCCCACATGGCGGCACGCCAGTGGGCCCACCCGCGCCATGGGGTGGGGACGGCGCCTCGGTGTCCCCCTTCATCTCTTCTTCGGACTTCGTGAACGTGTCGGAAAAATAGGAACGTGGCATTTTGTTTCGTCCAATTCCGAGGATATTTGCAGAACAGCTTTTCTGAAACCAAAAACAGCAGAAAACAGGAACTGGCACTGTGGCATCTTGTTAATAGGTTAGTCCCAGAAAATGCATAAAAATACCATGAAGTGCGAATAAAACATGTAGCAATTGGTATAATATAAGTATGGAACATAAGAAATTATAGATATGTTGGAGACGTATCAAGCATCCCCAAGTTTAGTTCTACTCGTCCTCGAGTAGGTAAAACGATAACAACAAATAATTTCTTGATCAAATAATATTGTAAAGCATATGTCATGAATGAAGTGACTCAAGGCAATGGTCTATAGTTTGCTAACAAATAGATAATGAGTAAACACTGAATCATATAATCAAAAGCTTTTCATAAATAGTACTTTCAAGACAAGCATCTAAAAGTTTTGCATAAGAGTTAACTCATAAAGCAATAGATTCTAAGTAAAAGGCATTGAAGCAACACAAAGGAAGATTAAGTTTCAGCAATTGCTTTCAACTTGTAACTTGTATATCTCATGGATAATTGTCAACACAAAGCAATATAATAAGTGCAATAAGCAAGCATATAAAAATTGTTGCACACAAAGTTGACACAAGTGTTTGCTTCTGAAATAGAAAGAAGTAGGAAAACTGACTCAACATAAAAGTAAAAGAAAGGCCCTTCGCAGAGGGAAGTAGGGATTAAATCATGTGCTAGAGCTTTTTAAGTTTTTGAAATCATAAAGAGAGCATAAAGTAAGTTTTTGAGAGGTGTTTGTTGTTGTCAACGAATGGTAGTGGGCATTCTAACCCCCTTGTCAGCAAGGCAGATCATCCCTCTTGTTCTCTTTTGTTTACACATGCAGTTATTCACTGGTATCATTACTTATCTGATTGGATCAGGGCAAAATTGTGAAGAGAATTAAGCGGTTAAAGTTGTAATTAATTGGGACTGGGCACCCCATTTACCAGCTCTTTTTGCAAAATTATTGGATAAGCGGATGTATATGCCACTAGTCCATTGGTGAAAGTCTGTCAGGAGTAAATGACAAGGTTGAAAGATAAAACGCCACATACTTCCTCATGAGCTATAAAACATTGACACAAATAAGGAGCAATAAAGTTTTGAATAGTTTAAAGGTAGCACATGAAGTATTTACTTGGAATGGCAGGAAATACCACATAGTAGGTAGTTATGGTGGACACAAATGGCATGGGTTTTGGCTCAAGGTTTGGATGCACGAGAAGCATTCCCTCTCAGTACAGAGTTTAGGCTAGCAAGGTTGTTTGAAGCAAACACAGGATATCAACCGGTACAGCAAGACTTAGATAAGAACATATTGCAAGCATTATAAGACTCTACACTATCTTCCTTGTTGCTCAAACATTTTACCAGAAAATATCTAGACCTTAGAGATACCAAACATGCAAACCAAATTTTCAACAAGCTCTACGGTAGTTCTCCACTAATAGGCTTTTAACTATATGATGCAAGAGCTTAAACATGATCTACTTGAGAGCCCAAAACAAAGTATCAAATTATCCAAGACAATGATCTACAAGAATGAATATGTCTTTTCCAATACCATCTACCACATGTAGCATTTTTTGCTTCCAACCAAACACCAATGGATTTATTTCAACACAAAACTCTCCAAATAATTCATCAATGAAACAAGAGAGTATTTCTCTACAAGAACTAACAGCTCTGAACAAGAGATGCATGAAAACCAAGAGCTAGAATCTAAACAGTGCGAAAACGGAATACTCAACAGATATAAGTGAAGAATAGGAGTATTCAAATGAAAAAGCGGAGCGTGTCTCTCTCCCACACAAGAATGCTAGGATCCAACTTATTCAGAAAATGAAAATAACAAAGCAAAAATAAAAGCACACAGACGCTCCAAGTAAAGCACATAAGATGTGAAAAAATTAAAATATAGTTTCACTAGAGATGACCTGATAAGTTGTTGATGAAGAAGGGGATGCCTTGGGCATCCCCAATCTTAGACGCTTGAGTCTTCTTGAAATATGCTTGGATGCACCACGGGGGCATCCCCAAGCTTAGACTTTTCACTCTTCTTGATCATATTATATCATCCTTCTCTCTTGATCCTTGAAAACTTTCTTCACACCAAACTCGAAGTAATTCTCATTAGAGGGTTAGTACATAATCAAAAATTCACATATTCTATAATGACACAATCATCACCAAAGCTTCTGGATATTAGCTACAGCCACTAATGTTTTGTGGAGCAAAGAAATCCACTCAAACACAGTAAAAGAGAGAATGTGAAATAAAAGGCAGAATCTGTCAAAAACAGAACAGTCCGTAAAGACGAATTTTTTCGAGGCACTTAAGTTGCTCAGATGCGAAAACTTAAAACTAATGAAAGTTTCGTACAAATATAAGGATCGTGCGTGATTTTTTCAGAAATTTTCAATTTTTCTGGAGTGAATACAACTCAAAATCGTGGACAGCAAAAATCTGTCACTGCGCAGAAATCCAAATCTACCATCAACTTTCAACTAGAGACTTTACTTGGCACAACAATGCAATAAAATAATGATACAAAGGAGTTGTTACAGAAGTAAGCAAGCTCCTTGACTCAAAGAAAAAGAAAAAGAAAAAAGTACAGAAATAAAACCATGGGTTGTCTCCCATAAGCGCTTTTCTTTAAAGCCTTTTAGCTAGGCATGATAATTTTGATGATGCTCTCATATGTATAAGAGTTGAATATCGAAGACCATCAAAAAGCAAATATCAAACACATTTAAGTCTAACCCACTTCCTATGTGATGGAATCTTGTAGGAAAATAAATCAATGAAGCACAAAGTGACTAGCATAGGAAGGCAAAACAATTGCAACTTCAAAACTTTCAACATAAAGAGAGGAAATTTAATAACATGAAGATTTCTATAACCATATTTTTCTCTCTCAAAATAATTGTCAGTAGCATCATGAATAAACTAAACAATATAGCTATCACATAGAGCGTTCTTATCATGATCCACATGCATAAAAGTATCATTACTCTCCACATAAGCATAAACAGTATCATTAGTAATAGTGAGAGTAAAAGTATCACATCCATCATTGTAATCATCATAAATAGGAGGCATAGAATAATCAGAATGATTTTTATCCTCAATAGTAGATGGGCTGAAAATATCATATCCATCATTGTAAACATCATATATAGGAGGCATATCATAATCAACATAAACTATATCCTCAATAGTAGGTGTGCTGAAAACATCACAATGATTATAATCATCATATATTGGAGGCAAAGTATTATCAAAGCAAATTTCCTCTTAAAGCTTGGGGGACTAAAAATATCATATTCATCACAACCAGCTTCCCCAAGCTTAGACTTTTCCATAGCATTAGCAATAATGGTGTTCAAAGAATTCATGCTAATAACATTGCTATCACTATTATGCAAACAAGCCTCCATAGGTTTTTAATTTTCTCTTCAAACGCATCATGTCCTAATTCAATATAAAGTTCATAAAGATCTCTAATTTTTTTTGTTATTTTCCATTAAGCCTAACTAGTGAAAATAAAAACAAGAAAAAATAATAATTGCAGAATCTAATGGAGACACCTTCCAACACTTACCTCCCCGGCAACGGCGCCAGAAAATATCTAGATGTCTACGCACGATTCTATTCTTGTAGACAGTGTTGAGCCTCCAAGAGAAGAGGTTTGTAGAACAGCCGCAAGTTTCCCTTAAGTGAATCACGCAAGCTTTATCGAACTCAGGGAGGTAGAGGTCAAAGATATCCCTCTCAAGCAACCCTGCAATTAAGATACAAGAAGTCTCTTGTGTCCCCAACACACCTAATACACTTATCAGATGTATAGGTGCACTAGTTCGGCGAAGAGATACTGAAATACAAGTAATATGGATGATTATAAGTAGTAATTGCAATCTGAAATAAAAATGGCAGCAAGAAAATATGTAGCAGAACTGGTTGTAAACGGTGTTTCAATGCTTAGAAACAAGGCCTAGTGATCATACTTTCACTAGTGGACACTCTCAAGAATGACCTCATAATTGAATAAACAAATGCTACTCTCAAACACTCTCTTGTTGGATAACGAACACCATTCATTGCGTAGGGCTATAAAAGCATGATGCGTGTGAAGTACACGTTCGTCAGGAGACCTCAGGTGTAAGGTTTGATGAGTGCAGCGGCAAGTCTTCCCTCAGTATGAAACCAAGGTTTATCGAACCAGTAGAAAATCACGATGCTCTGAAGGTGTCAAGGGCGTCAGAAAACTGTGTTGTTGTTGGGGTTGTCGAGTTGCGTCTTGAGCTCCCTGACAAAGGTGCTAGAGAACTTGATGGTGTCTTAACGGCTGACGTGGAACCTGCACACAAGACAATCAAACTACTTTGCCCCGACGAGACAGTGAGGGTGTCAACCTCACCGGCTTGCTGAAAACAAAGGATTAAATGTATATCGTGGTAAAATGATGTTTGCTTGTAGACAATGAAAGAGAATAATGATTGCAGTAGGTTGTATTTCAGATGTAAAAGAATGGACCGGGGTCCACAGTTCACTAGTGGTGTCTCTCCAATAAGATAACTAACATGTTGGGTAAACAAATTATAGCTGGGCAATTGACAATATTGATAAGTGCATAATATGCATGTGCAAGTTGTAGTGTCTACTATGCGATTCATTTGGGCATTACGATAAAGTACACAGACCGCTATCCAGCATGCATCTGTGCCTAAATAGTCCACTTCCGGTTAGCATCCGCACCCCTTCCAGTATTAAGTTGCAAGCAACAGACAATTGCATTAAGTAAAGTGCATCATGTAAACAACACATTCATCCTTAGACAAAGCATTGCTATTTTACCCCTAGTGGCAACAGCATATCTACAACCTTAGAACTTTTGTCACTGTCCCAGATTCAATAGAGGCTGAACCCAACTATCTAGCATAAATACTCCCTTTGGAGTCACAAGCATTCACTTGGCCAGAGTTTCAACAAGCAACGGAGAGCATGCAAGATCACAAATGACATAGACATGATAATACAATATTCAACTTGACATAGTATCAATATTCATCGGATCCCAGCAAACACAACATGTAGCATTACAATAAGATGATCTTGATCATGATAGGCAGCTCACAAGATCTAAACATGATGGCACAAGTGGAGAAGACAACCATCTAGCTACTGCTATGGACCCATAGTCCAAGGATGAACTACTCACACATCACTCCGGAGGCGGGCATGGCGATGTAGAGCCCTCCGGTGATGATTCCCCTCTCCGGCAGGGTGCCGGGAAGAGCTTCAGAACCCTCCCGAGTTAGGGTCGACGGCGGCGGCAGATGTTTCTGGAATATGGCTCGGGTACTTAGGGTTTTCCCGACGAATAATAGGCGAAGGGGCGTCGGTGGGGCCCGAGGGGCCCACACCCCTGGCAGCGGGCGGGCCCACCCGCGCGAGGGGGTGTGGCACCTCGGTGCCCCCTTCGTCTCTCCTTCGGACTCCGTGTACGTGCTGGAAAAATAGGGACTTCCTTTTGTTTCGTGCAATTCCGAGAATATTTCCAGAAGTAACTTTCTGAAACCAAAAACAGCAGAAAACAGGAACTGGCACTGTGGCATCTTGTTAATAGGTTAGTCCCAGAAAATGCATAAAAATGATAAAGTGTATATAAAACATGTAGCAAATGGTATAATATAAGCATGGAACATCAGAAATTATGGATACGTTGGAGACGTATCAAGCATCCCCAAGCTTAGTTCTACTCGTCCTCGAGTAGGTAAAACGATAACAACAAATAATTTCTGAGGAGACATGCTTTCACACAATCTTGATCAATATATTGCAAGGCTCATGTCATGAATGAAGTGACTCAAAGCAATGGTCTATAGTTTGCTAACAAATAGATAAAGAGTAAACAATGAATCATATAAGCAAAAACTTTTCATGAATAGTACTTTCAAGACAAGCATCAAAAAGTTTTGCATAAGAGGTAACTCATAAAGCAATAGATTCAAAGTAAAAGGCATTGAAGCAACACAAAGGATGATTAAGTTTCAGCAATTGCTTTCAACTTGTAACATGTATATCTCATGGATAGTTGTCAACATAAAGCAATATAACAAGTGCAATAAGTAACATGTAAGAATCAATGCACACAAAGTTGACACAAGTGTTTGCTTCTAAGATAGAAAGGAGTAGGTAAACTGACTCAACATAAAGTAAAAGATAGGCCCTTCGCAGAGGGAAGCAGGGATTAAATCATGTGCTAGAGCTTTTTAAGTTTTCGAAAGCATATAGAGAGCAAAATAAGTTTTGAGAGGTGTTTGTTGTTGTCAACGAATGGTAGTGGGCACTCTAACCCCCTTGTCAACCAGACTTTCAAGAGCGGCTCCCATGAAGGACGTTATTCTACCCAAGGTAGATCATCCCTCTTCTCTTTTGTTTACACATGTATTTTTTTATTTATGACACTCCTCCCAACCTTTTGCTTACACAAGCCATGGCTAACCGAATCCTCGGGTGCCTTCCAACATTCACATACCATGGAGGAGTGTCTATTTGCAAAATTAAGTTGCTTACTGATAAATCAGGGCAAAACATGTGAAGAGAATTATTAATGAAAGTTGTAATTAATTGGGGCTGGGCACCCCGTTGCCAGCTCTTTTTGCAAATTATTGGATAAGCGGATGTATATGCCACTAGTCCATTGGTGAAAGTCTGTCAGAAGTAAATGACAAGATTGAAAGATAAAACACCACATACTTCCTCATGAGCTATAAAACATTGACACAAATAAGGAGTAATAAAGTTTTGAATAGTTTAAAGGTAGCACATGAAATATTTACTTGGAATGGCAGGAAATACCACATAGTAGGTAGGTATGGTGGACACAAATGGCATGGGTTTTGGCTCAAGTTTTGGATGCACGAGAAGCATTCCCTCTCAGTACAGAGTTTAGGCTAGCAAGGTTGTTTGAAGCAAACACAAGTATAAACCGGTACAGCAAGAATCACATAAAAACATATTGCAAGTATTATAAGACTCTACACTGTCTTCCTTGTTGCTCAAACATTTTACCAGAAAATATCTAGACCTTAGAGAGAACAAATATGCACCAAGTCTCAACAAGCTCTACGGTAGTTCTCCACTACTAGGCTTTAACTACATGATGCAAGAGCTTAAACATGATCTACTTGAGAGCTCAAAACAATTGCAAAGTCAAATCGAAACAAGACAATGATCTACAAGAATGCATATGTCTTTTCCAATACCAACTACTACATGTAGCATTTTCTTTTTCCAAACAAACACCAATCAATTTATTTAAACATAAACTCTCCAAATAATATAATGCAGCAAGAGAGTATTTATAAACAAGTGCTAACAGCTCGAAGAGATGCATGAAAAACAGGAGCTAAAAGCACTGCAGTAGCTAGTTAAGAATACTCAACAAATATAAGTGAAGAACATGAGTATTCACATGAAAAAGCGGAGCGTGTCTCTCTCCCACACAAGGATTGCTAGGATCCGAATTTATTCAAACAAAAAACAAAAATAAAACACACAGACGCTCCAAGTAAAGCGCATAAGATGTGAAAGAATTAAAATATAGTTTCACTAGAGATGACCTGATAAGTTTGTTGATGAAGAAGGGGATGCCTTGGGCATCCCCAAGCTTAGACGCTTGAGTCTCTCTGAATATGGGGATGAACCACGGGGGCATCCCCAAGCTTAGGCTTTTCACTCTTCTTGATCACATAATATCACCCTTCTCGCTTGATCCTTGAAAACTTCCTTCACACCAAACTCAAGACAGTTCTCATTAGAGGGTTAGTGCATAATCAAAAATTCTCATATTCTGTAATGATACAATCAATCCCAAAGCTTCTGGACATTAGCTACAGCCACCAATGCTTTGTGGAGCAAAGAAATCCACACAAACACAGTAAAAGAGCGAATGCAAAACAAAAGGCAGAATCTGTCAAAAACAGAACAGTCTGGAATGACGAATTTTTTCGAGGCACTTAAGTTGCTCAGATGGATCTGGCCTAAAATAATGAAAGTTGCGTACATATCTCAGGAATATGCGTGATTTTTTCAGAATTTTTGAATTTTCTACAGGGAGATAAGCTCAAATCCGTGACAGCTAAAAATCTGTCACTGCGCAGAAATCCAAATCTTGCATCAACTTTCAATATAGAACTTTACTTGGCACAACATTGCGATAAAATAAAGATACAAAGGAGTTGCTACAGAAGTAACAAAACCTTGACTCAAAGAAAACAAAAATAACAGCAAATAAAAACGATGGGTTGTCTCCCATAAGCGCTTTTCTTTAACGCCTTTCAGCTAGGCGCAGAAAGTGAAAATCAAGTGTTCAAGAGAAGAAGCATCAACATCATAACTTGCTCTAACAATAGAGTCAAAAGGTAACTTCATTCTCTTCCTAGGGAAGTGTTCCATACCTTTCTTGAGAGGAAATTGGTACCTTATATTACCTTCTTTCATATCAATGATGGCACCAACAGTTCGAAGAAAAGGTCTTCCCAAAACAATAGGACAAGATGCATTGCATTCAATATCCATAACAATAAAATCAACGGGACAAGGTTATTGTTTAATAAAAACATCATTAACTCGCCCCAAAGGTTTCTTCATAGCATTATCAGCGAGAAAAACATCCAAATAACAATGTTCCAAAGGTGGCAAATCAAGAATATCATAAAGCTTCTTGGGCAAAACGAAATACTTGCACCAAGATCACACAAGGCATTGCAATCAAAATCATTCACCTTTACCTTAATGATGGGTTCCCAACCATCTTCTAATTTCCTAGGAATAGAAGCTTTAAGTTTCAACTTCTCCTCCCTAGCTTGCAAAAGAGCATTTGTAATATGCTTTGTAAAAGCCAAATTAATAGTGCTAGCATTGGGACTTCTAGCTAATTTTTGCAAGAACATAATAACTTCAGAGATGTTACAATCATCAAAATCAAAATCATTATTGTCAATGGTGGTGGAACCATTGTCTCCAATAGTTTGAAAAATTTCAGCACTTTTATCAGAAAAAGTTTCAGCAGTTTTAGGCAATTTCAAACGCTTTGCAGAAGTAGTAGAGACATTACCAACACCAATAACATTACCATCAATAGTAGGAGGCTTACTAGCATGTGAAACATTAGCATTACTAGTGGTGGTGATAGTACAAACTCTAACTATACTATTCTCTTTTTCAAGTTTTCCTCTTTTTCCCACCTAGCATGCAATTCAGCCAACATCCTAATATTATTATCAATTCGAACTTGGATGGCATTTGCTGTAGCAAATGACTTAGTATCTTTAACTTCATTAGGCATAACTTTCAGTTTTAGAATTTCAACATCATGAGCAAGACTATCAACTTTAGAAGCAAGAACATCAATTTTTTCAAACTTTTCCTCAACAGTTTTATTGAAAGCTTTTTGTGTGCTAATAAATTCTTTAAGCATAGCTTCAAGATCAGAGGACACACTTCTATTGTTGCTGTAGGAATTACCATAAGAATTGCCATAACCATTTGAAGGATAAGGCTTATAATTGTTGCTACCAAAATTATTCCTATAAGCATTGTTGTTGAAGTTGTTGTTTTTAATGAAGTTTACATCAACATGCTCTTCTTGAGCAACCAATGAAGCTAAAGGAACATTATTAGGATCAACATGAGATCTACCATTCACAAGCATAGACATAATAGCATCAATCTTATCACTCAAAGAGGAGGTTTCTTCAACAGAATTTACCTTCTTACCTTGAGGAGCTCTTTCGGTGTGCCATTCGGAATAGTTGATCATCATATCATCAAGTAGCTTTGTTGCTGCACCTAAAGTGATGGACATAAAGGTTCCTCCAGAGGCTGAATCCAATAAGTTCCTTGAGGAAAAATTTAATCCTGCATAAAAGGTTTGGATGATCATCCAAGTAGTCAGTCCATGAGTGGGACAATTCTTCACCAAAGATTTCATTCTTTCCCAAGCTTGAGCAACATGTTCATTATCAAGTTGTTTAAAATTCATAATGCTACTTCTCAAGGATATAATCTTAGCAGGAGGATAATATTTCCCTATGAAAGCATCTTTGCATTTTGTCCAAGAATCAATACTATTTCTAGGCAAAGAAAGCAACCATTCTTTAGCTCTTCCTCTCAAGGAGAAAGGAAAAAGTTTCAGTTTTATAATATCCCCATCCATATCCTTATACTTTTGCATTTCACAAAGTTCAACAAAGTTATTAAGATGGGCAGCAGCATCATCAGTACTAACACCAGAAAATTGCTCTTTCATAACAAGATTTAATAGAGCAGGTTTAATTTCATAAAATTCTGCTTAGAAGCAGGTGGAGCAATAGGAGTGCATATGAAATCATTGTTGTTTGTGCTAGTGAAGTCACACAACTTAGTGTTCTCAGGAGTACTCATTTTGAAAAAAAAAACCGAATTAACAAAAATAACAAGTAACTAATTTTTTTGTGTTTTTGATAAAGAGAGCAAACAAGACTAAATAAAAATAAACTAAGCAAGACAAATAACAAAGTAAAGAGATTGGGTGAGAGACTCCCCTTGCAGAAGCAACGCAATCTCCCAGCAACGGTGCCAGAAAACTTGCTTGATGCGTGTGAAGTGCACGTTGTCAGGAGACCTCAAGTGTAAGGTTTGATGAGTGCGGCGGCAAGTCTTCCCTCAGTATGAAACCAAGGTTTATCGAACCAGTAGGAAATCACGATGTTCTGAAGGTGTCAACGGCGTCAGAAAACTGTGTTGTTGTTGGGGTTGTCGAGTTGCGTCTTGAGCTCCCTGACAACGGTGCCAGAGAACTTGATGGCGTCTTGACGGCTGACGTGGAACCTGCACACAAGACAATCAAACTACTTTGCCCCGACGAGACAGTGAGGGTGTCAACCTCACCGGCTTGCTGAAAACAAAGTATTAAATATATAGTGTGGAAAATGATGTTTGCTTGCAGAAAATGAAAGAGAACAATGATTGCAGTAGGTTGTATTTCAGATGTAAAAGAATGGACCGGGGTCCACAGTTCACTAGTGGTGTCTCTTCAATAAGATAACTAACATGATGGGTAAACAAATTACAGCTGGGCAATTGACAATATTGATAAGTGCATAATATGCATGTGCAAGTTGTACTGTCTACTATGAGATTCATTTGGTCATTACGACAAAGTACACAGACCGCTATCCAGCATGCATCTGTGCCTAAATAGTCCACTTTCCGGTTAGCATCCGCACCCCTTCCAGTATTAAGTTGCAAGTAACAGACAATTGCATTAAGTAAAGTGCATAATGTAAACAACACATTCATCCTTAGACAAAGCATTGCTATTTTACCCCTAGTGGCAACAGCACATCTACAACCTTAGAACTTTCTGTCACTGTCCCAGATTCAATAGAGGCTAAACCCAACTATCTAGCATAAATACTCTCACTTGGAGTTACAAGCATTCACTTGGCCAGAGTTTCAACAAGCAACGGAGAGCATGCAAGATCACAAATGACATAGACATGATAATACAATATTCAACTTGACATAGTATCAATATTCATCGGATCTCATCAAACACAACATGTAGCATTACAATAAGATGATCTTGATCATGATAGGTAGCTCACAAGATCTAAACATGATGACACAAGTGGAGAAGACAACCATCTAGCTACTGCTATGGACCCATAGTCCAGGGATGAACTACTCACACATCACTCCGGAGGCGGGCATGGCGATGTAGAGCCCTCCGGTAATGATTCCCCTCTCTGGCAGCGTGCCGGGAAGAGCTTCAGAACCCTCCCGAGTTAGGGTCGACAACGGCGGTGGCGGCGGATGTATTCTGGAAATATGGCTTGGGTACTTAGGGTTTTCCCGAAAAGACGAATATATAGGCGAAGGGGCAGCGTCGGTGGAGGCCCGAGGGGGCCACACCCCCTGGCGGCGCGGCCAAGGGCCCACCCACGCGAGGAGGGGTGTCGGCACCTCGGTGCCCCCCTTCGTCTCTCCTTCGGACTCCGTGTACGTGCTGGAAAAATAGGGGCTTCCATCTTTGTTTCGTGCTATTCCGAGAATATTCGCAGAACAACTTTTCTGGAACAAAAAACAGCAGAAAACAGGAACTGGCACTTCGGCATCTTGTTAATAGGTTAGTCCCGGAAAATGCATAAAAATGATATAAAGTGTATATAAAACATGTAGCAATTGGTATAATATAAGTATGGAACATCAGAAATTATAGATACGTTGGAGACGTATCAAAGCACACCTCAAAGTCTGAGTAAACAAACGCCACAACGTCATAAAGGAGTCACACACGATGCGCACACCGTCACCTTCACACCGTGGAGAGTGACCCCGGAGTTCATATTAAAGTGCCCTCTAGAGTGGCATTATAGATAAAGAGTAACATCTACTTATTCAACTAGATTACAAAGCTCATGATCACATAAAGATCACACCATGGGAGAGAGAGATAAACCACATAGCTACCGGTAGAGCCCTCAGCCTCGGGTGAGAACTACTCCCTCCTCATCATGAGAGGCAGCAACAACGATGAAGATGGTGGTGGAGTCGATGGAGATGGCTCCGGGGGCACTTCCCCGTCCCGGCAAGGTACCGGAACAGAGACTTCTGTCCCCCGAAACTTGTCGTCGATGGCGGCGGCGCTGCGGAACCCTTGGTGGAATATGACTGATGTTTTTAGGGTTTTCGCCTCGGGGCTCGCTCCCCACATGGCGGCGCGCCAGTGGGCCCACCCGCGCCATGGGGTGGGGACGGCGCCTCGGTGCCCCCCTTCGTCTCTCCTTCGGATTTCGTGAACGTGTCGGAAAAATAGGAACGTGGCATTTTGTTTCGTCCAATTCCGAGGATATTTGCAGAACAGCTTTTCTGAAACAAAAAACAGCAGAAAACAGGAACTAGCAATGTGGCATCTTGTTAATAGGTAAGTCCCATAAAATGCATAAAAATGCCATGAAGTGCGAATAAAACATGTAGCAATTGGTATAATATAAGTATGGAACATAAGAAATTATAGATACGTTGGAGACGTATCACCCATCCTTACACTGCCAGCAAAGTGGCATCTCTGTTTGTGGACCATGTTTACCGGCTGCATAGTTTGCCAGAAACAATCACTTCGGACATAGATCCAGTGTTTACTAGCAGATTTTGGAGGGATTTATTTCAAGCTATTGGTACAGAACTGAAGTTAAGTACAGCTTATCATCCTGCCACAGATGGCCAAACGGAACGCGTGAACCAATGTGTAGAAACATACCTAAGGTGTTTTGTTCACGCCTATCCTAAAAAGTGGAGCAGTTGGATTTCTCTCGCTGAGTACGGGTACAACACCAGCCATCATTCCACACTCAATACTTCTCCATTTCTAGCTCTGTATGGTCATGAACCTCGGCACTAGGGTATTGAAGCTCCGGGCCCTGCTCCAACACCAAACCTACAAGCTTGGATAACAGAGAGGCGAGTGGCACACGACCTCCTGCGTGTGCATCTTCTGAGAGCACAACAACTGATGAAAAAGTATGCAGACCAGAACAGAACATTCAGGGAGTTCAAAGTGGGGGATATGGTGTTTCTCAAATTGCAGCCTTACATTCAGGCATCTGTCGCTCCTCGTGCAAATTACAAGTTGATGTTCAAGTATTATGGACCGTTCTCAGTGCTGCAGCGTGTGAGCGATACTTCTTACAAAATCAAGCTTCCTGAAGGATCAACTGTACATCCAGTTTTCCATGTGTCACTGCTATATCAAAGCTCTCAAATCGGGTACGCCGACATCGACATCTTTACCTGATGATACTGACAGTTTAGCTGTTCCACAGAAAGTGCAAGCAACTCGCTTGCGCAAGAAGGCAAATCAGGCGGTGACACAAAACTTGATCAAGTGGTCTAATAGTGACGAAGCTGCAACAACCTGGGAGGATCGGGAAGAACTTCAAGGGCGTTTCCCGGATGCACTAGCTTGGGGACAAGCAGTTTCTCAAGGAGGAGGGGGTATCAGGGTGTATACACGGCACACACCTGACGAGCAACAAGATCAGGCCACATCCATGCGGCCCAACCGAGTACCCAAGCCCAACCAGAAGTACAACGGCCCAGAGTGGCGTCGCTCACTATATCACGACAAGGACCCAAAGGAGACGGCATCCAGTTGGATCACGGCGGCTTGGCTCTCTCTGTCTGTCTTGTTCTTCTTCTCCCTCAAGTCTCCCCTCTCTCTCGATTTCGAACTCGCATTCTGCGATTTGTATCGGATCCTGTGCTTGTATTCGATAAACCCTAGACCGCACCTTACAGAATTGAACTAAAGTATCACCCCTACAGTTCAGGAGCACAATGACAAAACCACAGAATCAGTTTGGTCAGAGTATATGAGCAACGATCCCATGAAACACATGTGCTTACACTAACACACCACACCAAAGAGTTGCAAGTTGCAACAACCATGGACATGTGAGGAGTGGACGAATAAAAATAATGTGTGCAGCTACCTACCGCTGCCCACGGAAAGTGTTCAATCGCCATCTGATCGCTTGATCTCAACTTGAAAGAAAAATATGATACTAAAAAAATGATATACTACTACAAAGGAAAAAGTAGCGACAAGGGCGAGGGAGATAGAGAATGGCGCTCAGCAAGCATGGAATCTCCAGTCCAGCTGAATAGCTGATTGGATTTCTCTCCACGTGCATGACAAGGCAGCCACTAGAACCCTTCACTGGCATTCTGGCAACATACTGCTCATATACTCCCCCGGAGAACATCGTTGGGATCTCCATGGCCTTCCTTGTGATTTCCCTATTTGATTATCTAGAGATTTAAGTAAAAAAAATTAACTCGCCTTCTTAATTCTTCTTATTCTTCTTCTATTTGACCCAATATTTGTTCTGCGAGTCGTGCTTTCGAAATATGAAAAATGAAGGACTGTACTAACTCGTCATCGGGGAAGAGTTATCCTATCTATCATGTTTAACGAAGAGAGCACGCAAAGTGATAACATGAGGGTTTCTTCGTTTTTACGTACCTTTTTTTTTTCTTTTTCAATAAAAAACCTCGTTAAAATAATACGGAGGTTTTAAATTGAACACGCAAAAGAATAACACATTTTGTCCATTTTATCGAAAGTATGCCAAAAGCGTACCATATCTTTATAGAATGCAAAAAAAGTTACAAGATCATGCCTCAATCGCGTGGACACTCCTTTCCCCAATCAGTTTCTAACATTGTTGGAATTCTTAATATTCTTAGAACAGTAAGGAAGTGACTTCTACAATTTTCCCCTATATTCAGAGATAATGATTGTATAATATATGAGTATATTTTAAATATCTTAATTCCTTACATTAATAAAGCATGAAAATATAGTAGAACTATTTTATGGGGGTATATATTTATGCTTAAGTTTCTCTTTTTTTATCACTTATATACATCTCAATAGATGGTTCTAGCGAATGAGTATTCATATTTTGTTGCCTAAGCATAGTATCTATATCTCAGCTTGGTACTCATTATTGATGTCTTATTTGTCACCACATGACGACACATACGAAAAAGTCATCAAAACCTGTCAACGTGTGAGTTTTGAATAACTAATTGTACTCCCTCTGTCCCAAATTACCCTGCGTTTTGGGTTTAGTCAAAGTCAAACTTTAAACTTTTAACTAAGTATATAAGAAAAAATATCAATATTTATAATGTAAAATAAATATTATTTAAATCATCGTAAAGCATAGAATCATATTATATCCATTTCATATTATAGGTGTTAGTATTTTTCTCTATATGTTTGGTCAAAGTTTAAAAAGATTGACTTTCAGAATACCCAAAACGCAGGGTAATAAAAGACAGAGGGAGTAATTAACATTTATGCATACGCATGTGCCGTACTATCCTTTAGTGTACTGCCTTGCCACGATCAAAATGTCACAACAGTCGTCCGATGCAAGCTCAAGCAGCCACTTTCCCTCTAAAGGCATGCTAGTACTATTGATTCACTGAGAGTAACCAAATCGTTTTACCCGAAGGGATTTTCGGTGAAGGAAAAAAGAATGGAAAAGAGAAAAGTAAAAAACCGGGGAACCATACCTTGGTTCTTGCAATTAGAAATGCCGGCCGTAAATTAGTCAAAAAAGAAATATCGCTACCACACAAAAAGAACATTCAATTGGCAAATACACACTCCCAAATAGAATCAAGCAACTATGATGTTGGTGATTTTGTCCTATCGGTTCTTGAACGGCTTACATGTAAACGAACTAGGATACCATCGTCGACATCGACAAAACTTACTAAGAAAGTTTAGTCAAATGAAATCTTTTGAGGAATATTTGTAGAGATGTCTTACCTTTTTGGAGCAATGAATGAATTTAGTTATCCTTCTATAAAAAGAAAAGAAAGTATTCAGCGGATCATAGATTTGGACGGTACGATTTTATTTCCTCTTTCGTTCCGGATTCTGCTGACATGACCAACCCGTCACCCACTCACCCCACCTAAAAATTCAACCCTAGTAGGCTTACCCCTGCCGCCGCCGTAGCTCGCGCGCGTCGCCGCCACCGCCACCGCCGTCCACGTTCTTCCTCGTCGCGCCCCTTCCGTCTCAGGACTAAGGTGAGGGATCCCGTGTGCAATTTTTGGTCGTTTCCATGCAGCGACTAACGCAGATGTCAGTCTGGGCGCGTCTAGATTCGGCCCCGATTCCAGTTCCCAGTGTGGCGGTGGTAATTCGTGAAAAAATCGCACCTTTCATTGTCTCTGTGCCAACCAGGTCGTAGAAATTAGGATTTAGTTTACTGTTGTACACTGCTAGTATTCGTATTCGTTAACTGGGAGATGCGTTGTACTGAATAACTTCCATGAATTTTTAGAAATGTCTCTCTGGCCATTATTCGAAGTCATAACAGTTACAACCTATCTTTATTCCTGCAGAAGTTTGCGTCCTATGGCGACCCCTGCGTCCGAGGACGGCGCCGCCGAGCAGCCCAAGGAGGAGGACTACGCCGAATTCGAGGCAAGGGTCAAGAGGACCATATACATGGACCAGCTCTCCCCGCAGGTCACCAGCCAGATCATCAAGGCGGCGCTCGCGCAGTGCGCGAACGTCGTCAACACGGAGTTCATCGTGAACTACACCATCCCGTATGATATCCCTACCGCTGCGCTGGTGGAGCTGGACGACGAGTCGCAGGCCAAGGCTGCCATCGATTTGATGAATGATTTTCCTTTCATTATTGGTGGGATGCCCAGGCCTGTCAGGGCTGTCTATGCCAAGCCCGAGATGTTTCGGGACCGGCCTAGGCGGCCTGGCCTCAAGTTTGAGATCAGCTGGGTCAAACAGGGGGATCCGGAGCATGATGGGATGGTTAAACTGAAAAACCTTGCCAAGAGGCAAGATGCAGAGAATATGGCTCTTATCAAGGTAATAGAGTTGTTTATGTACCACTGATGTTATTGTGTCCACTGCTCATAGAAACTGCACACTTTTCTGCTTTAGTTCCCTAGTATCTTTTTGGCATTTGGATGGAGCTTACCTACAACATTTGGGGATTTTGTGCTGCTGCTGCTGCTGCTGTTCTTTAAAACGTGATACTGTTTTGCTTTCAAACTTTGTGTATAATCTTGTTTCCTTTCCTTTCAGACTCAAATGGAAGCGGAGGAGGTGCTGGCGACGGAGCAGCAGGAAACACTCGACGCGAACTACAAGAAGTTTGACATGCTCGAGACCATCATGCAAAACGGGAACATTAAGAACCTCGCCCACCATTACAAGGTCCACATGGCCGAAGACTGATCAGGTCCATCAAACGGCTTCAGAGATTGCAAACCCCAGTGGAAACTAGTTTTCCTCTTGTTCTGGGGCATCAACACATCAATTTGTCATGTTGTGATAGTAATAATCCATCGGCTAGTTCGATGCATCTTTTTGTGTGAAAATAGTAGTTCCATAGTGTGACAGTTGGTATTAATACATTATGAACCGTTGATGGCAAGATTGGTGTAATCTTTCTAAGGTGAGCTCCAAGCTTAATGTGCTATGGAGATGATTCAACCATATATGATAGTATGATACTATCTCCTTAGTTTGAAAAAACCTGCATATGTGAGATGTCGGTGACGTTTTTCAGTCATGTCCTATATTAGTTTCCTGCAGTTTTTTTTGGATAGCTTGAGATGTGTTTGTCGGTCCTGTAGATGTTCTGTTGCTTCAAGTAGCAGGGAATCATGTTTCTGTGTTGTGATCCCTCACAGTATTGGACTCATTGTCATGTCAGTTTTGCAAAACATTGCCATATCTTGTAACAGAGGAAAAGGAAGGAGGCTGCCTGGCTGGCTGGAGAATCTGGGGAGAAATGGCAAGAGAAAGCAAGGAAGGAAACCATTGCAAGCAAGGTTTGTCCTTGCTTACCTCACCTCCCTTTTTGTGTTGTTATCAGTATATCTACCTACCTATATACAACCATATATCGGTTGATCTCCATGCCTAATGCTTGAACTTTTGCATTGTTCTTTTGATTTAGGATTTGCCAGGGAAGGAAACATGGGGAGCAGTGGTGCTCTCTCGCTCTGGCTCTTCTTTGCGTATTCTCAGGTATCCTCCAGTAGTATTTTCCACCACCCCTCACTTTCTGCTAAATTCTCAATAAGATGCTAATTTGTGCATAGGAACCAAACATTTTTGGCATGTACGAAATACAACTTTCATTGATCACTTGCTTTCATTGATAGCAAAATCTAACTTCTTTTCAAAAATTGTGGTGAACACTTGGTTTACCCGTAGCAACGCTCATGTATTGTGCTAGTGATCAGGAATTTGGAAGTCCACTTCTTTCTTTTGTCACAGAACATAAGTGTGTGCTTCTAGGATACCACGTGTCAGGTTTTCTGAGTGTTTGAAATAATGATTATTTGTTTTTCACTATCCATACTTTTCTCCTCTCACTTTCTGCTAAATGATCACGAATATGACGTCACTCCTTTTTTTTGTCACACAACACAAGTGTGTGCTGCTAGGATATTAGATTGTGTCAGATTGTTTGTCTGTTCGTACTGAATCTAAATGGAAACACCTTGTCAGATTTTTTCTTGCTCTCTGTCCCTTCAGACCTAGTTTCATCTGTTGTCAGGTCATACTGAAACACAATTGCCAATAAACCAAAGTACTGGAGCAGTTTATTTAACTAATTACTATCCCCATTCCATGCAAAGAAGGTGATCTGTCCGCGGCGAGTGCCAACAGGTCGAGCTGCACGGTGGGTCTGTCCAGCGGGACTGCCCGTCTGTGGCGCCCCGACCCGACTGCTATACAGTGATGCTGTGTGTCACCAGTTAAGCGATACAACCGGAGGTTACGGGTTTACCAATCCCGGCCAAAATCTTTGGCAGGCGTTGCTCGGAATTGATCATCGGCAACGCAACACCCCGATTGATGCCTTAACACAGGCACAACTATCAATGCATAATAGAGAGATCAAGACTTGTGGAACAACTGGCACATCACAGACTCTACGACTTAAAACATTATAGTTCAACTCTTATAATAGAGAAAGATAGCAAATTTACAACCAGAGGTCACAGACCCAATATTACAACATGCGGAAGGAAATTAAGTTGTTCTAAATAACAAGATCCAAAATATGGCCTAAGAGGCCTACAGATAACATCCAAGCGCCAGATATTCCGAGATGTCCCAAACTGCCACCTGGGAACCCAGACTACTCGTCGACGTCCACAAAGAACCCACCTTCGAGGTCGGTGAAGCTCTCCTCTGAAACAAAACAAACAAGGTTGAGTTCGACGAACTCTGCAAGATTACTAGAGCTACTAGCTCGATGATTGGCTCACAAGGTTTTATGGCTGTTTTGCATAAAACTGATTTTATTTATCAAATCATAACTCCATGGCATCGACTAATCAGAATATTTTCAAAAGAGGGGTAAGAAGTAACTCTTTTCTTTGATCCTTTCTCATCATCAACCACCATCAACAACTGTATCTGTTCTACAAAGGCACCTCTCCGAATCACCCTCGAGGATGTCAACCTTGCATTCTTAAGTATTAAGTAGTACCTTTAGTACTCAGGTTTTAATCATTCCGTTCAAGTTTTCTATGATCTTATCGTCCTTTCCCAAGTCGTCCGTAACCGTGGACACGACTTTTCGAAAAGATTTAACCCTGCAGGGGTGCACTGTGTTTAACCTTCGGTACTGCTCGGCTCATTGCCTACGCTTAGCTCTCTTCCGGGGAAAGCCGGCTGAGTGGGAACGATTACAACATTTACCTTGCTTGAGACTAACCCAGGATCATCAGTGAGGACGGGACAGGTTCCGTGCCTCCAACACCCTGCCCCGTGGCCACTCGTTTTCCTAAACACCACCATCCTCATCTCAGTCTTGGCCACCATCTCAACGCACACGCAAATGGAAGGCCGAACTAGAGCACCCTGGCTAGCCCCGCACAAATTAGTTGGTCGACGAGGGCTCCATATATCCCACCGAATGGAAGCGCGCTCATTCTTGGTTCAAGAGGTAAAGAACTCGCACCTAGGCGGCGAGAGTGAGACAAATGCCTGTCACCACAATTATCCACCATCTTCTGGACAATTCAACATCTGTTCCGAACATGAAATATCCATCGGACGACTAAGCATTTAACTAAGCATGGCTAAGCAACAACATAGCATAGTTAAGTATCTCAGGCCAACAATACAAACCTATGAATAATAGGAGGGAAACAGGTAATGGCATCGGAAACTTAATGCAACTATAGGATACTCTAATCCAATCAAATTGACATTTGGAACCGCATGCAATATTATAGTGGAGAAAATATTTGCGGAAATATAGGATGAGACATGCTCAGAGGGGGGATTACGCTTGCCTTGCTCAACGTGCTGGTAGTACGGATGGTCGGGGTATTGCGGCGTAACCCGGCTGCTTGATCTATCGAGCATAACATCGAAAGAAACAATCAATCACCACACATGCTTTAACAAATGCAATGCGCAAACACATGATGGCATGACATTTTAAATCCCCGAAATGAGGATGATTCAAGCTGTTCAACTTAAACGGACTTCGGATGCGTAAAAGGGCACATCTCGAATACACCGTGGAGTTAAGTAATGTAACATCTTTGCTTGTTGATTTGAATAGATGGAACCCTAATGTTGACTTGCATATGAATGACATGAACATGTGAAGATGCAGGGTTTAGGTGATTAATCATTTTTGTAATTAAATTCCAAAATTGCATTTCAGTTTGGTCGTACTGAGAATTGTTGTAGTACCGACCTACTACCGGGCCAGTACCGCCACAAAACGGCGCGAGTCCAGTACCGAAATGAGCCATTTTGCGGTTGTACCGGGCCTTAGCCGGTACTACCGGCTGGGACAGAAAATCGCCCATTTCTCTGGGCGCGCACGCACATGGCAAGCTACTGCGATTCTACTGCTACGGCACGCGCACGAGACGAACGAGGGCACGGGGAGGTTCACACACTCACCCTCGACGCGTGGGACGGCTCGGCGAAGACGGAGGTAGACGGACGGCGGAGTATTTCCCGCGGCGGCGCTCGGACGGCAGCGAGGAAGAAACGGACGGCGGCGACAATGCGGGCGACCACGGCTCGATTCCTTCGGCGGAGAGGTAGCAGGCGACGCGGCGGAGCTCCCTGCGGTCTTCGATCTGCTCTGCGTGCTCTCAGGCGACGGCGATGCGTGGCGGCGACCTTGGCTAGGTCACGGCCATGGCGTCGGAGGAAAACGGGGAGAGGGGCGAGATATTTCGAGGGGAGAGAGAGAGCACGAGTGCGTGGTGTTCTTATCCACCTCGCGGTGAACAGCGGCGAGCAGGGGTGGCACGGCGGCGAGCTGGTGCGGCGCGAGCAGAGCTCGGTCGCTACAGGAGGAAGAAGAAGAAGCTTTTATGAAAACCCCCTGGCTGAATTTTTCTATTTACAAAGAAGCCCCTTTTCTGTTTCTTTTATATATCCAGTAGCATTTCCCGAATTTTATTGAGGCACTTAGACATTTTATAAAAAATTGAGAAAATTCATGTAGCCTCCCAATATCATGTATAAGCACCAAAAAAATTGGGGTTGCAGAATAAAATGTTTTGAGCAACATTTGTTCATAAGGTTTGGGTATGGCATTTTGGGTTAAAACCAAAATGAATTTACTTTAGAATTTTTAAAGCAAGTGAGAAATATTTATTTTGACCTCTTAGAACTTCCTTGACAAATATGGATTTGCATCTGTATTTGTGTTTGTCAAGATCAACACAATTGAGTTACAAGGATTGCATTTACTTGGTGCCCTTGTTTCCACTTGCTTTAATTTGTTTTCATCACTTGGTTTCAACCTGAACACTAAAAACAAATAATGTCATGATGCATGAATGAAATGCAAAAGTGAAAATTTGGTTCACATTTTAGGTTCACAAACTTGGGGCTGTTACACCGTCAGAGCTGGCCATGAAAGTAAGCGGTCACAGGGTGGCGTGCTGGAGCCCGTGCGACATGTTCAGCACGGATCAGTACTGCAGCTGCAGGCAGTACGTGAACCCCGTGACCTGCCAGCCAATCTTCTGCTCCAAGAAGTTCAAGGCGGCCTGCCCCGCCGCATATAGCTAAACCTACGACGACCCCTCCAGTATCTTCACCCGCGCCCAGTCGCCTGATTACACCATCATCTTTAGCTCCAACAGGTCTGTACTAACACCACCATTTTCCCACTAGCAAATAATTACTGAATGTTGCAAGTTTAATTTGTGCATAATTGGTCATACACGTAACCTTGGAGCGTTTCTCTCCCCCATCTACAGTGTCGGAGAGCGACTTTTGGATCCAGCGGCGCGCTTGCCGTCGATCCGGTTGATTCCCCGCCCACCGGCGTCGCTCCGGCGGCGGGGAGGACGGGGAATCGCCGGATCCGTGTACATAGGTAGTGTAGGTGTGCGTTGCGTCGCTGCCGGAGGCGCCATGGAGGAGGAGGCGGTTCTGGTGGCCCTTTTGCAGGTGGGAGTCTTCCTTTGCGGCGGCGGAGCTCCGTGGAGCTCAGGCGTCGATCTCCTACCGCACCCGTGCTCGCAGCCCTGCGGCGCTGTTGTGCATGGTTTCCCCTTCGCCGCAAGCCGTGGGATGGCGGCTCCGGCGTCGACGCTTTTCGTGCAGAAGGCTGGCGAGGTCCAGATCGACGACGGCGACAACCGTTGGTGTAAGCCCTCTGTGGCCGGCGATCGGCGACTTCCCGTCCGCTCGGGGGTGCTCTTGATCCAAGGCTTGAAGAGCATGAGCGGCGGCGCGCCACCGACGGCGCCGAGGTTGAAGACGAAGTCGAGCTTCTTCAGGGTTTGGACTGTAATTTCTTTCTTTATGTGGACCTTGTTGTAAGTGCTAGATTTTCGTTCAGCCCCCTGTACTCGCAAAAAAAAAATTGTGCATAATTGATGTTTATATTAAACTGTTACTGAATTGGTAGAAAGTTAAGTGAGTCTCTTTGTAAAATTTTGTCCCTGTTGTGTACTGTCCCCTCATCGGCATCTGAATGTTGCAATTACGTCTGAAGACAATCATGCCCATCGAGGGCCATCTCCCTAACCAGGGCCTTGATTTTATAGAGAGATCCACAAATAAATATGTAAAAAGCAAAAACATCGTGTTTTCATGTTTTTGTTCCCTGTTGAGATTACCTTCCGTATCATTCATCATTAACTATTGTTTTGTTCCATATGTATAAAATTAAATTATCAAATTAAGTTTGCAATAGGGGAAAATTTATTGGTTATAAAATTAAGTTATCAAATTAAGTTTGCAATAGGGGAAATATATTGATGCACAAGACTAGGTTGGAGTATAGAAAAGTTTGGGAAGTAGCTTCAAATATAAATATTGGGGTCTTGACGCGAACTTACAAAACTCCGAATGGAGTAAAAAAAAAGTTACTCTTGGGAAACTATCTTTTTAGATTACCGATACAGAAACTGCTAAAGTATGAAATGTCAGCTGGATCCAGTTAACATAGAACAACAACAAATTAGATTCAAATTCGTCGAGATTTTGATCGAGCGAGAGATCAATACAAAGGAGTATGTATCCCATTAATTTGGGAGGCAACATTTGTTTTTTAAGAGAACAGAAAAGTATATATTTCGCCAGCGGGGAAAATATATATTACAACACGCCACACCACCGTCCACCCCTTCGCAACAAGAGATGCGACGCCCACGCTGTCACCCTTCTATGTACAATATTACGACACCACCAACTAGTATCACCTTCGCTCCAAATTGTATCCTTGCCTGCGTCAACAAGATGCCAACACGTCCCTCGCTGCCGCTACACCTCGTCCATGCCCAACACCCAGCCTGGCAACAAAACCTCCTCGCAACAACTCCCAGAAGATGCTGGCCTATACCCGTACCCACTAGAAGAATTAGTTGACTGTATCCTAGGTTGCATCCAAAACAACCCCGCGGGCCTTGCGAAGGCTTGTGAGCAGCAAGTTGGCGCTGGCACATCTGCAACCAGGAGTTCCTTCGCCTCAACTACCCATTGCACCCAGGACATGCATTCCTTGCTTGTGGGTAACAAATGGGTGCAAGACAACTCCGCAAGCTTCGTCTCCACTTTTACCTACCATTTGGACCCAGCTCCATCTTTCGCCGGTACAAGGCACTCGATGCACGACACGATTGCGTCCTATTCCACAAAGAGACATCGCTCATCGTCTGATACCCAATCACCTAGAACAAGCACATAGTGCCCATGCCAATAGACAAGTTGATCATGGACCTCTAAGGCGCGGTGATGCTCTTCACTGAAAAATGTGAACACACGATGTGCTACAGTAGTCCACGACCAGCTTGTCTAGTGGCATGCGCGCTACATGCTTGTTCTTGGTGATTGGGTCCCAGATGACGAGGGACGTTTCGTTATGGAAGAGAGGTACCATGGCATGCGTCGAGGGCCTTATACCTGTGCGGTATAGAGTTGGGCTTAAACTGGGTTGGGATGAAGCTGACGGAGTTGTCCCGTTTGCCACAAAGACAACCAGTGTAGTTGCTGGGGGCAATGCACGGTTGTGGTGGAGGAACTCCTTGCCGTAGATGTGCTCACAAAGGCCTTAGCAAGGTCCACGGGGTTGTTCGGACAGACATGAACTAGGATTTGCCAGGTACCGAATCTTGCAACAGAGCAAAAGGGAGGAGAGGCTGCCTGGCGTGAAATTTCACAAAATTAACCTTTTTATTAAACTTAAGCAAAAAATAACCTTTTTCCGAAACTATTTCGAAATCTGACCCTTTTTCATAGCGCCCTACCACGGGTCGCTACACTCTACGTTATAGCGCCCCGCAACGGGTCGCTATGGTGCTGCCAGCGTGGCACGGCGGGCCCAGAGGACCAAAGGATAGCGACCTGTACCGGGGCGCTATGCTACATACCATAGCGACCTACCGTGGGTCTTTATGCTTTTTGTATTTTTTAAAAGCATGCGAGCACCGTAGTATCGAAATTTGGTGAAGTGAAGAGATACCGTTGTGAGCCGGAATGTTACCCTTTGACGCATAGCGAACCGCGGGGAGGCGCTACACCTCATCTCTGTGATCCATCAATGCTCATGCCATTGCCTCATGTTCTTCAAATAATCACGGGAGCGAGCATCAAATGCCCTAAGAATAACAGTAGAAATCTTGTCCACCCATTCTGATCTGAACCCTTTTAGATGATCTATCTCTTACTGGAGTACACTCTCACCTTCACCAACTAGAGCTAGGTTTTCCGTTTCAAGAAATAACATATCCTCGCACCATTACGTCAATGTGGATTCAGCGTCCCGAGCTGCATTAACGGTCTGTGACACTTTGATCAAAGCATCATCATCAGCCAAAGCAGTTGGCCCCTCTTCTCCTTGACACCTCTGAAACATGAAACCAAGTGATTCTGATATTATGGGTGACGCATAACTCCTAATGAATTCTTCCCTTAGTGGAATGCTAGGAATAAGTCTAGAATGATCAATTAGTAAAGATAAGCCCTGCTGGAGAGCACCAGCTATTGCTGGAGGTTTGTAGTCATCCGATCCATACTCGAGTATTGCTCTTTCAGTTCTCTTAATCCAATTTATCTCGTTCTGCACTGATGCTTTCAGATTATCAAATATCTCTTTCGCCAAGTATGTAGACAAGGCAATAACGATTCCTGAAATTCACTCCTCTCTGCAACTATACCTTATAAGATTGGCCTTATCTACAAGGGGTTGTAGTATCTCATCCATGGAATCAACAAAATCTCTTGTTATCTTATAAGCAAGAGCAAAGACAAATTTAGGATTCTCAACCCATTTTTAGAGTAAAGAAGACGATGAATTTTTTTATACTACGGTGCTATCCCTACGTACAAATTGCTGCGTACAGTAAAGAATAGATCCAATAGCAACATTCCGGCTCACAACGGTATCCCTTCACTTTACCAAATTTCGATACTACGGTGCTCGCATGCTTTTAAAAAATACAAAAAGCATAAAGACCCACGGTAGGTCGCTATGGTATGTAGCATAGCGCCCCGGTACAGGTCGCTATCCTTTGGTCCTCTGGGCCCGCTGTGCCACGCTGGCAGCACCATAGCGACCCGTTGCGGGGCGCTATAACGTAGAGTGTAGCGACCCGTGGTAGGGCGCTATGAAAAAGGGTCAAATTTCGAAATAGTTTCGGAAAAGGGTTATTTTTTGCTTAAGTTTAATAAAAAGGTTAATTTTGTGAAATTTCACCTGCCTGGCTAGCTGGAGAATCTGGGGGAAAATGGCAGGAGGAAGCAAGGAAGGAAGGAATGGCAAGCAACGTATGTCCATGGCTGGCGGGCATATTCTTTCCTGTGTTACTCTAGAAAGATATTTTCTTGTGTTCCCTCTCAGTCTCAGTACATCTATCTACCTATATACATCTATGCATTGGTTAATTTTAATGCACAGTGCTTGAAGTATCCATCTGTTGTTTTTTGCATTGGGATTTGTCAGGGAAAGAAACATGGAGAGGGGTGCTCTGCTTCTGGCTCTGGCTCTTGTTTGCTTCTTCTCAGGTACTCTCCATATTGCTTTATCCTCCTGCTGCTGCTAAATGATCTGGATTTGGAATGTCCCCTCCCTTTTTTGTCACACAACACCACAAGTGCGTGCTCCTAGGACTAGGATTGTGTCAGGTTTTCTGACTGCCAGAATGCTTTGGAACCATCACCACCAATTGGTGTCTATGTTTGTCCCATTTGTAGCACTTCAGATTTCTCTTGCACTCTGCTCCTATAGACTTTTATTTCAGTCCTTGCTTGCAGTAAAGCTCATGGTGCCATTTTCACCACCGCTGATAATCCAAACTACCGGAGCTCTTTATCTACCAAATCCAACGGCTATCCATAAAGGTACAAGCTGCATTGTTAACTGAGAAAATAACGCTCTTTTTATTGTCGTTGCTGCTGTGGCATACAGGTGCGACAAGGTGCGTGGATTCAGCCCGCATGCTCACGATTATCAACCAGTGCAAGACGGACATCTGGCCGGCGGTAACGCCCGGGGAGAGCTTCGACGGCGGCGGGTTCACACTGCACCCTGGCCAGTCCGTCGTCTTCACTGCCCCCGTTGGGTGGTCGGGCCGCGTGTGGGGCCGAACCGGGTGTGACTTTGACTCCGCTGGCAACGGCACGTGTGAGACCGGCGCGTGCGGGACGTCGCTGCAGTGCACATCCTCTGGGGCCACGCCGGTGAGCCTGGCGGAGTTTACGCTGGCGTCGGTGGACTACTATGACGTGAGCCTGGTGGACGGGTTCAACCTGCCGATCGTGGTGGCGCCTGCGGCGAGCGCCAATGGGTCGAGCTGCGTAGTGGCCGGGTGCGACGGCGACCTGCGGCGGGACTGCCCGTCGGAGCTGACCGTGAAGGGCACTCGGGAAATGTGGTAGCATGCCGGAGCGCGTGCGACGTGTTCGGCACTGACCAGTACTGCTGCCGCGGGCAGTATGCCAACCCGGTGACCTGCCAGCCGACCTTCTACTCCAAGAAGTTCAAGGCGGCCTGCCCTGCTGCCTATAGCTACGCCTACGACGACCCCTCCAGTATCTTCACCTGCTCCCAGTCCCCTGACTACACCATCATCTTCTGCTCCAACAGGTCTGTACTGCTACCAACAATTTCTGTCTACCAAATAAATACCAATGTCGCAAAAAAGTTGCACAATTGATGATTATAATCCAAATTGGAACAAACTCCAGACCCTTTGTAAGATTCTGTCCTGCAGTGTACTGTAACCAACCACTAGGTACACAAAGTGCTAGTTCCTGAACTTTTTCCTTCTCTACCGGCATCTGAAATTTATACGAAAATCTGAAGATCTTGTTGTCAAAGAAAGATCCGATTCTTGGCACCATCATATGCAAACTTGTCCAGATATTGAATCTAAAACACAAGACAAAAACCATTATTCCAATCATATAAACTAGCAATTTGATATGCTGTCAATCTGATTTGACTTGTCCGGGTCAGCCTACATGACCGTATTCCTGTCTGAATGACACTTGAGTCTTCCCTTATACTAACACTTTAGTCTGTTACATCCTGTCTTTGTTGGTCTTGTATTCCAGGAAGCAATCGGTGTGCTCGTACCACAATGAGCGGCTCGTTTGCAGCGGCTCCAGCAGAAGCACCTCCGCACTGATACTCCTGATGCTCCTTCTGCTCTCCAGCTTCATGACACTGCAATTAGCACTCCCACGGTGATTAACCAAGGATTAACTGGAGCGCAACCTGACCCTGACGTTTTTTTTTTGCCTTTTTTCTTCCTCTGGGATGAGAAACAGAAAGCACAACTGATTACGCAATGGATTTTATTCTTTGGTTAGACAGCACAAGGTGAATGTTTTGCTTTTGCTCATGTTGTTGCTGTGTAAAGAAGACACCTGTGAACTGTAGCACGAGCGCAGGTGCAGATCAACTCAATGATACTGCACATACTTTGTTGCCCTGTTTTCTTATCAGCCGACCATGGTGTTTCTTCGACGACTGGCTTGTAGTCTCATGATCTGGCCTGAACTAGTGTCAATTATATCATGAGAACCAAATGCATGTCGTGAATGATTTTTATCTTCATCTTTCAGTGTAAAGAAATCACATGTTGATTCTGTTTTATATTATCAGCTGATCTTTATTTCTTGAGGCCACTGACTACTAGTATGTGTTTAGTCAGCCACTCGGCTTTATGCGTATGGCCTCATGATCTGAGGTGAAAAGGCAAATGTAGTAGAATTGTTATCATTGGTAGTGCTGCAATTTCTAGGCCTAGTTAGCTAAAAATTCTGGCGCAAGAATTAAGACGGGTGATGCATGCAGATTACTTTCCAAACTTGCCCCTACTAATCAATTGATTATATCTATCATTACTCCTCAGCACAGACTCCTCGATTCCCGTTCGTGAAATGCACGCAGTCCCTGATTGCTTGGCTCTCCTTAATTCTAGCGCTAGGAATAACTACTGCAGAACTTTACAGGGGCAGTTTAGGAAAGTAACGATCTTTTACAGGCCTGCGCCTTGCTTTGTGGTAAAAATCGCAAAAATATATACGCCCTATCCACAGGAACGGAGGGATACTTGGAAATGCATGTAGAGCAGTTGTTCCTTGGAAGCTAGAATCTCCATTTGCACCAGGAAGTCGGGCATAGGGTGATCTGCTTTGTCGGCGGCCGACTTGAGGGCGGCCTGCGTTCTTGGGGAGTCAGGGTCGAGGGCGTATATATCTTTGCAGCAATCTCTGTTATGAGAAGCAAATGCATGTAGAGCAGTTGTTCCTTGGAAGCTAGAATCTCCATTTGCCAAAAGCTTCGGTAACTGATGATGATACTATCATGTGTTTGTTACTGCAAGTAGAGTTTGATTCAGTGAAGCACGGGTTGCTGCTCTATATGTAAATTAGAAGTGACAGGCCAAAGCTATTTAATTAGTATGATATTTTCAAAGGATAATATACTGCAGGGACGAGCTCTGTTACGATGATTGTCCAGTACTTTCCAGTACTCCTCCTTCAATAATTTCCATCCGTCCGATCTGGTGCTGTAATTATTCGGTTATGATCATGGTAACTTCCCAGACTAACGCACCGTGCACAACGGGCGGTTCGCTGGTAGGTTCTAATTCCCGCGAGGCGATCCTCTGTCCCTTGCCCCGCCCCCGCTGCATGCTGGTTGCCGGAGACGCCGCCGAATCAGATTTCTGCCTCCGCACCAAGGAGCTGGGCCGCACCCGCCTAGCCGCATCACCAAGGAGCTCAGCCGCGTCTACTGCTCGCCCACGAGTTCGCCCGCGTTGCCGAGGAGCCTGCCTCCTCACTACAGGAATGGCAAGGCCGTCGGCACAGGTCTTTTTACCGTCGGCCACCGTCGGCATAAGTCCGTAGGCATAGCCTAGAAACCCGTCGGCACAGTTCTAGTTGTCGACATGCCGTCCGCATATGTTTTCAAAATTATTTTTTGAATTCTTTTATTTTTTAAAATTATTTTTTTATTTTTTTGAATTTCCCATCCTAAAACTGCTCCAGCCCAAGCACGCTTAACTTCTGAGTTCCTTTCAAATTAGCTATCAAATGAGATGTTAGAACTTACTGCTATTAGTATCTTATCGACCTTGTTAACCCATGTGTCATGATGTTACACTTTTTGTTGTTTAAATTTTGAAAATTTATTTGAATGAATAACAATAATTATGTAATAATATTTTGTGAATAAATAACAATAAAATTTATTTTACTTTATTTTCTCCTCTTTACATTAATATGCAATAATTCATATTTTTAAATCCGTAAATCAAAATTTAACAAATAAAATGTCTCAGTCGATTAGAAAAATAAGAGGAATTCAAATATGCAATCCATATGAAGATCCACCCAACTCTTGCAAAGGTTCCCTTCGCTTTTCCCGAATTGGGAGTTTTCACGTATAAGTCCACTAACTTACTAGAGAGAAAGTGAAACCGGTCACACACCAGAGTAGGATCTTGAACATGTACAACATCCAAAACACTTGTATACATATGGTATGTAACCACCTAGATTTCGGTGGGTTTCAGACGCTCCGAAGCCCCGCTTCGGCGAAACCCTAGACCCGCTGGAAAAAAGTCAAAGTTTCTACATACCCTTTGAATGGAGTCAAAAGGGGTAGGCCAGTGGATTTTTTTTACTTGGTTGTGTTAGGTTAGGACATAAGAATATCCAAAACCAGGATCCACAAAACTCTTGCAAAGGCTCCCTCTGTTTCACCCAAAGTGAGAGTTTTCAGGTATAAGTCCACCAACTTACTAGAGAGAAAGTAAACCCGGTGAAGCCGGTCACACACCAGAGTAGGATATTGGACATGTAAAACACCCAAAACACTTGTATACATATGGTATGGAACCACCTAGGTTTTGGTGGGTTTTCGACGCTCTGAAGCCCCGTTTCGGCAAAACCCTAGATCCGCTGGAAAAAAATTCAAAATTTGTGTGTACCCCTTTAACGGAGGCAAAACCGCTGGAAAAAATTCAAAATTTGTGTGTACCCCTTTAACGGAGTTAAAAATTGAAATCCTTTGGCATGGAGTACTTTCATGAGTACTAGTTGCTAGTACAAATGATAAACTTGTGTTTTGAGAAAGTTTACAAAAAACTTCTTCTCAAAAAGGTTAATCATCTATAAACATGTATAAGTTTCGAATCAAATGACCAAGTTATGGTCATCCCCGTGCCATAGTTTGTCATAATGTGTCCATATTTGACAAATAAGCGTGTCTTGGTATGACAAACAATGTTGCAGAACTGAGATTTTTCAAATAAGTTTTATAAATATCATTTTTCATTTTTTAATTGTCAAAAATGACATTTTTGTGAAGCAAGTACTACAAATATGGTGGAAAATGACACCCATCCAGTTATCACACAAAGTAGACCATATTTTATGGACAATCCAGAAATATTAGGATTTTTCTCGTTTTTATCTAGTTTCGCATATTTAAATGACTTTATGCCTATTTTCCGAAAGTAATTGAATTTTGATGTGTGATAGTTTGCTCTAAAATTTTAAATTCATTTTACGATACACCAGTAGTGTTTATATCACAGAACCGTTGATAGTTTTGAAAAAATGCAACCCCTTTTGATGAATAGGCACGGTGGTCATTTTAACCTTTTTCAATAAAATAAAAGAAAGTAAAAAATAGTCAAAAAATGAAATCCTTTGGCATGGATTACTTTAATGTGTACTAGTTGCTAGGATACATGGTAAACTTGAGTTTTCACAAAGTTTGCAATAAATTTCTTCACAAAAAGGTCAATCATCTATAAACATGTATATGTTTCCCTTCAAATGATCAAGTTATGACCATCATCGTGCCATAGTTTGTGATAATGTGTCTATATTTGACACATAGGTGTGTCTTGGTATGGCAAACATGGATACCAAAACAATTTGTTAAAATATTATTATAAATATCATTTTCCATTTTTTAAGTGCCAAAATGACTTTTTTTATTAAGCAAATAGCAAAAAAATGTTGCAAAAATTCATATACATGATGAAAAAGATGATATGGATGTAATATTAGGATTCCTCTCATTTTTATAATCAATTTAGACATCTTATTTGTTAAATTTTGATTTATAGATTTAAAGATATGAATTATTTCATATTAAACGAAAAATAGAAGAAAAAACATAGCTATGCCTACGGCCTTGCCGTCGGCATAGCCTTTTGAACCTGTGCCGACGACTTTGTCGTCGACATAGACCCTGTGCCGACGGTTAAACATATGCCGACGACCGCGTCGATGGACATTTCTCGTCGAAGCCTATGCCGACGGCCCCGACAAAAAGCCGTCGGCATAGTGTCCGGCCGTCGGCATAGCTCGCCATTCCTGTAGTGGCTGCTCGGTGATCATGGACAGCTCGCACTTGCAGTAGCTGCTGCTGTTGCCATCAAAGGGGCCCGAGCTAGTGCTCGGCTGGTTGAGGGTGGCGCCCCGACCCGACTGCTATGCAAGAGATGCTCTGTGTCACTGGTCATGCTACGCAACCGAAGGTTACTGGGGTCACCACTTCCAGGCCGATGCACATCGGCAGGCGTGCTCGGAATTGATCATCGGCACACAACCCCTCGGTTCACGCCATAACACTGGCACAACTATCAATGCATAGTAGAGAGATCAGGACTGCGGAACATCTGGCACATCACAGACTCTACGACTCAAAGCATTATAGTTCAACTCTTATAATAGAGAAAGATAGAAAATATTACAACCAGAGGTCACTGACCCAACAGTACATCAAGCGGAAGCAAATTATGTTGTTCTAACAACAAGATCCAGATATGGCCTAAGAGGCCTACAGATAAACAAGTCCCAGCGCCAGCTGTTCCGAGATGTCCCAAGCTGCCACCTGGGAACCCCAGACTACTCTTCGACGTCCACAAAGAACCCACCTTCGAGGTCGGTGAAGTCCTCCTCTGAAACAAAATAAACAAGGTTGAGTTCGACGAACTCTGCAAGATTACTAGAGCTACTAGCTCGATGATGGGATTTCAGAAGTTTTATGGCTGTTTTGCGTAAAGCTGATTTTATTTACCAAATCATAACTCCATGGCATCGACTAATCAGAACATTTTTAAAAGGGGTAAGAAGTAACTCTTTTCTCTTGACCACCATTCTCATCATCAACCACCACCAACCACTGTACCTATTCCACAAAGGCACCTCCCCGAATCACCCTCGAGGAAGTCAACCTTGCATTCTTAAGTAGTACCTTTAGTACTCAATTTTAATCATTTTGTTCATGTTATTCTATGGTCTCTGAATCCGGCACCAAGTCGTCCATAACCGTGGACACGGCTTTTCGAAAAGATTTACCCTGCAGGGGTGTACAATGTTTACCACGCGTACCGTCCGGCCCATTGCCTGACATTAGCTCTCTTCCTTGGAAAGCCGGCTGGGTGGGAGCGGCGTCGACTTCTCCCTCGTTAAAAACTTTCCAGGATCATCAGTGGCGGTAGGGCAAGTTCAGTGCCAGCACCCTGCCCCGCGGCCACTCATTTTCCTAAACACCACCATCCTCATCCCAGTCCAGACCACCATCTTCACGCACGAGCAAATGGAAGCTCAAACTAGATGACCCTGACTAGCCCCGCCCGAGTTATTTAGTCTATGAGGGTTCCTGCACTACGAATACATAGGCCTCACGCATGGGTGCACGATCGGTCTTGGATCGAAGGAGAGAACTCGCACTTAGGCGGCGAGACAACCCACCACATTCCCCGTGGCCTCTCATCCCCACCATTAAGCATTTTATTACCTGTCACCACAATTTCTCCACAATCATCCACACATTTCAACATCTGTTTCCAACATGATAAACACATCGGACGGCTAAGCATTTAACTAAGCATGGCTAAGAAACATCATAGCACAGTTAAGTACCTCAGGCCAACAATACAAACCTATGGATAATAGGAGGGAAACAGGTAATGGCATCAGAAACTTGATGCAACTATAGGATACTCTAATCCAATAAAATTGACATTTGAAACCGCATGCAATATTATCGTGGAGAAAATATTTGCGTAAAATAGGATAAGACATGTTCAGAGGGGGATTACGCTTGCCATGATCAGCAGGCTGGTAGTACGGGTCGTCAGAGTATTGTGGAAAGACCCCGACTGCTTGATCTATCGATGCATTGAAACACCGGAGAGACAACAATCAATAATCACACAAGAAAAACAGGTGCAATGCACAAACACATGATGGCATGACATTTTAATGCACTTTAATTTAACTAACAAGTTAAATGGGGTGCAAAATAATTATTTCGACAGGAGGAGATAAAGCCCCATATTTAATTTAATGTTTTCCTTACTTCCTACAAAGGTGCAGTACTACAAATGTGTTCAAACATGCATGGAAATGATGTTAATGGATGGTCCATATTGTTCTGAGCATTTTGATATATTATACATATTTTTCTGATAAACCAATATAAAGATATTGAATTTGTAAACTCCATTTCTTTTCTGCCTTTTTCCTTATTTCAATAAAACATCAAATAAACTAATTTAGTTGGAGGTGTGGGTTATACCAATAGATTCCACTTATTTTTCTGAACATTTTGGTATATTACTTGCAATTTTTGGACTAGTATTCGAAAAGATATGAATTTTGCAAGTTTATAACTGAATCTGCCTTTTCTTTTATTTTCCCGAATTTTCTAACCGAAACGTTTTTCACCCATGGCTAGGCTACCCAGTGCCACTGACTGGTGGACCCTAGGGCCACGTAGGCTGCCACGCAAGCGTGGGGGCCCACGGCTAGTTTGACCACGGCGACGTCGCGCGTGGCCGCGGTGATCGCCGGCGGCGCGGCGCACAGATGTGTCGATCTACGGCAATAGGGGATGCACGGATGCGTGTGTTCGACGCGCACGAGTACGGGAGGTCTCGTGGCGGCGCTACGGGCCAAATGTCGCCGGAGACGGCGACTACGGCAACTACGGCGAGCTACGGCGGCTGCGGGATACGGCCCTAGACGGCTACGACGACCTACGACGAACGGAAAGTAGGGAGCAGGTCCAGGTGAAGCACAAGCTCACCCTCGATGCGTGCGTGTGCTCGACGAGGAAGGAGGAGGATTGACGGCGACGGAATCGTCCGCGGGGCACGGCTGCCGGAGAGGAAGAAGACGAGCAAGGCGGCGACGATCCCGGGCTCCCCTCTGCGATTCCTCGTGCGGGGAAGGAGAGGAGGACGCGGCGGTGACAATGGCGGTCTTCGATCTGCTCGGGGCGGCCTGGAACGGCAGCGATGTGCGACGGCGAGCTGGCTAGGGTTCGGCCATGGCTGAAAGAGGGAGAGAGCGAGCGAGGAAAATACCAGGGGAGAGAGAGAGGGCTGCCTCGGGGGTGGTCTTATCCACCTCGCGCGGACAGCGGCGAGCAGGGGAGGGCACGGCGGGGACCTGGCGCGGCTCGAGCAAGCTCGTCGCGCGCGGTCGCTACAGGAAGACGAAGACGGTTTTCTGAAAACCCCCCTAGCTGATTTTTCCATATTACAACTAAGTCCTTTTTTTGTTTTAATTTCAAAAACCAACAGCCTTTTAGGGATTTAATTAGGGCACTTGCACTACTCCAAAAATTATGAAAATATTTGGGGAGGCTCCCCTTAACCTGGAGAAGATCCACAAATTTTGGTGTCTCAAAACAAATTAGTTTGGACAACATTTGTTCATAAAGTTAGATTATGGTAATTTGTTTAATTCAAATTGATTTTTCTTTAGTCATTTGAAAGCAAGTGTGAATTATTATTTGTGAACTCTTGGAACTTCCTTGACAAACATGGATTTGCATTTTTATTTGTGTTTGCCAAGAACAAGCACATTTGGTGTTGCAAGGATTGAATGTAATTAGTGCCATTGTTTCCATTTGTTTTAATTTGTTTTAAAACACTTGGTTTCAACTTGCACTCCACAACATATGATGCCATGATGCATGAATGAAGATGCAAAAGTGAAAATTTGGTTCAAATTTTACAGTACCAAAAGTGGGCTGTTACAATTCTACCCCCCTTACAGGAATCTCGTCCCGAGATTCTAAGATTGCGGAAGGAAGTCAGGAAACTCCTCACGAAGACTAGACTCTCTTTCCCAAGTTGCCTCCTCCTCAGAATGGTGAGACCACTGAACTTTGAAGAACTTGGTGGTCTTGTTTCGAGTCTTCCTTTCTGCTTCATCCAGGATACGTATAGGATGCTCGCGATAAGTGAGATCTGCCTGGATATCCAGCTCCTCATGATTGACTCCATGGATAGGATCTTTGAAACAACGGCGGAGTTGGGATACATGAAACACATCATGCACATCTGGGAAGTTAGCCGGTAACTCCAGTTTATAAGAAAGATCTCTCCGCTTGGCCAGAACAGTGAAAGGGCCAACGTAGCGAGGGGCGAATTTCCCTTTGATACCGAAGCGGCGATCGCCACGAAGGGGAGAGACGCGGAGGTAAGCTTTATCACCAATTTCATAGTGAATCTCCTGATGGTGCTTATCATAGTAGCTCTTCTGCCTAGACTGGGCAATCTTCAGATTCTCTCTTATGATTCTCACCTTCTCCTCAGCTTCATTGATCACATCTGGACCAAAGAGTGCCCTCTCTCCGGTCTCGGACCAATTTAGCGGAGTTCGGCATTTTCTTCCATACAGAACCTCGAATGGGGCCATACCCAGACTAGCTTGATAGCTGTTGTTGTAGGAGAACTCGGCGAAGGGAAGATACTGCTCCAAACATTTACCGAAGGAGATTGCACATGCTCTGAGCATTTCCTCCAGAACTTGGTTCACCCTCTCGGTCTGACCATCAGTTTGGGGATAGAAGGCTATGCTGAAGTTGAGTCGGGTTCCCATGGCTTGTTGGAAACCCGTCCAAAACCTGGAGGTGAACAAACTTCCACGATCAGAGATTATCTTCTTGGGAACCCCGTGGAGTACGATAATCCGGGAAGCATACAGGTCTGCCAGCTTGGCAGCGGTGATGTCAACATGAACAGGGAGGAAGTGAGCCACTTTTGATAGTCGATCAATGATTACCCAAATGGCATCTTTCCCTTAGGAGACTTCGGCAGTCCAGTAATGAAATCCATACCAATTTCATCCCATTTCCACTCTGGAACTGCAATAGGGCGAAGAGTGCCGGCAGGCCTTTGATGTTCAGCTTTTACCCGTCGACAGGTGTCGCATTCAGCAACATACTTGGCGATTTCTCGTTTCATCCGGGTCCACCAGAATTGTGGCCGAAGGTCTTGGTACATTTTGGTACTACCGGGATGGATAGATAGAGGAGTTTCATGAGCTTCTTGGAGTATCAGCTCCCTCAATTCTCGTTTCTTTGGCACTACTAGACGGTCACCAAAATAAACTACTCCGGAGTCATTGACAGAGAAACATTTGGCCTTTCCGCTAGCAATGTTCTCCTTGATTTTCAGAATACCCTTATCACGCTTTTGCGCCTCTTTTATCTGGTCTTCAAGAGTAGACTTGATCTCCAGATTTGCATGGTAGCCAGAGGGAACAATTTCTAAGTTCAAGCGAGAGAACTCCTCATGGAGGGTAGGTTGGGCCTTTTCAATCATCAGATTGTTGCAATAAGACTTCCGACTCAGCGCGTCAGCCACGACGTTTGCCTTGCCAGGTTTGTAGTTCAGGCTCACATTATAGTCAGTAATTAACTCCAACCAACGCCTTTGCCTGAGATTTAAATCCGGCTAGGTGAAGAGGTACTTCAGACTCTTGTGATCCGAGAAAATCTCGCAACGGTTACCAAACAGGTATGGTCTCCATTGTTTCAGAGTATAAACCACAGCGGCAAGTTCTAGATGATGAGTTGGGTAGTTGTGCTCATGCGGCTTCAATTGGCGGGAAGCATATGCCACCACATGGCCTTCTTGCATTAGTACACAACCCAAGCCTTGCAGAGAGGCATCACAGAAGATGACGAAGTCCTTGCTTGTGTCCGGCAGGACAAGCACAGGAGCAGACGTGAGTTTGGCTTTCAGGGTTTTGAAGCTCTCTTCAGCCTTGTCTGTCCATGCGAACTTTGTACCCTTCTTGAGAAGGTCAATCAGAGCCTTGGCTATCTTGGAGAAACCTTCGATGAATCGGCGGTAGTAACCCGCCAACCCGAGAAAGCTATGAATGTCCTTGACTGACATTGGAGTTTTCCAATCCAAAATGGACTGAATTTTGTCGGGAATGACCGCCACACCATTACCGGATATCACATGACCAAGGAAGACAAGATTATCCAACCAGAACTCACACTTGGAGAACTTGGCATAGAGGCGGTGTTCTCGAAGTCTTGTCAGAACCAACCGAAGATGTTCAGCATGCTCTTCATCGGTCTTAGAATAAACCAGGATGTCATCAATATAAATGACGACAAACTTGTCGAGATAATCCATGAAGATGGAGTTCATGAGCCTCATGAAGGTAGCTGGAGCATTGGTGAGACCAAAGGACATGACGGTATACTCATATGGGCCATAGCGAGTAACAAATGCCGTCTTTGGGATATCCTCCTTTCTGATCTTAATCTGATGGTACCCTGACCTCAGATCCATCTTGGAGAATACCGTTGCACCAGCTAACTGATCCAACAGATCATTGATCCGGGGAATAGGATACTTGTTCTTGATTGTCACCGCATTCAACGGTCTATAGTCAGAGACTAGACGAGGCACGGTAGAATCTCTCTTCTTGACAAAGAGTACCGGACAACCCCAAGGTGAACTGCTTGGCTGAATGAACTCCTTCGCTAGCAGCTGATCGATTTTCTCTTTCAACAGAGCCAACTCTTCCACCGGCCTATGGTAGGGCTTCTTGGAAATCGGAGCAGTACCGGGGAGCAGATCTATGATAAACTCCACACTTCGATCAGGTGGCATGCCAGGCAATTCCTCCGGCAACACATCCGGGAAGTCACACACCACGTGTATTTCATGTATTTCAGGAGGGGTTGCACCTTCCATGAAGCATAGGCTGATCTCTGGGGAGTTGGGATTGATGGAGGATGGAGGGCTTGATTGTGCAGCCCAATACTCCGCATGGTTGAGACAATAGCATTAGCGTCTACTCAAGTACACAGATTAGGCACGATAATACTTTGTGTAACAACAAACAAGGGACCAACAAGATGGACTTGGGTCGAAGATCATCATCATGTGGTACTAGCGATAGATGCAAATGGTTAAGAAACCACGATTTAACACACTCTAGTTGGCACAATCCGGGATCTTCTGTTCAAGTCCTTGGGTTAAAACCCAACGAAGGAATAAGTGATCAGTCTCGGTGGGAATAACATTGTTCAAACATCTGAGTTGACATCTGATCGTAACGCATCGGAGTTGATTTTGGATTGCAACGCAGCGGGAGCAACCGGACACATAACACTAAAGATAGAACCCAACCTCGTGATGCTAAAGTTTTGAGGTAACAGAGGAGAAGTAAAACTTTTTAAATCAAATCGAGGTAAGATTGCTCCGAGATTAGAGTGTAACCAGGTAAGGAGTAAAAAGAATCCTAAGATGGTTTTCACAACTCATTTTTAGGTTAAAAATATTTTCACAAACACTAGACTCAACGTCGACCAGTAGAAGGGTTTCCTACAGGCAGTCCTGCTCTGATACCAACTTGTGGCACCCCGACCCGACTGCTATGCAAGAGATGCTATGTGTCACTGGTCATGCTACGCAACCGAAGGTTACTGGGTTACCACTTCCAGGCCGATGCACATCGGCAGGCGTGCTCGGAATTGATCATCAGCACACAACCCCTCGGTTCACGACATAACACGGGCACAACTATCAATGCATAGTAGAGAGATCAAGACTGCGGAACATCTGGCACATCACAGACTCTACGACTCAAAGCATTATAGTTCAACTCTTATAATAGAGAAAGATAGGAAATATTACAACCAGAGGTCACTGTCCCAACAGTACATAAAGCGGAAGCAAATTATGTTGTTCTAACAACAAGATCCAGATATGGCCTAAGAGGCCTACAAATAAACAAGTCCCAGCGCCAGCTGTTCCGAGATGTCCCAAGCTGCCACCTGGGAACCCCAGACTACTCGTCGACGTCCACAAAGAACCCACCTTCGAGGTCGGTGAAGTCCTCCTTTGAAACAAAATAAACAAGGTTGAGTTCGACGAACTCTGCAAGATTACTAGAGCTACTAGCTCGATGATGGGCTTTCAAAGGTTTTATGGCTGTTTTGCGTAAAGCTGATTTTATTTACCAAATCATAACTCCATGGCATCGACTAATCAGAACATTTTTAAAAGGTGTAAGAAGTAACTCTTTTCTCTTGATAACCTTTCTCATCATCAACCACCACCAACCACTGTACCTGTTCCACAAAGGCACCTCCCCGAATCACCCTCGAGGAAGTCAACCTTGCATTCTTAAGTAGTACCTTTAGTACTCAATTTTAATCATTCCGTTCATGTTATTCTATGGTCTCTGAATCCGGCACCAAGTCGTCCATAACCGCGGACACGGCTTTTCGAAAAGATTTACCCTGCAGGGGTGTACAATGTTTACCACGCGTACCGTCCGACCCATTGCCTGACATTAGCTCTCTTCCTTGGAAAGCCGGCTGGGTGGGAGCGGCGTCGACTTCTCCCTCGTTAAAAACTTTCCAGGATCATCAGTGGCGGTTGGGCAAGTTTAGTGCCTCCAACACCCTGCCCCGCGGCCACTCATTTTCCTAAACACCACCATCCTCATCCCAGTCCAGACCACCATCTTCACGCATGCGCAAATGGAAGCTCAAACTAGAGGACCCTGGCTAGCCCCACCCGAGTTATTTAGTCTATGAGGGTTCCTGCACTGCGAATACATAGGCCTCACGCATGGGTGCACGATCGGTCTTGGCTCGAAGGGGAGAACTCGCACTTAGGTGGCGAGAACGAGACAACCCACCACATTCCCCGTGGCCTCTCATCACCACCTTTAAGCATTTTATTACCTGTCACCACAATTTCTCCACCATCATACGCACATTTCAACATCTGTTTCCAACATGATAAACACATCGGACGGCTAAGCATTTAACTAAGCATGACTAAGCAACAACATAGCACAGTTAAGTACCTCAGGCCAACAATACAAACCTATGGATAATAGGAGGTAAACATGTAATGGCATCAGAAACTTAATGCAACTATAGGATACTCTAATCCAATAAAATTGACATTTGGAACCGCATGCAATATTATAGTGGAGAAAATATTTGCGGAAAATAGGATAAGACATGTTCAGAGGGGGGGATTACGCTTACCTTGATCAGCAGGCTGGTAGTACGGGTCATCAGGGTATTGTGGAGAGACCCCGACTGCTTGATCTATCGATGCATCGAAACACCGGAGAGACAACAATCAATAATCACACAAGCAAAACAGGTGCAATGCACAAACACATGATGGCATGACATTTTAATGCACTGAAATTTAACTAACAAGTTAAATGGGGTGCAAAATAATTATTTCGACAAGAGGAGATAAAGCCCCATATTTAATTTAATGTTTTCCTTACTTCCTACAAAGGTGCAGTACTACAAATGTGTTCAAACATGCATGGAAATGATTTTAATGGATGGTCCATATTGTTCTGAGCATTTTGATACATTATACACATTTTTCTGATAAACCAATAAAAAGATATTGAATTTGTAAACTCCATTTCTTTTCTGCCTTTTTCCTTAATTCAATAAAACATCAAATAAACTAATTTAGTTGGAGGTGTGGGTTATACCAATAGATTCCACTTATTTTTCTGAACATTTTGGTATATTACTTGCAATTTTTGGACATGTATTCGAAAAGATATGAATTTTGCAAGTTTATAACTGAATCTGCCTTTTCTTTTATTTTCCAGAATTTTCTAACCGAAACGTTTTTCACCCACGGCTAGGCTACCCAGTGCCCCTGACTGGTGGACCCCAGGGCCACGTAGGCTGCCACGCAAGCATGGGGGCCCACGGCTAGTTTGACCACGGCGACGTCGCGCGTGGCCGCGGTGATTGCCGGCGGCGCGGCGCACGGATGCGTCGATCTACGGCGCTAGGGGACGCACGGATGCGCGGGTTCGACGCACACGAGTACGGGAGGTCTCGTGGCGGCGCTATGGGCCACATGGTCGCCGGAGACGGCGAGTACGGCAACTACGGCGAGCTATGGCGGCTACGGGATACGGCCCTAGATGGCTACGACGACCTACGGCGAACGGAAAGCAGGGAGCAGGTCCAGAGAAGCACAAGCTCACCCTCGACGCGTGCGTGTGCTCGGCGAGGAAGGAGGAGGCTTGACGGCGACGGAATCGTCCGCGGGGCGCGGCTGCCGGAGAGGAAGAAGACGAGCAAGGCGGCGACGATCCCGGGCTCCCCTCTGCGATTCCTCGTGCGGGGAAGGAGAGGAGGACGCGGCGGTGACAATGGCGGTCTTCGATCTGCTCGGGGCGGCCTGGAATGGCGGCGATGTGCGACGGCGAGCTGGCTAGGGTTCGGCCATGGCTGAAAGAGGGAGAGAGAGCGAGCGTGGAAAATATCGGGGGAGAGAGAGAGGGCTGCCTCGAGGGTGGTCTTATCCACCTCGCGCGGACAGCAGCGAGCAGGGGAGGGCACGGCGGGGACCTGGCAAGGCTCGAGCAAGCTCGTCGCGCGCGGTCGCTACAGGAAGACGAAGACGGTTTTCGGAAAACCCCCCTGGCTGATTTTTCCATATTACGACTAAGTCCTTTTTTTGTTTTAATTTCAAAAACCAGTAGCTTTTTAGGGATTTAATTATGGCACTTGCACTGCTCCAAAAATTATGAAAATATTTGGGGAGGCTCCCCTTAACCTGGAGAAGCTCCACAAATTTTGGTGTCTCAAAACAAATTAGTTTGGACAAAATTTGTTCATAAAGTTAGATTATGGTAATTTGTTTAATTCAAATTGATTTTTCTTTAGTCATTTGAAAGCAAGTGTGAATTATTATTTGTGAACTCTTGGAACTTCCTTGACAAACATGGATTTGCATTTGTATTTGTGTTTGCCAAGAACAAGCACATTTGGAGTTGCAAGGATTGAATGTAATTAGTGCCATTGTTTCCATTTGTTTTAATTTGTTTTAAAACACTTGGTTTCAACTTGCACTCCACAACATATGATGCCATGATGCATGAATGAAGATGCAAAAGTGAAAATTTGGTTCAAATTTTACAGTACCAAAAGTGGGCTGTTACATTGAGCCCTTGCAGCGTCCTCTGCGTCATCGCTCACTATCCATCCCTCTCCACCTTGCCGTAGTCGTCCTGTTCGCCGATAAAGGACACGCGAATTTCAATGGACGATACCACCCGGCCGATACCTAGACTCATCTTGTCCTCCCCACGGTTCTCCAGCGCCAGGCGACCATGGCGCAGCAGCCTCCGGCGCGAAGCGGTTGGCAGACGCTCTTATGTTGCCCTCCAGGAACGAAATGGTGAACGGCGAGCTCCACGCGTCGTTGTTCCCGCCTCAGCGACCGCCCCTGAGTTCGGCCGCGCGTGTGGTGCAGGTTGGACAGATGCGGCCGTGCGAGTCGCGCGTGCCACAGCAATGTGACCCCGCTGTTGCCTCCATGGTGCAGTGGTGGGCGAGCGCGTTGCCGAAGCGGTCGACAAAAGGATTTTTTCCGGGAGAGGTCGGGTCGTCTTCGTCTGTGTGTGTGAGAAGAGTGAGACGAGAGAAACTGACACGTGGGCCCCTATTCAAAATTGTCTACCCAACCTGTTTATTTTAATCAATATTTTTTGCACTAGTAAGTCAGTACTTTTCAGGACTTTCCAGTACTTCATTTGTAGTACTCCTTAGTATTCCCAATTTTCTCAACCATTGGATCGACTTATCCGATGGTTCCTAAAATCGCCAACCATTGTAAAACTTGTAACTGCAGGGAAACATGCAAATCAAGGAGGAAACTCAATAAGATTGGTGAGGATCAGAGATCGAGGCCATGGAGGGTGAGTGAAAAGGATTTGTCATGTCAGCAAGATTATCTCTGTTTTGTACAGTAAGCAGAACGAGGCCACGGCCCACGATGGGGCTGTCGAGGCACTGGTCGTCGTTCAGGCTGCAGATGCTGTCGGGTGCTACACGTGCCACATGGTGATGGAACACCTTTCAGCTTGGCAACCTCATACTGTCAACCTGAATTTCTGATTTGACCTGAAAGTTGTGCAAATTTGTTGTCCATTTACATTAAAGTTCTGCCAAAGAAACTCTAGTGTCTTGCTGACCATTTGTCTTGTTCATTGTATCTAGGAAGTATTCGGTGTGCTCGTACCACACCGCTCATTTTCAGCAGAAGCGTCTCTGATGCTCCTGATGCTACTCTGCTCTCCAAGCTGAAGAACAACCTGACCTGATCCTGATTTTATTTGCCTTTTTTTCCTCTGAGAAAATAAAAGTACAGCTGATAATCGTTGCAATGTCATTCCATGTGGGTGTTATTCTTCTTGTTAGTAAGCATGAGTAGACCAACAAAGAAAGATTAGCCTTGGAATGGTGGAAGCAGCGGCAGCCAAGAAACCCACTAGCCAGCAGGAGGAAGAAGAGGCTAATGGGAACACCAATAACCAGATTCACTCAGACTATTCTTCATCTTCACTGGTTTCGTCGTCCTCGCCTGATCTGTCGCAACTGAAGCAGACGAGGTCCATCTCTAGCACGCCATCAGCGCTGCTGGATTTGACGCTGTGCAGGATGTACTCCGCACGGTCTGGATACACAATCCTCCTCGCCTTACGCACGCCATAGTAGCATCGGCCTATGGTTAACCCCACCATGATTATTATTCAGTATAACAGATAGAAAAAACCTTCATATACATATACACTACAGGAATAGCCACCTGTGCCGACGGCCGCAGCCCGTCGGCAAAGGACTCAATGCCGTCGGCACACACCTATGCCGACGGCCACCGTCGGCACATGGTGGTCGGCATAGGGCCCCGTAGGCACAGGCCACCTGGCCGTCGGCACAGAAGAAAACCGTCGGCACAGCTTTTTCCGACGGCCAGAGACGCACCGTCGGCACCTACTTTGTCGGCACAGCAGCGGGTGGGGCCCACATTGGTCGGGCGAGGAGGTCTGTGCCGACGGCAGTGCCGTCGGCAGAGGTACGCCCAGATTTTTTTTCCAGCGGCTCGTTTTTTGCAGCAAAAATAGCAGAAAAAATAATCAAAAATCACGACAAATTCACAACAAACAAGATCACACAATGGCTCCATATATCATCAAGTAGATACACACATAGGACCATCATCAAGTAGATACATACATAGCTAGATGTCTAGACGTCCAAAGCCCTACATCTATTGCGCCGACGGCGACGGGGTGAACCCCATATCTCCCCGGCTGATAATAGGTGAGCGTCGGATCGGCGCAGCAGAAGCACCGGAAGAAGGCGAAGCACCAGGAGAAGCTGAAGAACCGGGAGAAGGACCACCAGAAGCGCTTTCCTTGCCCTGTCTCATATTGTTCAATCAACTGCATTGAGAAAGAGAAAACAAGTAAGCATCAAGACATAATAAAATGTAGACACTAAGCATAAAGACATATGCAATGAAGAAGCATGTCGAAAAATAAATACTAAAGAATAAAAGACATAATAACATGTAGATACCAAGCATAAAGACGTAATGCAATTAAGAAGCATGTTGGAAAATAATTACTAAAGCATAAAGACATTATAGACCGTCACCTATCGTCATCACTCTCCTCATCAGGGTGTTGGTTCTCATTCTCACTATCACTATCACTATCACGTGAGTAGTAGGGCGGAAGCTCATCGCCAGGCTCGTCATCGTCGTCATTTTCCGCATGAAACTTCGAGAGCACATCTATGTCCTTCAGATCCACCACTGACTCACCACGAGTGTGTGCATTGTTCTCGAGGTCCTCGAGACCACCTATTTGTAAGTCAAAGTGCCCGAAGTCCTCTTGCTCTTGATAGAAAATTCCCTCGTATGTTTTAGGGTCAATGTTGTTGTAATCGTCGTCGGAGGGCCTGGGTAGCTTACCATGTGGGGATACCCGGAACACGACTTCCCAGCCCTTGAGGTTCTCTTTCTGGCATGGGTAGGGCAAATAATAAACTTGCTTGGCTTGGTGAGCCACAATATAGACATCGGCTCCGGTATAGGTGGTTGAAGGCTTAACTTCAACTAACCCAATGGAAGGCTCACTTCTCTGTCCACCATGTGGTCCAGTGCATGGGTCGAACCAGTGGCACTTGAACACAACGAGCTTGAGTTCTATGTTCGTACGATTGAACGTCAGCTCGTATACGTTTTGTAACCTTCCGTAGTAATCTACGTAATTGGCTCCATCGGCTCCTCTGGATCCTTTGGTGAAGACCCCAGTATTTACAGTTTTTGCTCCAGGACGATTATTCTGGTGATACTCTGTATGGAAGCGGAACCCATTCACATCATACTTCTCATACTTAATGACGGTACGGTTAAATCCTTGGGAAACACATCTCAGCTCATTTGTCATCTCAACGTTGGGATCAGCTCCCTACAAGTACGGTTCAAATTGTTTTGTGCATTAGTTACGTGTAATAAGAGGGACAAGTCACATATTGCAAGGTAAGAGGGACACGTTAGAAATTACTTTTCCCATGAACCAAGACACAAATTTTTTTCCTCCGTGAGCACCCTCTTTCAGAAGAGTGTCCAGCTCCGCGGGATCGGGATCCACCGTTCCCAACCAGTATTCATCTTGGAATTGTCTAAAAGGAGAAAATACGTATTAGACCGAAACTGAGTTACTAGTTGCAAAGTAATTTGTTCACCATTTACCTCATGAAATCGAGTACTTCCGTCATGTTTATAAGCACATAGAGCATTATGCAATCCTTCTCTTCCTTGGTCAATTTACATTTTTCACCGGCACCGGCCTTGCCACCGGGACATTGGAAGAGGAGGAGCTTGGGGTCATTCTTGGGCTCGTCGACATTGTACCGAGTGACCGGGTTATGCATAGTGGCAACTTCATCGGGAAAGTACGTTGTCACGGCGTCTGCCATCTCCTTGAGTATTGTTGCCTCAGCTATGCATGCTTCAATCCTAGCTTTGTTTCCAGTTATGTTTCGAATGTACTTAAACTCTCTCTCAATACAAAACTGCCAACGAAACTGCACCGGTCCACCCAAGAGTGCCTCGTTCGCGAGATGCACAACGAGATGTGCCATCGGAACAAAGAAGCCTGGCGGAAAGATCATCTCTAACTTGCATAGCAACTCCGGCACAAGATCACGCAGCTTCGCAATAATCAGGGGACATATCTGTTTCGCACAGAGCGTGCGGAAGAAATGGCTCAACTCCGCAAGCACTCGCCAGATACTATCGGGGAGATACCCTCGAAGCATCACCGGCATCAACCGCTCAATCCATATGTGATAGTCGTGACTCTTGAGCCCAGTGACTTTTCCTGTAAGAAGATTGACTCCATTACTTATATTGGAACAGTAACCATCAGGGAACATCACGGCGATGTTTTTGAGCCACTTGAATGCCTCCTTCTTTTGGATATTATCAAGGCAGTAGTCGGCATTTGGCTTAAACCAATTTTTTTGACGAGGGTTAGGAGGCTTCATGTGTAATCTCTCCCTATCACAGAGCTTCTGAACATCAACTCTAGCCTTCACATTGTCCTTTGTCTTCTTAGGAATGTTCAGGACTGTGTGAAAGATCATCTCTCCAACATTCTTTTCGGTGTGCATCACATCGATGTTATGGGGAAGTTCGAGGTCCTTGTAATACTCTAGCTGCGTTAAGCCTGCCACATGAGTCCAGTTGTGCGTTACACCATATCCCTCAAATCGTGAGGTCCCACAGCAGGCACGAGAGCACTTAGCTCGGCATCAACTTTTGCACCATCGAACTTCGGTATCGCTTTTTCTTCACGCACAACTACGCCCTTCGTGAAGTTTTTTTGGTCTTCTCGATAAGGATGCCTTCCTTCGAGGAACTGTCGATGCTTGTCAAACGCGACATACTTGCGACCTGACTTTAGCCAAAGGAACTCAAGTTGGTTCCTGCACACTGGGCATGGCCATTTACCAGCTGTACACCATCCGCAGAATAGGGCATACCCGGGTAGGTCGTGCATGGAATAGTGGAACCAAATTTTCATCGAGAAGTTTTTCTTTGATGCTCGGTCGTATGTCCACGTCCCATTGTGCCATGAGTGGTGCAAATCATCCACAAGCGGTTGCATGTAGACACTCAAATTCTTCCCCGGGTATTCGGGCCCTGGAATGATCAGCGACAGAAACATGTGCTTCCTTTGCATTAGTACCCCAGGAGGGAGATTGAGCGGAATAACAAACACGGGCCAGCAGCTGTATGACGCAGTCGACATCCCAAATGGATTGAACCCATCTGTTGCTATTGCAATTCTGACATTCCGAGCATCTGCTGAATTAAGGGGGTGTTTCAAGTCGAAGTTCTTCCATGCCTCACCATCAGATGGATGTCCCATCTTTTCCCGTCCTAACTCGTCGACGTATCTCTTCCCTTTCCTGTGCCAAGTCATTTGTTTGGCAGACTCCTCGGACATGAAAAGCCGCTGCATTCTTTTTATGAATGAGAGGTACCGAAGAACCTTCACAGGGATTTTTCCCTGCGTCTTCCGACCATCAGGCAGCGTTTTCTCCTCATACCTAGAGGCCCCACAAAGGCTACAGTACTTGTCATTCGCATATTGTTTCCGGAACAACAGGCATCCTTTTGGACAACAATGAATCTTTTCATAATCCATGCTGAGCGATCCCAATAGTTTCTTCGTCTCGTGCATGGATTTTGGCAGACAATGCCCTTTGGGCAACATGTTACCAGATGTTGTCAGATTAGCTTCAAAGCCTGCACGGGTGGTGGAGAACTGACACTTGTCACTTAGTAGTTGAGCTACGGCATCGAGCTGAGAAACGTTTGCACCCTCGTATAGAGGCTTCGTAGCCGAGGCCATCGTCTCATAGAAAGCCTTCGCGGTTGGCTCTGGTTCCTCCGGTTCATCCGGTGCCTCCGGTTCACCCGGTTCCTCCTGTTCCTCCTGTGGAGGTGGCGAATCCGGCATGTAAGCAGCATGGTGATCATCTAGCATGTTTCTCAACCCATCGTACTCATTGCCATCGATCCGCTGCCGCATCACCCCAACTCTGAGACGTTCGTACTGATCAAATTTGACATGCGTGACGTAGTTAGGCGTATACCCATACAACCAAAGATGTTTAGTCATATCTTCCTTTCCTTGACGGTCACGATTCTTGCAATGAGTGCAAGGGCACCTTCCACGAACTCCTTTTGCCTTTGAACCACGCCCTAACTCCTTCACTAATATATTGGTCTTCATCTCCCACTCCTCTGTTCTTTTAATCTTATCGACACGGCCAGTGTACATCCACCCATTATCAGCCATCCTCTGCTTTATTGGGAGCGAAACAAGCACGCAGTCTTTTAATATGCACCAAGTAATAATAAAATGATTTAGTGTCACCAGATTAATTACGGTCAAATTTTAATCTTTACATCATGCAAGGGTTCACCTACACTTCTAATAGGAGGGCCTATCCCGCCCGAGTACGTGTAGATCGAGCCGTGTTCCATGTTCTACCCCGACCCGAGACGGAATTTCGGCAGCACCTCCCCGCTGTTCTTCAGAATACACGTCTCGAGCTTGTCAAGCCGAGAGGGTGTGCATCCGAAGAACAACAGGGAGGTGCTGCCGAAATTACGTCTCAGGAAGGGGTAGAACATGGAACACGACCCGATCTACACGTACTCGGACTGTCCAACAGGACAACCCGGAAGTGTTACGGTTATAAATATGCAAAGATGGACAATCCTGCATATTTATAAATTTGTAACCCTTCCGGATGGGATCTGACTCGGGTTACGCGACTGACTTGGTGATCTAGACCAAAATAAACCTATGCAGCAAGAGAGGCGAAAGATTTATACCCTCGAAGCGTGATCGGTGGCCGGAGAAGGTCGAGGACGTGCTCCGGAAGAGGGCGACAAAACAAAGGGCACCGAGGCGGCCCCTCCTCAGCTGGAGAAGCCGCGACGACGCGCGGGACCGACGGTGCTGGCTGGCGGGAAGCTACGTCATCTAAAAAGTACAAACAATCGAAATATATAAGCAAATATCCCTCCATTTTACCTAATAATTAAACATAAAACAGAATAAACCACAGAACGATGTAACCATATTAGCTAAACATAACACATATAGACAAGTAGCACAATAATACATAGGTAGCATGTATGATAAGTCTAGCAGTACAACAGGTAGCAAGATAAGTCTAGTAGTACGACAGGTAGGATGATAGACATCCTAAACTCGACTCGCGCCGGTGTCAGTGGCGTCGTCCAAGCGGTCCCAACAAGAGGACAGGCTGCTGCTAGAGTCCTCGCCCTGCTGCTGCGTGCCGGAGGGGCCGGCCTCGCCCTGCCCGCGCTGCTGCCGGCTCTCGCTGAAAACCTGGTACTGGACCGCCATCACCTGGGGATCAAGGAGGAGATCCTTGACCAAGGGGTCATCCTCCTCGCGCTGGTGGCGCGCCCTGAGCAGCCTCTCTGCCTGCCGGTGCTCCCTCTCCTCGGCCTTCGTCGCGATCCTCATGCCATCTGGCGCTAACATATGCGCCACGCTCCGCTCATCCTCAAAGTTGAGGATCGCTCTCGCCCCAAAGTGCTGGACCGCCGCGCAGTCGTAGGCGCGGGCCGCCTGCCACGGGCACCTGAAAGTACCAAGCTGGATCTTCCTGTGATCCACTGTGATCTGAGCTGCCCAAGTCGGGATCTTCGTGGGTCTCCGATGAACACCACGAAACTTTCGCTCCGGCTCCGACATGATACTTAGTTAAGTAAAAGCATTTGATACACGGGTTAGTCATATATGAAATGAATATATAAAAACACTAACACCTATTTTCCTTCTATGATTGTCAACAACATTTTATTTGCTACATCTATCCCTAAATCATTTTGTTATTTTCTATTTTCTACCACTAAATTTCCATCTATAATTTCTATTGTGCTATTTTCTAATTTCTACCACTAATTTTCCATCTATTTTCCTCTTTTCTACCACTAATTTTCCTAAAATCCTACTCCTAAAATCACTAAATCTAAAATACACAGAAAATAGGGGAGGGCGGGAGCACCTGGCGGTGCGGAGGGTACCTGCGGCGAGGAGGGTAGCACGTCGAGGGGAGCGGCGAGGTTGCGGGGCCGGTGCGGCCAGAGGGGAGCACGGCGGAGGCGGGGCGAGTGGCGGCGGGGGTCGGGTAGGGGCTGGCGGCGGGGGGGTAGGGGCTGGCGGGTGGAGGGGGCGGGGTTGCCGGCTAGCGGGTGGAGGGGCGGGGTTGGCGGCGGGGGTGGGTAAGGGCTGGCGGCGGGGCTGGGTAGGGGCGGGTGGCGGGGATGGCGGCTGGCGGGTGGAGGGGGCGGGTTGGCGGCGGGGCTGGGTAGGGGCGGGTGGCGGCGGGGTCGTGGCTGGCCGGAGCAGGGCGGCGGGGGAGCGGGGCAGCCGCGGAGCGGGTAGTCGCCGAAGAAATGCGGATGGGTGGTCGAGGAGCTGTGGCGGGATAAGGATAAGGTGTAGGACATATGCCGACGGCTTTGCCGTCGGCATAGGCTTTTCCTTTTTTTTTTTTTTCACTTACATCATCTTTTTTAATGTATTTATTTATTACTCTAAATTAATTTTAATAAGTTCAATATATTTTTATTCATTTTTACTTTAATATGTTCAATATGTTCCGACGCTCGGGGCCCCGCTACCCCCTTGACCGAAGCCGAGAGGGGGTAGGTCGGTGATGCCGGTGATGCCGATCACACAGCGGAGTGGGATATTTCATATCTCAAACACCCAACACACTTGTATACATATGGTATGGCAACACCTAGGTTTGGGTGGGATTCCGACGCTCCGGGGCCCGCTTCAGCGAAACCCTAGACCCGCTGGAAATAAGTCAAAGTTCCCGTCTACCCCCTTGACCGGAGCCGAGAGGGGGTAGGCCAGTCGATTTACAAGATTGCCCCCGTTTCGTCCGAAGTGCGAGTTTTCACCTCTAAGTGCAGAAACTCACTAGAGAGAAAGTGTGTCGATGAAGCCGGTCACACCTAGGAGTAGGATATTGCACATTTACAACACACAACACACTTGTATACATATGGTATGGCACAACCTAGGTTTTGGTGGGGTTCCGACGCTCCGGGGCCCCGCTTCGGCGAAACCCTGAATCCGCTGGAAAAACCCTAACGTTTTCGTCTACCCCCCTAGACGTGCGTCGAAAGGGGGTAGGCCAGTGGACTTTTTTGCCTGGTTGTGTTAGGTTAGGCCGTAGGCACATGGGAAACCAACTTTTATCACAAGTTTTTACAAGATTGCCCCCGTTTCGTCCGAAGTGCGAGTTTTCACCTCTAAGTGCAGAAACTCACTAGAGAGAAAGTGAAGTCGATGAAGCCGGTCACACCTAGGAGTAGGATATTGCACATTTACAACACACAACACACTTGTATACATATGGTATGGCACAACCTAGGTTTTGGTGGGGTTCCGACGCTCCGGGGCCCCGCTTCAGCGAAACCCTGAATCCGTTGGAAAACCCTAACGTTTTCGTCTACCCCCCTAGACGTGCGTCGAAAGGGGGTAGGCCAGTGGACTTTTTTGCCTGGTTGTGTTAGGTTAGGCCGTAGGCACATGGGAAACCAACTTTTATCACAAGTTTTTACAAGATTGCCCCCGTTTCGTCCGAAGTGCGAGTTTTCACCTCTAAGTGCAGAAACTCACTAGAGAGAAAGTGAAGTCGATGAAGCCGGTCACACCTAGGAGTAGGATATTGCACATTTACAACACACAACACACTTGTATACATATGGTATGGCACAACTATGTTTTGGTGGGGTTCCGACGCTCTGGGGCCCCGCTTCGGCGAAACCCTGAATCCGCTGGAAAAACCCTAACGTTTTCGTCTACCCCCCTAGACGTGCGTCGAAAGGGGGTAGGCCAGTGGACTTTTTTGCTTGGTTGTGTTAGGTTAGGCCGTAGGCACATGGGAAACCAACTTTTATCACAAGTTTTTACAAGATTGCCCCCGTTTCGTCCGAAGTGCGAGTTTTCACCTCTAAGTGCAGAAACTCACTAGAGAGAAAGTGAAGTCGATGAAGCCGGTCACACCTAGGAGTAGATTCTTGGACATTTACAACACACAACACACTTATATACATATGGTATGGCACAACCTAGGTTTTGGTGGGGTTCCGACACTCCGGGGCCCCGCTTCGGCGAAACTCTGAATCCGCTGGAAAACCCTAACGTTTTCGTCTACCCCCCTAGACGTGCGTCGAAAGGGGGTAGGCCAGTGGACTTTTTTGCCTGTTGTGTTAGGTTAGGCCGTAGGCACATGGTAAACCAACTTTTATCACAAGTTTTTACAAGATTGCCCCCGTTTCGTCCGAAGTGCGAGTTTTCACCTCTAAGTGCAGAAACTCACTAGAGAGAAAGTGAAGTCGATGAAGCCGGTCACACCTAGGAGTAGATTCTTGGACATTTACAACACACAACACACTTGTATACATATGGTATGGCACAACCTAGGTTTTGGTGGGGTTCCGATGCTCCGGGGCCCCGCTTCGGCGAAACCCTGAATCCGCTGGAAAAACCCTAACGTTTTCGTCTACCTCCCTAGACGTGCGTCGAAAGGGGTAGCCCAGTGGTCTTTTTTGCCTGGTTGTGTTAGGTTAGGCCGTAGGCACATGGGAAACCAACTTTTATCACAAGTTTTTACAAGATTGCCCCCGTTTCGTCCGAAGTGCGAGTTTTCACCTCTAAGTGCAGAAACTCACTAGAGAGAAAGTGAAGCCGGTGATGTCGGTCACACCTAGGAGTAGATTCTTGGACATTTACAACACACAACACACTTGTATACATATGGTATGGCACAACCTAGGTTTTGGTGGGGTTCCGACGCTCCGGGGCCCGCTTCGGCGAAACCCTGAATCCGCTGGAAAAACCGTAACGTTTTCGTCTACCCCCATAGACGTGCGTCGAAAGGGGGTAGCCCAGTGGACTTTTTTGCCTGGTTGTGTTAGGTTAGGCCATAGGAACATCAGAAACCAAAGTCTACCCCAAATCGACACAAGATTCCATCCGGTTCGCCCGAAAACATACAACACACTTGTATGCAACTTTCGGTTGCGGCCTTGCCGAAAACATACAACTTTCGGTTGCGGCCTTTCCTTTGACGATGGCATGAAATCATCGTCATCATCGCTGTCTACTACCCAGAGACAGGAACGACTGTACGAATCACGGTCAGCTTGAGTTTGGCTCACAAGCACTGGAAGGAAACACACGATCCGTGTGCTTCTGCCTGATCCAAGGGCTCACAAGCGCTCGAAAGAAACACACCGATGATCCAACGGCTCACAAGCACTGGAAGGAAACACACGATCCGTGTGCTTCTGCCTGATCCAAGGGCTCACAAGCGCTCGAAAGAAACACACCGCTGATCCAACGGCTCACAAGGACTGGAAGGAAACACACGATCCGTGTGCTTCTTCCTGATCCAACGGGTCAGCAGCGCCAGAAAGAAATACACAACGCCTATAAATAGGCCACTCCTCAGACATGTTACTCACTCACACAAAACAATCCAGCGTCAGTCGGAGAGGCATCTTTGGGCAACCAGCGGCAAGACGTCTCTGATGATCTGCGACCGTTCCAAACGGTTGCAGATCATCCGATATGTTTTGCCGGACGGTTGTAGATCATCAGAGACGTCTTACCGCTGCTTGGATCGAAGTGGCGCTCAAACACAAAACATTCGGGTTCCCTATCTATGCCCGACACTGAATGCAACGACATTCGACCGTGAATCAGTGTCGGGCTGTAGCTAGGAGAAACCGTGTGTTTTGTTTCCCAGGTTACAAATAGTGGGGAATTATATAAAGGGCCAGTGGCAGACCCCAGATTTGCTATCAGTGGCCTTGTCCACGCCTCTCGACGACCTCTCCGCGCCCGTGGCCTCCGCCGGCGCCCCTCCACGCCTCTGTGGACCTCCCCTAGTCCGTCCCCATGCCAGTGTACGGTACCTTTCTCCCTGATCCCCTCCTCCCTCTGTAGGTTGCATGTACCTTAGGTGTTTGATCAAATTCCCCACTATTGGTTTCAGATCTCGGGCATATACGTCGGCGATGGCCGCGGCCGGACACCCGTTGGACAATAATGGCCCTGTGCGGGATTGGGCTCCGCCGGGCTGGCACTGGGAGTTATCTTCCGGAACGCGTAGCTTGGTAAGAAATCCGGGCGAAGTCGCCGACCGGATCTTGTTTGGTGGAGGTCGCGTGGGCCAGGGAGCTTCTAGAGGGAGCCGGCCCCCGAGGAGGAGGTACGTCGCCGTATAAGGGAGGAGGATGCGCACGTCCGTCGCTACATGCATCTGTTGGATACGATGTATACTAATACCTGGCAGGCAATGCAAAGGAATCCTTATCATGTGAGTATTTACCCTGTGATGGTTCCTACTCTTTGGGTGAGGAGCGCTCCCCGTGATGCACCCCGCAGCCTAGTACGAGGCAGAAGTTAGTTAAATAAAAATGGCATGAGGACGATCGATCCAGCTGTAACCGGAGATTAAATAAAGATGTAACCGTCATACTTTTTGCATATTAATTTGATCTATGTTTCTTTTTGCATAGAGTATTTTTATGTGTACTTGTTGCTATGTGAAATGATGAACTTGATTTTCGACAAAAGTTTTACAAACATTCTTCACAAAAAACACTTGTATACATATGGTATGGAACAAGCTAGATTTTGGTGGGGTTCCGACGCTCCGGTATAGACAATTATTCGCGACGTTATTTTATGTGGGTGGAAACCGCTATTCGGCGAAGCTATGTACATAGAATATGAATAAAACATATTAAACTTAATTGAGAGTAATAAATAGATACATAAAAAATAAGATTAGGGTAAAAATGTTAAAAAATGGTAGAGACCTTGGCCGTCGGCACAGATCGCCGTCGACGTCACCTTAACCTCTGTGCCGACGGCTTCCTGTGTCCCGACAGGTGCCGTCGGGATAGAACATCTGTGCTGACGGGCCTTGTGGGCGGCTGATCCTCGTAGGCCGTCGGCACAGGTTATGGCCGTCGGCACAGTTCGCCATTCCTGTAGTGATAAACGAATTCAGATTATTCTGCTTTGATGGAACAAGCAAGGACTTACTAGCATATGGATAGGGTATAGGGTGACAGAAATTGGGCTTTGGCTCATTCCCGGACGACCAGAATTCAGCAAAGAAGAGCGTCTTCTGCAGCCGCAAACCACAAGTAGCCATAAAATTAACGTTGTAGCACATGCGTGCCCTGCGGTAGGGGCCTATTCCGCTTTTCTCCACACCACATATAAAGTCGAGAGTATATTTTGGTTCCTACAACAAGCAAGGGATCAGTAGGATGTGTCAAAATGAAATGAAGATACGGTAAATATTAATTTGTAGGTCGAAAACAACCTACCGTCAAATGTTGTGTCGCGTATTCCTTTAGCAACATTTCAATCTTTGAACGGATCCAGGTCTTCAACTCCACGAACGCCTCTACACAAGGTTTGGGAACCTGTGTCGCTAGTATTGGTGTTTGAGCCCTGGAGCTGCTGCTGCTCAAACCATGTCCAGAATGGAAGCTATCTCATGGATGGGCAACACAGTGCCACTAGTTCGAGCCTGGGTCATCATGGAGAAGAGTTTGTTTCGCTCAACGGGCATCAGCAGCAGCTGTTGGTGCAGTTCACCCAGCTCAAGGGGCAAAGGGTGTCCAGCGGCCATGGCCGCCTCGTGAAATGGGTTCCTCCGTGTCGATGATGATGATGATATCATGTTAACAATGTCGCATTTTGCACTGCATAGGTTCTCGAGAGCACAAGCCTCCATTGAGAATTGGGGGTCCGCGAATGTGGCCATCTTGGTAAGGCCCCTGAGGGAATGAAGCTCGGTGCGGATCAGAGAGAGGGGGTCGAAGATGTCGCGATCAGACTCGGAAAGAGGGCAGCAGCCATGTTTGTTGTACCAGATGGAGTTGACGATGATGTTGGAGACAGGGTCCATGGAGCCGTAGCAGTGTCCGGCCATGAGGATGCTGCGCATGAGGGAGCCTGAGGCTGGTGTGGGCAGCAACGTGAACGCTGTGACGTAGATGTCGTGTATCATACCTTGGAGGTAGACTGCAGGTAATCGCAGCATGTCATCACCACCGCATGGGGTCTTCTTCAAAGCATGACCATGTGCTGCTTCCTTTGGCAAGAAAGATTGTAGCTTGGCCTTGGCAGCGATGTCGTCAATATGCCGCAGGGACGTGATGCGATGAGCAACCGGCGAATAGTGGTGGTGGTGGTGGTGGTGATGGTGCTATCATCTGAAGAGACATTGACGGAAGTCGTGGCGGCGGCGATTTGGCCATCATCACCACCATCACCATCATAGGGGCGTTGCAATAGACGGTGGATGGCTCTAACATTCTTAGAGGTGAGACGATGATCACCTGAAAGTTTCTTCTTGAGAAGGGCAAAGCCATCATGGGTGTAGTAGAGCCGGATCGCCATTAGCTGCACCAGGATGTCGGGCATAGGGTGATCTGCTTTGTCGGCGGCCGACTTGAGGGCGGCCTGCGTTCTTGGGGAGTCAGGGTCGAGGGCGTGAGGGTGCTGATAGAGATCGTGCTGGACGAGCATGACGGCGAGAGGGAGATCGGCTCCGGCCCAGTAGAGGTATCGGATGGCCTGTTGGTCGGTGAGGCAGCCGAAGTAGGCGAGGAGGAAGTGGACGAGGGCGCCACTTGATTGGCTTGCCATCAGGCTGCAAGCGTAGTCAGTTCCGTCGAAAGCTTCTTTTCTTCTTTTGGACCTCCTCTTCTTCCTCTTAGCGGCGGGTGCCGCGTTGGTGCTTTTGCGGAGGATGGCGAGGGTGTTGAGGATGATGTTTGAGATGGGATCGAGGAGTCCGAGGCACGAGCCGGCGCCGTTGATGAGGAGGCGGTGGAAGTCCGGCATGGCGTCGCTCTTGCAGGGCAGCCGGTCGAACGCCTCCTTGTAGAAGCCAAGGATGAGCCTGTCGACGGCTCGGTGCAAAACATGGACGGGGAGGAGCAAATCATGGTGGTGGCGACAGTGTAAGCACGAGATGACGCCCCTCGTCGGAAGGGGACCAGAAGACGCCATCAGCGATCTATCCTGCAGGCGGCGGCGCGTACGTACGGGCGGCGGAGCTGTTGATTTTGGGGTTTAGGAAACCGATCATACATTTGGACGGTACGTATTTCTTTCCTCTTCCGCGCCGGATTCTCCGGACATAGGAAACCCAAAACTCCCAATAGATACAACCCTGGACCTAGGCATACCCTACAGCCGCCGCCGCCGCCGCCGCCGCAGGTCACCCCTCCTTCTCTCGCCGCCATCACCGTCCACGTTCTTCCTCGACGCCGCAGCTCAGCCTTCCGTCTCAGGACTCAGGTGAGGATTCACCGTGTGGGCATCCACTCTTCAATCTGTGATAGCGTGAATGTGATGGATAATAAATCCATCCGTTAGATCGATGCATCTTCTGTGTAAAATAGTGATGATTACATAGTGTAAGAGTTGGTATTGATACATTATCATTGGTTGATGGTAATCTTGGTGTGAACAATCTATTGACGAGATGGTGCCGTTGTTCAGTCATGTCCTATATTAGTTTCCTGACGTTTTTGTGGCTAGCTTGAAATATGTTTGTCGATCCGATCCTGAAGATGTCTTGTTTCTTCAGGAGATAATCTTGTTTCTGCCTTGCGATCCCTCCGAGCAATGGACTATTGTCATGTCCCTCTGTTCTTGGAACAGAGGAAAAGGGAGAGGCCGCCTGGCTGGCTCGAGAATGGGGAGGAGGGCTGCTCTGCTTCTTTGCGTATTCTCAGGTGTCCTGGAGATTCCATCACTTCTCACTTTCTGCTAAATTCACAGTGAGATGCTAATTTGGGGATAGGAATCAAACATTTTTAGTGTGTGAGAAAGGCATCACACTTGCATTCAATGATAGCAAAATCTAACTTGTTTTAATAATTGTGGCGAGCACATGGTCTACCCATAGGAACACTCGGGCATTGTGCTAGTTATCAGGAATTTGAAAGTCCACTTCTTTCTTTTATCACACAGCATGGGTCTGTCAGTCTGTGCTGATAGGATACTACGTGTTAGGTTATCTGAGTTCAAGAATGCTCTGGAATCATCACTATGTATTATCCATTTTGTCAATATTTTTCTCCTCTCACTTTCTGCTAAATGATCAGGAATATGAACGTCCTTTTTTTGTCACACAACACAAGTGTGTGCTGCTATGATATTAGATTGTGTCGGATTTTTTTGTCTGTTCATACTACTGAATCTAAATGGAACCACCCTCTTTCAACTCATTTATAGCTTTTCAGAAGTTTCTTTCTTTCTGTCCCTTTAGAACTAGTTTCAGGTCATATTGAAACATAATTTCCGATAAATCAAAATACTGGTGCAGTTTATTTAAAAAACTACTATCGCTAATCCATGAAGATGTAAAGATGATCAAAATTCTGCAGTTAAATTTTTGAACTAAATTCTGCAGTTAACTGAAATAAAGATCTTTTTTAATTGTTGCTGTGACATGGCAGGTGTGACGAGGCAGCCCGACCTTCGCTGGCACTATTACGCATCCACGCGCAACACCTAGCCTGGTAACCTAGTTGCAATAACTCCAAGGACATGATGTCGAATACCCATACCCGCCAGAAGAATTGGTTGACCACATCTAGTTTGCGTCTGAACGAACCACCCCGCGTGCCTTGCCAAGGATTGTGTGAACAACAAGGTTTGGCTTTAGCACATCTGCAACTAGGAGTTCCTTCGCCGCAACTACGCATTGCACCCAGGACATGTGTTCCTTGTGGGAAACACATGGCAGCAGGAAAACTCAGCCAGGTTCGTCTCCACTTTCACGTACCATTTGGAGCGCAGCTCCATCCTGCGCCAATACAAAGCCCTCGACGCATGCCACGAATGCGTCTTATTCCACAACGGAACACCGCTCGTCATCCGGGACCCGATCACCGAAAAGAAGCACATACTGCCCATGCCACTAGACAAGCTGATCATGGACCACTAGGGCACAGTGATGATCTTTATTGAAAAAGGTGAACATGCCATGTGCTCCAGTGATCCACGATCAGCTTGTCGAGCGGCATGCGCGCTCCGTGCTTCTTCTTGGTAATCGTGTCCCAGATCATGAGAGACGTTTCGTTGTGGAAGAGGATGCGGGCATGGCGTGCGTCGAGTGCCTTGTACGGTGCGTGATAGAGTTTGTCTTGAAATGGTAGGTCTGGTGACTGGGATGTAGCTGGCGGAGTTGTTCTGTTTCCCACACAAAACCAAGTAATGCAGAAGCTAAGTGCAATGCACGATTGTGGTGGAGGAACTCCTGGCCGGAGATGTGCCGACGCCTAAAGTTGTTGCTCACACAGGCCTTTGCAAGTCCCGTGTGTGGTCATTCGGACAGACACGATGTTGTTGGTCACTTCTTCCGCCAGGTATGGATATCCTGCGGTGAGTTATTTTGAGGAGGTACTGTTGTTAGGCTAGGTGTTGCGCATGCGCGCATGGACGAGGCATAGCGGCATCGAGGCGAGGGCTACAACAGGGACTAACTAGGATGATAGTTGTTGGCTGCGTGGTGGCATACTGTTAACGTCAGCGAGGGCTACGATGTGTAGCGAAGGTGATAGTAGTTGGTGGCGTGATACCATTGTGCCGAAAAGTGTGAAGGCGTGTTGGTCGCATCTTAAGTTGCGAAGGGTAGACATCAGCATGGCGTGTTGTAACGTTGTGGTCCCGTTGGTAAGAATATATGTCTTGAGGGCCGCTTATTGAGGAGGGAGTCGTTGACTCTGCGCTTATAGGTTTATTTTTCTCTTTTCTTAAAAATAAGATAGATACTACACCCCATCAAGAGTCTCGATGATTTTGAATTTAAATCTTGCTAGTCTAGGCATCCACTTGATTTCTTCTACCTTAGCGGTTTCTCTTAATGATCATACTTGCCCTAGGGTCAACCCAAAACCGTGACCACAACCACCAGGCTTTTATTTTTCAATGGCATTAGGATTTTTGTAAGTTCAGGACAAGACCCAACATGTTCTTTAAAGCTATAAACCAGATTTTTCTATGTTCCACTCTAGTCTAGGGACCAATATATGTTCCTAATTTCAAAATTAATTTGATGGTTTGATTTTAGAAATATGGAACAATACAAAGCCAACCAACGCATGTGATGGGTGCAATGCGCGGTTGCCGCAGAGGAACTCTGTGCTGGAGATGTGTCGTCGCCAGAACTTGCTGCTCACACAAGCCTTCCCAATGTCCGCGGGGTTGTCCGGACGGACGCTGACTATGATGTTGTCAATCACTTCTTCCGGCAGATATGGGTATTCCGCCAACATCTCCTATGAGTTGTTGCGAGGATGCGTTGTTGCTCGGATAGGTCAGTATTTTGCGTGGACGAGTTGTAGTGACAACGAGCCGAGGACTACAATGTGGACTGATTAGGATGATAGGTGGGGGTTGCGTGCTAACATCCTGTTGACGCAGGCGATGGTTATGACGTGGAAGCATGGTGATAGTAGGTTGCGGCATGGTACCATTGTGCCAAGAAGGGTTAGGGCATGGTGGTCACATCTCCTGTTGAAAGGGGTGGACAACACCATGACGTGTTGTAACATTTTGGCCTCGTTTGTGAGAATATATGTTTGAGGGCCACTGATTAGGGAGAGGCCGTTTGCTGAGTACTCATATCTTTGTTTTTTCTTTTCTTAATTCTTAAAAGACAGAGAGATGCTAAGTCCCAAACTTGTGGGATTCATGCCCGTATGTGCTGATCTACTGCTCGTAAAAGAGTCTCAACGATTCACCTGCTTTATTCTCCCTTATCAGTTCCTCTAGTGATCATCTAAAAAAAGTTACTTTCCATACGGTCAACCCAAAACCGTGATCAGAACCACGAGTTTTTTCGATGGCACTAGGATTTTTGTTTGTTTATATATCAAGAACACAACATTGTGTGTGAATCTAGAACTTAAACTTTTTTATATTCACTCTAGTCTAGTGGCCCAATATATTTTTCCCAATTTCAAACTTAATTTGATTTTATAAATATGTAAGAAAACATTAACCTGTAATGATATGGAAGGTGACCCAACAGGAAAACAAATACGATTCTTGAAACAATCATGTCCACCAAGGGCCATCTGCCAAGCCGTCAGATTGAATCTAAAACACAAAACAACCCATTGCAACCATATATGCTAGCAATTTCTCATATGTTCGTGCCAGCTTACTTGACAGCTCTCTGAATGACACTTCAATCTCTTACTAACTGTTTGTATTGTACATTCTATTGTTCTAGGAAGCAATCAGTGTGCTCGTACCACAACGAGCGGCTCGTTTGCAGCGGCTCCAGCAGAAGCACCTCCGCACTGACGCTCCTGATCGATGATGATGCTCTCCAGCATCACGGCATATTCCAATTTGCACTTCCAGTGTGATTAGTTAAGGTTGAACTGAGAAGAGCAACCTCACCTGACCCTGATGTATTTTATCTTTTTGGCTTTTTTCTTCCTCTAAGATGAGAAACAGAAAGTTGAGTTGTTTACCTCTGTACTGTCACTCCAATCTAGATGCTATTCTTGGGATATATAAACAGATAAGGTAACTGATTGTTTTTCTCTCCCTGCTTTAGTAATTATCTGTTCTGCTGCGAGGGGAGACAACAACAGCTGCTGCAGCAAACATTACTTGACATGACTCCCAGTGAAAGCCTGGATCCTTGAGTGCACCTTATAACGTTAGCATTTTCCCGCTGGCTCTCATCTTGACACGTGAAGAAATACAATGTTAGTTCTAGCATGAGTGCAGGTGCAGACTGACTGAATAATATGCTACAGATACTGATGTTCTGTTTTTTTCCCTTTATTATAAGCTGATCTTTATTTCTTCAAGCCACTGACTGATGTTATACTTATATGGGCATGGCCTACGGATCTTACCTGAAGAACCAAATGCAGCAAGACATTTGTCATTAGTTTTTTCTGCTATTTCTAGTAGCCAATTACTGATTCCATGTAGAGAAGTTGTTCACTGGAAGCTGGAACCTCCAGTTTCCAAAGCTAAATGGTGATACTGTCATGTGCTTGTTATTGCAAGTATAGTTTGATTCAGGGAAGCGCAGGATACTGATGTGTATGTAAAATTTCAAAATTGTTATAACAGGCCAAAAACTATTTAACCAGTGTGATCGTTTCAATTTCTTTACATGTTTTTTCTTAGAAATGTAGTAGAGTGGGCAGATGGATCTGCTGGTATTAAGGAGCAAATTGGAGAATGACGTCGTATGTACAGCTGTTTCGTTGGAGAATAGTTATGGGGAGAGGGCTACATTGAGGAGGCTGGGACAATGCAGTCCTGGAGACTGAGTGAAAAAGAACTTGTGAGGTCAGCAAATTGTTGAATCCCTGTTCATGTGGCATTCTCACTGATCACTGCGTTCCTAGCTAGTCACGCATGAATACCACAAGATCAAGATCGACTAAGATAATAACTGGAATAAGGATTTGCACGATGGAAGCAAAGCATGAGAGAAGGATTGATGTGAGGAGATGAATTCTCAAGGTAAGGATTCATGTAGAAGAATTTTGCAAATTAAACATGATTATGAGGTTGCAACGTAACAGTAAAATTTAGGACGGGATGGTGGTCCTTTTGCTTCTGGATCGTGCCGGCGCACTCTTGTAGCGCGGCATGCGGCGTGGTTTCAACGTGTTGTTCCCTCTACCTGCTCTGTTTGCCCCGCAGGTTGCACTAGTAGGGAAACCCCTACCGCTGGCGATTTTTTTAGCCTACCACTGGCGAATTCGGTTTCGCCAGTACAAATTGGCCAGTGGTAGTTGCTACCGCTGGCCGTCCCCATGTCGCCAGTGGTACGAAACTGTACCGTTGGCGAACACGGCTCCCGACCGCCAGCGGTAGGTCCGCGCAGCGCTGGCGGTGCGCACGACCGCTAGCGGTACGTCCTCCGCGCGCCAGCGGTTCATATGCGTGGGAGGACCTTGACCGCCAGCGGTAGCTTACAGGTTCGCCAACGCTATTTTTTATATTTTTTATTGCAACAGTATATATATGACGTATATACAGATATATGAGCAGTATATACAGATACAGGAAGTATAAACAACTCAAATAGAACATTGAGAAACACAAATAATAGATAAAAGACCAAATTAAATAGTAGGTTCATCACACATATGCATTACAAACGGAACACTTAGACAAAGTATCCAAATTTAGACAAAGTACCCAAATGCTTCGAGAGTCGCTAGTTTAGGTAGTGTCATCTAAACCACAATTTTATACAAGAGAATGACAATAACGATGAGTAAGAAGGGAATCACGACGAAGTTGGACTTCATCCGGTTCTTCCTCTCTTCCACAAAAAGGTGATGCAAGTATCTAGCTTCTGTCTCCGCTTTACTGTCGTAAATGTTATGGTTGTTCACGATGATGTTGGACTTCATCGGTTCTTGTTTTCTTCCTCAAGTAGATGGTTGGAATACCTAGCTTCCGCCTCCGCTTTAGTCTTGTAGCTTTTGTGGCTGTTGTCTTTTAACTCGTTCACTTGCTTTTCACAGTCTTCCCACTCTTCATGGACTCCAGGAACACGACCTTTGTACACCACGTACCACTTCCCCATTTCTACGTACACAAGACACATATAAAAGTATAAGTCAAATAAGAGTTATAAGAAAAAGATTTGTGTACATAAGACAGAAGAAAGATTAAAGCAAACAAAAAATTAACTAAGGATGCATGCATCTAACGAGTTGTGTACATAAGACAGGATAAAGATTAGTTCCTCGATCACCTTCTCTCCGGTATCTACGGAAACGGTTCACGACCATTTAACGAGTTGAATGGCCTGTGATCACCCGAACGGCTTAAGTGCCTTTCTATATCGGCATTAGATGGTTGTTGAAAGCCATAGCAAAATTGCCCATCTTCATGTAGGACGTCACACATGATGATTCACGCGATCATGTTCTGAATGTATCGGAACTCAGCTCTGATAACATAATCGGTGGAGTCCTTTAGTCTATCGACCCATACGTTGAAATCACGACAAACAAATTGGCCTCGTCGTTGATACTTTAAAAACCACCTCATTTGATAGAGGAGGTACCACGACTCCATGCAACTACTTGAATCCTGCTTGATGCAGGGGAAATACGTTCTATGCGCGAATCTAAACCTTCCATCATCTGTCTTTCCTGTTATTAAAATCGGGCCACCCTTCATGGCGTAGCCGTTGAGAGCATTATTCAGAACAATCTTGATGTTGGTGTAGTCCCGCTTAGACTCCGCCCTGTCTTCATGGCGATCCCCGCTATCGAGATACAAGGCAGCCAAGCGTTCCATGTCCAAGTGGATTAGGGTGCCGTGTTTGTTTCTGCGCAAGAAATCACCATTGTAGACACAAATTCAACGATGGAAATCTATGGAAGCATGTTATGACAGGTAGGCATGACTTACTCGGGAAAATAAGGCAAGAGAAATGAGCACTTCCTCGAAGCATTGTCGAGGAAGAGCTTTTGGAGATAACGCGTCGCGGATTTCCTACCCTCAAGGTTGTTCACGAACATTTCTTGCAGGTAGTAGGGGTCAACCATCAAGATGCCGGGGGTATCCTCCATTTTGATTTGGTGCGCCATTTCGAGTGCAACAAGACGGACTATGGATGGGTGGAGCGGAAGCATATGGAACATTGCGAAGATATCATCAAATCTCACAAAGAGCAGGTCTGCGCCATCTTCCCTGACAAATCCCAACCCTTCTGGTACCTTTGCAACGAAAAGCGGATATGTTGGATGTTCTTGTTCGAGAAGTTTCGTGTCCATAACAAGAACAACCTCATGTAGGTCCAACAAATGTCCTCTCAACTTTTCGACACAATCCGCCGGCATGATCAATTTACCCAAGTGATGCATCTTATGCCAATTCTTGATGGGTATCATGTCCACAAACCGTGAATCAGTCCCCTTCTCCGGTCGGTTGGCGAAGTCCTCCAATTTTTGTTTCTTGTTGTATCTTTTTCGTGCCTTCTTAGGCTTGTTCACCGGCGCATCTTCTGGCGTCTCTTGATTTGGCAAGATAGGCACCAAATTGGTGATAGAGTCGCCACACCCGTAGCCGATCATGGGGGGAGGCCCTACTTGGCCTCCCTTCATCCAAGTCCCAACAAACTCACAGATGGTAGGAAACATGGATTTGAAGGTATTTGTGAGTTTGTTCTCGATGAACGCCTTCATCGGATCCTCGCCTTCTATATAAGAACCCCCGGCCTCGTCGTTATCAGCCATGTTCAAACTAGCGAGAAAAGTCGAACTTAGTTTAATAGGAAAAATTCACTTAATTAAGTACTAAGATAGCCATGAGTCCAACTTTGCCGGAATGTCCGTTCCGGCAAATTCGGGCAATCCATATGTCCTGTTTTAGCAAAGGCATGCCAAAACTCACGAAAAATTTCGGCATGACCTTTGCTAAAAAAGGACATATGGAGTACCCGAATTTGCCGGAACGGAAGTTAATTGACGTTCCGACAATCTCAAGGGCCTCATAGGGTACCTGCAAGCATTTCACAAAAATATCCACAACAATCTCCGGCCGACATCTCCACGACACGATGGTCACAGCACAAATAACCACGACACGATGGTCGTGGTAGCACATAACAGGATGCTCATCTCCACGACACGGTGTTCATAAATAACCACGACACCATGCACTAACCTAACACTAACCTAGCAACTAACATAGAAACTAACCTAGCACTAACCTAACACTAAACCTAGCACTAACCTAACATAAAATTTGCATGTACTAACTTAACACTAACCTAGCAGGCGAGGGGTGGCAGGGGAGGTACCTCGGGCAGGGGAGGGGCCGTGTGGAGGAAGAGGCGGTGGCGCTCGGGGCCAGGCTGTGGAGGAGGAGGCGGCGGCGCCAGGCGCTCGGGGCCAGGCAGCGTCGAGGAGGAGGCGGCGGCGCTTGGGGCCAGGCCATGTGGAGGAGGAGGCGGCGCTCGGGGCTAGGCAGTGGAGGAGGAGGCGGTGCGGGATGACAGCGTGGGGCGGCGGCGTGGGGCATTTTGAATCGGGGAGGCGCGACCGGCGGGGAGAGGATAGAATCGTGTGCGAGAGAGAGGCATGTGGGCCCGCGGGCCTGAAAGTAGCGGACGCTACCGCTGGCGAACACGACATTCCAATTCGCCAGCGGTAACTTTTTTATTTTTATTTTTTACTTTATTTGTTTTGTTTTTCCTATTTCTTTTATTTTTCTCTCTTTTTGCTTCGCCACAAGTTCTTAATTAAATGATACATGTGTAAAGAAGTTGAATTAATTAGGTCAACGTGCGCAATATATTTATATATGCAAAATAGGGTGCACGACACATATCGATACATCGATCATCAATACAGAGTGTGCCTAGTTAATTAAATACAAAAGAGATACATTGTCTCCATCTTTCTCAGCGTTTTTTGCTCAACTTCTTGCCTTTTTTTATCGCGGTCGAATAGTTTAGCCCCACATTGTGACTCCTTCTTTTGAATGGAAGACCATGCATGGGTAATGTGGTGCTGCTTCTTCTTGCCGTGTATGGCTCATCGTCGTCGTTGATACGTCCATTTTGCATCACTATTTTATATCATAATCTAATGTTATTCATTGATATATTTCATATTTAGAGATGTTACTTATGTTATTTTACCTATTTTGCATGTTTGATGATTATTGGAGAATTAAACACCGGAGTCAGATTTCTGCTGGAAAAAGGACCGTCAAGATACTATATTTCTGAAGATCAATAATTCGCGGAAAACATCCAGGAGTTCCTATTTTACCAGATGATGGAGGCAGCCAAAAGGGGAGGCCAAGGTGGGCCACCATGGGCCCTCACCACCTGGTGGCGCGGCCCACCTTGCTGGCGCGCCGCAAGGTGGTGAGGAAGCCCTGGCCCACCTCTGCCAGCCCCCCTTCGCGTACATCATCCCCAGGAAACCCTAAGACACGGGGGGACGTCGAGGAAATATTCCTCCGCCTCCACGAGGCGGAAAACACCAGAGAGAGAAAAGCTCTCCGGCAGGGAGAAATCTGCCGGGGAAATTCCTTCCCGGAGGGGGGAAATCGTCGCCATCGTCACCGTCATCGAGCTGGACTTCATTGGGATCATCATCATCTTCTCCACCGCCGACACCATCATCACCGCCGCTCCACTCCGTTCCGCTGTAACATCTAGGGTGAATCTTGTCTAGTTCATACGGGAAACTTTCCCGGTGTTAATTACTCCTTGTGGTTGATGCTATTGAGTGAAACCGTTGAATTAAGGTTTATTTCCAGATTGTTATTCATCATTATATCACCTCTGATCATGTTCCATATGATGTCTTGTGAGTAGTTCGTTTAGTTCTTGAGGACATGGGAGAAGTCTTGATGTTAGTAGTGAATTATGTTGAGTAATATTTAATGGTTTGATGTTTAAGTTGTGGTGTTATTCTTCTAGTGGTGTCATGTGAACGTCGACTACATGACACTTCACCTTTATGGGCCTAGGGGAATGCATTGTGTATTCGTTTGCCAATTGTGGGGTTGCCGGAGTGACAGAAACCTAACACCCGTTGGTATATCGATGCATGAGGGATAGCAGGATCTCAGAGTTTAAGGCTGTGGTTAGATTTATCTTAATTACTTTCTTGTATTTGCGGATGCTTGCAAGGGGTTTAATCACAAGTATGTATTAGTCCTAGGAAGGGCGGTGCATTAGCATAGGTTCACCCACACAACACTTATCAAAACAATGAAGATTAATCAACTATATGAAGCGAAAGCACTTGACAATATTCCCGTGTGTCCTCAAGAACGTTTGGTCATTATAAGTAAACCAACCGGCTTGTCCTTTGCTGTAGAAAGGATTGGGCCACTCGCTGCAATTATTATTACTGCATTTTATTTACTTGTATTTATTTATCTGCTATATCAAAAACTCCTAAAAACTTGTCTCTGAGTATTTACAGTGAATCCTTTATCAAAACTGCTTGTCAACACCTTCTGCTCCTCGTTGGGTTCGACACTCTTATTTATCGAAAGTACTACGATACACCCCCTATACTTGTGGGTCATCAAGACTATTTTCTGGCGCCGTTGCCGGGGAGTGAAGCGCTATTGGTAAGTGGAATTGGTAAGGAAAACTTTACTACGTGCTGTTTTTATTTTTGCCTGCTGCTATATTTCATTATGGAGAGGTCTTCTCTTGAATTCCTATTTGGGAAAACCACTACCACTGCTAAGGTAGTAGAGGAGGCGCCACATGAGCAGGTAATTCCATTCAAAATACCTATGAAAATTGTTGAACGTGTTACGAATAACCGCTATGAAGGGATGGAACTGTCCATCCTGGTGATCATTTATTATTTCTACATGAATTATGCGAGTTATTTAAGTGTGCAGGTATTTCAATGGGAGAAGTTAAGAAGAACTATTCTCTCTATCGCTGTCTGGTAAAGCTGCACATTGGTATAAACTGCTGAAGAATGGGCATTCTCTTGGATGGGAGGAAATTGTACCTCTCTTTTACTCTAAATTCTATCCTCCAAGTGAGATTCACAAGGACCGGAACCTCATATATAATTTTTGGCCTATGATGGAGAGAGTATTGCCCAAGCGCGGGGGAGATTGAAGTCATTAATGCTCAAATGTCCCATTCATGAGCTTCCTGGTAATGTGTTATTGATAACTTTTATGCAAGGCTCTCCTTTCAGGATAAAACTCTATTGGATACTACTTGTTCTGGATCATTCACTCGTAATAAAGAAGAGTTTAAATGGGACCTTCTTGATCGGATTCAGGAGAACACTGAAGGATGGGAGAACGACAAAGGTAGAGAGTCAGGTATAAAGTATGACTTCGAGTGTGTTAAAATTTTATGAATACTGATGATTATCGTAAAATTAGCACTACTTATGGTCTTGACTCTCAAGTTGTTGCAAATTTTATAAAGCCTTTGCCTCTTATTTCGGTATGCCAAAGGAAGGTTTTAAGAATTATCATGAACCTTATAAAGATAAATTGTTTCTCCTATAGCTAGAAGTGTTGAGGTTAATACTGTTGATCGCATTATTCCTGAACCTTATATTGAAAAAGTTCCTTTTCCTGCCAAAATTAAGGAACATCTATTATAGCTAGTGTTGTTAACAAAAGTAAAGAAAGCTAAAACCTGATGAACAAATAACTGTTGAACCTGCTGTAGCAATGGTTAAAGACCTTGTCACTGAAAATTTAGAAGATGGACATATTATCTTTTGTGAAGATGCTTCTAATATTGTTTCACATCCTAAAAGTTCTAGGAAAAGTGTTCCTGTGCTTTCTGTTAGGATAGGTGATCATTGCTATTATGGTTTATGTGATATTGGTGCAAGTTCCAGTGCTATTCCTTATGAGCTTTACAGGGAAATTATGCATGAAATTGGCCCATGCGAACTTGAAGAAATTGATGTGGTTATTCAGCTTGCTAATAGGGAAACTATCTCTCCAATTGGTATTGTTAGAGATGTGGAAGTTCTTTGTGGTAAGACTAAATACCCTGCTGATTTTCTTGTACTTGGTTCGGCTGCTAGTGAGACTTGTCCTATTATTTTTGGTAGACCTTTTCTGAATACTTGTGGTGCTGTTATAGATTGTAAGAAAGAGAAAATTTTTACTAAATTTGCTGGTGAATCTTATGAGTTCAATTTCTCTAAATTTGCTAAAGCACCTTATGAAACCGAATTGCCTAATAAGGATTTTGAAGTTGCTCAACTTGCATCTATTGCTCTTGCTCCTAACAATGCTTTGCAGCAACATTTGGAGGATCATGAAAGTGAGGCTTTATGGAAGAAAGGAATGAGCTTGATGAAATATTCCGACATCAACCTATGCTCAAACACAATTTACCGGTGGAAGATTTGGGTACTACAATGCCACCAAGGAGGATCCTGTTTTTGATTTAAAGCCTTTACCTGATAATCTTAAATATGCTTATATTGATGATAAGAAAATATATCCTGTTATTATTAGTTCTAAACTTTCAGGTAAAGAAGAGGAAAGGTTATTGGAAGTGTTGAAGAAACACCATGGAGCTATGGGTTACACTCTTGATGATTTAAAAGGGATTTCCCCTGATATTTGTCAACATGCTATTAATATGGAACCTGATGCAAAGCCAGTTGTTGAGCATCAACGTCGTTTAATCCTAAGATGAAGGAAGTGGTAAGAAATGAGGTATTAAAACTTCTTGAAGCTGGTATTATTTATCCTATTGCTGATAGTAGATGGGTAAGTCCTGTGCATTGTGTTCCTAAAAAGGAGGAATTACTGTTGTGCCTAATGAAAATGATGAACTAATTCCCAAAGAGTAGTAGTTGGTTATAGAATGTGCATTGATTTTAGAAAGGTTAACAAAGTAACTAAGAAAGATCATTATCCTTTACCTTTTATTGATCAAATGCTAGAGAGATTGTCTAAGAAAACTCATTTTTGTTTCCTTGATGGTTATTCTGGGTTTTCTCAAATTGCTGTGAGAAAGCAAGATCAAGAGAAAACCACTTTTACTTGTCCTTATGGAACTTATGCTTATAGACGTATGCCTTTTGGTTTGTGTAATGCTCCTGCCACTTTTCAAAGATGCATGTCTGCTATTTTTCATGGCTTTTGTGAAGAAATTGTGGAAGTCTTCATGGACGATTTCTCCGTCTATGGAACTTCTTTTGATAATTGCTTGCACAATCTTGATAAAGTTTTGCAGAGATGTGAAGAGACTAATCTTGTTCTTAATTGGGAGAAATGCCACTTTATGGTCAATGAAGGAATTGTTCTTGGACATAAAATTTATGAAAGAGGCATTGAAGTTGACCGAGCTAAAGTTGAGACAATTGAGAAGATGCCTTGTCCCAGAGATGTCAAAGGTATTCGTAGTATTCTCGGTCATGCTGGTTTCTATAGAAGGTTTATTAAAGATTTCTCTAAAATTTCAAAGCCTCTTACTAATCTTCTTCAAAAAGATGTACCTTTGTTTTTTATGATGATTGTAAGGAAGCTTTTGAAACTTTGAAAAATGCTTTAATCACTGCTCCTATAGTTGAACCACCTGATTGGAATTTACCTTTTGAAATTATGTGCGATGCCAGTGATTTTGCCGTAGGTGCTGTTCTTGGGCAGCGAGTTGATAAGAAGTTGAATGCTATTCATTATGCTAGTAAGACTCTTGATTCTGCTAAAAGAATTATGCTACTACAGAAAAGGAGTTCTTCGCTGTAGTATTCACTTGTGACAAATTTCGACATTATATTGTTGACTCGAAAGTTACTATTTAGACTGATCATGCTGCTATTAGATACCTTATGGAAAAAGATGCTAAGCCTAGGCTTATTAGATGTGTACTTCTTTTGCAAGAGTTTGATTTGCATATTGTAGATTGAAAAGGTGCTGAAAACCTGTTGCTGATAATTTGTCTAGATTGGAAAGCATTCCTTATGATCCTATTCCTGTTAATGATAGTTTCCGAATGAACAGTTGGCTGCAATAAGGGTAAGTACACGAGATAGTCCTTGGTATGCTGATTACGCTAACTTTATTGTTTCCAAGTATTTGCCTCCAACCTTTTCAGCTCAGCAAAGAAGAAAATTCTTTTATGACTTGATTCATTATTTTTTGGGATGACCCATGATACATCCAAAACATATCTACTTTCCCGAACACTTTTGTTGTTGTTTTACCTCTAATTTGTGTGTTTTGAATACAACTAACATGGACTAATGCTGTTTTCAGCAGAATAACCCTGGTGTCTCGTTTTTGTGCAGAAAGTCAACTTTCGGGAAAATCACCAGAAAAGGTCGCAAAGCTCCTATTTTACCAGAATACCCACGGAGCCAGAAGGAGAGACGGAGGGGGGCAGCGAGCCGCCCTCACCACGTGGCGGCGCGGTGGGCCCATGGGCCGCGCCACCAGGTGGTGAGGCCGACTCGGTCACGTCCCCGAGTCCCCCTCTGGACTACATAATGCTTCTGACCTAAAACGTGAGGGGGGTCGACCACTTCTTCCAGAAACACCTCCGAACGCCGCCGCCATCGCGAACCCTATTTCGGGGACCAGAAACTCCGTTCTGGCACTCCGCCGGGACGGGGAATTGGAGGAGATCATCATCATCACCGACGCTTCCCGATCGACCATTCATGTTTCCCCCATCCATGTGTGAGTAAGTCCCTACTATAGGCTGAAGGGGATGGTAGGGATTGGATGAGATTGTTCATGTAATAGATGTAAGATCATTAGGGCATGGTGCCTAGTATCTGTTGTTAGTACTTTATGACATTGTTGCAACTTGTTATGCTTAATGCTTGTCACTAAGGACCGAGTGCCATGATTTCAGATCTGAACATGTTATTGATTCATGATGATATTCATTGTTTAAGATCTTACCTGCAAGTTGTATACACATATTGTTGTCCGGAACCCGAGGCCCCAGAGTGACAATAATTGGGACAACCGAAGGGGATGGCTATGATGTGAGGATCACATATGTTCACGGAGTGTTAATGCTTTGCTCCGATACTTTATTAAAAGGAGTACCTTAATTACCAGTAGTTTCCCTTGTGGCCCCGCTACAAACGGGCTGGTAGGACAGAAGATGTTGTGCAAGTTTCTCATTGCGAGCACGTACGACTATATATGGAATACATGCCTATGGTTACTTATTATTGGATGCTTTATCATTATTTATCTGCAATGCCTATGTCTTGATTATTAGATGAACTATCTTATCCATGCAACGCCCGTTCATCCATCCCTATGCCTACAGTATTTTAATCCTGCTGTTTACTGCAATCACTGCTGCTATCTTTACTTTACTGCTGCTACTATTTAACTACTGCTGCTACTATAAAACTGTTGCTACTGATAATCTGTGTCGAGCAAGACTATTCACAGGTGCAGCTGAACTGACAATTCATCTGTTAAGGCTTAAAAATATTCTTTGGCTCCCCTTGTGTCGAATCAATAAATTTGGGTTTTACTTCCCTCAAAGACTGTTGCGATCCCCTATACTTGTGGGTCATCAAGACTATTTTCTGGCGCCGTTGCCGAGGAGCATAGCTTTATTTGTAAGTTCACTTGAGATTAATATTGCTCGCTGAAGTTTGTTCATCATGGGTAAAGCTCGTGATGAGAGGGTCCGTGTATTGCCATCCACTACCAGAAAAGGTACGACTCTTAGTACCTCTGCTGCTCTTGATTCACCATCTGTGATGAGTCAACTTGTTACACCACCATAATCTTCACGTGTTGGTACTACTGCTGAATCTGAAAATCTTGATGATGCTTAAACTGTGCTTGATGAGAGTATTCCATTAGGTCCTCTTTTAGATACTGTTATTGCTAAGTCTAAACAACTTGAAAATGATGAAACACCTAATGAAAATCCTTTTACACCTGTTGGTTCACCTGAGTCTGTAGAACACTCTTGTGATGATCTTGATGAAACTTATGTGGAACTTGATGATGATTTTATTGATAAATGTAATGCCACTACTGGTGCAAGTAATATTAAAAATCTTCTTGCACAACATGCTGTTAGATATAAGTTGTCTCCTGATTCTAAGTTTGCCACTTCTCCTATAAACATTAAAGATAAGGATTATGATTTCTCTCTTGATTTATCTCATATATCTATTGTTGAGAAAACTCCTTTTTGTGGTACTGAAAAAGAAAGTGCTGTAGAGCACATGAATGAGATCTCTACCTTGAGTGGCATGTTTTCTGATGATATTAAGAATCGTAGTTACTTTGTTGCTAAATTTTTTCCTTTCTCATTAAAGGATGATGCTAAAACTTGGTATAACAATTTGCCTCCTGGTTCTATCAATAGTCCTACTGGTTTGCTTAATGTTTTCTTTCAGAAATATTTTCCTGCTAGTGCTCAACATGCTGCTTTGCAGAAATTTATAACTTTGACCAGGAAGATGGAGAGAAACTCCTGAAGCATGGACAAGGTTTTGCTCTTTAATTAGAGCTCGGCCTGGACATGATTTGGAAAAGCATGATCTTCTTGATATATTTTATAGTGGACTAACTATTGAATCTAGAGCATATCTGGATAGTTGTGCTAGTTGTGTTTTCAGGAAAAGAACTCCAGACGAAGCTGAAGAGTTAATGGCTAAAATAAGCCAGAATCATGATGATTGGACCTTGCCTGAGCCAACCCCAACATCAACACCGACACCACCATTGAAGAAGAGGGGTATTATTGAATTAAATGATGAATCAATGAGGGAAGCCAAGAAGACTCTCAAGGAGAAGGGTATTAAATCCGAAGATGTAAAGAACCTTCCACCAATTGAAGAGCTATGTAAGCCAATTCCCCATTCATCCATAATTGAGGTACACTCTCTCCAACGATTTGATGAAGGAGATATTCCCTACTCTAAACCTCCTGATCAATGCTTAGATGAATTTGATAATTATGTTGTTAAGCAAGATAACTTCAATATGAGGGTTGAGAATCATTAAATGAAAATTCTCAAGCAAGCAATATTAGTAAATTGCATGATATTGTGGAGAGAACCTCCAATGATGTTAAGATGCTTATTAAACATTTTCATATGGTTCAAACTCAAATTGATCAACTCACTAAAGTGCAACAAGATCTGTTAGTAAATGCCTCTAAGGATAAAGAGAAACATATTTGTGAAGTAACAACTAGAGGAGGGATTTCAACTCAGGATCCTTTATATCCTGAAGGTCATCCTAAAAGAATTGAACAAGATTCTCAACGTGTTAATGAAACTAGTGCTCCTTCTAAGAAAAAGAAGAAGAAACATAAAACTGTTGTAGAATCCTCTGAACCTGCTAATGATCCTAATAGTATATCTATTTCTGATGCTGAAACTGAAAGTGGTAATGAACATAACAATGATAATGATAAGAATGATGCTTCTGATAAAGAAGAAATTGAGGAGGAACCTGAAAAGCATGCTAAAAATAAAAAGTATACTAAGGAAGACTTTCTTGCTAAGAAACATGGTAATGAAAGAGAACCTTGGGTTCAAAAGCAAATGCCTTTTCCTGCTAAGAAACTAAAATCAAAGGAAGAAGAACATTATAATAAATTTTGTGATTGGATGAAACCTTTGTTCTTGCAAATTCCTTTGACTGATGCTATTAAATTGCCTCCTTATTCAAAGTATATGAAAGATATTGTTTCTAACAAGAGGAAAATTCCCAATGAGGAAATTTCTACTATGCTTGCTAATTATTCTTTCAATGGCAAGGTTCCTAAGAAGCTTGGAGATCCAGGTATACCAACCATTCCTTGTTCCATCAAAAATAATTATGTTAGAACTGCTTTATGTGACTTGGGAGCAGGAGTTAGTGTTATGCCCTTTTCTCTTTATAAGAGACTTTATCTTGATAAGTTGATACCCACTGATATATCTTTGCAAATGGCTGATAAATCTACTGCTGTTCCTGTTGGCATTTGTGAGGATGTCCCTGTTCAAGTGGCTAATAATTGCTTGATTTTAACTGATTTTGTTGTTCTTGAGATGCCTGAAGATGATAATATGTCTATTATTCTTGGGAGACCTTTTCTAAACACTGCAGGTGCTGTTATTGATTGCAATAAAGGAAAAGTAACTTTCAATGTGAATGATAAAGAGCATACTGTTTATTTCCCCAAGAAAGTTGACAAGGTTTATGGAGTTAATACAATTTCTAATTTTAAAACTATCAAAGTGGGAAGTATTGATTGCCCTATATATGATCATCAAGAGGGATATCAAAATATTATGATTGGATCCATATCAATACAATTCAAGGTAACATGATTGTCTCATGATGTTTAAATCATTTGTGTCATATATATTTATTTGGTGGCAAGACTTGATCAACCTTGTTAACAAATACATTTTATATACATGAAAGTGCTAAACAACATTTTCTTCCTCAACCTTGTTTTACCTACTGTAATGCTACTTAGTTTGCAAAAGTTTAGTTGTTTGGAGTTTTGAAAATTATTTTTCTGCCTGAGATTTATTAGTTTAAGTGCCCAGAAATTGTCCAATTTGAAAGTTTTCAAAAATTTATAAAAATTATACCACTGGTCCTATTTTTGGAAGAGCATCGTGGGAGTGCGTGGAGCTGACCTGGGAGGCCCACCATGTCGCCACACCACCTGGTGGCGCGGCCGCCCCCTTGGCCACGCCAAGACATGGTGAGGGCCCCACCTGGCCCTCCACTCACTCACCCACCTACCACTCCTTCCTCTTTCACGACCAAACACATTTCCTCTATTCAAACCCGAGTTCTAGCTGTTCTTCCTCGCGATTTTCGATCTCCTTGCTCAGCCCATCTCAGCTGCTGAGATTTGGGGCATTTGTTCTCCGGTATGTGACTCCTCCGATTATCCAAGTAGAATTTTGTTTAGTGGAGTATACTTTGAGTATTTTGCTGCTGTAGGTGACTTGTTAAGTGAGTTTGCATGCTTGTTCTAAGTTGTAATTATTAGTTTTGATGCATGTTTAGTCCTCTAGCAAGTTCCTATAGTAGTTCCCCTCATTTGTATGTCTCAAAATCAACTTTTTACGATGTTTGTTAAAAATTTCAGAAAAGGAAAATGCATAACCACACCTTTGGAGAGGTGTTCGAGAGGGATTCGCAGAGGGTGACAAGGCCCTCAAGGGCATCAACCCGAGTTAGACGATCCTACGATGAAGAACTCATTGCGCCAAGCATTGGAGAAGGAGGGGATGATCGAATCCCAAATGCTTCATCTTTTCCATGCACTGATTTTTGCGTGATGCAGGGCTACTTGATGACTTTTTGCTCCTTGTCCGGAGGGTTGGCTTGACCACTTATATGCAGGATGAGGGCGGCCAATATTATACGCTAACCAAAACTTTTGTTGAGAGCTTTAAATTTGGCAATACATCCTACACGCCATCTGTTAAATTCAAGATTTATGATAGGCCTGTCACCATGACTTTGAGTGATTTTTGTGCTGCATTAGGTATTGCTCCCTCAGGTACATCGAAGAGGATTGAGGGATGCCCCAATGATTTGTTGGAACTCTACCGAGGAGTGACCAATGATGATGACCGCACCGCCCAACGCGGCAAGATAAGGAACATTCAGCTCCCTGCCATTAGATATTTTACTTACTATCTTGCCACTAGCATTCTTGGTAGGGAGAACACCAGCAACATTTCTAATTATCATCTTGCTTTTCTGGCTGCTGCACTCACTGGTAACACATCTTATAATCTTGGAGCCCTTATTGCTCGCCGTCTAGCTGCCAAGGAACCTATCTATGGAGGAATTGTTGCTTCGCGTGTTATTGCATATCTAGGCCTATTTGTTGATCCTAGTGATAGGAAGCTAACCCCTGTCAGGCTTGATCTTGCTGCTATGAGAGGTCATCATTTTGTTACACCTGATTCTCGCATAGGAAATATCGTTTACAGAGTTTATTTACTGACGGGGATAAAGGGAAGTCCCTTTGCCGCAGGCCGATTTGTTCAGTTTTCGCAGGAGGCCGTGGTCGCGCTCCAAGGAGGAGTTGGACGAGCAGCTGAGGCTGCTCGGCTTTCACCAGCAGCACGACCCCGAGGACACCGAGCCCTCTGATGGCTACACCGTCACGTATCCCGTTGCGTCCTCTAGCTCGTACCAGGACAAGGATCCTTCTTCGTCATACTACGGAGGCCCCACTTCATGGGCGCCGTGGGGTTGACCTCCATTTAGGCCAAAAGCCTAAGCTTGGGGGGAGGTATACTGACATCTCACTCATTTACATATCATATCTTGTCGGTACTTTGTATATCCATGTTTCGATTTTCTTTCTTTCTTTTTGTTGTTTGCTTTTATTTCTGCTTTCCAAAACACAAAAAGACCAAAAATATTTCTGTTGTTTCTCTTCATTTGTTTCTTTAAGCTTTTAGTATTAGTTTGCTTAGTTTTTAATTTCGGTTTGTTATTCAAAAATCCAAAAATATTTTGCTTTATTGCTTGCTTCTTTTTGCTCCTGTTTTAAAAACTCGAAAACCCAAAAATATTTGTTGTTCTTTTTCGGTTTTGTATAGTTTGTTGGAGAATTGGACAGCCTTCCGTGACTCTGGTGGAGCTTGGTTTTCATTCATATCATTCAAAGCAACACAAGTGAAAAGCAATAATGACGATCTACGACAATTCGAGTTGGGGTGAGAGGCTGGTATGAACTCTATTTGTTTTCATTTTTGTACATATACTCATCCATGTGAGCATGCTTAGTTGGTTCATGTGAGGTATATGTCATTTATTGGATGCTTGGTAGTTCATGTTCTCTTATGATCAGTTCCAATTTATTAATAGTGGGTAGCATGTTATATTGATGTTTGCTTGCATTGTTCTATTCATAAAAGGGTATGACATTGTGGTATCCTCCTCTGAATGATTCATTTGAATTGACTTGGCACATGCTCACGCATGCATATGACTGAAAAACAAAAAGTCAATTAAGCCTCGATGATTTATTTTGCCTCAGAGTTCTTGTATCACTTTTATGCCTCCGTTAATTTTATTTTGTCGCAAGCATGATTATGACGGTTATTGCTCTCTTGATTGTCGCTTCCCAGTCTATTGCTAGCCTCCACTTGTACTGAGCGGGAATGCTGCTCGTGCTTCCAAATCCTGAAAACCAAGTTATCCCAAAGTGTCCACCATAAATACCTATGCATGGCATTTCATACCATTCAAGTAAATTTTCATGTGCTACCTTTAAAACCTTCAAATTACTTCTCATTTTGTGACACTGTTTTTAGCTCATGAGGAAGTAGTAGTTGGGTTTGTTATCTTCCATACTAAATTAAGTACCCCGACTTGCATGCTTCATCTGCTTGTCACTAATTTTGCAAAGAGCTGGTTAGACCATTGTAACATCAAAAGCTAAAACAAATAAAAATAGGCACTCCTCCATGGTATGTGATTGTTGGAAGGCACCCGAGGATTCGGTTAGCCATGGCTTGTGTAAGCAAGGTTGGGAGGAGTGTCAAACAATATATAAAGTGCATGATATACATGCTTAATATCAACATCTCGGAACCGCTCTCAACTTGTTTAGTATGGAAGATAACAGAAACTCTATTGCCATTCGTTGACAGGAACAACCACCTCCCAAAACAATTTTACTTCTATTTTAAAAATAAAAAGCTCTAGCACATGTTAATCCCTGCTTCCCTCTGCGAAGGGTTAATCTTTTACTTTTATGCTGAGTCACTATCCTTTCTTTGAGCACTTTCTCGAGAGCATAGTTGTCATTCTGAGTGTAATGTGCTTATCCCAGAATGCGGTTAACTGTGGTATAACTTTGATGCTTTTATCTTTGATATCTTTACTTCTAGTCTTCCCTTGAACTTCAGAGGTGCCTGGTCATTTATGTTTTGCTGTACAAATACGGACAAACGAGATACCACCTTATCATATCTTGTTATGAACATTACAATCTTGTGAATAGATATGTTTCATGTTGTTTGTTATTAGTATGTTGGCATTTTTCATGGTTTACATGGCTATTAGGTGACATTATTTGCATTTGCCTCATATTGAATTGCCTAAGCACTTGTCCATATAGTGAGAATAGACACATCATATGAAGCAAATGTGTTCGTGAAAGTCTCTTTTATCGCACTCAGTTGTTAACTGAATTCCTTGAGGACAAGCAATAAGCTAAGCTTGGGGGGAGTTGATACGTCCAAAACGTATCTACTTTCCCGAACAATTTTGCTGTTGTTTTACCTCTAATTTGTGTGTTTTGAATACAACTAACACGGACTAACGCTGTTTTCAGCAGAATTACCCTGGTGTCTCATTTTTGTGCAGAAAGTCAACTTTCGGGAAAATCACCAGAAAAGGTCGCAAAGCTCCTATTTTACCAGAAGACCCACGGAGCCAGAAGGAGAGACGGAGGGGGGCAGCGAGCCGCCCTCACCACGTGGCGGCGTGGTGGGCCCATGGGCCGTGCCACCAGGTGGTGAGGCCGACTCGGCCATGTCCCCGAGTCCCCCTCTAGACTACATAATGCTTCTGACCTAAAACACGAGGGGGGTCGACCACTTCTTCCAGAAACACCTCCGAACGCCGCCGCCATCGCGAACCCTATTTTGGGGACCAGAAACTCCGTTCTGGCACTCCGCCGGGACGGGGAATTGGAGGAGATCATCATCATCATCATCACCGACGCTTCCCCATCGACCATTCATGTTTCCCCCATCCATGTGTGAGTAAATCCCTGTTGTAGGCTGAATGGGATGGTAGGGATTCGATGAGATTGTTCATGTAATAGATGTAAGATCATTAGGGCATGGTGCCTAGTATCCGTTGTTAGTACTTTATGACATTGTTGCAACTTGATATGCTTAATGCTTGTCACTAGGGCTCGAGTGCCATGATTTCAGATATGAACATGTTATTGATTCATGATGATATTCATTGTTTTAAGATCTTACCTGCAAGTTGTATACACAAATTGTTGTCCGGAACCCGAGGCCCCAAAGTGACAATAATTGGGATAACCGAAGGGGATGGCTATGATGTGAGGATCACATGTGTTCACGGAGTGTTAATGCTTTGCTCCGGTACTTTATTAAAAGGAGTACCTTAATTACCAGTAGTTTCCCTTGAGGCCCCGCTGCAAACGGGCTGGTAGGACAGAAGATGTTGTGCAAGTTTCTCATTGCGAGCACATACGACTATATACGGAACACATGCCTATGGTTACTTAGTATTTGGATGCTTTATCATTATTTATCTGCAATGCCTATGTCTTGATTATTAGATGAACTATCTTATCCATGCAACGCCCGTTCATTCATCCCTATGCCTACAGTATTTTAATCCTGCTGTTTACTGCAATCACTGCTGCTGTCTTTACTTTACTGCTGCTACTATTTCACTACTGCTGCTACTATAAAACTGTTGCTACTGATAATCTGTGTCGAGCAAGACTATTCACAGGTGCAGCTGAACTGACAATTCATCTGTTAAGGCTTACAAATATTCTTTGGCTCCCCTTGTGTCGAATCAATAAATTTGGGTTTTACTTCCCTCGAAGACTGTTGCGATCCCCTATACTTGTGGGTCATCAACCCACACTTATATAAAGAATGAGTTGATGGCATTATGCGAAGATGTGTTCCAGAACATGAACAACGAGAGATATTGAGAAAATGCCATGGTAGTGCTTATTTAGGGCATCGTGCTGGAGATAGAACTGCACAAAAGGTTCTACAATCAGGTTTTTATTGGCCTACCCTCTTTAAGGATGCAAGGAAATTTATTTTATCTTGTGATGAATGTCAAAGGGTTGGTAATATCTCTAGACGTAATGAAATGCCTATGAGTTATTCTCCTGTTATTGTACCATTTGATTGTTGGGGATTTGACTTCATGGGTCATTTCCCTCCTTCAGAAGGTAACACTCATATACTTGTTGCTGTTGATTATGTTACTAAATGGGTAGAAGCTATACCTACAAAAAGTGCTGATGGTGAGACCTCTTTAAAAATGCTTCAAGATGTTATTTTTCCTAGATTTGGTGTACCTAGATATCTTATGACTGATGGAGGTTCTCATTTCATCCATGGTGGTTTTAGAAAGACCCTTGCTAAATATGGTGTTAATCATAGAATTGCTTCAGCTTATCATCCCCAAACTAGTGGACACGTAGAATTGTCAAATAGGGAGATTAAATCTATCTTGCAAAAAACTGTTAATAAATCTAGAAAAAATTGGGCTAGTAAGTTAAATGATTCTTTATGGGCCTATAGAACTGCTTATAAAAACCCTATGGGTATGTCTCCTTACAAAATGGTTTATGGTAAAGCTTGTCACTTGCCTTTAGAATTAGAACACAAAGCTTATTGGGCAGTGAGAGAGCTTAATAGAGATTTTAAACTTGCTGGTGAAAAAAGGTTGCTTCATTTGAGTTCTCTAGATGAATGGAGAAGTGAAGCTTATGAAAATGCTAGACTCTTTAAAGAAAAAGTTAAGATATGGATGATAGGAGAATTCTTAAAAGAGATTTTAATGTTGGTGAGAAAGTTCTATTGTATAGGTCTCGTCTCAGATCTTTTGCAGGAAAATTACTCTCAAAATAGGAAGGACCTTTTGTTATTGTGGAAGTGTATCGTTCAGGTGCAATAAAGATTGCTTCACTCAAAGATAACGCTACACAAGTGGTGAATGGTCAAAGACTCAAACATTATATTTCTAGAGATTCTTACAATGAAGATGTTGACACTATTAAAGTGGTGACTCCGGAAGTCTTCATTGAAAAGCATTTTCATGGGACTGCAGAATTTGACTTTGAATAAGTAACAGTTTCGGTAAGAAAAAGTTTGCGTTTATAGGTATTTTTGTCATTTTTATTAAATATGGAAAAATAAGAGACCGAACCGGGTGGGAAACGGTGCCCGAGGGCACCTCACCACGTGGAGGCGCGGGCCCACCCTTGGCCGTGCCACCAGGTGGTGAGGACGCCTCGGAGCTCGTTTCCGACCAGGTTTCCTCCAGTGCCTTCCTTTTGATGTAAAACTTTTTGCTATATATCTAACCCGAACCCCCGAGGTTCGTATATCGCCTTTTTCATCGTGATTTGTTTCGAGCTGTTTCTTCCAGATATTGTTTTCAGATCTTGAGCAATCATGTCCTCATCGGAGCCTCCGAAGGATAGTTTCTTTGAGAACGTCGTCAATACGTACATGAACAAGCTGAAGATGCATCCTAAGGAGTCGCTGCTCATTGATGGAGACTTGCAGACTGAAGACGTCCGTGGCTCTAAAGGTGAAGGAAGCGTGGAAGCTAGGATGGAGAAGTTGGAGCAAGAGGTCTTTACATACAAGAAGATGGCGGAACGATAAGTGGACGTCTTTTACAAGATGGTGTCCGAGCTTGTTGTTGAACACAAGAAAGAAACTGCAAAACTTTGGGAAGACGTCCTCTCGCTCCATGATACCACCAACAAACTGCAGGCGCAACTCTACGACGTTCAGAACCAAAACTGTGAGTATGAAACCAGGTTTAAACGCATAAGCTCTGCTGCCAGTTTCAGGATACTTGAAACCAAGTCATCATTTGTTGATGGAGAGCCCCTGCCTTGGAAGTTCGATGATGAGGATATTCCACTACCACCGAAGGAGTAATTCATTATTATTATTGGCATCCCCTTGGTTTGTTCCAAGCTTGGGGGAGTGCCGCGGTATCACACCATTATCTTTACCTTTTACTTTTCAATAGAGTCATATCGTGAGTAGGGGAGTTATCTTATACGATGGTTTGAAATGTGGAAGTATCTCTCTTTTAGTTGGTTATCTATGTATCCCTTGGTGCGAGTTGCCGTTATGGAATATTAATGAGAAATTTTATCATTTACTTTCTGCATACTTTATTTTAGTTTGCAATTCTCTTTCATGTTGATAATCTTGTTATTAGTATAGGCATCACTTTGGGAGCATTAGGTAGATCTTTTTGGTTTTGGCAAAATTAGCATTGGTCAGTAGTAACAATACTTTGAGACTTAAGTAGAGAGAGGGAAGTACATGTAGATATATTATTCCATGATCTTTCTTTCTTGTTGGCTCATAAGCTTAGTATTCTCAAGTTAAATTATTTGTGCTTCCAAGGAATATTGCATGATTGTTCTTATCACTTGTGTAATTGTTTGTATCCCTCAACTCTTATGCTTGCTACACAACCATGCTAGTCAAAAACCTGTATTGAGAGGGAATGCGTCTCATACATCCAAACCTTGAGCCAAACCATTGCCATTTGTGTCCACCATAACTACCTACTATGTGGTATTTTGTGCCACTCCAAGTAAATACTTCATGTGCTACCTTTAAATTATTCAAAACCTTATTACTCCCCATTTTGTGTCACTGTTTATTAGCTCATGAGGGTTTTATAGAGTTTCTCTATCACTCTTGTCAGACAGACTTTCACCAATGGACTAGTGGCATATACACCGCTTATCCAATAACTTGCAAAAAGAGCTGGCAAATGGGGTGCCCAGTCCCAATTAATTACAACTTTAACCGCTTGATTCTCTTCACATGCTTGCCAATGATTTATCAGAAGCAATTTTCAAACTGTTACACTTTATCAAATAGGCACTCCTCCATGGTATGTGATTGTTGGAAGGCACCCGAGGATTCGGTTAGCCATGGCTTGTGTAAGCAAGGTTGGGAGGAGTGTCATACCAATTTATAATTATACATGTGTAAACAAAAGAGAAGAGGATGATCTACCCTTTGGTAGAAATAACGTCCTTCATGGGAGCCGCTCTTGAAAGTCTGGTTGACAAGGGGTTAGTGTTCTCTTTACTACGATTCGTTGACAACGACATACAGAGCTCAAACAAATATTTTTATACTCTCTATATGATTTGAAAACTTAAAAACTCTAGCACATGATTTCATCCCTGCTTCCCTCTGCGAAGGGCTTATCTTTTACTTTCTTGTTGAGTCAGTAAGCCTATTCCCCTCTATCTCAAGCAAGCATTTGAGTTGTTGTGATCCAATCATTTATATGTTGATATTTCTAACCATATCTTTTATGTTTCCTTGTTTAGCACAAAGCTTTTATCTGAATGAATATAACTTTGAAAGTTATCAATGACTGTAAGGATATTGTTACGATTGAGCAAGTAAGTTCTGCAATATAAGCTCTAATATAAAGACTCTGCTCGAAAGATAAGTATGATCTGTTAATTGTTCTCTGTCCAAGAACTAAAGTTTGCCATCACCAATTATGATTTTCTCTATTCACTTTATTGTGGTTCCCTTTACTTGTTTCAAGTTAAGATTATATGAAGGGAAGTTGCTGTCTAGAATGACTTGTGTATTAATAAATGTGATGCTTCTTGTCCGTATTTTGTTTATCGACACTTCACTCCATAAACCTGTGGTCTGGTTTAGTGAGCTCAGTTTTTGCTTGGGGGCAAGCGAGGTCTAAGCTTGGGGGGTTGATACGTCCATTTTGCATCACTATTTTATATCATAATCTACATTTATTCATTGATATATTTCATATTTAGAGATGTTACTTATGTTATTTTACCTATTTTGCATGTTTGATGATTATTGGAGAATTAAACACCGGAGTCAGATTTCTGCTGGAAAAAGGACCGTCAAGATACTATATTTCTGAAGATCAATAATTCGAGGAAAACATCCAGGAGTTCCTATTTTACCAGATGACGGATGTCGGGGGAATACTTTCTGGATTAACCCGCGGCCCAGTGCGACTTACTTTACTCGCACGGACAAAGGCCCACTTGGGAGCAAGCCCAGTATTGAACCGCCATAAGGAGAAAGATCTAGAAGACATATCCCGGAGGACGTGAAGACCAAGTAGTCTCCGAGTAGGCCTCTGTGGACGTATTCCTTATGGGGAAGTTTCCTTTGTAACCTAGCGAGCCTCTGTGTATATAAAGAGGACTCGCAGGACTTAGAGAGGGTCAAGCTATCAAGCCCTAAACCCTAGCTCATACGGCGAGTACCAGATCGGATCGCCTCCATTGTAACACCTCGATTATCATATCAATACCAATCTAGGGTAGGCAGGAAGTAGGTCTTTTACCTCACATTGAGGGGGCCGAACCTGGGTAAATCTGTGTTGATCTTTGTTCCTGCGATCCCAAGCTCGGAGATGCTTGACTCGCGTAATCCCACACCTACGAAGTCATCTATGACACCTGACGTGACAAACCCACGACAGTTGGCGCCCACCGTGGGGCCTGCGGTCAAAAGCGTCACGTTCCGCGCAGGATCGAAATCAGGCTTCAAGGACATCGCCATCGGCCAAGTTGAAGACATCAATGGAGTCCCCTTCATCGACGACTCAGAGTGGGGACCCGAGGCAGATCGCATCGAGTTTGGATACATTGTTCCCATCGGATCAGTAAAAGTTTTCGTCGGATCCGTCAGTCGCAGATCTATAGATGCGACTCAAGGAGAATCGGTGGAGGAACTGCGGCCGGTCAGGGTCCGCGTGTTGGAGGAGCTACAACAAGCTACAGCAAACTACCCATCCCCGTCCCGTCAAGACCTGTTTGGGGATCTCTACCAAATCAGGAAGGAGACCTCAAGATTGAAGAGATTGAAGCTATCAGGACGGAACTCTGTGAAGAGGCACAAAGACTCGCGGCTGAGCGCGAAAAACTCCAAGAAGAAGGTCGACGACTCCGTCGCTGGCAGCCAAAGCACCAGGCGGTCCGAACCAAGACGACATCTGAGCGCAAGAAACTCCAAGAAGAAGATTGGCGACTCCGTCGTTGGCAGCAAAAGCATCAGATCAAGATGGACAGAGGAGAGATGAAACACAGTTCCACGGCGACCCGAGAGCAACATGTATGCCGCGATAGGAATATTGTCAAGATAACACCGGTTGGAGACACACGCGAGCTGATAAGGAAGCTCGCCGTGCGATCGACCTACTGCAAACCGCTGCCTTACAACAAGCAAATATGTATGGAGTCACGCCCAATGAGCCGCAAAACGAGGTATCATGGGGAGGAGAAAAGTGCAGCGTCGAAGAAGTGGTCAACCAGCTAGCAGGTTTGCAGGTATCATTGGAAAAAGAAAAGAAGACAGAAGGCGAGTCGCAGACGTCCGGAGCGACTCAGCCAGCCCAGATTGAAACTGATTCAGATGAAGATTCATTATTGAAAGGACCAGCATGTTTTGGAGAGGAAATACGGCTCACTCGTTTCCCCCCGAACTTCGGTGAGTCGCAGCGAGTCACCACCTATCGCAGTGACCAAGACCCTGCCTTATGGATAGAAGATTACGAGGCAAGCATGACAGGGACTGATGTAACTCAGGAAGTACGTGCGAAATATTTCCACTTGGCAATACAGGGAGAAGCCAGGGATTGGCTGTTAAGGCTGCCATCAAAATCAATAAGCACATGGGAAGACTTGAAGGACAAGTTCATCAACAGATTCCAAACAGAAGACATGAAAAACCTTAGACAATGCATTCAAAAAGAGGACGAATCAAGCGGTGACTGGATCAAGAGAATCGCGGAGATCCTTGGCTCCGCCAAAACTTAACAGTACAGCTGCAATACAAGCTATGAGGAAGAACTGTAGATTTGAGCCGCTGGTGCACAAATTAAGTCGCGCTGAGCACAAGATTGATAGTTTCGACCAGCTTTTGGCAACAGCTGACAAGTACGCAAAGACAGATAAGGGGACAGGCGGCTTATCACAGAACCCAACAGGGAAATTGCAAGTCGCGCAAACTGAACATCGCGCACACCAGATGAAGGAGCAAGGAGTGATAAGGCCTTACTCCCTAATAACTGCAAGGGGATCTTCGACGTTCCTTGCGACTTACATCGCGGAGAGATGGCAGGCCAGCAGTCACACAAAGGCGCAATGTCATTATTACCGGAGGTGGAAAGAAGGCGACACGCCAGATACGCTCGCAGCGGATCAATGCAGCACAAGTAAATCTAGCTCTCATCAAGGGCCTGACGTTTTACCTAGAAGAAACATAGGACAGTTTCATACAGTGGAAGTACAAACAACGGATGGAAGCCGGAGGCGTCAACGCCAGAAAGGTACCGTCGCTGGACAGAGCAATCGGTTATTTGGAGTCGCGGCGATCACCCCCCAGAAGTAAGAGATCCAGGACAGCCAGCTCTTGTGGTCACGCCTGAAGTCGCGGGATACAAGTTAAGTAAGGTCCTAATGGACGGAGGAGGAAGAGTAAACATCCTATATCAAGACACGCTCCGAAGAATGAATATACCCGAGACGCGGCTGCGACCATCCAGGAAAGAAATTCAAGGCATAATCCCAGGAGCTGTTACGCGACCAATCGGAAAGATAACACTTGAAGTTAGCTTTGGAACAGAGCGGAACTTCCGCACAGAGCTCCTAGACTTTGAGGTTGTAGCAGTCAAGAGCTCATATCATGCGATCTTTGGAAGAGAAGCCTATGTCAAATTTACCGCCCGCCCTGCTACGTCTACCTACAGTTAAAGATACCAGGACCAAACGGTTATTACAATATATGGAGACAGGCAGAGCGTTAGAATGCGAGAACGCAGGCTCAGCACTCGCAGAAGAAGCTTGCATCGCCAACTCCTCACACGGATATCAGTCGCAGATCGGTAATCGCAGCTCAAACGAGTCGCGTTGGAGGTACCGCGGAAGCGGCCAACAGGATGCAGCCACCGGATGGTAAATACCCACCGAGAAGTCGCGCATCAGCAAGATAATGCCCCAGAGGTCGCTTTGATACAAAAAGAAGACAAGAGATGGCGCATGTGCATAGACCCAGCCTCGATCAACAACCCCAGCCAAAGAGGCTCAGTTATCGTGAGTCCTTACAAAGCAAACTCAACTCGACATAAGTCGCAGCTCAGTGCGGCTAATCGCCTAACAAACTTGCTCTCTGCTTCAACATGAGACATACATCGGAGCTATCATGCTCGACCCGAGTCGCTTTTAGCGACTCAAAATTGAACCAATCAGGTGTTCAACCCACTCCGTTAGGAGTATTAATTCGCAACTAAGTGCGATGAGTATCAAGTATGCATGGCCTGCGGGGAATAGAAAACCCGCATTAAAGGGCCTGCATCATCCTGTAACACCCTGTAAAACATCGAGTGATTATGAAATAAAGCCGGCACCCTTGACATTCAAGGGCTTGTCGTTTCGCCTCAACTATCATTGAGTCGCTGAGTCTTTTGAATTTCATATATCACTGACCCTTGAGGGCTCCTTACGAGCATCGCGAGTACCAATCGCACCTCAAATTTTGCCAAACTAGTGGCAATCCTTAAGCTAGAAGCGTCTTGCATTATGCGGCCAAAGTACTGGGGTGTGGCGTCAATCGAGCTTGATTGCCTATCATGGCCGCTCTCGACCCTGAACACACATGTTCCTAGGAAATACTGAGCCGCGCGAGCGTCTACTTAATGGAATTATCATGAAAAGAACCTGCTTATAGGTCACCAAAATACTGTTTATAATACATGAATGTCTTACAGACTAACGGGCATGTCCCACATTATTTATTTTCTTCTTCCGAGCTACAGGAGTGGGAATTGGCGCGGCTTGTCTCGCGGTTGCAGTCGCAGGTGCCCTAATAATCAGGGCGCCGCCAGACGAGGCAGAAGGGCCACCAGATCCTGTTGATGGAGTAGGCCGGATGACTCAGCTCCTGTGGACTTTTCCTTTGGCACCTTGCTCCCATCAAGATTGAATTTTTCGAGATAAGTGCCCAAGTCTAATTATCAACAAATTTTGTGGCATAGCCGCGCATCCCTTTCCAGATATCGAAGTACTCGCTTATTGGCAGTTCAGTATCATCCGCGCTCATCGCCAGGCCGTGGCGAGCAACCTTGCCAACATCTATTTCTGGATAATATGCTCGGAGCAATGTCAAGACATGCGCGGCTCCGGTGCGAGCAGAGGATCGTTTCCAATCAGAGACATAATGCGGAGCCTTGAGCAGTTTTTATCCAATACTCGCAAGATGTTGGGCCATCAGTCGCAGGAGAGATTACCGTCATAACTTCCTTGGTAACCTTTAAGAAGCGCTGGCTGAAGTCAGACAGATATACCAGTTGATCCTTCAAGTTGGAGCGGGACACTGGGGCCTCAGGCCCTATGTCAAGAAAGAAAAGGCAAGAAACAAGTCAGAGACTCACGTTGGTTACCCAAAATATATATGATTAAAGGAATAAAAGACGAACCAGCAAGCTGCAGGATGGCTGATTTGACATGGAGCCAAAACCCTCAAAGGCTTTGAACAGCGAGTTATATTTTTCATCTCGCGCGGCGAGTTCCTTTGCGTGGTCTCCCTTCAGACGATCAATCAATTCAGATTTAAGAGTCAGCCCTTCTCGCAAAGATCTAATGACTTCGTCTTTCTCCATGAGTCGCTGCTGCATATCGGCTTCAAGTTCTTTAAATTGCTCTTCACAGGAGTCGAGTTGACCTTTGAGAGATTTTATTTCCTGATCTTGGTCCCTAATGACCTCATTATGCTGCTCCAGGGAGACTGCATCACTTCAGGATGATCTATGGAAATGCCTTTACCCTTTATTGAGCCAGAAGCATCAAGCAAGGACAGTTCAAGCTGAAAATAAACAGAGCAAAATGCATGGGTAAACTATCCAGGAACTTGGGGGCTCGAGATTTGGAGCCAGGAAAAGAATCAACACCCCGTGCGATGACACAAGGTTTTGATCCTTGGGGGCTACGGTATATGTACCTGGCGACTTGAAGAAAATTGCTCAACTAGGCCGCGCAGCAGAGCAGCATGCTTATCTCCAGCAGCAATTATGGCATCCGCAATTGACTTGGAACTATTTCCTGGAGCTGGAATTCTATCTTCAGTGGATACCCTACCAACAGTAGGAGTTGATGGAGCTGCGACTGGGTCATGGCAGGAGCCGCATCAGCAATACCTTCCTCCAGGGAGGGCCTTGGATGAGTCGCACCATTACTGTTTCCCACGTTTTCATCAGCAGCATCATCCTCGCTCATAGCTGGCTGAGAAGAAGTGGGATGAGAATTAGACTTGGTATCCTCTTCAGGCATGGCCCTGCAAAAATTGATGGGTTAATAAGCTGACCTAGCAGAGCCGCAACATTGAAAAGAAGGCGAACCATACCCAGAGGCGACACGGATACTCTTCATCAGGCAACCAGAGGAAGGAGAAGATAAACCTTGCAAATCTGAACCTACAGAGTATGAAAAGAAGTGATGATCAACAAATATGCAAGCACAAAAGGAAAAGGAGAGAGTCGCAAACAATTACCCGAGCTTATTGAGAAGCAGTCCTTTGCAACAGCCTCGGAAGGGAAAGCAGCCTTGTTGGGATCAGCAAGTTTTAAAGATTTGGCAGTTCTTGTTTCTACCAGTAGCGCCAAGGCTTTGCGGCGTTTCTCAGGCTGCGGGGTCTTCTGAGCTCTTGCATAAAATACGCTTCGAGGACCTACGAGGCACCTCAGGAAGTTCCAAGAAAGGTGTATTTGGAGTCGAGGACAGAAGGCGTCGGCCATTTGTTGCTCTTCTTCAGAAGCGCTGCCCTCGGGCTCGAGACAATATCATGCATAACTGTATCTTCGCCAAAGGCTGCGGCTTGCTTTGACGACTCAGCCACGTTTCTTGGTTCAAGTCGGCATCCTCTGAGGAAGAACCCAGAAATAGGGTCGATCTGAAAAGGAGCTCGAGTCAGAAATAATTAATTTTGGAGAAGGAATTCTGAGGAAACAGGTGACAAGTAAACATTACCACAAAAGGCTTGTGCTCAGCCCAGAAGGGAGCAAGCCCGACGTTATCATATGAGTTGATATCCTCGTCCGTCACTCGGCGAATGAAATTTATCCATTCCCCTTTGTCCCAATCTTCAGGGCAAGTACGGTCGACATCGTTTGCATGACAAGTGAAATCCACCATAAGTCGCGAGCGGCGACTCACAGGCTGAATTCGCCACTTAGTCCAGCAAGATATGAGATCTAATCCAGTGAGGCTGTGGAGTGTCAGCGCCCTCACCTTATCCAAAAGGGATTCAATAAAGGGCAACGAAGAAGGATCAGGTTTAGAAGACAGAGCATCGGTAGCCTCGAAGGAAGAGGAGACCAAAGAGGAAGGGGAATTTCACCCTCAGGAGAAGTGTTTTTGCAATAGAAAATGTCCTTTGCCAATCCTTAATTTTCTTGGCAAGGGTTAGTTTTGGGAAAATACTACCCCTACGGCGTTGGAAGGAAATGGCGCCGCATTGGAGAAAAGGACCATCTGTGGTTTCCCTTTGACTATTGCAATTGAAAAGAGCAAGCCAGAAATCTATTGAAGGTGGGATACCCAGATAATCTTCGCAGAGGACGTGGAAGTTGCTCACTTGCAACATCGAATTAGGGCCAATATCATGGAAGCGGAGACCCAACCGCTGCATCAAGGAGCGGAAGAAGAGAGAGCCTGGGGGCTTGAACCCACGCTCAACATGCTCCGCAAATATCACTACTTCTCCTGGTTGAGGGTTGGGAATTACCTCCTCACCGGCGCCCGCCATTCGCATTGATCTTTTGGCGGAAGAAGGCCCCGTGCAGATAGGGATTCCAGGAAATCTTCGTCGACCCACGAGCCTTCCCAGTTGCATTTGCAGCGAGACATTTCTCAGATTGATGGGATCTCCACCGAAGGATTGTGAGTACGAGAAGCGGATTGGAGGCGGCGGAAAGGAGCAGCGGATGCGTGATGCAGAACGCTAGGTAAAACGATGAGCCAAGATAAATAGCCCAGATGTGGAAGACTTTTAGATCTGAAAATCAACTGTCAAGGCAGGTTAAGTCGCGTTCTTGAGCCGCCAAGGAGAGTTATAAGCCGTAGATTGAAAATATGAAAATTGGAGTTCAGCTGGGATAATTTATGTGCGCGGCTCAGGGTTTGTTAAGACAAAGAAGCCTTCACTCGAAATCCAAGCTAAACTTGGGGGCTAATGTCAGGGGAATACTTTCTGGATTAACCCGCGGCCCAGTGCGACCTACTTTACTCGCACGGACAAAGGCCCACTTGGGAGCAAGCCTAGTATTGAACCGCCATAAGGAGAAAGATCTAGAAGACATATCCTGGAGGATGTGAAGACCAAGTAGTCTCCGAGTAGGCCTCTGTTGACGTATTCCTTATGGGGAAAGTTTACTTTATAACCTAGCGAGCCTCTGTGTATATAAAGAGGACTCGCAGGACTTACAGAGGGTCAAGCTATCAAGCCCTAAACCCTAGCTCATACAGCGAGTACCAGATCGGATCACCTCCATTGTAACACCTTGATAATCATATCAATACCAATCTTGGGTAGGCAGAAAGTAGGTCTTTTACCTCACATTGAGGGGGCCGAACCTGGGTAAATCTGTGTTGATCTTTGTTCCTGCGATCCCAATCTCGGAGATGCTTGACTCGCGTAATCTCACACCTACGAAGTCATCTATGACACCTGACATGACAAACCCACGACAACGGAGGCAGCCAAAAGGGGAGGCCAAGGTGGGCCACCATGGGCCCTCACCACCTGGTGGCGCGGCCCACATTGCTGGCGCGCCGCAAGGTGGTGAGGAGGCCCTGGCCAACCTCTGCCAGCCCCCCTTCGCGTACATCATCCCCAGGAAACCCTAAGACACGGGGGGACATCGAGGAAATATTTCGCCGCCTCCACGAGGCGGAAAACACCAGAGAGAGAAAAGCTCTCTGGCAGGGAGAAATCTGCCGGGGAAATTCCTTCCCGGAGGGGGGAAATCGTCGCCATCGTCACCGTCATCGAGCTGAACTTCATTGGCATCATCATCACCATCATCTCCACCGCCGACACCATCATCACCGCCGCTCCACTCCGTTCCGCTGTAACATATAGGGGTGAATCTTGTCTATTTCATAGGGGAAACTTTCCCGGTGTTAATTACTCCTTCTGGTTGATGCTATTGAGTGAAACCGTTGAATTAAGATTTATGTCCAGATTGTTATTCATCATTATATCACCTCTGATCATGTTCCATATGATGTCTTGTGAGTAGTTCATTTAGTTCTTGAGGACATGGGAGAAGTCTTAATGTTAGTAGTGAATTATGTTGAGTAATATTTAATGGTTTGATGTTTAATTTGTGGTGTTATTCTTCTAGTGGTGTCATGTGAACGTCGACTACATGACACTTCACCTTTATGGGCCTAGAGGAATGCATCTTGTATTCGTTTGCCAATTGTGGGGTTGCCGGAGTGACAGAAACCTAAACACCCATTGGTATATCGATGCATGAGGGATAGCAGGATCTCAGAGTTTAAGGCTGTGGTTAGATTTATCTTAATTACTTTCTTGTATTTGCGGATGCTTACAAGGGGTTTAATCACAAGTATGTATTAGTCCTATGAAGGGCGGTGCATTAGCATAGGTTCACCCACACAACACTTATCAAAACAATGAAGATTAATCAACTATATGAAGCGAAAGCACTTGACAATATTCCCATGTGTCCTCAAGAACGTTTGGTCATTATAAGTAAACCAACCGGCTTGTCCTTTGCTGTAGAAAGGATCGGGCCACTCGCTGCAATTATTATTACTGCATTTTATTTACTTGTATTTCATTTATCTACTATATCAAAAACTCCTAAAAACTTGTCTGTGAGTATTTACAGTGAATCCTTTATCAAAACTGCTTGTCAACACGTTCTGCTCCTCGTTGGGTTCGACACTCTTATTTATCGAAAGCACTACGATACACCCTTATACTTCTGGGTCATCAGTCGTCTTCATCATCGTCAATATTTAGGTCGACGTAGTTGTCGAACTCGTCCTCAGAGGCGACTCCATCCATTCCGATGATGTTTCTTTTGCCTCTCCTCACGACAACACGGCTAGGCTTTGACGGGTTGACTATGAAGAAGCATTGGGACACATGCTTAGCCAATACCCATGGCTCATTTTGCGCGGTGACGTTAGCGGTTGAAGTGTCGGCTTCGGGTAAAACCATGGTAGTGAAATACTTGTCTTCTTTTTTTACGGTCGATAACCTAGACCATCTGACGCGAAACATCGGCACCTTTTCTCCAGAGTAGTTAAGCTCCCAAATATCCTCGATCCTTCTGTAGTATCTGAACTTTTGGTCACCGGTATAGGATTCCATTGTTACCCCGGAATTTTGATAATCAGAAATTTTGTCCTTCTCCTCTGTGCAGAAAGTGAACCCGTTGATATCATATGATTGAAACGTCATGAGATTGGGGGCAGGGCCACGTGACAAGGCGTATAAGACTGGACGAATTTCACCAATTGATGGAACGGCAAGCTCGTCTTTGAACCAACGCGAGAAAGAGGAGTTGTGCTCTCTAATTATTTATCCTTCGGTTCTTTGTCTTCCCTGGTCAGTGTACTTCTTTTCGATCATGTTTTTGTGCCATTGCACCCAAGTATCGACGATTTGAATGTGTTGGAGAGCTACTAAGTTTGCCCTGTTAAAGTCGGTACGTCGACGAGCGTCATCCACACGCATATCCCTCTTGCCATTTCTGTGACCTACTCCATCTAGTCTACCAATGTGTTTGTTTACGGGCAAACCAACAGGGTTCTCAAGATCTAGATAGTTTGTGCAGAAAGAGATGCACTCTTCGGTGAGAAAGCCCTGAACGATACTTCCATCCGGACGGGCCCTGTTGCGAACGTATCCTTTGATGACTCTATTCATCCTTTCGAATGCCATCATGTTGTGCTGGAACAATGGACCGAGATGGATGATATCGTCCACGATATGGACCAACAGATGCACACATATGTCGAAGAATGTAGGCGGGAAGTACATCTCAATCTCACAAACTATCACTATGATCTCATCCTGTAGCCTTGAGAGTTTCTTCACGGTGATCGACTTTTTAGAGATCACGTCGAAGAAGTTACAGAGGGAAAAAAGAGTTTCACGGATGTGCTTGTCCATTATCTCTCGGATCGCGACCGAGAATAAATGAGTCATCATCACATAACAGTCATGAGACTTCATACTGCTGAACTTTTGTTTCTGTGGGTCTAGCCATCTTCTTATCAGACCTGAGTAACCAAAAGGCACTTTGACTCCTAGAAGGCACTTGATCAGTTGTTCAACCTCCTTCGGACTTGAAGCAGGAGGGTGGGCAGTAATAGTCATTCTTCTTAACTCTTTTAGCCTTGCGGCCGTCTGTCTCCTCATCCGTCGATTGATCATTGTCCGGGCGGCCACCATGAAGGTCTGTCCTTATACCGAGATGTATCAGGTCGTTTCTTGCTTTCGTCCCATCTTTCGTCCTCTCCGCCATGTTAAGCACAGTGCCAAACAAACTCTTGAACACATTCTTAGTGATATGCATTAGATCAAAATAATTCGGCGTACCGAGGATTTTCCAATACGGCAAGTCCCAAAACACGGACCTCGTCTTCCATACACCTAGGAGCGGATCAGGCGCCTTTCTCTTCTTTCCCGGCTCAGGGCACTCTTCCCAATTTTTCAGCAACCCATCGATTTATTCGCCGCTCTTCTTACGGGGATGTCCCCGGAGCTCATCTTTACCGTTGAAAAGATCTTCACGTCTTCTCCACGGGTCTGCACTGTGTAGCCACCTTCGATGGCATATAAACATGGTTTTTGAGGACCCTGGATCTCTTTGAAGCTGATGGAACGTCGGGTCATCCATGCACCTGACGCATCCGTTATGTCCGTGGCACACCTGGCCTGCGACGTATCCGTAGCCGAGTAAGTCGTGCACCGTACAGAGCAAGGCAGCTCTCATATCGAAATATTCTTCTGCGTAGGCGTCCCATGTCCTAACGCCTTCCTGAGCCCATAATGTGTCTAGCTCATCTTTTAATAGCTTCAGATACAGATTGATGTCGTTGCCAGGTTGTTTCGGACCTTGAATTAGCACGCTCATGTGAATATATTTCCTCTTCATGCATAACCAGGGTGGGAGGTTGTATATCCATACAAACACGGGCCATGTGCTATGTGTGCTGCTCTGGTTACCAAACGGATTGAGTCCGTCGGTGCTTACACCCAACCTGATGTTCCTTTCATCTGCCGCAAAATTTCTATCTTCAGCATCTAATGCTTTCCACTGGGTGAAGGGTGTATCAGCTTTACCTTTTCCCTCCGCTTTGGATCTTTTTTTTGCCTCTTCAGCAATTTCTTCTTCCTCTTTGCATGCCAGCGCATGAGATTTGCTTCGGTCAGCGAAATACCGCTGCAGACGTGGAATAAGCGGAAAGTACCATACCACTTTTTGAGGAGCTTTCTTCGTCCCTTGCTTGTATTGATCAGCGTCGCACACCGTACATTTCGTTTTATCCTTATCCACTTCTCGATAGATGTAGCAGTCGTTGATGCACACATGGAATTTCTAGTGCGGTAAATCAAAGGGGCACACGATTTTCTTGGCCTCGTCACAACTCTTAGGACAAGTGTTGCCGTCCGGAAGGACACTGTGCCAGTAATCCAGCAAAGCATCAACGCTTTTGTTGCTCCATTTGTGTCTTGACATCATCTGCAGAATATCGAGCGCTACTTTCTAGCGAGACGCCTTATCCCCGCAACCTGGGTACAATTGAGTATTCGATTTTATCTCCAGTTCCGCTAGCTTAGATTGCTAAGAGTTTCTGAGACGCAGTTCCTTCAGGTGAGGGTCCTGCAGGATTTCAGTTAGCGTTTGTGTCTCCTCGTCTTCGGTCACATGTTCTTCCGCATCTCCTTCACCACCATGCACAGGATCATCAAACTCTTCGCCTTCTTGCCACACATCGTTATTATTGTTTTGATGCCCTTGATGATCATCCTGATCATTTCCCCCGGGATTTCATCATCCTCATCATCTATCCACTTAGTGTGGGCATCCATGAAACCAAGCATTAGCAGGTAATTCATCAAATCTCCGGTAAAGGGGTTGAGGACACCCACAAGTTTGCATTACCGACAAGGACATCTTATTGTTTGGCGGCCACTTTCTAGCATGTCTTCTGTCGCGTGTCTCAAGTATTTATTCACGACACTTTCACTCATCATGACCATTTTGTCGCCTGCACAATGTAAATAATACTATTATATATATATATAAATATTTCGCAATTGACACGACACACCTCTTATTTTTAGCAAGTCATGCCAAAATTCACGAAAAATTTCGGCATGACCTTTGCCAAAAATAGGACATATATGGAGTTCCGTCAATCTCAAGGGCCTCATGGGGTACCTGCAAATTCATCGACAAATGTCGATCGCATTCCGACATCATAAGCACAAAAGTCTCACATTGTACTCCTTTTATTTCACAACACAATCACACAATACTTCATATTTATACTCCATTTCATTATTCTCATGACACATAATCATAAGAATATTTTTAATTTAGGTAGCCTACTACCTGTGTTAATTGTAAACTTGTTGAAGCCGCAATGTAGATCTAGAGTGTGAGATGTAGATCTAGGGAGATAAAAAGGAAAACTACTTGGTAGAAGTGAATTTGGGTGCAAGATTTGGTTGGATCTATTAAATACACTACTTTTTATTGGCTAAAATGAGAGTATTGGATGGGGAAAATTGGCAAGAAATGGGGAAAGTTCGAGCTACTAAAGAGAAATAAGTGAGTGAGGTGGTAGGTGGGGTTGTAGGTGGCTGGCGGCTCACTTATTGCTCTTCCTAGGTTAGCGCTGGTGAACAAACACCCGGGTTCGCCAGCGGTAACTGATACGTCTCCAACGTATCTATAATTTCTTATGTTTCATGCTTGTTTTATACCAATTGCTACATGTTTTATTCACACTTCATGGCATTTTTATGCATTTTCTGGAACTAACCTATTGACAAGATGCCACAGTGCCAGTTCTTGTTTTCCGCTGTTTTTGGTTTCAGAAAAGCTGTTCTGCAAATATCCTCGGAATCAGACGAAACAAAATCTCATATGCCTATTTTTCCGACACGTTCACGAAGTCCGAAGGAGAGACGAAGGGGGGCACCGAGGCGCCCTCCCCATACCTCGGCGCGGGTGGGCCCCCTGCGCGCCACCATATGGGGAGCGAGCCTTGGGCCTCCACCGACATCGCCCCTTCGCCTATTTATTCCCCCTGAGGCGAAAACCCTAAAATAGCGAGCCATATTTCCAGAAAACATCTGCCACCGCCGCCGTCAACCATAACTTGGGAGGGTTCTGAAGCTCTCCCCGGCACCTTGCCGGAGAGGGGAATCATCACCGGAGGGCTCTACATCGCCATGCCTGCCTCCGGAGTGATGTGTGAGTAGTTCATCTTTGGACTATGGGTCCATAGCAGTAGCTATATGGTTGTCTTCTCCTCTTGTGCCATCTAGTTTAGATCTTGTGAGCCGCCTATCATGATCAAGATCATTTTATTGTAATGCTACATGTTGTGTTTGCTGGGATCCGATGAGTATTGAATACTATATCAAGTTGATTATTGATCTATCTTTATATGTTGTTTATGATCTTGCATGCTCTCCGTTACTTGTGTAGGCTTTGGCCAAGTTTATGCTTGTAACTCCAAGAGGGAGTATTTATGCTAGATAGGTTCATGCCTCCATTTAATCTGGGACAGTGACAGAAAGTTCTAAGGTTGTGGATGTGTTATTGCTACTAGGGGTAAAACAGCAATGCTTTGTCTAAGGATATTTGTATTGTTTACCTTATGCACCATACTTAATGCAATTGTCTGTTGCTTGCAACTTAATACTGGAAGGGATGCGGATGCTAACCTGAAGGTGGACTATTTAGGCACAGATGCATGCTGGATAGCGGTCTATGTACTTTGTCGTAATGCCCAAGTAAATCTCATAGTGATCATCATGACTTGTATATGCATTGTTATGCACCTCTTTATTTTGTCAATTGCACAGCTGTAATTTGTTCACCCAGCATGTTAGTATTTTATTATGGAGAGACACCACTAGTGAACTGTGTAACCCGGTCCATTCTTTTACATCTGAAATACAACCTACAGCAATCATTGTTCTTTTTCATTCTCTGCAAGCAAACATCATTCTCCACACTATACGTCTAATCCTTTGTTTTCAGCAAGCCGGTGAGATTGACACCCTCACTGTTTCGTTGGGGCAAATTAGTTTGATTGCGTTGTGCAGGTTCCACGTTGGCACCGGAATCTCTGGTGTTGCGCCACACTACACTCCTTCACCAACACCTTAAGAGCATCGCCGACTTCCTACTGTTTCGATAAACCTCGGTTTCATACTAAGGGAAGACTTGCTGCTACACTCATCAAACCTTACACTTGAGGTCTCCTAACGAACGTGTGCTTTACACGCATCAAGCAAGTTTTCTGGCGCCGTTGCCAGGGAGGTCGAGTTGCTTCTGCAAGCGGAGTCTCTCACTTCCAATCTCTTTACTTTATTTTTGTCTTGCTTATTTTATTTTTATTCTGTCTTGTTTGCTTTCTTTATATCAAAAACACAAAAAAAAAGTTTCTTGTTTTACTTTTTGTATTTCGGCCTAGAGTTTATTTTGATAAAATGAGTACTCCTGAGAACACCAAGTTGCGTGACTCCAGTAGCACAAATAATAATGATTTCATATGCACTCCTATTGCTCCACCTGCTTCTAAAGCAGACTTTTATGAAATTAAACCTGCTCTATTAAATCCTATTATGAAAGAGCAATTTTCTGGTGTTATTACTGATGATGCTGCTGCCCATCTTAATAATTTTTTTGAACTTTGCGAGATTCAAAAGTATAAGGATATAGATGGGGATATTATAAAACTGAAATTATTTCCTTTCTCTTTGAGAGGAAGAGCTAAAGAATGGTTGCTATCTTTGCCTAGAAATAGTATTGATTCATGGACAAAATGCAAAGATGCTTTCATTGGAAAATATTATCCTCCTGCTAAGATCATATCTTTAATAAGTAGCGTCATGAACTTTATGCAATTTGATAATGAGCATGTTGCCCAAGCATGGGAAAGAATGAAATCTTTGGTAAAGAATTGTCCCACTCATGGACTGACTGCTAGGATGATCATCCAAACCTTTTATGCAGGATTAAATTTTTCTTCAAGGAATTTGTTGGATTCGGCTGTTGGAGGGAGCTTCATGTCCATCACTTTGGGTGCAGCAACAAAGCTTCTTGATGATATGTTGATCAACTACTCCGAATGGCACACTGAAAGCACTCCTCAAGGTAAGAAGGTAAATTCTGTTGAAGAAACCTCTTCTTTGAGTGAAAAGATTGATGTCATTATGTCTATGCTTGTGAGTGGAAAATCCCATGTTGATCCTAATAATGTTCCTTTAGCTTCATTGGTTTCTCAAGAAGAGCATGTTGATGTGAACTTCATTAAAAATAATAATTTCAACAACAATGCTTATAGGAATAATTTTGGTAACAACAACTATAAACCATATCCCTCTAATAATGGTAGTAGTTATGGTAATTCTTATGGTAATTCTTACAACAATAGTAGGAGTGTACCCTCTGATCTTGAAGTCATGATTAAAGAATTTATCAATACACAAACTGCTTTTAACAAATCTGTTGATGAAAAGTTTCGTAAAATTGACGTTCTTGCTTCCAAGGTTGATAGTCTTGCTCTTGATGTTGATCTTTTGAAACTGAAAGTTATGCCTAATGAGGTTATAGATAGTAAGCCTTTTGCTACAGCCAATGCTATCCAAGTTAGAATTGACAACAATATTAGGATGTTGGCTGAATTGCATGCTAGGTGGGAAAGAGAAGCTGAAATTGATAGAAAGAATAGTATAGCTCGAGTTTATACTATTACCACCACTAGTCACATGTTAATAAACCTCCTACTATCAATGGTAATGTTATTGGTGTTGGCAATGTTTCCACTTGATACCCGTAAAAGTGATAGCCCTTTAGTAGTTACCTGCAGTGAAAAGTATACGGGGTTAGGTTGAGCCTCAAAGTGCAGAGTATGTAGTAGTGGAAGACGTGTTTTCCCCACGAGGGTGACTCGAGGGTTTAATATCGAACTCTCGAGGAATCAGTAGTGGCAGGTTTATCTTCCTTATCCTTCTTTTGGTTACCTGCAAAACAAAGTTAAGTGTTTTGGTCCTCAACCTCACATGTGGTTGTCAAGCACAAGGTGTAGAATGATATCAAGATAAATATGCAGTGATGGGTGATGAATATGCTAGGATGATGATGGTAATGATATATGATATATTTTTGGGTTTTTATGATGGATGCAAGGTGGAAAAGTGTTTTTGTATTTTTGGATTTATAAATGGCAGAAAATGGCAAGGTGGCAAAAGTGGTTGGAAAGGTGTTTCTTATGATTAAAAATGGACCAGGGTTCATGGTTTCACTTATGCACTCTCTCTTTAAATGGTGTGGCAGACAAGTGGACATAGAGTTGACATATGAGATTGCAACACAAAGTTTGATATCAAGTTACTAATTATATGGGCATCACGTCCTAACATAGAGACCTTTTGATTATTAGTCTCACTTATACTCCACCAAGATGCGAACCAAATCATAACACCTCGGTAATTGAGAAGACTCAGAGTATAGCTTTAAGTTTCATGACATGAAGTGAAAATAAGAACATGCTAGATCTAGTCACAGGAAGAAGCTTGGTCACCCTCAACCCTTGTAGCATGGTATTTTTGTTTATCCCTAGTGACGCAACAAAGTAAGGAAAACACCCAAGTGGATCGCGATATTAAGTTGTCAGCTTACCGCACTCACCACCCCCCGTTACTCCAACTAATGCACACATCACCCCACACACGCTCTCATAAACATGCTTGATCATAACAAGTAGATAAGAACGGGGTACATAATATGCATCTATACTCATAACTGAAACAAACATTGCAATCTCAACATATATTAACTCACAAAAAGATCCACCACATAGGTAATACAAATATGACCGTAATCATGTTCAGCAGCTCATACGGTATTCATTAGTGAAGCTCAAGAGAGAGGAGATCTAAATAAGTTACTTCCACAAACCCATAGTCCAGAGGTGGACTACTCCCTCTTCATCATGGAGACGGTGGAGATGTCGATGGAGATGAAGGGGACCACGCCGGCAGCGCCCCGCCGGAGTTTCCCCCCTCCAATCTGCAGCTCCAGATCTTCGTTTTCGTGTTTCTGTGATATGGCGGCGCTTGAGTACGGGAACGCCGTGGGACTTCTTTTATAGGCGTTTTTAGGTCAAGACGAAGGCGGTGGAGAAAATATCGACGGCTGCGGAGCCCCGAGGGCCAATTGGATGGGCCCCGTGTGGCCAGGTACAGTGGCCGCGTGGGCCACCCTCTTTCAGCCCTGCGGCCTCCGTTTGCTTGCTTCCTTCGCTCCCACGTCTTCCTCCTTCCAAAATAATGACGTCTGCATTTTTCCATATTATTTGGACGTCGTTTGGGTCCCTGAAACATAAAAGGAAAGAAATAGGGTTTTCTGCCTGTGCAGAGTTAATTCCACAAAAATAGGAAACAATTATTTTATTTCCTAAAATCATTAGATAACAGTGGTATAACCCTTATATGATGCAAATATGATTAGAATGTAAGTGATATAGTGCAAAGTTCATGTATGCATTTTATATGCATCACCACTTCAACTACAAAGCGTGCAAAATTGCCTAAAACTGCTGAAACTGTGTGTGATAAAAGTTTTCACATAATTTTTCGAAGTATGGGAGACAATGGTCCCATTACTTTTGATCATAATAATTTTGATTTTGATGGTTGTAGCATTTCTGAAGTTATTATGTTCTTGCAAAAGCTAGCTAGAAGTCCTAATGCTAGTGCCGTAAACATGGCTTTTACAAAACATATTACCAATGCTCTTATGAAAGTTAGGGAAGAGAAATTAAAACATGAAGCTTCTATCCCTAGGAAGTTGGAAGATGGTTGGGAGCCCATCATTAAAATGAAAGTGAATTATTTTGATTGTAATTCTTTATGTGATCTTGGTGCAAGTATTTCTGTTATGCCTAAGAAACTTTATGATATGCTTGACTTGCCACCTTTGGAACACTGTTATTTGGATGTTCATCTTGCTGATAACTCTATGAAGAAACCTTTGGGGAGAATTGACAATGTTCATATTATGGTTAACAATAACCTTGTCCCCGTTGATTTTGTTGTTTTGGATATTGAATGCAATGCATCTTGTCCTATTGTTTTGGGAAGACCTTTTCTTCGAACTGTTGGTGCTGTTATTGATATGAAAGAGGGGAATATTAAGTATCAATTCCCTCTCAAGAAAGGTATGGAACACTTCTCTAGAAAGAGAATGAAGATGCCTTTTGATTCTATTATTAGAACAAATTATGATGTTGATGCTTCTTCTCTTGATAACACTTGATTTTCACTTTCTGCGCCTAGCTGAAAGGCGTTAAAGAAAAGCGCTTATGGGAGACAACCCATCTTTTTATTTTCTGTCATTTTATTTTATTTTGAGTCAATGTGTTGCTTACTTTTGTAACAACTCCTTTGTATGTTTATTTTATTGCATTGTTGTGCCAAGTAAAGTCTCTAGTTGAAAGTTGATGCAAGATTTGGATTTCTGCGCAGTGACAGATTTTTGCTGTCCACGGTTTTGAGCTTTATTCACTGCAGAAAAATTGCAAAATTCTGAAAAAATCACGCATGATCCTTATATATGTACACATCTGAGCAAGTTAAGTGCCTCGAAAAAATTCGTCTTTCCAGACTGTTCTGTTTTTGACAGATTCTGCCTTTTATTTTGCATTGCCTCATTTACTATGTTTGATTGGATTTCTTTGCTCCATAAAACATCAATGGCTGCAGTTAATGTCCAGAAGCTTGGGTAATGATTGTGTCACAGTAGAATATGTGAATTTTTTATTATGCAATAACCCTCTAATGAGAACTGTTTTGAGTTTGGTGTGGAGGAAGTTTTCAAGGAGCAAGCGAGAAGGATGATATGATGTGATCAAGAAGAGTTAAAAGCCTAAACTTGGGGATGCCCCCGTGGGTCATCTCAGTAATATTCAAGAAGACTCAAGCGTCTAAGATTGGGGATTCCCAAGGCATCCCCTCTTCATCAACAACTTATCAGGTCATCTCTAGTGAAACTATACTTTTATTCTTCCACATCTTATGTACTTTACTTGGAGCGTCTGTGTGCTTTTAGTTTTGCTTTGTTGTTTTTATTTTCTGAATAAGTTGGATCCTAGCATTCTTGTGTGGGAGAGAGACACGCTCCGCTTTTTCATGTGAATACTCATATTCTTCACTTATATCCTTTGAGTATTCTTATCTAGCTAATACTATGCTTTTAGCTCCTGTTTTTCATGCATCTCTTTTAGAGCTGTTAATTCTTGAGGAGTAGTACTCTCTTGTTTCATTTGTAAATCACTTGGAGAGTTTTTGTTTAGATAGTTGCTTGGTTGATGTGTTGGTTCAGAAATGTTGCATGTGGTAGTGGTATAATGAAAGCTTGCATAATCTTGTAGATCATTGAACTTTGATAACCTGATTCTTTGCAATTGTTTTGAGGTATTTAGATGGTAAAGCTTTCTGGTTAATTAAGTTAGAATCATTAGTGGATTGTTGTCTTTAAGCTTGTATCGTACTACAAACTCTACTAAAATTGTTGAAGGTGTAGTTGGACTTGATAGCTTTCCATGTCTAAAAGTGATTCGTAATAACTAAGTTGTGCTGAAGGTCGAGGGATCTAGCAGGGTACTTGTGCCGCCGTGAACGGCCCTTCTTGGAGTGAATTTTAATCATGCTCTTAATGTTGAACCTGCTAGTTGTTTGCAATAAGCTTGTGAGTTCTTTTTGACTAATGTTAAGCTACGTTTTTTGGCACTTCCACCATCCAAATTTGCTAGCCTCTTTGGTGTTGTGCATTGCCTTCTGCTCACATTGAGAGTTGTGCATACTTTGCCAGTACATCCAAACTCGTGGGAGGACTTTCTCTTGTTCTCCTACACATAAGCCCATACATCTTACTCAAAACATCCACCATACCTACCTACCACAGCATTTCCATAGCTGTTCCGAGATATATTGCCATGCAACTTCTATCTTACATTACATGACTTGTTGTCATTTATCATTTATATATTGCTTTGCATGATTCTATACAGCTGATGTGTGGTTTTGCCCATGTTACGCTAGATCATTGCACATCCTGCTACACTAGCAGAGGCACGTAGTTTCATATATCATGTTTTGTTCATTGTGAGTTATTTGTACCAAAAAGTGTGTTGTCATATTAGGATGTTGCCCATAAAAGTGAAAAGAGCCATGGAGGCCATCGAAAAGAGAAACAGAAAAAGAAAAAAATGGAAAAAAGAAAAAAAAGAAAAAAGGAATAAAGAAAAAGGGGGCAACATTACTATCCTTTATCCACACTTGTGCTCATGTTTTAGCACCTGCAGTTTTCATAGTCATCCTTTGTGCTCATGTTTAGCACCTATACTCCATGTGAGAGAGTTTTCATGTTTTACTAGTATAACTATGTGGGGAATTTACACTATAGAACTTGGGTTGTATATTCCAATGATGAGCCTCCTCAAAAGTGCTCTAGGTCTTCATGAGTAACCAAGTTGGATGCACCCCCACTAGTTCCATTGGAGAGCTTTCATACACATATAGCTCTATGTGCATCCATTGCATGGCAATCACTACTCCTTACATAGCTTCGATTATAAGATTTCCTCTTGTCTAATGATCACTTATAGCTTTGTGAGACTTTCTTCCTTTGGCCTTCCAAACCCCCATTAATGTTCTTTTAGCCATAACATCCTGGTGCCAATACCAAATGCTTGCGCTCACCGATTGAGTAGACTTCGAAACAGTTGATTCATGATGTTCATGTTTATGTTTACTTGACGAAATCCTTCTATGTTGTGAAAAATTACTTGATGCTTGGAATTGAAGGATAGAACTCCTACACTTGATACTTAAAACATCTTTAATGAACCTTGTACGGTTTCATGTGTTTAAAACAATAGTTCATGAAAACTTTTAGCTTGTTTAACTATCTTGTTTTGTTATTTCTTATTGAATATCAATTATAGACATTTGCTTTGATTGATTTGATCTCAGCTCACATGCTTTACAATATTATTTGATCAAGATTGTGTGGTAGCATGCCACTTTAGAAATTATTTGTTGTTATCGTTTTACCTACTCGAGGACGAGTAGAACTAAGCTTGGGGATGCTTGATACGTTGGAGTCTATAATTTCTTATGTTCCATGCTTGTTTTATACCAATTGCTACATGTTTTATTCACACTTCATGGCATTTTTATGCATTTTCTGGGACTAACCTATTGACAAGATGCCACAGTGCCAGTTCCTGTTTTCTGCTGTTTTTGGTTTCAGAAAAGCTGTTCTGCAAATATCCTCGGAATCGGACGAAACAAAATCCCATATGCCTATTTTTCCGACACGTTCACGAAGTCCGAAGGAGAGACAAAGGGGGGCACCGAGGCGCCCTCCCCATACCTTGGCACGGGTGGGCCCCCTGGTGCGTCACCATATGGGGAGCGAGCCTCGGGCCTCCACCGACATCGCCCATTAGCCTATTTACTCCCCCGAGGCGAAAACCCTAAAATAGCGTGCCATATTTCCAGAAAACATTCGCCGCCGCCGTCAACCCTAACTCGGGAGGGTTCTGAAGCTCTCCCCGGCACCCTGCCGGAGAGGGGAATCATCACCGGAGGCTCTACATCGCCATGCCTGCCTCCGGAGTGATGTGTGAGTAGTTCATCTTTGGACTATGGGTCCATAGCAGAAGCTATATGGTTGTCTTCTCCTCTTGTGCCATCAAGTTTATATCTTGTGAGCTGTCTATCATGATCAAGATCATCTTATTGTAATGCTAAATGTTGTGTTTGCTGGGATCCGATGAGTATTGAATACTATGTCAAGTTGATTATTGATCTATCTTATATATGTTGTTTATGATCTTGCATGCTCTCCGTTGCTAGTGTAGGCTTTGGCCAAGTTTATGCTTGTAACTCCAAGAGGGAGTATTTATGCTAGATAGTAGGTTCATGCCTCCATTTAATCTGGGACAGTGACAGAAAGTTCTAAGTTTGTGGATGTGCTGTTGCTACTAGGGGTAAAACAACAATGATTTGTCTAAGGATATTTGTATTGTTTACATTATACACTATACTTAATACAATTGTCTGTTGCTTACAACTTAATACTGGAAGGGGTGCGGATGCTAACCTGAAGGTGGACTATTTAGGCACAGATGCATACTAGATAGCGGTCTGTGACAATTTGTCGTATGCCCAAGTAAATCTCATAGTGATCATCATGACTTGTATATGCATTGTTATGCACCTCTTTATTTTGTCAATTGCACAGCTGTAATTTGTTCACCCAGTATGTTAGTATTTTATTATGGAGAGACACCACTAGTGAACTGTGGACCCCGGTCCATTCTTTTACATCTGAAATACAACCTACTGCAATCATTGTTCTTTTTCATTCTCTGCAAGCAAACATCATTCTCCACACTATATGTCTAATCCTTTGTTTTCAGCAAGCCGGTGAGATTGACACCCTCACTGTTTCGTTGGGGCAAAGTAGTTTGATTGTGTTGTGCAGGTTCCATATTGGCACCGGAATCCCTGGTGTTGCGTCGCACTACACTCCTTCACCAACACCTTCAGAGCATCGCCGACTTCCTACTGGTTCGATAAACCTTGGTTTCATACTGAGAGAAGACTTGTTGCTACACTCATCAAACCTTACACTTGAGGTCTCCTAACGAACGTGTGCTTTACACGCATCAGTAACCTGCTGCCTGCGCGGCGCGCGGTCGCGCACATGGTTTAACCGCTGGCGACAAACCCAAGTCGCCATTGCTATGTAGGTGCCGCTGGCGAATAACGTATGTTCGCCAGGGCTACTGCTTACACCGCTGGCGAGCCCAGGAACGTGGTCGCCAGCGGTATCTGCCCTGCTCCCCCCCCCCCCCCACTCGTCCGGTCGTAGCGCTGGCCATCTCTGTTCCTTGGCCGACAGCGGTAGGTTAGGAAGCGCTGGCGACCGGCTTTCCGGGATCGCCAGCGGTATTAGCACTGGCGAACACCTATATGTGTTCGCCAGTGGTAGGCTGGCGGCTGTAGGGGTTCTCCTACTAGTGTTGTTCTGTTTGTCAGTGGGTCGGCGCCCTTGGCTTGGGCGAGACCGCGAGAAGGGAAAGGGTTCCCATCTTCGGCGACATCGTCCTCAGAGGTTGAGCCATCGGCTTGGGTGAACCTTGACTCTCCACGTTTGCATTCCTTCCTTCTTCTTGCCACATCTCCGGTGTGTGTCTCCAGTCCTAAAGCTTGCATCTTGTCGGGTCGTCAGTGCCGGCGGCGACACTTGTTGGAAGCTCGCATGCAGTGCTCCGTGCTGGGTGTTTGATCCTCTGCATTTCCTCCGATGTGCGCTTTCGTGCTCTAGGATGAGCTTCTCTGCCTTCAGATGTTGCGGCGCCCGATGAACCAGGGCGAGAAGACAGGGTCTTCTTCGAAGGTGGAGGCGAAAGACATGTCGTCGACGACGAGCATAAGGTAGACGAAGGCGGGATCCCCTGGTCACTTATCTTGCTTCACGGCGTCCTCCTCGGCGCGAGCCTTGTATATGATGATTTTGAAGATCAAGCTATGCTTATTGTCTTATTTTCTTTCTTGTTTTTCGTTACCTAAACTGATCTTTCAGATCATGTAAACTGTCATTGTGGCTTTATTAATTTAAAGCTGGCCACATTGTGCCTTTGTTCTAAAATTAAAGGAATTCATGATGCCTCTAAGTGTATGGCTAGGTTTTTGTCCCATGTGCACTGCCCAAAATTTAAGTATCCGAGGAGGACATTGTTACATTCTTTCCTATTAACAACACAAGAAAATGGTTAATAGTTTTTTTACATAGAAGCTGGTCATTCTATTTCACATTCATCATCATGAATGCTGGGGAAACACATACACAGAAGAAGAGGCACATATGCTACAAAACTTTGTTTGGGTGCTCCGAAGAAATATTAGATAATATAATAGTAATATAAATATTTCTATTAGAGGCACATATACTACACTAGTAATAGGAAAAATGCTACGTACAATGAATAATGGGTTTCCAGGTTTCGCTTCCCACTTCATCCTCTTATATTCTTCTTCACTTCTTCTTCACTGGGCAACATGTTCAGTTCCTCCGCAAACTGCACGTCCAACTTGGGACTGAAGTAGACCAGGTCCATCCCTAGCATGCAATCCACACTGCGGGTTCCAATAAAGGTGATATCGTCCGGGATGTACCTGGCATCATCAGGATACACGATTTTCCTTGCAGTATGCATGCCATAGTAGCAACGGCCTATAACAAAAAAAGAAGGAATCCCGACAGTGATTATTCAGTAAGAGACAGACGTACCACACGTTAACAAGAAAACTCCAATTCAAATCCCCGACTATTGCATGCAGGCATGAGAAGGCGTAGTACAAGCTACATGTGATATTAGTATTTCTAATATAGTTAACCCATATCTTCTTCTTTTTATTACTTCAGCCTAGATGTGATATTACTTGTCTCATTTAACATGGTGAACTATATTTCCCACATGCATTTTTATTACTATAACAAGTTACTTCTCTTGGGAAACATAATCTCTACTATATTAAAACAAACTTGGTGGTGTTGTTCCCCGTCCCGTGAAAAGGATCAGAGTAAAACAAAATAACATCGAGCGAGCGAAAGACAACAGTTCCTTCAGGCGCAACACATTTAAACCTTTGGCACACTCGGTGATTTACGATTATTCATGTCTCATTTCTGCACGATTTGATCACCAAAGAAATACGACCTGATGAGTTCACTTTGCCGGTGAGTGAGACTTCATATGTGAGATGATATCTTATTTGATTTCATTTTCTTGCTTGTCAGGACGACCAGAATTGCCAGTGTAATATTGAATACTCATGGTATGCAATTATATTTTTGCACAAACCGATTAATTAGAAATATTTCTATATGAATACGGTGTCCAAGGCTAAGGGTTCATGGAACAGCTGAAGCTATAAATGCTAGGGTGATAAGATGCGTTTCATTATGACTTTGCTAGAAATTGGACAAGATATTTCGGGTCAAGGGTGCCGATTCACCCATTATGTAAAAAAAATTAGAAACTTTTCAAATGTCAAAAAATAGCAAAAAAAATCCGCATATACATAATGACATATAATGTTAGTCCAAAAGGTTTCGCGAAGAAAGACATTTATATTAATCTGTGCAAAAAAGACAAAAAAGAATCACGTACAAAGTCATTTTGAAAAAAACTGGATTTGTCTTTTTACGCAGCCCACAAAAATGTCTTTTCTTCACGAGACTTTTTGTACTAACATAAATATCATCTAGTATATCTGAACTTTTTTGGAATTTTTTCCCATTCTGCAAAATAGTTTTTGAGCGGTGGGTGCATATAGACCTATGAGCAGATATAAATTTCCGCTAGAAATTATCTTACTTAATTTTTTTCGGAGTCCTATTGCTAAAATGCATTTGCGTTTTGTAACAAAATGATCGTGACACCATATATAAATGATTGTGCACATAACTTGTAGTGTTGGAATAGGCATATAATTGTATAATGGGCTGAAACTGTAAAGACATAATCTGCAAGAAAATAAATGAAAAAGGAAAGCAAGATTGTTTTGCGCGCTCCTGTTTTCTACATGTAAAGTTGCTTATCACAAATCACAGACTAATTATTTGATTGGTGAAAGGGTTTCTTCTTTTTTGTTGTTTATTATATGAAATAGTAAACGCTAGCTCAATAGGTCGTTTAGTGAGGCTGTGGTGGTAAACATATCGAAGAGATGCATGTAGTTTCTATGCATACCATCTCTTATTTTAAGTTCTATCAAATACATTTCAAGCAAAAAAGAAATCTAATTTCATGAAGAAATACTACGTGATATCTATTCGATATACGTGAGTTTTCAAATGTATAAACATGTGCAACGAGGGCACCCAACTAGTTTTCTTACTTGGTCCCTGGCTGCTATAAAATACTGTTCAACTTTGCTGGCGTTTATTGACTGTGTTGTAGAGGAGAGCTAATTCTGTATTAATTTGCTTTCCTTGCATATTTTCATTGCGTTTATTCTGTCAGACCTGAATTCTCGACGGACGACAAAATTGTCTTGGGAGAACTAGGGTGAGGGAGAGCAAGAGGACTTACCGGCATACAGATAGGGTAGTGGGCAGCAGGAATCTGGCCTTGGCCCACGTGATGAGCTCCAGAACTCGGCGAAGAAAAGAGTCCTATGAAGCTCGAAATCACGTGTGGCCGTGAAGTTCATACTGTATTGAATATCAACTACAACTGGTGGGTGGCCTCTCTTTCTTTCCTCCACACCCAAGATAGTATCAAGTTTATACTCTGGTCCCGGTCCCTACCGCAAGCAAGAGTGTTGGTAACAGATAATGAAGGTAAAGGGAATATACGCAGCTAGCTAATGATGGAAACCAAATTTAAGATCTACCTGGAACTGCTGGCTCATGTATTGCTTCAGCAACTTTTCAATCTTTGGACGGAACCACCTCCTCCGCTCCTCATACTCTGATCTCTTACTTGACACCACCTTCAAAGCCCCTTCACAAAGTTGAGGAGCTTTCACAGTTGGAGGCTCGGATCTGTTTCTGTTCCACAATGCTGAAATGCGAAGTGTCATGTCATCGATGCGCAACACGGTGCCATTCGCTTTAGCCTCAGTTATAAGTGAGCGCAGCACGCGTCGCTCATCGGGCATCAGCAGCAGCTGCTGGTGCAGCTCACCCAGCCAAAGGGGGAGAGGGTGTCCACGGGCTACAGCAGCCTCATGGAATGGGTTTTTTTCAGACCTCTCCGGTGTGGATGATGCCAGCATGTGCGCAATGTCGCATTTTGCACTGCATAGGAGCTCCAGAGTACAATCCGGCACCCGAGAACTGAGGGTCGGTGAATCCGGCGAGCTTTGTAAGGCCCTTGAGTGAGTGAAGCTGTGTGCGGAGCAGATATAGTGGGTCAAGTACGTCATTGAAGGGTGCCATCTCCCTGCGTTCAGAAACTGAGAGATTGTAGCCACAGCTGTTGTACCAGATGGAGTTGACGATGATGTTTGAGAGAGGGTCCATGCAGCCATAGCAGTGGCCAGCCTTGAGGATGCTGCGCATGAGCGGGCCAGAGGGTGTGGGCAACAACTTGAGCGCCTTGATGTAATGGTTGTGAATGATACCATTGACGAACATGTCGAGAGACTGGAGGTAGTCGCATGCATCACCGCCACATGGGTTCTTCAAGTAACGTTTCTGTTTATCACCTTTTCTCAGGCAACGTTGCAGCTTGCGAGGCCGGGCTCCGGACTGCAGCGATGAGATGGGTGCTCCTACTCCGCCCCAGCTAAAGTTGGTGGTGGTGGTGGTCGTAGTGGCGTCCACCGTAGTAGTGGAGACACTTGAGCACCCAGGGATGTTACGAACATTGCGAACCAGACCTCTTTTGATGGGGATAATGTTAGCGAAACACTTGGGCTTTATAATCATGTGTAGTGTGCGGTGGGTTGCCCGGACATCATCGACTCTGAGAGCATCTGAAAGAAGGCTCGTCTTGAAAAGGGCAAGGTCGGCATCATTGAGGCGGATGGACATTACGTGAGCTAAGGTGGTGGGGGAGGGATGGCCTGCTACGGTTGCTGCATACTCGAGGGCTGCCTGGGTCCTATCAGATTCTGCGTCGAATCTACCCTCCTCCTCCACCACATAGAGATCGTGTTCTATGAGCATGACGGCGAGAAGGAGGTTGGCGTCTGCCCGGTAGAGGTAGCGGATGGCCTGTTTCTTGGTGAGGCATCCAAAATAGGCCATGAGGAAGCCAATGAGGCTGCTGTAGGATCTGCATGCAACCTGGAGCCAGGGCAAGTCGCCCAAACGCAAATCGGGGGCGTTGAGCAACTGTCTTTTGGACCTCCTACTTCTTTTGGCGGGTGGAGGAGAGGTGGAAGCTTCTTGTGCTTCGCGGAGGAGCGCGATGGTGTTGAGGATGATTAAAAATGGACCAGGGTTCATGGTTTCACTTATGCACTCTCTCTTTAAATGGTGTGGCAGACAAGTGGACATAGAGTTGACATATGAGATTGCAACACAAAGTTTGATATCAAGTTACTAATTATATGGGCATCACGTCCTAACATAGAGACCTTTTGATTATTAGTCTCACTTATACTCCACCAAGATGCGAACCAAATCATAACACCTCGGTAATTGAGAAGACTCAGAGTATAGCTTTAAGTTTCATGACATGAAGTGAAAATAAGAACATGCTAGATCTAGTCACAGGAAGAAGCTTGGTCACCCTCAACCCTTGTAGCATGGTATTTTTGTTTATCCCTAGTGACGCAACAAAGTAAGGAAAACACCCAAGTGGATCGCGATATTAAGTTGTCAGCTTACCGCACTCACCACCCCCCGTTACTCCAACTAATGCACACATCACCCCACACACGCTCTCATAAACATGCTTGATCATAACAAGTAGATAAGAACGGGGTACATAATATGCATCTATACTCATAACTGAAACAAACATTGCAATCTCAACATATATTAACTCACAAAAAGATCCACCACATAGGTAATACAAATATGACCGTAATCATGTTCAGCAGCTCATACGGTATTCATTAGTGAAGCTCAAGAGAGAGGAGATCTAAATAAGTTACTTCCACAAACCCATAGTCCAGAGGTGGACTACTCCCTCTTCATCATGGAGACGGTGGAGATGTCGATGGAGATGAAGGGGACCACGCCGGCAGCGCCCCGCCGGAGTTTCCCCCCTCCAATCTGCAGCTCCAGATCTTCGTTTTCGTGTTTCTGTGATATGGCGGCGCTTGAGTACGGGAACGCCGTGGGACTTCTTTTATAGGCGTTTTTATGTCAAGACGAAGGCGGTGGAGAAAATATCGACGGCTGCGGAGCCCCGAGGGCCAATTGGATGGGCCCCGTGTGGCCAGGTACAGTGGCCGCGTGGGCCACCCTCTTTCAGCCCTGCGGCCTCCGTTTGCTTGCTTCCTTCGCTCCCACGTCTTCCTCCTTCCAAAATAATGACGCCTGCATTTTTCCATATTATTTGGACGTCGTTTGGGTCCCTGAAACATAAAAGGAAATAAATAGGGTTTTCTGCCTGTGCAGAGTTAATTCCACAAAAATAGGAAACAATTATTTTATTTCCTAAAATCATTAGATAACAGTGGTATAACCCTTATATGATGCAAATATGATTAGAATGTAAGTGATATAGTGCAAAGTTCATGTATGCATTTTATATGCATCACCACTTCAACTACAAAGCGTGCAAAATTGCCTAAAACTGCTGAAACTGTGTGTGATAAAAGTTTTCACATAATTTTTCGAAGTATGGGAGACAATGGTCCCATTACTTTTGATCATAATAATTTTGATTTTGATGGTTGTAGCATTTCTGAAGTTATTATGTTCTTGCAAAAGCTAGCTAGAAGTCCTAATGCTAGTGCCGTAAACATGGCTTTTACAAAACATATTACCAATGCTCTTATGAAAGTTAGGGAAGAGAAATTAAAACATGAAGCTTCTATCCCTAGGAAGTTGGAAGATGGTTGGGAGCCCATCATTAAAATGAAAGTGAATTATTTTGATTGTAATTCTTTATGTGATCTTGGTGCAAGTATTTCTGTTATGCCTAAGAAACTTTATGATATGCTTGACTTGCCACCTTTGGAACACTGTTATTTGGATGTTCATCTTGCTGATAACTCTATGAAGAAACCTTTGGGGAGAATTGACAATGTTCATATTATGGTTAACAATAACCTTGTCCCCGTTGATTTTGTTGTTTTGGATATTGAATGCAATGCATCTTGTCCTATTGTTTTGGGAAGACCTTTTCTTCGAACTGTTGGTGCTGTTATTGATATGAAAGAGGGGAATATTAAGTATCAATTCCCTCTCAAGAAAGGTATGGAACACTTCTCTAGAAAGAGAATGAAGATGCCTTTTGATTCTATTATTAGAACAAATTATGATGTTGATGCTTCTTCTCTTGATAACACTTGATTTTCACTTTCTGCGCCTAGCTGAAAGGCGTTAAAGAAAAGCGCTTATGGGAGACAACCCATCTTTTTATTTTCTGTCATTTTATTTTATTTTGAGTCAATGTGTTGCTTACTTTGTAACAACTCCTTTGTATGTTTATTTTATTGCATTGTTGTGCCAAGTAAAGTCTCTAGTTGAAAGTTGATGCAAGATTTGGATTTCTGCGCAGTGACAGATTTTTGCTGTCCACGTTTTGAGCTTTATTCACTGCAGAAAAATTGCAAAATTCTGAAAAAATCACGCATGATCCTTATATATGTACACATCTGAGCAAGTTAAGTGCCTCGAAAAAATTCGTCTTTCCAGACTGTTCTGTTTTTGACAGATTCTGCCTTTTATTTTGCATTGCCTCTTTTACTATGTTTGATTGGATTTCTTTGCTCCATAAAACATCAGTGGCTGCAGTTAATGTCCAGAAGCTTGGTAATGATTGTGTCACAGTAGAATATGTGAATTTTTTATTATGCACTAACCCTCTAATGAGAACTGTTTTGAGTTTGGTGTGGCGGAAGTTTTCAAGGAGCAAGCGAGAAGGATGATATGATGTGATCAAGAAGAGTGAAAAGCCTAAGCTTGGGGATGCCCCCGTGGGTCATCTCAGCAATATTCAAGAAGACTCAAGCGTCTAAGCTTGGGGATGCCCAAGGCATCCCCTTCTTCATCAACAACTTATCAGGTCATCTCTAGTGAAACTATATTTTATTCTTCCACATCTTATGTATTTTACTTGGAGCGTCTGTGTGCTTTTATTTTGCTTTGTTGTTTTTATTTTCTGAATAAGTTGGATCCTAGCATTCTTGTGTGGGAGAGAGACACGCTCCGCTTTTTCATGTGAATACTCATATTCTTCACTTATATCTTTTGAGTATTCTTATCTAGCTATACTATGCTTTTAGCTCCTGTTTTTCATGCATCTCTTTTAGAGCTGTTAATTCTTGAGGAGTAGTACTCTCTTGTTTCATTTGTAAATCACTTGGAGAGTTTTTGTTTAGATAGTTGCTTGGTTGATGTGTTGGTTCAGAAATGTTGCATGTGGTAGTGGTATAATGAAAACTTGCATAATCTTGTAGATCATTGAACTTTGATAACTGATTCTTTGCAAATGTTTTGAGGTATTTAGATGGTAAAGCTTGCTGGTTAATTAAGTTAAAATCATTAGTGGATTGTTGTCTTTAAGCTTGTACCGTACTACAAACTCTACTAAAATTGTTGAAGGTGTAGTTGGACTTGATAGCTTTCCATGTCTAAAAGTGATTCGTAATAACTAAGTTGTGCTGAAGGTCGAGGGATCTAGCGGGTACTTGTGCCGCCGTGAACGGCCCTTCTTGGAGTGAATTTTAATCATGCTCTTAATGTTGAACCTGCTAGTTGTTTGCAATAAGCTTGTGAGTTCTTTTTGACTAATGTTAAGCTACGGTTTTTGGCACTTCCACCATCCAAATTTGCTAGCCTCTTCGGTGTTGTGCATTGCCTTCTGCTCACATTGAGAGTTGTGCATACTTCGCCAGTACATCCAAACCCGTGGGAGGACTTTCTCTTGTTCTCCTACACATAAGCCCATACATCTTCCTCAAAACAGCCACCATACCTACCTACCACAGCATTTCCATAGCTGTTCCGAGATATATTGCCATGCAACTTCCATCTTACATTACATGACTTGTTGTCATTTATCATTTATATATTGCTTTGCATGATTCTATACAGCTGATGTGTGGTTTACCCATGTTACGCTAGATCATTGCACATCCTGCTACACTGGCAGAGGCACAGTTTCATACATCATGTTTTGTTCATTGTGAGTTATTTGTACCAAAAAGTGTGTTGTCATATTAGGATGTTGCCCTAAAAGTGAAAAGAGCCATGGAGGCCATCGAAAAGAGAAACAGAAAAAGAAAAAAAAAAAAAAAGAAAAAAAAGAAAAAAAGAATAAAGAAAAAGGGGGCAACATTACTATCCTTTATCCACACTTGTGCTCATGTTTAGCACCTGCAGTTTTCATAGTCATCATTTGTGCTCATGTTTAGCACCTATACTCCATGTGAGAGAGTTTTCATGTTTTACTAGTATAACTATGTGGGGAATTTACACTATAGAACTTGGGTTGTATATTCCAATGATGAGCTTCCTCAAAAGTGCTCTAGGTCTTCATGAGCAACCAAGTTGGATGCACCCCCACTAGTTCCATTGGAGAGCTTTCATACACATATAGCTCTATGTGCATCCGTTGCATGGCAATCACTACTCCTTACATAGCTTCGATTATAAGACTTCCTCTTGTCTAATGATCACTTATAGCTTTGTGAGACTTTCTTCCTTTGGCCTTCCAAACCCCCATTAATGTTCTTTTAGCCATAACATCCTGGTGCCAATACCAAATGCTTGCGCTCACCGGTTGAGTAGACTTCGAAACAGTTGATTCATGATGTTCATGTTTATTTTACTTGACTGAATCCTTCTATGTTGTGAAAAATTACTTGATGCTTGGAATTGAAGGATAGAACTCCTACATTGGATACTTAAAACATCTTTAATGAACCTTGTACGGTTTCATGTCTTTAAAGCAATAGTTCATGAAAACTTTTAGCTTGTTTAACTATCTTGTTTTGTTATTTCTTATTGAATATCAATTATAGACTTTTGCTTTGAATGATTTGATCTCAGCTCACATGCTTTACAATATTATTTGATCAAGATTGTGTGGTAGCATGTCACTTCAGAAATTATTTGTTGTTATCGTTTTACCTACTCGAGGACGAGTAGAACTAAGCTTGGGGATGCTTGATACGTTGTCTATAATTTCTTATGTTCCATGCTTGTTTTATACCAATTGCTACATGTTTTATTCACACTTCATGGCATTTTTATGCATTTTCTGGGACTAACCTATTAACAAGATGCCACAGTGCCAGTTCCTGTTTTCTGCTGTTTTTGGTTTCAGAAAAGCTGTTCTGCAAATATCCTCGGAATCGGACGAAACAAAATCCCATATGCCTATTTTTCCGACACGTTCACGAAGTCCGAAGGAGAGACAAAGGGGGGCACCGAGGCGCCCTCCCCATACCTTGGCACGGGTGGGCCCCCTGGTGCGTCACCATATGGGGAGCGAGCCTCGGCCTCCACCGACATCGCCCTTAGCCTATTTACTCCCCCGAGGCGAAAACCCTAAAATAGCGTGCCATATTTCCAGAAAACATTCGCCGCCGCCGTCAACCCTAACTCGGGGGGTTCTGAAGCTCTCCCCGGCACCCTGCCGGAGAGGGGAATCATCACCGGGGCTCTACATCGCCATGCCTGCCTCCGGAGTGATGTGTGAGTAGTTCATCTTTGGACTATGGGTCCATAGCAGAAGCTATGGTTGTCTTCTCCTTGTGCCATCATGTTTATCTTGTGAGCTGCCTATCATGATCAAGATCATCTTATTGTAATGCTAATGTTGTGTTTGCTGGGATCCGATGAGTATTGAATACTATGTCAAGTTGATTATTGATCTATCTTATATATGTTGTTTATGATCTTGCATGCTCTCCGTTGCTAGTGTAGGCTTTGGCCAAGTTTATGCTTGTAACTCCAAGAGGGAGTATTTATGCTAGATAGTAGGTTCATGCCTCCATTTAATCTGGGACAGTGACAGAAAGTTCTAAGTTTGTGGATGTGCTGTTGCTACTAGGGGTAAAACAACAATGATTTGTCTAAGGATATTTGTATTGTTTACATTATACACTATACTTAATACAATTGTCTGTTGCTTACAACTTAATACTGGAAGGGGTGCGGATGCTAACCTGAAGGTGGACTATTTAGGCACAGATGCATACTAGATAGCGGTCTGTGACAATTTGTCGTATGCCCAAGTAAATCTCATAGTGATCATCATGACTTGTATATGCATTGTTATGCACCTCTTTATTTTGTCAATTGCACAGCTGTAATTTGTTCACCCAGTATGTTAGTATTTTATTATGGAGAGACACCACTAGTGAACTGTGGACCCCGGTCCATTCTTTTACATCTGAAATACAACCTACTGCAATCATTGTTCTTTTTCATTCTCTGCAAGCAAACATCATTCTCCACACTATATGTCTAATCCTTTGTTTTCAGCAAGCCGGTGAGATTGACACCCTCACTGTTTCGTTGGGGCAAAGTAGTTTGATTGTGTTGTGCAGGTTCCATATTGGCACCGGAATCCCTGGTGTTGCGTCGCACTACACTCCTTCACCAACACCTTCAGAGCATCGCCGACTTCCTACTGGTTCGATAAACCTTGGTTTCATACTGAGAGAAGACTTGTTGCTACACTCATCAAACCTTACACTTGAGGTCTCCTAACGAACGTGTGCTTTACACGCATCAGTAACCTGCTGCCTGCGCGGCGCGCGGTCGCGCACATGGTTTAACCGCTGGCGACAAACCCAAGTCGCCATTGCTATGTAGGTGCCGCTGGCGAATAACGTATGTTCGCCAGGGCTACTGCTTACACCGCTGGCGAGCCCAGGAACGTGGTCGCCAGCGGTATCTGCCCTGCTCCCCCCCCCCCCCCCCCCCACTCGTCCGGTCGTAGCGCTGGCCATCTCTGTTCCTTGGCCGACAGCGGTAGGTTAGGAAGCGCTGGCGACCGGCTTTCCGGGATCGCCAGCGGTATTAGCACTGGCGAACACCTATATGTGTTCGCCAGTGGTAGGCTGCCGGCTGTAGGGGTTCTCCTACTAGTGTTGTTCTGTTTGTCAGTGGGTCGGCGCCCTTGGCTTGGGCGAGACCGCGAGAAGGGAAAGGGTTCCCATCTTCGGCGACATCGTCCTCAGAGGTTGAGCCATCGGCTTGGGTGAACCTTGACTCTCCACGTTTGCATTCCTTCCTTCTTCTTGCCACATCTCCGGTGTGTGTCTCCAGTCCTAAAGCTTGCATCTTGTCGGGTCGTCAGTGCCGGCGGCGACACTTGTTGGAAGCTCGCATGCAGTGCTCCGTGCTGGGTGTTTGATCCTCTGCATTTCCTCCGATGTGCGCTTTCGTGCTCTAGGATGAGCTTCTCTGCCTTCAGATGTTGCGGCGCCCGATGAACCAGGGCGAGAAGACAGGGTCTTCTTCGAAGGTGGAGGCGAAAGACATGTCGTCGACGACGAGCATAAGGTAGACGAAGGCGGGATCCCCTGGTCACTTATCTTGCTTCACGGCGTCCTCCTCGGCGCGAGCCTTGTATATGATGATTTTGAAGATCAAGCTATGCTTATTGTCTTATTTTCTTTCTTGTTTTTCGTTACCTAAACTGATCTTTCAGATCATGTAAACTGTCATTGTGGCTTTATTAATTTAAAGCTGGCCACATTGTGCCTTTGTTCTAAAATTAAAGGAATTCATGATGCCTCTAAGTGTATGGCTAGGTTTTTGTCCCATGTGCACTGCCCAAAATTTAAGTATCCGAGGAGGACATTGTTACATTCTTTCCTATTAACAACACAAGAAAATGGTTAATAGTTTTTTTACATAGAAGCTGGTCATTCTATTTCACATTCATCATCATGAATGCTGGGGAAACACATACACAGAAGAAGAGGCACATATGCTACAAAACTTTGTTTGGGTGCTCCGAAGAAATATTAGATAATATAATAGTAATATAAATATTTCTATTAGAGGCACATATACTACACTAGTAATAGGAAAAATGCTACGTACAATGAATAATGGGTTTCCAGGTTTCGCTTCCCACTTCATCCTCTTATATTCTTCTTCACTTCTTCTTCACTGGGCAACATGTTCAGTTCCTCCGCAAACTGCACGTCCAACTTGGGACTGAAGTAGACCAGGTCCATCCCTAGCATGCAATCCACACTGCGGGTTCCAATAAAGGTGATATCGTCCGGGATGTACCTGGCATCATCAGGATACACGATTTTCCTTGCAGTATGCATGCCATAGTAGCAACGGCCTATAACAAAAAAAGAAGGAATCCCGACAGTGATTATTCAGTAAGAGACAGACGTACCACACGTTAACAAGAAAACTCCAATTCAAATCCCCGACTATTGCATGCAGGCATGAGAAGGCGTAGTACAAGCTACATGTGATATTAGTATTTCTAATATAGTTAACCCATATCTTCTTCTTTTTATTACTTCAGCCTAGATGTGATATTACTTGTCTCATTTAACATGGTGAACTATATTTCCCACATGCATTTTTATTACTATAACAAGTTACTTCTCTTGGGAAACATAATCTCTACTATATTAAAACAAACTTGGTGGTGTTGTTCCCCGTCCCGTGAAAAGGATCAGAGTAAAACAAAATAACATCGAGCGAGCGAAAGACAACAGTTCCTTCAGGCGCAACACATTTAAACCTTTGGCACACTCGGTGATTTACGATTATTCATGTCTCATTTCTGCACGATTTGATCACCAAAGAAATACGACCTGATGAGTTCACTTTGCCGGTGAGTGAGACTTCATATGTGAGATGATATCTTATTTGATTTCATTTTCTTGCTTGTCAGGACGACCAGAATTGCCAGTGTAATATTGAATACTCATGGTATGCAATTATATTTTTGCACAAACCGATTAATTAGAAATATTTCTATATGAATACGGTGTCCAAGGCTAAGGGTTCATGGAACAGCTGAAGCTATAAATGCTAGGGTGATAAGATGCGTTTCATTATGACTTTGCTAGAAATTGGACAAGATATTTCGGGTCAAGGGTGCCGATTCACCCATTATGTAAAAAAAATTAGAAACTTTTCAAATGTCAAAAAATAGCAAAAAAAATCCGCATATACATAATGACATATAATGTTAGTCCAAAAGGTTTCGCGAAGAAAGACATTTATATTAATCTGTGCAAAAAAGACAAAAAAGAATCACGTACAAAGTCATTTTGAAAAAAACTGGATTTGTCTTTTTACGCAGCCCACAAAAATGTCTTTTCTTCACGAGACTTTTTGTACTAACATAAATATCATCTAGTATATCTGAACTTTTTTGGAATTTTTTCCCATTCTGCAAAATAGTTTTTGAGCGGTGGGTGCATATAGACCTATGAGCAGATATAAATTTCCGCTAGAAATTATCTTACTTAATTTTTTTCGGAGTCCTATTGCTAAAATGCATTTGCGTTTTGTAACAAAATGATCGTGACACCATATATAAATGATTGTGCACATAACTTGTAGTGTTGGAATAGGCATATAATTGTATAATGGGCTGAAACTGTAAAGACATAATCTGCAAGAAAATAAATGAAAAAGGAAAGCAAGATTGTTTTGCGCGCTCCTGTTTTCTACATGTAAAGTTGCTTATCACAAATCACAGACTAATTATTTGATTGGTGAAAGGGTTTCTTCTTTTTTGTTGTTTATTATATGAAATAGTAAACGCTAGCTCAATAGGTCGTTTAGTGAGGCTGTGGTGGTAAACATATCGAAGAGATGCATGTAGTTTCTATGCATACCATCTCTTATTTTAAGTTCTATCAAATACATTTCAAGCAAAAAAGAAATCTAATTTCATGAAGAAATACTACGTGATATCTATTCGATATACGTGAGTTTTCAAATGTATAAACATGTGCAACGAGGGCACCCAACTAGTTTTCTTACTTGGTCCCTGGCTGCTATAAAATACTGTTCAACTTTGCTGGCGTTTATTGACTGTGTTGTAGAGGAGAGCTAATTCTGTATTAATTTGCTTTCCTTGCATATTTTCATTGCGTTTATTCTGTCAGACCTGAATTCTCGACGGACGACAAAATTGTCTTGGGAGAACTAGGGTGAGGGAGAGCAAGAGGACTTACCGGCATACAGATAGGGTAGTGGGCAGCAGGAATCTGGCCTTGGCCCACGTGATGAGCTCCAGAACTCGGCGAAGAAAAGAGTCCTATGAAGCTCGAAATCACGTGTGGCCGTGAAGTTCATACTGTATTGAATATCAACTACAACTGGTGGGTGGCCTCTCTTTCTTTCCTCCACACCCAAGATAGTATCAAGTTTATACTCTGGTCCCGGTCCCTACCGCAAGCAAGAGTGTTGGTAACAGATAATGAAGGTAAAGGGAATATACGCAGCTAGCTAATGATGGAAACCAAATTTAAGATCTACCTGGAACTGCTGGCTCATGTATTGCTTCAGCAACTTTTCAATCTTTGGACGGAACCACCTCCTCCGCTCCTCATACTCTGATCTCTTACTTGACACCACCTTCAAAGCCCCTTCACAAAGTTGAGGAGCTTTCACAGTTGGAGGCTCGGATCTGTTTCTGTTCCACAATGCTGAAATGCGAAGTGTCATGTCATCGATGCGCAACACGGTGCCATTCGCTTTAGCCTCAGTTATAAGTGAGCGCAGCACGCGTCGCTCATCGGGCATCAGCAGCAGCTGCTGGTGCAGCTCACCCAGCCAAAGGGGGAGAGGGTGTCCACGGGCTACAGCAGCCTCATGGAATGGGTTTTTTTCAGACCTCTCCGGTGTGGATGATGCCAGCATGTGCGCAATGTCGCATTTTGCACTGCATAGGAGCTCCAGAGTACAATCCGGCACCCGAGAACTGAGGGTCGGTGAATCCGGCGAGCTTTGTAAGGCCCTTGAGTGAGTGAAGCTGTGTGCGGAGCAGATATAGTGGGTCAAGTACGTCATTGAAGGGTGCCATCTCCCTGCGTTCAGAAACTGAGAGATTGTAGCCACAGCTGTTGTACCAGATGGAGTTGACGATGATGTTTGAGAGAGGGTCCATGCAGCCATAGCAGTGGCCAGCCTTGAGGATGCTGCGCATGAGCGGGCCAGAGGGTGTGGGCAACAACTTGAGCGCCTTGATGTAATGGTTGTGAATGATACCATTGACGAACATGTCGAGAGACTGGAGGTAGTCGCATGCATCACCGCCACATGGGTTCTTCAAGTAACGTTTCTGTTTATCACCTTTTCTCAGGCAACGTTGCAGCTTGCGAGGCCGGGCTCCGGACTGCAGCGATGAGATGGGTGCTCCTACTCCGCCCCAGCTAAAGTTGGTGGTGGTGGTGGTCGTAGTGGCGTCCACCGTAGTAGTGGAGACACTTGAGCACCCAGGGATGTTACGAACATTGCGAACCAGACCTCTTTTGATGGGGATAATGTTAGCGAAACACTTGGGCTTTATAATCATGTGTAGTGTGCGGTGGGTTGCCCGGACATCATCGACTCTGAGAGCATCTGAAAGAAGGCTCGTCTTGAAAAGGGCAAGGTCGGCATCATTGAGGCGGATGGACATTACGTGAGCTAAGGTGGTGGGGGAGGGATGGCCTGCTACGGTTGCTGCATACTCGAGGGCTGCCTGGGTCCTATCAGATTCTGCGTCGAATCTACCCTCCTCCTCCACCACATAGAGATCGTGTTCTATGAGCATGACGGCGAGAAGGAGGTTGGCGTCTGCCCGGTAGAGGTAGCGGATGGCCTGTTTCTTGGTGAGGCATCCAAAATAGGCCATGAGGAAGCCAATGAGGCTGCTGTAGGATCTGCATGCAACCTGGAGCCAGGGCAAGTCGCCCAAACGCAAATCGGGGGCGTTGAGCAACTGTCTTTTGGACCTCCTACTTCTTTTGGCGGGTGGAGGAGAGGTGGAAGCTTCTTGTGCTTCGCGGAGGAGCGCGATGGTGTTGAGGATGATGTTGGACACGGGGTCGAGGAGGCCGAGGCAGGAGCCGCCGCCACCGGTGGTGAGGACGCGGAGGAGGTCCGGCATGGCGTCGCAGGGCAGCCGGTTGAAGGCCTCCTCGTAGAAGCCGACGATGAGCTTGTCGATGGCTTCGGGCAGTTCATGGTCGGAGAGAAGAGGCGAACCCTCGGCGCGGCAGTCGCAGCTGTGCAAGCACGAGATGAGGCCCCTCCGAGAAGAAGACGTGGATCCAGACGCCATCAGCGGCGATAGGGACGGCGGCGGGGACTTGCGTTTGGCTAATTGTGCCTCCTCGCGAATCAACAAGTCTTTGACCGACCGAGTATTCCTTTATGAATCAACATGTATATCCGTATGATTTCAATCGATCCATCCACCGAATCGATCGTGTTAGCTTTCCCAAAGATCGAGCACACGATCTCACGCAACTCGGTGACGGAAACGCAAACCGTCGTGCCGACGCTAACACAAACGCCATGACCAGAACACACACGAACACAAAGATCGCCAGAGGCACGTATCGTGCCTCGTAATACTTTGTATTGCTTTCTCGTTTTCTGCCCCTGTTTATATAGCACACAGGAGACTCAGGACCTGCTCGACTCTTACAAGACTCCGACTCGTACACAGCTAGCACACTCACGTAACACTAGGAAACTAAACCGACCTCTAACCAAGCTTTCCTATTCTGATTCTACTACTACCAGTAGGACACGGACACATATGGCATGCAAGCCACAAGACCCACGTACATGATTACTTTCCTAAACTAATCACGTGGCAGCCAAACAGGACACTGTTTACCCTAACACAATACTGATCGGTAAGAGCAAATCCTTCTCTTTATTATTGACCCCAAGTCCGGCTTCCGTCGTGTTTCACAACAAAAGGTACCAGATCCGTCCGCCGTCTCCCGCAGATCGCCGCTGATTACGTCAGGATCCTCTTCTGCCGCCGGCTCTGCTCCGATTCATCGCAGGGGGTGCTTACACAGCCCCGGCTGCCGCACCGATGACGAACACGACGCGCCTCTTCTCTCCGACCATGATCTCAACAAAGCCATCAACAAGCTCATCCTCGGCTTCTACAAGGACGCGTTCGACCGGCTGCCCCGCAAGAGCGAACGCCTCCTCGTAGAAGCCGGCGATGAGCTTGTGGACGCTTGGCGCAAATCATGGTCGGAGAGATCGTCGCCGGCGCGACAGTGTAAGCACGAGATGAGGCCCCTCCAATGAAGATCAGACGACGCCATCAGCGGCGATCCTTAGACGGCGGGCGGAGCTGTTGATTTTTGAGTATCAGGGCGGCGGCGGGCCTGGAGGCGGCGGGTCGATATGCATGAAGGCCTTCTCCCGACGACGTAGGGTAGGACGAGTCGGTCGATGGATCATACGGGCTCTACTCTTACGGATCCGTATTATGCATGTTAGGAAACCAACCCATGCTATTATCTCTCCGTACTAGATTAAAAATCAAAAAATATGTCTTCACTATACTAATCTCAACACACAAGTACATGCAACAATGCAACCATGATATGTGCTTATAATATTTCCACAAAATTAGTATAATGATACTATATGAAATGAAAGAATGTTGTAAGACGATCCAAAGGTACCATTTATGTATTCTTAACTCATACATCTCAGTATATATTAGTGGTCAAAATCGAGTATAAAAATAAACACAAGAATAACGTCTTATAATTTGGGACGTAGAGAGACATATCTTGCAGGCGTACATGTTCTGCGGCTAGAAGAAAACCTTGCCGTCTCCTCCACAGGGGCGGAGGGAGGGGGGACGAGCGGGGGCGACGCCCCCGCCAACGATTCGCTCGCCCGGTGAAGACGACTAGCGAGATCGCTATTTTTTTGGGAGAGAACTAGGCGTCCTCCGGGTGATCTGGGGGGAAAGATCACCCGGATCCCCCTGCCAACACGTGTGCTCCTCTCTTACCCAAAATCCCACCAAATCCCGCTTTTGCTACACTTAAGCAAATAATCAACCGCTTTTGCTCCAATGTAGCAAAAAACGGTTCGCCCAGAAAACAGAAAAGAAAAGACCGATTTCGCCGGAGACCTCACCGGACTCGCCGGACCTCACCGGAGACCTCGCCGGAGATCCCGTAGCAAAAAAAATGTGCTATTGTAGCAAAATCTTTTCGGTCCCGAAAATAGTCCCCCAGAGCCCGTTTTTGCTACGGTAGCAAACAAAAGTCTCATTTTTTGCAACATGTAGCAAAAACTTTTTGGTCTGGAATTTTTGCATCATAAGTCTCATCGGAGAACCTCGCCGGAATTTTTTGTTTTTTACGATGCTGCAATATAATATTTTTTTTGCTATTATTGTTATCTGGTTTTGCTACAATAGATCAAAAAAATTGCTACTATATCTCCGGCGAGATCTCTGGTGAGGTCTCCGGCGAGAGTCTCCGGCGATGTCTCCGGCGAAGTTGATTTTGCTACCGTAGAATTTTTTTGTTGCTACAATAGCATAAAAATTTTCCTACCACGTCTCCGGCGAGGTCTCAGGTGAGGTCTCCGGCGAGGCCACATTTTTTCTTTTATGTTCTGTGTACGAACTGTTTTTTGCTACAATGCAGCAAAAGCGGGACGTTTTGTAGCAAAAGCAGGATTAGCCCTTTTTTAGTGGACAGGTGTCAGGCTGGCGACCCGGGGGATCGGAGGGAAAGATCCCCCGGGGGACTACTATACTTTCCCATTTTTTTGCCCTTACAAAGTACTTCGCCCCCCCTATCCGTGTGTCACACGTTAAGCAGCCCCAAATACTACTCTATATTCCAAGCCCATTTAGTTCTATGAGTCCACGTAATACAAGACAATATTAGGCCCAGCAACTACAAATCCATTAGGAAGGAACAGAAGTAATCCACCACTCCACCAGGGATCAGAATCAGATCGATTGGCTTCTGGCTGTTCGCTGAGCCTGACGCCTGCTTGCCAAGCTGCCACCAGGGTTCCATTCAAGAAAGTCGAGAATTGAGAGTTGAGGAGGCGTGGCCAGCCGGGAATCCAAATCGCAAAGGGCGCGTTTGGTAGCCTGCAGCACTTTCTCACCTGCGACGGGGCAGGCTGGGGAGAGCAGTATTGAGCTAAAACGGAGTCTGGGCCATCTTAGGCTAGTTGTTTGGTAGCCTGCAGCGAAGAACGCCACATCGGTTTAGCCACTCTGACTGCGTGTTTGGTTACGTCGACTGCATGCTGAAATGCAGGTACGAATGTGTTTGGTTTTATGCAATGCTGCTGCTACGGTAACCTCTTCTAGCCTATGGTGAGGTTACCAACTATGAAACACACAGAATGAACATGATCAACATAGCAAAGAAGTATGATAGTTTTAACCAGGTACCATAATCGACATATAGAATTAGTCTAGCACAAACTTAGTCTGATCTACCGACTAGGACGAACATTCAACAATTCTCGTCTTTCTTGAAGTTCAGTGGGTGCTCAGGGCACTGTCTCACCACCTCACATCCAGAGTTGTCGAAGATGATCACCTTGTACTCCATTGCATCGAGCTTCTTGAACATGACCAGATAACCAAGCTCTAAGACATGTGCTATGGCAAATGCTGGCCATCCTTTGACGAGGCAGGCTCTTCCATTAACATCGGCAACGGTGATAGTCCAGATGCACCCAGTGTTGGTCTTGACTGTGATATCACCAGGCACCTCACCCAAGTAGGGCCTGATGGCGGCAGGAACTGGGAGGAGGTCAAGTCCGGGTGCTAAAACCACTTTGCAGAAATGGTTGGGGGAGGTTGTTTCCTTGATCCATCCATAAGCTGCCTTCCTTCTCTTGAATGTGGTGTTAATGTCATCCGTGGTCAATGTCATCTTTGAAGCCTGGCAAAACAATATTGGTTTGGGTTATAACACTGACGAAGATCATCACACTGAACAAGCTGTGTAAGATAGATAGAAAGAGTCCAAGTACTCCCAAGTAATGGTTGGCCTCAGTTTGAAGAGAGGGTTGAGACACCATGGTCTACCAGACAGGCCAACAAAAGCAAGTACAAGCCACAACGATCTGTGACTGGTTCTCAATTTTGTTGGCCGTCTGGTGGAAATGGTTTTGTCCCTGCCCTTACATCATTGGCCTCAAACTTACACGAAAAGCGTAGTTCCAACTCAAAATCGAGTGCACAAAAAGGGTTGCTTGGTTTCAGCACATGTAGAACCATGTTTGCGCTTACTGATTAGCTAGCAAAAGAGATGAACATCCACATATCATTGTTGCTGCTTTTAACTTTTGCTAGCAGTCAGTAGGTGACAGCTCTAACACATATCATCATGGATCAAATCTAGTATGTCAAAATCGAATTATGAAAACAGTGTTGCTTGGTCTCAGAATCTGTAGAACTATGTTTGCGCCCTTTGAAGAGCCAGCAAAAGGCACAAACAACCACATAAAATGGTGACCGTATATAGCTTTTGCTGGCACTCAAAAGGCTATAGTTCTAACACTTTCATCATGGACTGAATCAAGATGGCTCAGTTAGCAAATATGTACATTCAAGCCTCATATGTGAAAGGTATCTGTGGGAAAAAAGAGTGCCTATAAGAACGAAGTATAAATAATAGCACTCTCATTGCCATTACCCTTGGTTCTATAGACAATCTTCTTTTAACTAGGATGCCTTCAGTTTAATCATCGGCTACCATGGAAATGGCTCACGAAGACTATGAAAAGTTGTCATAATTCTAGGCCTGGGACTTGCATTTTTACATGGTAGGTTTTAAAGAGGTGATACTATTGAACCAAGAACACATGATAATCAATTAATCGAACGTTGCACAAGGTTCAGTACCACAACCTCTATCACGAAGGGCGCATTTGGTAGCTGCAGGTTCATCATAGGCCAGAGAACAATAGATCGGACTTTGTAAAATACTGTAAAACCATGGATCAAGTATGAAGAACACCCCAAAATGAAGAACACACCCAAAAAAATGCATCCTGGTTACAGTACAAGCACAGATCTGTAATGAACCCTAAAACAGCGTAGATCTACGGTGCATGTCATAATACCGGAGTTAATCAAGCCGGATCTACAGATCTATGGTGCGTAAGATAGATAGAATGAGTCGAAATCATCATACCGCCATTGACGAAGAACTCGATGAACTCGAGACGACTCGGGGCTGCCGATGGGACAACGAAGCTCCGCTTGGGCCACGGACGAGTCGACGATGGTCTGCCTTCGTCTCCCGCCGAAAATGGCCGCAGATGTGCCGCCGGTGAATCAACCGCCGTCGAAGAGAGAGAGGTGAGAGGAGAGCGAGTGCAGTTGGGAGTAGGAGAGTGGGCGGTGAGGGGAATAAATGGCGCGTGTCCCCGAAGGGATGCGGCGTCTCCCCGTGTGCGACCTGCTGCCACCGTTTGTGCTCCACTCGGCATGGCCCCCTGGAAACGGCCGATTCGGCCGTTTCCGCAGGGCCTGGCCCGAGGGTGCTTTGAGGACCGTGCTATGCAGGCGAACAGGAAAAACGGGCAACCAAACGCCAAGAACTCGCATCTGGCGGGCCGGGCCACCCTATCTGCAGGCTACCAAACGCGCCCAAAGCCTAGATGCACGGGTACATGACCTGACGATCGGCCGGCCGTGCTGCCTGCATGATTAATGAAACAAGGAGGAAAGGTTGTTCGCTCCATGTCTTGATTCTATTATGGCTTAGTTAATTCTTTGCCTGCTCTCAACACTAGATTAGTATCTCTCTTTGTGCTTTAAATTTTCAATTATGAATGTTTGGATTCTCGACACAATTTAGTGTAAACCACCGGTGGAATCTTGTTTGGGCATCTTTCAGAAGGTACAAAAAAAATTGGCCCTCCCGGGACCTTTATTTCGGCCACAGTTTGTAAGCTTTTCGGAAGGTATGAATTCTTTAGCCATCTCACCCCTGCCATGCCAAAATCCTGGCTCCGTCCCTGCTCCTCCATACGTCGGTTTCCCCTCACCCGTGCAGCCTCACTGGCATTGGGAGGGGTGGAGAATCCGTGTTTTGTTAAAAACACCTTTGTATGAAGAAAGTACATAAAGATTATAATTTACTGTGGTACTTTGAAACGCCATTTTTTTGGTAAGAATCTAGTATGCCCATTCATAAAGTCTTCATATAACGATTTAAGTGTGAAACGACCGGAGCTAGTTAAGTTCCACTTGAAGACATTGGCTTCATCATTCAAATTACATTCATAAGTCTTTCTATAAGATGAAAACAAACATCCCGTTTAGGCCCGATTAAATTCCTCCTAAACTAAAAAATAAAGGATTATGCGATAAAAACATTTGAAACAGTCACATATTTCCGTCTAACAATGTTAGAAAGGGGGATCTAAAATAAGAGAGGGGTATTACCAAGCTATGCATACTCCCAAAAGTGAATATCTTTAGCATTCTCAATACAAGAAGAACCATGAGAAAATATCCAAAATCGATTTGTAAGCAAGTTCGGAAGATTCACAACTAGACGAATTTAATCTTTCAACACCATCATTAACGTCGAAACGTCTCCTCTCTGGTAGTACACGAAGAGACCTAGCAGGGCGACCATGGGGGCGACAGGGGACAGCACGCCGCCGCCGCCCTGATCTCTCTCTCCCGGCCAGCTCTGCCTCCGCCGCGTCAAGATCCGGACTGCCCTCGTCGTCCTCTCTCCGGTCATCTCGGCATCTGGCACTGCCATCGCGAGGGCTGCCGCATCCGCTGCTCGTCCCGCTGCCGCCTCGTCAGGACCTCCGCAAGCTCTTCCCGCCGCGCGTCAGGCCCTCCCCACCGGCGTTCACGGAGCCTCCGCCGGCTACCACTCCTCCGGTCCTCCACCAGACACGGATGTCGCTCGGGGTGGGGTCAGCGGCGACCAGCTTCGCCCATCTGGCGACGCCGGCCGCTTCCCGTGGCCTCGGCTCCGACGACCTGTTGTGGGCTTCCTCCCTGAGCTCCGATGACGAAGAGCTGGCGCCGCAGACACCGTTGGCTGCCGCTCCTGGCCCTGATTCCGGCGCTGTTTCAGGAACCAGCAATGCTAGCTCGCCCCCCGCCGTCGGGGCCGTGGAGAAGTGCCGGGAGACCGTGGAGGGAAGTCGTGGTGGGCATGGTCGCCGGCCATCCGTTTCTGCGCGTAGCGTCGCCTTCAAGCGGTGGGCGCTTGGGAGATGCTTTCGGTGCCTTGCGCGAGACCATTTCATGTGTGATTGCCGTGAGCCTTTCAGGTGTCTTGGCTGCTTGCGTCCAGGCCACCGGGAGCGGGACTGCCGTCGCCACCTGATCATGCCGGATGCTCTCCCCCGCGACCTCCATAACCCGCCTCATGGGTCAGTACATCCTCGCTCGGGGGCCGGGGTTGCGCCGCTGCCGCCTGTGGAACCTGATCGTTCTGCTTCGCTGCGACATTCAGAGGTTCATGGCGTCTTCGGCCATGTTGAAGAGTGTCATGACACTTGCGATGCCAGTCGTGCTGCTTCTGTTGTTTGTGATGGCATTGATAAGGCTGCATTGGATCAGTTGTTGAAGGCAGCTTTTGCAACTCAGTTGGCATTGTTTCGTTCCCAAATACAAGACATTGTGGCTGAGGCAATCCGGCCTTTGCGTGAAGAGATTTCACGTGTTGTCGGGGACCAGGCGCAGGCCACCTCAGTTGACGCGGGGATAGGTGGCTTCTTCGGTCCTTGCTCACCATTGTTTCGCACCTCGTCATCATCTTTGATGATGGCCTATCGTGCGGCTTTTGGGGATTGTCGTGCCGCTTATGAGGACAAGGGAGTCTTGCCTGTGGGAGTGTGTTCCAAGAAGATGCAGATTGCCGCATTGCCTGAGGATGGTGTCGAGGAGGCCCTCGTGGAAGACCAATGTTTTTCTCCTAGTGCTAGGGCCAGGACGGTGGTCATGGCTCTGGTGCTACAGCTCATGCCTGAACTTCTGGACTTGTGTGGGGAACCGGTTCTGCCTCTTTCTGTCGAGCAAGTGAAGGCGCACTCGCTCGAGATTTCAGTTGTGGCTTCACCACCGATTCAAGTGCTTGACTTCGAGGAGGGTGGTGTTGTGGAGGTTGCGGCTCCAGTTGTGCAGATTTTGTCTCTGTTTCAGGAGTCTTGTGAGGAATCATCTTTAGTGCTTCCGGTGGAGCTAGGCTCATTGGAGTGCTTGGCAGTGGACATGGCGCCATCCCCACCTACGTCCCAGTCCTGCCAGTTGCCCTCCTCTGTGGATAGTGGAGGTTTGGTTGCTTCTGTCACTTTCCCTCCTTTGAGTGACCAGATTTATAAGGCAACGATGTTGGCACCCAACTCTGAGGACCTCTTTGGCAAAGAAGTTTTGGATTTGCTTGTCGATTTGGAGGCGGCTTGTCCTGGATATGGCAAGGATATTGTCTGCGTCTTGACGGGGATAGCTTCTGACGGTGTATTTACAAAGGTGGAGAAGTCTCTCAGAAAGATGGCAAGAAAGAAGTTTCGCGTACCAAGGAAAGGTTCGCTTCTTCTTGATTGTTGAGCCCTGCTGAGGTTGTGGTATTGGAAGTTGTTGGTTGTGCTAGGTTGGGTGAGTAGTTGTTTGCTTGTGGTTGTTGCTTGTTTTAGGTGTTGCTGTTTGTTGTTGTGTGTGCTTCTCCGAGTGGTGTTCGTTGTATGGTTTTCGGCCGGTTTCTCCCTGAAATAAACCGGTCACCTTCTGCTTATTTAATATAAGGGGCAAAGCTTTTGCCTCTCGTTTCAAAAAAAAAAAAATTAACGTCGAAAAGGAGATCTTGCCGTTCAACGATGGCCTGAAGATCACTTATTGTAGATGGGGTCATCTCCTTGGCAGAAGAAGGAGGCTACCAAAACAGTAACCTAGTCTATCGAAAATACTAATTTTAGTGAAAACTACAAAATGTGTCTTTTGTGGGTTACAAGAATCGTTGACCATTTTTTATAGAAAAAGATGGCCCCGCCCCGGTTCCATTTAACCATGAAACCACCATTACATAGTTTTCAGTTTTGAGCCTCCAAAAGCAGCCGAGCGCTAGCTCCAGATTAACAGTTGACCATCTCTTCATTTCTGTTCTTTTGCAAAACGTTCGTCCCTCCTATATGGAGGCCACTAAATAACCATTGAATTATCAGTACACGTACACGTTTCTTCTTCTCCACCCATATTCTGCAAGAAAAGACGCAATTTTCCATGTCCCTCCTTCCTGTTGGAGGTAGAGAGAATGGTTGAGACACAAAATGGGGAAACCAATGGATTGGTGCATGGGAAAAATACTACGTACACTGAATAATGGGCACTTGTAGTTTCGAGATTTCCAGGTTTCGCCTCACACACTTCTTCCACTTCATCTTCTTTTCTTCTTCACTGGGCAACATGTTCAGCTTCTTCGCAAGCTCCACGTCCAACTTGTGACTGAAGTAGACCAGGTCCATCCCTAGCATGTCATCCACACTGCCGGTTCCAGGGTGGGTGATATCGTCCGGGATGTACTTAGCATCATCAGGATACACAATTTTCCTTGCAGTATACTCGCCATAGTAGCAACGCCCTATAACAAAAATATAAAACCCGACAGTGATTATTCAGTAAGAGACAGAGCTCACGTTAAGAAGCCAATTCCAAATTTCCAATTCAAATCCATGAGTATTTGCATGCAAGCATGATACAAGCTGCAAGTCTGAAGCAGATCGCAGTTCCACAAAAAGCATGTAGTCTTAGAAAAGTAACGCGTATGATCCAGTTTAATCAGCGCATAGAGAATAGAAGAATCATGAGTAGAACTGAGTCATTATTATTTTATTTATGCTTTGCAGGATGACCAAATCATTTGAAGAGTACTGAGGATACATGGTCCTTGTAATAGTCTCTGCATGGTTCAGTATTTTAACAGTGGAAGATTTCCGGTTGGATGTCAAACGTTATCTGTATCTTTCTTGCTAGGATTCAGCAACATACAGTTAGAGTGTTAGACCAGGAGTGCAGAAACTCATTTGAAATAAGTGAATATGGGAAGGTTTCACAATCAACTACACAGTATTGTGTGCAATACAGTGCTCGACAACTTAAGCTAAGTTGTTATGGAGGGAGCATGATCAAGATTATGTGTTATTACTCAGTTAGGACTTAGGACTGGTAGGTTGTTGATTCCAGTAGCTGGGACTTCGGTTTTCTCCGTAATCTGGAAAATCATGGCTCTGTCAATCTTCAGTGTAAATGTGCCACTCACCATTACACTTCCGAAGCATCCCTCACCTACAGATCACTGAAATAGCCTAGCTTTCCATGCCAAGTGACCTTACTTGTTGTAGTGTTAAGACCCACGGGGAGAAGATGAGAGTATGAGAACTAAGATGTTTGCTAAAAATGAAACCTATAGCTAATACATTTGTTGATTAGGTTGCCTCACCGAACTCAGGTGATTGTTTTTCTGAATCCTTAGGTACTCTAGGATTTTGTTCATTCTATCACAACTTATTGCAGTCTTATTGAGGTTAAGCAAAGCTAGAACCTCTTACAGTTGAGGAGAAAATCATGGAGGGAAGAGTTTGACTTTTGTTTTATCAAGTGTAACAGACACTACTAATATAGTTAACCGATATCTTCTTGTTACTTCAGTCTAGATGTGATATTACTTGTCTCATTTAACATGGTGAACTATTTCCCACATGCATTCTTTATTACTATAACAACTTATTTTTCTCGGGGAACATTGTAGGCCTGAATTTTCTTACAGTTGCATCCCAATAGTTTGGTCCTTGGCTGCTATAAAATACTCCACGAGAGCTAATTCTATATTAATTGCATACATGTTTTGCTAGCGTTTATTCTGTCGACCTGCAATTCTCCACGGAAGACAAGGTTGTCTTGGAAGAACTACGGTGAGGAAAAACTAGAGGACTTACCGGCATACACAAAGGGTAGAGGGCAGCAGGATTCTGGCCTTGGTTCACGTGATAATGACCATTCGGCGAAGAAAAGAGTCCTATGACGCTTCAAATCATGGGTGGCCGTGAAGTTCACATTGTACTGAATATCACGGAAGGGGGGCGACCTATCTCTCTTTCCTCCACGCCCAAGATAGTATCAAGTTTATACTCTGGTCCGGGTCCCTACAGCAAGCAAGAGTGTTGGTTAAAAAATGAAGGTAAAGGGAATATGTATATATAGTTATATACGCAGCTAGATAATGATGGAAACCAAATTTAAGATCTACCAGAAACTGCTGGGTCACGTAATCCTTCAGTAACGGTTCAATCTTTGGACGGAGCTCGCTCCTTTGCTTCTCATACTCCGATCTTTTACTTGACACCGCCCTCAATGCCACTTCAGAAAGTTGAGGAGGTCGCACAGTTTGAGCCTCGGATCTGTTTCTGTTCCATAATGCAGAAATGCAAAGTGTCATGTCGTCGATGCGCAACACGGTACCATTCGTTTGGGCCTCTGTTATAAATGAGAGCAGCTCGCTCCGCACATCGGGCACCAGCAGCAGCTGCTGGTGCAGCTCACCCAGCAAAAGGGGCTGGGGGTGTCCAGCGGCTTCAGCAGCCTCATGGAATGGGGTTTTTTCAGACCTCCGGTGCGGATGATGCCAGCATGTACGCAATGTCGCACTTTGCACTGCATAGGAGCACGAGAGCACAATCCGGCACCGAGAACCGGGGGTCGGTGAATGCGGCGAGCTTCGTAAGGCCCTTGAGGGAGTGAACCTGTGTTCGGAGCAGATCTAGAGGGTCCAGCAGGTCTCTGTACGGTGCCATCTTACGGCGTTCAGAAACAGAGAGATTGCAGGCGCAGCTGTTGTACCAGATGGAGTTGACGATGATGTTGGAGATAGGGTCCATGCAGCCATAGCAGTGGCCGGCCTTGAGGATGCTGCGCATGACCGGGCCAGAGGGTGTGGGCAACAACCTGAGCGCCTTGATGTAAAGGTTGTGAATGATACCATTGACGAACATGTCGAGAGACTGCAGGTAATCACAGGCGTCGCGTCACCCCCGCATGAGGTCTTCAAGTAACGTTTCTGTTTATCAGTTTTTCTCAGGTAACGTTGCAGCTTGCGAGGCAGGGCTCGAATAATCCATTCTCCTTGTGAAAGGGCGCCCATGCGAAATCTGGTCCGTCCTCTGGACTGCAGCGATGAGATGGGTGCTCCTACTCCGCCCCAACTAAAGTTGGTGGTGGTGGTGGTCGTAGTGGCGTCCGCCGTAGTAGTGGAGACACTTGAGCACCCAGGGATGTTACAAACATTGAGAACCAGACCTCTTTTGATGGGGATAATGTTAGCGAAACACTTGGGCTTCATAATCATGTTCACTGTGCGGCGAGTTGCCCGGACATCATCGATTGTGAGAGGGACACCATCTGAAAACCTCGTCTTGAAAATGGCAAGGTCGGTATCATTGAGGCGGATGGACATTACTTGAGCTAGGACGGTGGGGGAGGGATGGCCTGCTATGGTCGCTGCATACTCGAAGGCGGCCTGGGTCCTATCAGACTCTGGGTCGAATCCACCCTCCTCCGCCTCCACCACGTAGAGATCGTGTTGTATGAGCATGACGGCGAGAAGGAGATTGGCTTTGGTACTGTATAGGTAGCTGCTTGCCTGGTGCTCGGTGAGGCATCCAAAATAGGCCATGAGGAAGCCAAGGAGGCTGCTGTAGGATCTGTATGCAGCCTGGAGCCAGGGCGAGTTGGACCTCCTACTTCTTTTGGCAGGTGGAGAGGTGGAAGCTTCTTGTGCGGCGTGGGCGACGTCTTCGGGGAGGAGGGCGAGGGTGTTGAGAATGATGTTGGAGACGGGGTCGAGGAGGCCGAGGCAGGAGCCGCCGGCACAGGTGGTGAGGACGCGGAGGAGGTCCGGCATGGCGTCGCAGGGCAGCCGGTTGAAGGCATCCTCGTAGAAGCCGACGATGAGCTTGTGGATGGCTTCGGGCAAATCATGGTCGGAGAGAAGAGCGAATCCTCGGCGCGGCAGTCATGGCAGTGCAAGCACGAGATGAGGCCCCTCCGAAGGGCGCCGGAAGAAGAAGAAGTGGATTCAGATGCCATCAGCGGCGATCAACGGCAGGGAAGGGAAGGGCGGCGGCGGGGACAGGGCTTGCGTTTGCCCTGAGTCCTGACCGACCGAGTATTTACAAATCCACAAGGACATTATCGTAACGTAAAGCAGACATACGTGTGTGTAACATACATCCATGGAGTCGGTTTTAATTTTAGCTATTTGAATTCGAGTAGCCAAAAAAAATTGAACACCCAAGTTCGAGAACCTGGATCTGTCCCTGACAACTACCCTGGTCTATTCTTGTTATCCATTGTTGTGTCGAGAATCAAAACTGACATGACCGATGAACTACGTGATACCTACTTGTGTACATCAATATGTGTGCAATGATCATCTATCATTACATTGCAGACTAATAAAGGTGATGAGGTGTGTGCGAGTGCGCCATGGGCTTCAAGATGACCCTGCGGATTGCGCTAACTGCTTGCAGGAGGAAGACACCATCGAGCACATACTTATGGGCTGCGTGTTCGCTAGGGAAACCTGGTTCGAGTGTTTCCGCAGGATGGGCATCGGTGTCCAGGTGCCTACGCATGAAGATCTTCTGGAACCATGGTGGCTCAAGGAGAGGGGAAGATTCCAGAAGAAGGAGAAGAAGAAGTTCGACACGTTGGTCATCCTCGGCTGCTGGATGATTTGGAAGCAGCGAAACGCACGCGTGTTCAACAACCCTGACCAGCAAGTCTCACCACTTGTGTTGGCAGGGAGGATAGTCGATGAATTGCATACTTGGCTGAGAGTTAGAGTACACGTTAGGGCCGGTGTTGGAGTTCAAAACAATGTCGTGAGAGAGTAGAGTTGTACTTTGGATGCTTGGGTGTGTGCTGAGCCTCTGCTAGCAGAGGAGCTGCGTTCTTGTAATTGACGATTCTATCTTCTATAAAAGTAAGGTGCGCAATTTGCGCACTCTCAAAACAAAAGTGATGAGGAAATGTGTAGTGTCTATGTACCAACCATATCTATATATTGGTGGCATTTTTTTGTAGGAAGTTACAAGGCCCAATCTGTCCATTCGTAAAAGGATATGTTTTATGTTAGCTGTTTTGATGATCCCCTTTCCGCTTGGACTAGGGTGCTTCCATCTTAAAAACAAACCTTTGACAATACGAGTGTTGTATAGGAATGGTGAACCAGCATCACTTGATCGAGCTGGGCACGCTGCCTTTTGCAGGATTTTTCTCTGCTTTGGCCCGTTGAAATCATGATGTATTTTGCGCCGCATGTATTGTCGAGACGTACATGATATTCACGCTTCATAATTCTCAACAGAACCAACTCAGGCTATAAATTACATGCAGAGTGTCCACATGACTAATAATGCGGTGGATTACAGGGAGAAAGAAAAGAAAGGGTTGTGACCCGCCTTCGTTTTTGTTAACCAGGGTCTCTCACGAAAAACCTTTTTTTTTTAGATAAGGGGGTGCGGATCCCCGGCCTCTGCATCCAATAGATGCACACAGCCTTCCGCAATTATTCAAAAGTTATCAAATTATTTACAATTCATGGATCGCTCAACGTGGCTACAAAAATCAACCACTTAAACAAGAGTTCACTATGCATCTATTCTCTTATGATGCAGCCACCCAGCCCGATTGAAGATAGCCCGCATGACCGTCATCATACGGGTACATCCAGCGTCCATAAGGCCCCGCTGATCCACAGGAAGAAGGAAGGACCACGAACTGATCCAGTACAATGCCTTGTGGATAACCTGCAAATAATGAATAGAAGATGTTTTGTTAAAGACAATATCATTTCTGCAGTTCCAAATAGCCCACAGAATGGCCGCTACACCAATCCGGATGCGAGCTTTTGTTATCTTGTCTATCCCATTTAACCAACTACCAAACATGTTCGCAATACTCGTTGGAGGGTAGACATTAAAAGTGAAATGCACTAGTCTCCAAATATCTCTAGCAAAAGTACACTTAATAAAAAGATGTTCAGCGGACTCGTCCGCATCACAGAACACGCATTTCTGGCTCCCTATCCATCTTCTTTTAGCTAGATTATCTTTCGTTAATAATTCTTTTCTGTGAAGGAACCAAAGGAAGATTTTTATCTTCAATGGGACTTTTAGCTTCCAAAGATATTTACGCAGATATCTAGTATGACCATTTAGTAAGTCCTCGTAGTAAGACTTAACCGAAAAAATGCCATTTGAAGTTAACATCCACTTAAACTTGTCTGGTTCATCAACTAAGGTGACCCGCATTAGCCTCTCCACTAGTTGTAACCACAGAGCTCTATTATTTCCTAATAACGTTCTCCGAAAAGAGAGGTTAATAGGCACCGTCCCCAACACATTCGCAACAGTATTGTTTTTGTTGGAGGCAATAGAATAGAGAGAAGGATATTCCTGCTGCAAAGAAATCTGTCCTAACCACCTATCCTCCCAAAAGCGAACTTGCTCACCATTACCAAGAGTGAATTTACCTCGCTCAAAAAATTCATTCTTGATCCTCATAAGGCCTTTCCAGAAGGGTGAGTCAAACGGCTTTGCTTGGACTTGTGTAAGTGTTTTCCCCCCTAAGTATTTGTTAGTTAAAAGTTCTTGCCAAACTCCATCCTCATTTAAAATTTAAATAGCCACTTACTCAATAGGCATTTATTTTTGATATCAAGGACCGCAACACCCAGCCCCCCTTGCTCTTTCGGTCTACATATTATATTCCACCGCGTGAGTCTATATTTCTTTTTATGCTGGTTGCTTTGCCAAAAAAATCTTGAGCGATAGAAGTCTAGTCTTTTTCTCACCCCTTTTGGTAGCTCAAAGAAAGAATAGAAACATCGGAAGACTTGTTAGCACCGAATTAATGAGCACAAGACGGTCACCGTAAGACAACATCTTGGCCATCCAAGCTGCTAATTTTCGCTCAAATCTATCTTCCACTAATTTCCATTCTTTGTTTAGAAGTTTGCGATAATGAATTGGAATCCCTAAGTATCGAAAAGGTAGAGATCCAATTTCACATCCAAAAATACAGCGGTACTCCTCTTGCATTTCCTTGGCCTTCCCAAAGCAATATAATTCGCTCTTATGAAAATTTATTTTTAACCCCGAAAGTTGTTCAAATAAGGCTAGAATTAATTTCATGTTCACGGCTTTCGCAATGTCATGTTCTAGAAATAAGATTGTGTCATCGGCATATTGGAGAATCGATACCCCACCTTCTACAAGATGTGGTACTAAACCCCCCACCTGACCATCCTCCTTCGCACGAGAGATTAAAATGGCCAACATATCTGCCACCAGGTTAAATAGAAGGGGGGACAGCGGATCCCCTTGGCGCAGCCCCTTAAGTGTCTGAAAGTAATGACCGATATCGTCATTACACGTATCCCGACACTCCCTCCTTGCACAAACCTAGCAATCCATTCACACCATTGAGATGCAAACCCTTTCATTCGTAACGCTTGTTGCAAAAAGGACCATTTAACCTTGTCATAAGCCTTTTCAAAGTCAATTTTAAAAAGCACACCATCTAGTTTTTTCTTGTGCATCTCATGTATCGTTTCATGCAGAACTACTACTCCCTCAAGAATATTTCTACCTGGTATGAAGGCTGTTTGTGTTGGACGAATAACCTTACTCGCAATGGAGGTTACTCTGTTTGTTCCTACCTTCGTGAAAATTTTGAAGCTAACATTTAAAAGGCAAATCGGCCTGTATTGCTCAATTCTACTAGCATCCTCTTTTTTGGGCAGCAAAGTAATAATACCGAAGTTTAATTTGAAGAGTGGCAAGTTTCCTGCGCGCAATTGAGCAAACAGTGCCATCAAATCAAACTTGATAATATTCCAGAATTTTTGGTAGAACTCCGCTGGGAACCCATCTGGACCCGGAGCTTTGTTGTGTTCCATTTGCTTAATGGCATCAAGAACTTCTTTCTCAGTAAATTCTTGTGTCAAGATATCATTTTCTTCCGTGGAAATCTGAGGCATATCATTGGTAAAATCTTCCCGCAAAGAAACATTATTTGTAACTGGTGCCCCAAAAAGTCTTTTGTAATATTCAGAGATATATGTCTTTAAGTTTTCTTGACCCACAATAGTTCCCTCATCCTGTTCTAATTGCATAATTCTCTTCTTTCTATGCTTCCCATTCGCAATAATGTGGAAGTATCGCGTATTACTCCCCCCTTCCTGAATATACTTAACTTTCGCTCTTTGTGCCCACTTTGATTCCTCATCGCGTCTTAATTTAGCTAGTTCCTCATCCGCCTCCTTTTTTGCAGCTCGCTCAGCTGTTGTTAAAGGAGTAGATTCGGCTTTGATGTCTAATTCATTAACTAACAAAGTTAACTTGTCTCTCAAAATTTTGTATTCTCCACACAATGTTTTGCCCACCCCCTCAAGAATTTTCGTAGATGTCTTATTTTGTTTTGCCATCGTTCGATAGGTGAATTCCCGACCTGGACCGCAGCCCATTCACGCGCTATCAGATCGTAGAAACCGTCTTGGCGCAACCAAGATAACTCAAAAGAAAAATGGTTTCTATTACCCAAAAACGCCTGCTCACCTGTATCCAAGAGCAACGGTGTATGATCAGACCCCGCACGGGTCAAAGCATTTACTGTGACTAACGGATACTTTTGTTCCCACTCCACACTAGCTAGAAAACGATCCAACTTCTCAAATGTTGGCGTTTCTCGTCTACTAACCCAAGTGTATTGGCGGCCCGACATTTCCAACTCTTTTAGACTCAAGCTTTCAATTATAGCATTAAAAATAAAAGGCCACCTAGTATTAAAGTTCGAGTTATTTTTCTCCTCCTGCCTCCTGATTATGTTAAAATCGCCACCCAAAAGCATGGGTAGGGTTTCTCCCTCGCAAATTCTCACAAGTTCAGCTAGAAACTCCGGTTTTTTTGCCTCCTGTGCTGCCCCGTAAACCACCACAAGAGCCCACCGAAAACCATCTAACTTTGATCTCAAATGAAACTTGACGCAAAAGTCTCCCGAGACCACATTTAAAACTGAAAAAGAAGCTGCATTGAAACCCACTAACATCCCACCAGATCTCCCATGCGGGGGTATACAGTACCAAATGAAATCCATGCCCCCAGCCAAAAAGTTTAAAAACGGAGTCGCAAAAGAAGCTCTCCCTGTCTCTATTAAGGCCACAAAATCTAGTCTATTCTCCTTTACCGCTTCACTAACAGCTAGATGTTTCGCCGTATCACCAAACCCGTCCGAGTTCCAAATTAGACCTCTCATTTTAGAACGCTCTTAACTTTTTAAGTCTAATACTTCTCCTAACCGCACGTTGTGAGAAGTGAGATTTTTTACGTCTACTTTTTATTGAGGCCAAGGTTTCATTCAGATCCGCATGATCCTCAACCCCCTCAAAGTCATCATCCTCTAAATCTTCACTTAAGTTATTTGCTTTTTTGATAACCCAACTAGATTCAGATTCTTCATTTTCAGGTGGTAAATTATTTTTCAGGAAAATAACCTCCCTCTCTCGTTCTACCCCCAAAATAACAGCGATAGAAGATTCCGCTTGCTCGTCTGTCTCCCCTAAGGAAATTCCTAGTCTATTTGCTCTATGTAAAATTTCAGAATTAGAGAAAGACAATAACGAAAGCTTGTTATTAACTTGTGTACCTTGAACATTGCAGTGCATCCTTCGTGAAGTTAGATCCATCGCCCGCTGGAGTTGTGGAAGATCCGCATTTGATTGCTCCCTCAACCTTTGGCTAGACCTCACCTCCACTTCATGCATTCCCCCAAAGGCCATAATTTCCTTCTCAGACGGCCTAGTCATCGATGTTGCACCTCCAGATATCCCCAGCCCGCAATGCTGAGGAGGCGTTGCTGGCTGCCCCATCCGGTCCAGGTAAACCCCACCATCGAAACCACCAAGTAAAGTCTGCGAGGTGCACATGTGGGTCGACATTGGGGTTGCCCTAGCCGCGATCATCCCCTCGTCTGAATCAACAGCACCATCACTGATGGCAATAGGTGCCGGCCCCATGAGAGAACCATAGTGCAGCTGCTGTCCCCACTAGCCGCAGATCGTGGTGACCTCGGAGAACTGCTGCCATCCCCCCCATTGCTGACGGGAACCTCGGTGTCATTGGGCTGAGACGCACCAGCCCGGACCGAATCCCCACTGCCATCTTGAACAACGTCGGCACCCTGTGGCACCTCCTCGACGAAAGTCCTAGCCTTGTCTTGAATAGACGCAAGATATATTTCACGAGCTACCTGAAATTGTTTCTTTACTTGAGGTGAGAAGATGACCCCCGACTTCAGCTGATCGGCAAGTACATCTTTTTGCTTTGTTTGCACATCAGAATTATTGTATTCATCCGTGACCATATCTTCAGTCTCAGAATTTTCTTTCTCCTTCCCTTTCTTGCTCAGATCTTCTTCTTCCTCCTCCTCCTCCTCCCTCGACTCATCATCCGGCGGTGGAGATCTAGGAGCGTCATCCTCCAAGTCAGAAACATCAACCGGGTGCTCTACCTTAAAATGCAAGGCGTAGAACCCATCCTTAATGAAAATTTTCCACCCGGAGGGAATCAAAGTGTAATCCACACACCCCACAAGTATGCGCAAAACACCGTGTTTGCGGGTGAACTTCATATCCACTTTCATTGTTTTCCCAAAAAGTGATCCCAAGCTCCAATTTGATAAGAAATCGCCGATATGTTTGGGGGAATCCCGTAGATTCGGATCCACTTAGTTGGCAGCAACTCCATGGGTTCCATTTGCGATACCCACGGAACAACAGTAATTTCACAACTGCTATTAGGTACCTTGCACGCACCGAAAACCGATAATCTTTCTAGGTCACTCTTTGAGGGGAAAGGTACCTTGAAAATATTGTGCTCAACTTGATCAACCTCCCACTGAAAGTTGTCTGTTGGAACTAGCCGCTGGAGCTGCCCCACGATGCGCTGGATGGTGAGCTCCCCTTTTACTGTCAACTTCGCAAGGCGGACATTGTCAATCTTTGGCTTATAAGTCGCCGTTAGTGGCTGCTCGAAAAAAATCAGGCCCTCGTTGATCAAACCATGCATGATCACCTGTGGCTTCGGCGCCAAAAGTAGAGGACACACTTCTGCGCATGATCCTTGCTTTCGCAGATTTCGCAAACCTCTACCTCACAGACCTTACCGATGTGTCCCGGCCCATCACAGCGATAACAGCGAGGTCCGGCACCCTTCTTTGGTTTTTTTGGGAGGGTAACATCCGCACCTCCACCCCTAGCTGTTTCAGCTCCAACCACATGTGATCGCGGCGCCGTCTGTGCGGAGTTCGCATTCCCCACAGGTGTGGCACCCCTTGCAATAAGCTCAGCGGCCGAAGAGGTTTGAGCTTGCGGCGCCGCAGCATGGCCTTGGTGCACTGTGGGATTGGTCGCAGGCACAATCCCCGGCTGCCTAAGAGCTGCAGTCACCTGGTTGACAATCTTAGCAAGCATATCCTCGGTTAAACCCACCGTAGTCTCCCTGCTTGTGTTCTGACCCGAGTATCCGCCTGAAGTTCGAGACCCTCGTCCTCCATCGAACCTGCCCGAGCGAAATTGGGGAGGCCGATTGTAGTTCTGTCTAGATTGCCCGCCGTTGCCGAACCCCGAGCCCGCATTGAAGCTTCCGAACCCCTCATTGCCGAACTGCTGCCTGTTGTCAGCCTGGCCCGCCGTGCCGCTCGGACCCCCAGTCTCAAAGTTCCGACGATCACCTTGCCCGGCCGTCCCACTCGGCCCTCCGTCATGGTAATTGCCTCGATCCGCCGCTCCCCCCGGAACGGTCCTCCGTATCCACCATTGCTCCGGCCTGGCGGATAGCCCCCTCCAAAGCCACGACCAGGTGGTATGCCACAGCCGTCCCCAGCGCCTCCTCGTCCCCCGCCATTGCCGCCATCGCTCGAGCCGGCGGCAACAGAGAGAACGAACGAGTCCTTGCGAACCCTAGTGCATGCGAACGTCGAGATTGATTCAGGTTAATTCGACCTTTCACCCGCGTCGGGAGCCCAACAATCGGCCCCGCATGGTCCGTTGGGCTGGCCCGCAGCGTCTCACCCTCTCGGCCCGCATAGCCGTTGTCCACTATTTTGAATTTTTTTGAAAATCCGGATCCGCCGCCGCTACCGATCTTCCCCGACGCCGGTGACGCATTCCCGACTCGGCGGCAGCCTTTGTATTGAACCATCTCCCATGTTCCTTCGCCATCGTCACGCATGACGGACGGCGGTAACACAGGCAACTTGAACTTCGAAGGACGGCCAAAGGGCAAGCGCACATGCCTCGCCGCCTTCATCCCCATAGCGCCATGGCTTACCTCTGAAGATAAGCCCTGCATGGCAACCGCTGCGCCATGGCTTACCTCTGAAGATAAGCCCTGCATGGCAACCGCTGCGTACCTTTGTGCCGCTCCCCGGAGGATACGTTTTTCCTCTCTAGATCGACGGTCTTCCACCGTGGTGTGTGCCTCCGGCGATGGTGTCCTGCACAGATAACGAAAATCAGAACCGGTGAACTTACCTTCACCTTCACCTGCATCCTCGCCGCACTCCGAGTTGGCCGAGATCTGGTCGTCGTCGCCGTCTCCGGCCAACACCCAGAATCGCCCCAGAGTCGCCCCAACGGCCCCTCCGCTAAACGCGGTCATGAACGCAATCTGGGGGGGCAAGGACTCGTTCACTCCTCACGAAAAACCTTGGCGCAACCCTGGAGTCCTGGACCGGATATGCCCTCTCCGTTGGGTTTGCCTGCTTCGTCCTCTTTCCTAGGCACGTCCATGACAGCCCTACCACCGACAACACGGTGGTGAGGAAGGCCATGCACACGACAGGCAACAACGACCACGTGCAACGCAGTAACAGTTTTTACCATCATTAATTATATGAGAGATCCAAGACGAGATCTAGGCTTCTAGCCAACAAAATGATTCACTTAACTGTCCCATCCCTTCGTTCAACCAAAATAGAAATGAAAACAACAAATATCCAGATCGGAGGGAACATACAACTCATGAATCTTGGTCCCCTTCACATCATCAACACATGAACATATTAACATTATATCACGACGGAAGCAAATTAGATCGATTTACTAACTGGAGTTTCTGTCACAAACCACTGACCGCCACCACTCTTTCGAAATTTCTGGGTCTCACGTGATGGCTGGACGAACAAGCTGCTCGAATCGTTAAGTCTCGGCTCGTTATGATTCGTGATCATTAAGGCTCGGGTCGTTAAACTCGTTAAGAATAACGAGCTATTTAAATTTAAAGATTGGCTGACGCTGTGATTTGCGCTGGCTTCGATGATGCTTTGCACCACGTCCGAACACATTTTGGGACGAGCGCTGTAAACGAACCAGCGCAAAATGGGGAAGTGCTCTGCTTCTGGCTCTTCTTTGCTCATTCTTAGGTACCCTCTTCAACCTCCTCGAAATTTCCGCTAAATTGTCACCAGGAGTATGATCGATCCCTAGCAGCTGTACTGATCCACCGTTAAATGTGATGATAGATCGATGATGTCCTAGTTAGTAGGAGCTAGGAGGAGGACCACTTGACTGCCACTAGAGCCTAATACTTACTGCATACGATCGATCAGATCAAATTAATAGCATTTGCTCCATCACATCGTTTTCACAAATATAGCAGCGAGCAACCTAGACACAGATTTAACAAGCCTAAGCAATAAACAAATTAAGGCATCGACGCATAACACTAGTAGCTATCTCAAGGCAACAAAACATGACGGTGTAATGTCATTCAAATGATGATAGGTACATCTCAGAACGTGCATTAATTAGGACACAAGGAAGCATGGTCTCACTTCACACTCTTCTTCTCTTCTTCTTCTGTTCTTCTTCTTCACTACCCAACATGTTCAGATTCTCTGCAAGCTCCACGTCGAACTTGGGACTGTAGTAGACAAGGTCCATTCCTAGCATACCATCCACGTTGCGGGTTCCCGGGGGGTGATATCGTCCGGGATGTACTTGGCATCATCTGGATACACAATCTTCCTTGCAGTATCCACGCCATAGTAGCAACGGCCTATTAACAAATAAATAAAACCCGACAGTGATTATTCAGTAAGACACAGAGCAGATATAGTAATTAGCGAATTCCAATTCAAATCTACCAGTAGTGCATGGAAGCATGAGAAGGTGTGGTACAAGCTTCAAGTCTGAAGCAGATCATGTGTGACCCAAACTATGTAAGTGCTATCAGGTACTAATGGGGGAATTCGATTTTTTGCCCCTGTTCAGTTGGGGCTTCTATCATTTGTCCTCGTTTACTTTGTAACTCCTTTGTGCTCCATTTTACTTTGATCGTTCATCTGTTGCCCCCACTGAATTATTCTGTTATATATAATTTCTGTCAGTTAGAGGATAAGACTAAAGGTCGACGACAACGGCACCCCTGAGAGGTGTAGCAGCAGCCACATGCCGCACCGGCGCAGGCTGGCTATTGGCCGCCCCGCTCCTACTCGGCTACTCACATGTTGCTGGGTACATCCGGGCAAAGCTAGGTAGAGCTACGGTGGTGCACATGCACCAGGGCACAAAATGTTTTTCTCTTTGAACCAGCTCAAAAACTAGCTTGTGCACCACCGTAATCTACGTTTTGTGCACCATGATGATGCAAAACACAACAGCAAAGAGGTACTGCATGATTAAGTGCACCATGGTCGATCTTAGCCTAGCTCCGCCCGTAAACTGAACTAAAACTGTGCAACGGGATTATCCATTAGTCGGAGCCCCAATCGGCTCCTCCTCTGCTGCACTAGGGCAAATGATGAAAGCCACAACTTAAACAGGGGCAAAAGAATCAAATTCCTCGTACTACTCAGTCATGCGTCTGTAGAGAACTAGAGGACTTACCTGCATACGCATAGGGTAGAGGGCAGCAGAATTCTGGCTTTGGCTCACGCTGTGAGAATGACCGGTATTGGGCGGGCTTTCGCTCACGTGAGATTGACCAGAATTGGGCGAAGAAAAGAGTCTTTTGAAGCTGCGAATCCTGGGCGGCCGTGAAGTTCACATTGTACTGAATCCTGGGAGGGGGGCCTCTGTTTCTTTTCTCCACACCCAAGATAGTACCAAGTTTATACTCTGGTCCCTACATCAAGCAAGAGTGTTGATCAAAATTAATGAAGGTAAAGGGGATATGTATATGTGTACATAGCAGCTAGATAATGATGGAAACCGAATTTAATACCCCTACCGGAAACTGCTGAGCCATGTATTCCTTCAGCAACTGTTCAATCTTTGAACGGAGCTTGCCCCTCCCCTCCTGATACTCTGACCTCTTACTTGACACAACCATCAATGCCTCTGCACAAAGTACAGGAGCTTCCACAGTTTGAGCCTTGGATCTGTTTCTTTTCCACATGTTTACAATACATGATGCCATGTCATCGACGCGCAACACGGTGCCATTTGTTTTAGCCTCGGTCATAAGATAGCGCAGCTGGGTCCGCACATCGGGCATCAGCAGCAGCTGCTGGTGCAGCTCACCCAGCCAAAGGGGGTGAGGGTGTACAGCGGCTACAGCAGCCTCATGGAATGGGTTTTCTTCAGAGCTCTCCGGTGTGGATGATGCCAGCATGTGCGCAATGTCGCATTTTGCACTGCATAGGAGCTCGAGAGCACAATCTGGCACCGAGAACCGGGGGTCGGTGAATGCGGCGAGCTTGGTAAGGCCCTTGAGGGAGTGAAGCTGTGTGCGGAGCAGATATAGTGGGTCCAGGACGTCATTGTACTCTACCATCTCCATTCGTTCAGAAGTTGGGAGATCGCAGCCACAGGTGTTGTACCAGATGGAGTTGACGATGATGTTGGAGAGAGGGTCCATGCAGCCATAGCAGTGTCCGGCCTTGAGGATGCTGCGCATGAGTGAGCCAGATGGCGTAGGCAGCAACTTGAGCGCCTTGATGTACAGGTTGTGAATGGTAGCATTGACGAACATATCGAGAGTGTGGAGGTAGTCGCAGCGGGCGTCACCGCCGCATGGGTTCTTCAAGTAATGCTTCTGTATATCTGCTATACGCAGGCAATGTTTCAGTTTTTCAGGCAGGACTCCGGACTGAAGCGACGAGATGGGGGTTCCAACCCAGGCCAAGGTAGTGGATGTGGTCCTTGCGTTGTCCACCGTAGCAGAGGGTGTTGTAATTTCGGAGCAGCCAGCCTCCAGTAAGTGACCATAATTGATAACCATCTTTCTTCTGGTATGTGTAATGCTTGCAAAACACATGGGGGTCATCATCTTGTGTACCATGCTGTGGATTGCCCAAACATGCTCAACCGTAAGAGGGGCACCTGCACCTTCAGCATCACCCGAGAAGAAATTCTTCATAAGGCCAAAGTCGGCGTCTTTGAGGTGGATTGACATGAGATTAGCCAACATGGTGGGCGAAGGGTGGCGTGCCATGGTGGCTGCCCACTCGAGGGCGGCTTGGGTCCTATCTGATTCGGGGTCGAATGCTTCGCCTTGACCCTCGGCGTAGAGGTCATGTTGGATGAGCATGACTGCGAGGAGGAGATTGGCGTCGGCTCTGTAGAGGTAGCGGGTGGCCTGCACCTTGGTAAGGCATCCGAAATATGCCATGAGGAAGCCGAGCAGACTTTGGCAGGACCTTGATGCAGGCAGGCGCCAGGAGATGGTTTTGGCGGCTGCCTTTGGGGCTTCTTGTGCGTCTCTGGGGAGGAGCGCGATGGTGTTGAGGATGATGTTGGAGACGGGGTCGAGGAGGCCGAGACAGGTGCTGCCTCCACCGGTGGTGAGGAGGCGGAGGAGGCCCGGCATGGCGTCGCAGGGCAGCCGGTTGAAGGCCTCCTCGTAGAAGCCGACGGTGAGCTTCTCGATGGCTTGTGGCAGATCATGGTCGGAGAGAAGAGGCGAATCCTCGGCGCGGCAGTTGTCGCTGTGCAAGCACGAGATGAGGCCCCTCCGAAGGGCGCCGGAAGAAGAACAAGACAAAATGGATCCAGACGCCATCACCGGCGATCGACGGCGGCGGAGGCCGGGGTTAGGGCTTGCGTTTGCCTCGACGTACGAATCAACAAGGCACCGGGGACAAGAAAAGTCTGTTCTGCTTTATGTTACGTTACATAAGTGTTTCGGTCGGTCAGGACTCAGGACAAAATAAGAATTGTACAAGGTCGGTCGGAGTTGCTATGACTTGATACAAAATTCACATGTTCCAAAAATTGTTCACTAGGTGTAACACGTGAATAGTTTAAATAGTGTAAATATATTACCACTCAGAAAATTAGTTGTTTAAATACGCATTTATGGTGTTTGAAAAATATGTTCATGCCCGTTAAAAATGTTCATGGTTCACAAAGATATTTGCAAACATGATTTAGAAAATGTTCAAAGGCTCGAAAATATCGTGTGATTTCTAAGAATATTCTAGGTTTTCAAAAAGAAGTTCAGGGGTACAAAAAACATGCATGCGGTTCAAAATAGTTCCAAGGGATTCAGAAAATATTCATGGATGGAAAATATATCATGCTTCAAATAAAATGTTCAGGTGGTTCCAAAAAAAATTTAAGGCTTTAAATAAATACTCGTGGGTTCGATGCTTTTTCATATTTTCTTAAATAATTTTTTCACGGTTCACAAAAAATGGTAATTGTTAGATTTCTAAAATATTCTAGGGGGTCAAAATATTTTAATTTACTCGAGTATAAGGTTCACTTTTTATAAGGTTAACTGATTCCAAACTATCATCGCATCTAAAAACTATTCTCTAGTCTAAAAAAATTCACCACCGCGTGATCTAAGATATATACGTGGGCCCTTCTTCCCAGAATTGTTCGTCACCACCGCGTCCCTTCTGAGATGTCTGGGGATGAGCGTCATCATACCACGATGCACTCTTCGGGAATGGCGACGACGTGGTTCGTTATCAAAGCAAGGAGTGTCATACTCTACACCGAAAGTCTGGGCAATTTCTATAATGCACTCCTCCTATCCATTTTACATTTATACTAAACTTTCATAGTTATATAAACTTGATTTATTATGACACAATCTTATCTTAAGGGGTATAGTGTTATAGTAATTTTATTTAGGATACTAAACCAAATATATTGGCTCTAGTTTTTTTTTACATAATTGTAATATATTAATGAAAATACATTGCTTGTGTTATATTTAAAATGTATTTCGTATCAAATTCCATTCATACAATAAATATTGCAAGGGAAAATTCCATATAATGTATATCTATATATGGAGAAGATCACTAAATCAGACGATCTAAGAAATATCTTAACAGGCGTTTCTAGTTTAGGATTAGGTAAGCATAGAGTTGCATCCGACGGGGAGCCTAGAACGCAAACTAGCCACATATTCCTTATATGTGCTAAGCACATGTGGCAGTCTATTTTATTGCTTCTCAACAAAATATGTTTGGATATTTTTTGGAAAGTGCTACTTCCAGGGAAGTTGTTGGGAATCCCAAGTGGAAGGGATGATGCTAGCAGCAAGTATTTCTCCATGTTCAATGCAAACTAATTAGACGTCAAGAATGGCATCCGTTTCTTGCTATGTTTTATTTCAAAAGTCATATTATCATAGGACTTATGGACAACTTCATTCTACTTCCTTTCAGTTCTTCAATTGTTTGTCCCCTGGTGGTACCTTGGTGATGTAGGTATTGACTGCTGCTCGTGGTCTTGTAGTATTTCTTCATACTCGATACATGCAGATCACATGCTAGATGTTATGCGTTGTCCTTCGTCGCACACTCTGTCTTTTGCGAGCTTCGTGGACATGGAATCCTCCATGGCGCGATGCTCGTACAACATGTAATTATCGTTCTCCTTGTCCTCGCGCTCAACCTCCTCCCAAAGTTCGAGATTTGGCGAGTAATCCTCCGGCGTTGTCGTCGTCGATCGCGTCCGATGGAGTAGAGCCTACATATTATCCATCCGCCGCCCCCAAGTCCGGCATCCACCATCTCAGGCAGGCTCTCCCCGCTGATGGCGTGTGGATCCCCTTCTGCGGCCGGCTCTGCTCCCCTTCTTCGCAGTCGCAGGGGCTTGATTTCGTGCTTACACAGCCCCGGCTGCCGCACCAACGACCAACACGATGCGCCGCTTCTCTCCGACCAAGATTTGTACCAAGCCATCAACAAGCTCATCGTCGACTTCTACGAGGAGGCGATCAACCGGCTGCCCCGCAAGAGCGAGGACCTGCTCCGCCTCCTCAAAAAGGGCGGCTTATGCCTCGGCCTCCTCGGCCCTGTTTCCAACATCATCCTCAACGCCCTCGCCCTCCTCCCCTACCACGCCTCCTCCTCCTCCTCCTCCTCTCCACCCGCCGCTAAGAGGTCCAAGACACAAGCTTGGGACGATTCGGATGACGATGATTCCTATGACCATCACGATGACCAGGGGTCCTGCAGGAGCCTCACCCACTTCCTCGTCGTCTACTTCGGCTGCCTCACCCACCAACAGGCCATCCGCTACCTCTACTGGGCTAGAGCCGATCTCCCTCTAGCCGTCATGCTCGTCCAATACGACCTCTATCAGCAGCCTCACGCCCTTGACCCTGACTCCCCAAGGACACAGGCCGCCCTCAAATCGGCCGCCACCAAAGCGCCCGACACACTGGTGCAGCTAATGGCGACCCGACTCTACACCCATGATGGCTTTGCCCTTCTCAAGAAGCTATTTTCAGGTCATCGTCGTATTACTTCTAAAAAGGTTAGAGCCATCCACCGGCTATTGCACCGCCCCTATGACTATGACAGCCTCACAGCAGACATGGCCGCCGCCGAGCGCACCACGACTTCCGTTGACGTCTCTTCAGATGGCAGCACCATCACAACCACCACCACCAATGTTCGCCCAGTTGACCATCTCATCACGTCCCTGCGGCCTATTGACGACATGGCTACCATGTTACCATCATGCTTGACAAAGGCATATGCATATGCTGGTCAAAACACGGGCACCCCGTGTGGTGGTGACGCATGCGAGTACTTGCAGTCTCTCAAGACGTATCTCCAAGGTATGATACACGACATCTACGTCACCGCGCTCACGTTGCTGCCCACACCTTCGGGATCGCTCATGCGCGGCATCCTCAAGGCCGGCCACTGCTACGGCTCATTGGACCCTGTCTCCAACATCATCGTCAACTCCATCTGGTACAACAAGCACGGCTGCCCTCTCCCGGAGTCTGATCGCGTCATGATTGAGCCGTACACCGACATCCTCGACCCCCTCTCTCTGCTTCGCACCGAGCTTCATTCCCTCACGGGCCTTACTGAGCTCGCCCATTCGCCGACCCCCAGATCTCAACGGCGGCTTGTCCTCTGGAGAATATATGCAGTGCAACATGCGACATTGTTAACATGTTATCATCAACATCGACAACATGATTTAAAAACAAGAACCCCTTCCACGAAGCTGCCATGGCCGCCGGACACCCCTGCCCCTTCAGCTGGGTGAACTGCACCAACTGCTGCTGCTAATGCCCGTTGAGCGAACTAAACTGCTCTCCTTCATGGCCGAGGCTCGAACTAGTGGTACCGTTTTGTCCATCGATGACATAGCTTCCACTCTACACATGGTGCTGAGCAGCTGGTCCAGAGCTCAGACACCGGTACTAGTGCATGCTCCCAAACTTTGTGTAGAGGCGTTGAGCAAGGTGTCAAGTAGTAGATCAAAATATGAGGATCAGATGAGCTGGTTCCACAAAAATCTTGAACGGTTCTAAAGGAATACGCGTCACTACATTTTTTGGTAGGTCCCTATATATATGTAACAGGTCTTTTCCGAAATCTCTACAAATATTTACCTTACATTTATTTGACACTACTGATTGCTTGCTTGTTGTAGGAACCAAAATATACTCTCGACTTTATATGTGGTGTGGAGAAAAGAAAGACAGGGTACTATCCCAGGCTTCGCACATGCTATCACGTATTCACGTTAATTTTATGGCTACTGGTGGTTTGCGGTTGCAAAAGACGCTCTTCTATGCTGAATTTGGGTCGTATGCGAAACAGCGAAAGAGCCTAAGCCAAATTTCGGCTGCCCCATTCCCTGTCCATATCCTAGTAAATCTTTGCTTGTTCCATCAAAGCAGAATAATCTGGATTGGTTTATATCGATGATGGTGTTTTCTATCTCTTACTGAATACTTTGTTAACTATAGGCCGATGCTACAACGACGTGTATCAGGCGAGGAGGATTGTATATCCAGACCGAGCGGAGTACATCCAGCGCGACGTTAGAACCGGCAGCGTGGATGGCATTTTTTTTTTTTTTTGCGAGGAAACAGCCGAAATTACATCACAGGATTATAGAGAGGAACACCACAAACTCAGGAATTACAAACCAGTCCTTCTGCAAATCGATGCCGATGGCGCGCCGCCGCTCCTTCTTCACAGACGCCTTGGATGGAAGAAGATCCCCGAGCGGACGGGAAGTCATCGGGCCTCGAACTCCGGAGAGCCTCCGCCTCGCTCCATCGCCAGCATCGCCTCGATCCAACTTCAGCTGCTTCAGAAACGTCGACCAGATCCGCCACGACGAGATCCGGAAGGGGATCGAGCGCACACGGCGACCCCGAGGCGCCGCGAGCACGCAGAAGGGGGTGCTCCGCCGCGACGCTCCACCGAGCACCGCCGCCGGAGAAGAAGAGCACCTCCAGCAAAACCAACACCAGCACCAGCCGCGCCACCACCTCCCTGACGCCGCCGGCGAAGACCCTAGCAACACCTACACTATGTACACGCCGGGGCCCGAGGTTCCCCCCACCTCCCGCCGCCGGAGCGGCCGACGGAGGAGGGGAAACCGGCGAGCCGCCGGCGGCGAGGTGGAGTTGACGGGGTGGGTTCAGAAATTCGCCCTCTCAGTCGCGGGAGAGGATAAGGGTCCAAGGCTCCCTTTTTTATCTGGTATGTTAGAGATGGACCTCGTCTACTTCAGTTCTTCGAGAGACGTGGAGCTCGTCTACTTCAGCACTTGGAACGCCGTTTTCCGGCCGGAAACGGTTTGGGAAAAACTACGTACGTGGCAACGTCCAATAGACATGTCTTATTTTAACAGAAGGGGAAGAATAATGGTAATCCAATCAGGGTCTTAGACTAGCCATAGTGGTGGTATCATAACTAGTATCATGCGTGCCATGTTGGCAAAAATATGATGCGGCACTGTAATTAATAATAAAAGAGATGATGGTGGTATCATAGGTAGATACCGTAACATAACGCATTCCAAGACATGATGAGTCTACGACCTAATTAATGTTATAGTATATGATAACACAAATATGTTACTATTCATAGTGGAGGTAGTAACATAGACTAATATTATATGCATGATACCAATATATGATACTCTCCACTATAGCTAGTCTTAGTGAATCTTGTCTCGTCTGTGTAACACATACATAGAGGCCGCAGCTAGCCAGCGTGTGACATTGTAGTCTCCTTGGTCTACTTTATCTTGCACATTAGTAGGTTGTAGTTTCAGCAACTAGGACGACTACATCTCCTTTTCTTTGAGAATAGGAGGAGTACATCTTGTCCTTTTTCTTGTTTTTGGTTTACCCTTGTACGTCTTGTACTATCGTTCTAATCTTTACTATTAAATCTGAGTCCATGGTGCCTGGTGTCACACACCCAACAAATTACCACACAATTGCCATCGCATTCGGTTGCTCTCCCCACTATCGCTCGCGTGACCTTTTTCGGTTAAGCGATAACCCCGAGCTGTTCGCCCTCCCCAACAGAACGTTGTCAGCATCTCCATCTTTTTTCCTTTTTTCCGGCAAAATCCCCGACCCTTTCAAGTCCGCAACTCTATGATTTGGTCCAGAACTCCAGATACATCTACATAGTAGTACTCTCCTTTCGATGGAAGATCTCATAAACACATGCGATCTTCCAATCTTGCCAAGAAGCTAGCTACGGCCTACAGATGCGTGCATGCAGCGGTTAACCCGGCGATCGATATACAAAGAAACTGTATTCAAATCTTGCCTATCCGGGCCATGGTTCACCAAAAGAAAAGAAAATCAATCGGACCATTAAGCTAGCATGAAATTCGTGAACATAATATTCTCATGTTTGCCTAACAATCGATCATTTACTCTAGAAATTGAATATTTTTTATCAAATGCTTTAAAGATTGTCAGCATGGGCGCCATGATTGTGTTGTATGTTTGTCTTCCACAGTGGAGTAATTAAGTGACTACTATTCAATGGGGACGTTCATTCAGACGCCAATCAAAAACAAAGATTCGGGCATTGTGGAGCCTCCTGACGAGTACGCTGCAATGGTGAGAGTCTAAAAGAAGAAACCATAGTTGTGTTGTTCTTCGTAATACTCGTATGAATGATCTGTTTGGTCTGATCTGTTGTGTTGGCTAATACTAATCTAGCTGAGCTGTAAGATTTTTGCAGTTGGAATTTGGCGCCGGTCACATCGATGGTGACATAGCCATCGGGGGGAAGCCATGGACGTCGAGGAGACGAGGATCGAACATGTTGTGCAGCACCACTGCCACCCTGTCAATACTCCGGTCATGCCATGCCATCTTCGCTGAAACCAATGCCTATGTCAAAGAGATTGTCGCCAGGATACTCTCACTATGGTGCATTGCTTCTACAGATCCAGCATTGGCTTCCTCAATTCCAAGGCTGGAGGGCTCTACATAGGGTCATACCAGTGCAAGGTATTTTGGCAAATCATCATATTGGTAAACAAGGTGGATGCCCAGTCTGTCCATCTGGTTGTGAGGATATAAAGCATACTAGAACATTTAGGCGCGCGTTGCCGCGCCCGTCCATTAGATAAATAGATCATTTGGAACCATACATCTTCTATGTATATGAATTTACATGAATTTAGTAGATTGTTAAGGGACAACACTTGTTTTTGGAACAGTTTGGTTTTCTGTAAGCATCCACGATCTGAAGGCTTCATGTTTTAACATGACCCTAATATGTTAACCATAGATAAATGAGATATCAATGTGTAATAACTACAAAGACCTCGTCGAGAAATTGTATGCTCCATTCAATAGATAACTTTGCACAAGGATTGACTATTCCTAAATAATGTTATGATATTGGCAATGGCTAACAATGTCATCTATCTGATACATAATAAGGAACATCTGAACGAAAAATTTGAACACTGTCAACTATCTATGACATTACAGAACAATGACTAAATATAACTTTTGAAGATAATTAATTAGTAACATTTTCAGCAAATTTGTCTTCAATTATTCTACCCGGAGCTATGGATCTCACAAACTGCTCTCTTAGAGACATATATGTAATATGTTAATCTCTGTTAGGAGTTACTCTTACTTGACAGCTCACCATCAACGTGTTGCTTTTCAGCTTGGACATGACCAGATAATTAGTTGGGTTTCTTGTTCATGAATACACATTCTATAAGGGCAAATGGACAATCATTTGATCGTGTAAAGTGAATGTCTCTTGTTTCCCTAATCGGTACCTTCTGCTGCTTTAGACAGATACTTTTATCATGTGTAATCCCTGCACCAAGAATGAAGTTGTGTCACATTAGTTACCATGATTGGGCTTATATATATTACATACTACAACTGCATGATGATTTCATTCACCCCATTCAACATGCAACATCCTTTTTATTTAGAACATGAGTTACCAATAAAAACTCATTTAAGCATTTCATAAGATAGAAGAGATATCGAATGCATTGATTATTACTTAATATTCTTATGGCACTAACAAACTCTGAACTATCTGTAGGCGTAGCAAAGTAGTGTGGCTGCATGGTGGAATAAGTTGGACGAAGAATACAGAGAAAATTTTAGAACATACCTTACCGTGTAGTGCTACCATGACGAATGAGCTTATATATATGTTGGGCGACTAATGATCATGAAACGCCTGCACATGAACAAATCACCATCTGTAAGATCTCTCGTGCAATGTGAGATCATCATATACCATTAGAAGAGTTACATTATTTATGCTATCAAAGAGAACTCTTATCACACCAGCTCAATAAGAAAACTTAATTTGAACCTAAGTTCACAAGAAAATTTTGTGCGGCAGAGTTCTCAAAAAATAGGTACAGAAACTCATGTAGTGAGAATCTAGACACTGAGTTTCTTGCCCCTCGTGTCCATTAGGATCCGAACTTCATTCCTTTGATATTGGCATGTCAGCCGAGTGCTGTTGTTCATGAGTTCATCAAGGGAAGAGGTCGGGGAGTGGAGGCACAAGGCCAAGCCTTTCTGACGATGGCATACTTGTGCGAAAAGCACCCGAACATGCTCAGCATATGGGTAAGCGAGCTTGAGCAGCTCGTCCAGACATCGTTCATCAGGCAGCCATGGCAAAACCGGTGTTCTGCACGCACAAAAATATAACAAGTACTGACCATCTCCTGAATCTTGTGATACTAATTTCAGTGACAAATAGTGATGATCGAACAACAAACCAAACCTTGCTCTGAACTTGTTGTTGAGGAGAATGTTGATGGACGTATCACAGCGGTGGTTGCTCGGTGCCGATGCCTCGTGGAGTACTCGGCCCCCTCGCCCCGCCGAACACCAGGGCAACCTCAAACCGGGTCACCCAGTCCATGGTCTTCCTCCCTTGGCTCTTCAGGTACATGCACCCCCTCAGGATGCACTCGAACACCAGCAGTCGGCCCTCCCGCCGAGCAGTACGCAGCCCTCCCGTCGAGCAGTAAGCAGCATCTCGATCTGTTGACTGTTTGACTGTTCATGGAATCATGGTTGAAGAACATGACAATGGACATAGATCATGGATCTGTTCAGACTAACATCATAAAAAAGACTAACAGACATGATATACATTTACCTTTTACCTCGGACAGAAACACGTAGTCTTCTTCTGCGCATCCTAGGATCGAAGCTTCCAGCCGGCGGGAATGGCGGCGGTGGCGGAGCATATAGGGCTCTCCCGATCGAGAGAGAGAGAGGTCCAATCGCCTACGCTGCCGTAGGAGATGAGCGTACTGGCGGCTCACGGAATAAGGACATGAGAAGGAGGCGAGCTCGTGGAGGGATGCGGGATACCAGGGATGTCCATGAGTGTTGGGAGGAGCCGCGGGGCGGAGCAACGGCGACAGCACCTCGATTCACCCGTAGGTTTGCGGGAGCAGAGGTCGGATCACGGGGATGTGGGCGCACGCGGTGAGACGAAGGGACGACTCGCATTGGGCTGGCCGCTCGGTTCACATGCCCAATTAACCACGATGCAGCAATTTGATGGACGCAGTAGCGCAAAATAATCTTATGCGACCGGGTCGCCGGGCTGGACCCGGCGGCATGGCCGACGCGTGGCCGCCTGCTGCCCCCAGCGCGCTTGCTTTTTCTCCCGTTGATCAAATCGGACGGTGCTAAACTTGGTCCACTCCTGGGTCGTACCATGGTGGTCGCATAAGATTTTCTTCCCGCAGTAGCGTCCCCTAGGGATTTCAATAAACGGACGTGATTGAGACAGACGTTGATCAAACGATCCAAAACGGTAATGGCCTGAGAAGGCTCACTCTTGTCTTAGTTATAACTAGCTAAATACCCGTGCGTTGCAACGGAAAAAAATAATTTTGTAACATTGTGATATTATGTTTCACCAAGACACAAAAATTATTAGCGTATGGGGTCTTCGGCTTACCTAGTTACACGCCGCAACCTCGTAAATGAGTTTTGCAATCTCGCCTGGTATCACCGATCTGATCATATGAAGGATTAATATTTGAAAAGGGATAATTTCCTAAATTTTACACGTATATACTATTTTGTCTAATTAAGATTAAGTTTTTCCGTATATACTATTGTGTGTTAATTAAGATCATCTAATCTGGGTATGGTCGAGCTGCCTGAATTTCTGATTCCGAAAATTTACATGCACATGCAGGCGGTACTAATTAAGATCATCTAATCTAGGTATGGGTCGAGCTGCCTGCATTCTTGATTCTGAAAACTTACATGTCGGGCCAGTTTACATTGGCGGTGAGTTTACTTTTTTTTTGCGAGGATTGGCAATGAGTTTAGGTTGGCTTTTTCCTGATCGTGTTTAAGTACACGAACGAACGAGAGATTGGTTCGAATCATATACGTATACACTAAGCACTTTAAGTTGGACTCGATTTAGGATTGGTGCGCGCGTATACTCTACGTTTTCAGTTGGACTCGATTTAGGATTGGTGCGCGCCTATACTCTACGCGTTTAAGATGGACTCGATTTGGATTGGTGTCGGCGTGACGTACCGCCACCGACCATCACCTTTAACGATATTATATAGTAGAGATATCCCTAATTTTCTTTACATGTGATACAGCAAAAGAGATACGGAGGTGCTTGGGCCTTAGGAATAAGATCAATGATAATCTAAGCTCTAACACTAATTGTTCACCATTCGCAAAAAAAAACACTAAGTGTTCACTGACGAGGTTATACTTTGCGGGTACCCTAGCATAAGGGTACCTGGTGCACGTGATGATCAAAAAATGCCAAGGATTAATCAAAGCCCATGAAGAAAGGCCCAAGACGAAGAGTGTTTTCCAAGCTAGATCAAATAATAGTCGGTTGAGACTTTCCATACATGTAACCTTGGTCGGTTGTGTTTCCCGAGACCTATCCTCCTATATAAAGGCTGGAAGGGTGATCGATCAAGGACAAGCAATTGATAGCTACCAAAACCTCGGCGAGATTAGCAACTCGCCGAACCCTTGTAACCTCATATCCACATAATCAATACAGACAAGCAGGACGTAGGGGTTTTACCTCACTCGAGGGCCCTGAACCTGGGTAAATCCCGTTTGTCAGCCGTCGATTCCACCAATACTACGCGTTCTCTACCACACAATCAACCCTAGGTATAGCAACCATGGGACTTGCCGAGGGCACACCTCGACAATTGGCGCCGTCTGTGGGAAAAGGTAGTATTGGGCTCACGGTTTCGCCGGTTTCATCATCAAGCGGCCACCCGACGATCGCATCTGCACAAGGTAACTCGCCTACTGCATCATCAAAAAGCAAATCACCGACCACCGTTGCAAACAGCAACTCGCCGGCAAGATCCATCAGCATCAATTCAAAAAGCGATCACTCGCCAAAATCTCCAAGGAGGCTCACGCCGCACTCGATGGAAGCTCAACAAGCCTTTGCCGGACTCGAATCAGGTTTGGATATTACGGTTGGAAAATTTAACTTCTTTGTCGATAAAGATGGTGTGCAGGACCTGTTAGATCCACTCGACGTGGAGACACTCGACATGGAGACAATCGACAACGCTTCGACTGCAACACCATCCATCTTGGGCGCGACATCGTCACAGATCGTCCCGATCCAATCGCCAAGCGACTCTGCAACATCCATGACCTCGCAAGAGTTCCGTGACGAGGTGGCAAAAAGATTTGGAAGAAGCGAGATCGAATCTGCGTACCGCCCAAACAACTCAATCGAGTCACTCGACGACATCGTCGACTGCAATGACGTCGCGGGGAACGAAGAGAACATAGACGACAACATATATCTCGCCGATCTAAACGGCCCAGAAATCCGTGCTAGCCACGAGATATTCACCTGCGACGCAGACAGCCTGGACAAAGCACTCGAAGATATACTCGATTGTGGCGGAAACCCCAACAAGCAAAGCAACTCCAACATGAGCCTGGACGACGACGCCGAATCCATAAAACGCATCAGCAACACATGGATGGAGGATCGGGTGGTACCGTATCAGGTATATACCGCGAGTACAGCAGAAACATCAGCAGCCGCAACATGCCGTCGACCTACAGAATACCCTTGCACAGTCACCATGCCAGACGGAACAACCACGCTGACCATCACCGCAGAGATGGCGGAAAAAGTGAGCAAAGTAATCGAGAGCTGCACGATGCTACCAGCAAACGCAACTCCAGAAGAGGTATTAACCTTACAATATTTCCAATGGCAAGAATCGATACGGTTAAAAAATTACCGAGCAGTACTCGAAGAACGCAAAAAGCAAGCCAGCATATCGAGTGCTCGACGAAGAGCATTGTCTGTAAATTCAACAGGCAGAAACGACCCGCGGTAGGTCACGATTCATAAACCTCGGAGACGCAGATCGTGCAGCGGTCACTCGAAACCTAAACCCAGCCTTTATGGCAGTCGACGCGGAAGGAGTTCCCATACCTACTGAGCCAGCCGGGGCGCTGATGACGCTAGGCACCTACCTCAGAACAATCGAACCTCCTGCAGGAGACCCAAAGAGGGATCAGCACCTCCAACTGTACAAACAACTGGCAATAGCAGCACAAGCCATACAGCATCCACAAGCAACTCCAAGGAGAGATACAGATCGGGACCGTCGCAGTCGAAGCCCTCGGGGAAGGAGCAGTCGAAAAAGCTCACGCCGTCATCGTTCCAGTAGGAGCCACTCGAGGAGGTCATACAGCAACAGCTCAGACTCGGAAGCAGAAATCGGGCCATGTGGAGCGCTATGCTTCACTCGACGGATCCGGGAGGCTCGTATGCCCAAGAAATTTTCGCTAGCTACCACGCCTAAGTTCAACTGCAAACAAGAGCCATCAGGCTGGCTAGAAGATTACAGGCTGGCAGTCGGATGTCAGCGCGGCACCACAACTACAGCTATGCAGTACATACAACTTATGATGGAAGGAACGGCTCGCGATTGGCTCAAATCGCTACCCGAATCATACTACGATTCGTGGGAACACTTCAAGGGTGATTTCATCAAATACTTCGAGCCTCTATGTGAGCGCCCCAAAACCTTCGAGGAGCTCCGGACCTGCAAGCAAAAGTCAGATGAATCTCTGAGATCGTACATACGGCGGTGGACCACCATCCGTAACTCAGTAGGCAACGTATCAGAAGATAGGGCAATCGACGCCTTCAAAAACGGACTCTGGAGGGAAGACTTCAAAGAAACACTTGGTCGAGAAGACCCAAAACAATGGCCGCACTCATGGTACTCGCAACAAAGTGGGCAGACGGAGAAGACTCCGTACGAGGCACTCGACCCGTAGCATCACATGAAAATCACGAGGGGGCAGTCGAGACCGCAGAGATAGCTACAGAGATGATCGAAGGCGCAAACGCAAGAATCGTTATCACGACGATGACCATCCAAACTTCATCGCAGCAGGCTTTGTCCAGTCAAGGGACAGTCGCGACCAAACTGACAGACGACCGACGATCATCGTGATAATCGAGATCATCATACGACGACGCCGAGGTAATCGAGACCACCGTACAGACGATCGACGTGACAGTCGAGACACAGACGCGACGACCGCGATAGCTACAGAAGGCCAGAATGGCGCAGGCGAGCAGACAAAGATCCTGAGCGCTCAGTCGAAGAAAGATGGACGATTATTGCAGATTCCATCTTTACAGAGGGGATGATAAGCTTCGCTCTAGCCACTCGCTGAGAAATTGCAGGGAATTCGATCAACTCGCGATTGAACATATATCACGAATGCAAAGAGAAGGACGTGCACCTCCTCAACTGACGCAGCCCATCACTACATCACAAGCACAGCCTGTTCAGGCATATCCAGCACCGCAACAAGTACAACAAGCACAGTTATATTCCATACCACCGCAAACACAGCCTACTCAGGTGTATACTGCACCAGCACCAGCGCAACCGACACCAGTATACATGGTGCCAGCACAACCCGTTACGGGAACACAAATGGCAGCAGCCGTGCACCAGATGCAGCAGGAGATGAACAAAAATATCCCGTAACTCGCGGCAGATGAACATGATCCAGCGAGGACGTCCCTCCAAAAGAGAGCAAAAATTACACACTCGACACGTCAATATGGCGGTCATGGCACCCCCAGCCATCACAATTTTTTGAAAGGATCAGAAACTCCGATTATCTTCAATCGAGAGGACCACCCACCCGCAGTATATCGACCAGGGCATGCAGCCTTGGTACTCGACGCCCAAATCGGAGGCTACGCCATGACCAAGGTCTTCATGGACGGAGGTAGTGGCCTCAACATAATCTTTGCAGATACGCTACGCAGAATGAACAAACCAGTCGAAAATCTGCCAAAATCCGCAAATACCTTCCACGGTATCGTTCCAGGCAAAGCAGTGCTCCCAGAAGGCATACAACTCGATGTTACGTTTGGAGATCCTACTCACTTCAGAACCGAGTCGATTGAGTTCGAAGTGGTCGATTGGAAGTCACAATACCATGCAATACTTGGGCGCCCCACTTTCGCTCGATTCATGGCCGTCCCACACTACGCCTACCTCAAGCTCAAAATGCCAGGACCAAAAGGAGTCATCACGATCAACGGGAACTTTCAAAGGTCAGATTCATGTGACCGTGACTTCAGCAAAATCTCAGAGATGTATGGGATGGAGCAATCATTCGCCAAACTCGAGGTTTCTAACGACCGCACACTTCTGCCGGAACACAAGAGGTTAGCATCCGACAGACAATTCAATGCAACCAACGACACAAAAAGCATCAAGTGCACCCAACTGATCCCTCAAAAACAGTCAACATATCATCGAGTCTTACCAGCGAACAGGAAAATGCGCGTCGAATTTCTCCGTAAAAACTGGGAAATATTCGCATGGTGCCCAGCTGATATGCCAGGTGTCCCCAGAGAGTTCGCCGAGCATTCTCTACAACTCAAGCCAGGGTCTAGACCAGTCAAGCAAACTATGCGCCGTGTTTCCGATCCCAAAAGAGGTGCAATCGAGGCAGAAGTTGATAGGTTACTTGCTGCAAAGTTCATTCGAGAAATCAAAAAGGCAGACTGGGTTGCTAACCCTGTACTGGTCGAAAAGAAGCACTCAGACACCCTGCGGATGTGTGTAGATTTTACAGCCCTAAACAAATGCTGTCCAAAAGATCACTTTCCATTACCACGAATCGATCAGATCATCGACTCAACAGCAGGATGCGCTCGGTTATCATTTTTGGATGCATATTCAGGATACCATCAAATTCGGATGAAAGAAGAAGACGAAGACAAAACAGCATTCATAACCCCACTCGGGGTCTACTGCTACACAACCATGCCTTTCGGGCTCAAAAACGCAGGCGCAACCTACCAGCGCATGATGCAAAACTGTCTACAAGAACAGATAGGACGCAATGTTCAGGTCTACGTCGACGACATCGTCATCAAGACTGAAAAGGAGGACACATTAATCAGTGATCTACAGGAGACATTCAAGAATCTCAATCGATACAACATCAAGCTTAACCCAAAGAAATGCACCTTCGGTGTCCCAGCTGGACAACTCTTGGGTTATTTGATATCTGCACGTGGAATCGAAGCAGACCCAGAAAAGATACAAGCTATACTCACAATGAATAGACCTACCAAACTCCATGAGGTACAGCAGCTAGCTGGTCGAGTAGCAGCACTCAGTCGATTCATCAGCAAACTAGGCGAAAAAGCACTTCCATTTTACAAATTGATGAAGAAAGCAGACAAGTTCGAGTGGACGGATGAAGCTGAAGCCGCTTTCTCGAACTCAAAAAGATGCTCACAAGCCCGCCAATCCTCGTAGCACCTAAGGAAAATGAGCCACTCTACCTATACATCTCAGCCACCAATCGAGTGGTCAGCACCGTGCTGGTGGTTGACCGCATGGAAGAAGGACATAGTCAAAGCATACAGAGGCCAGTATATTACGTAAGTGAAGTTCTTTCCCCGTCCAAACAGCGGTACCCACAATATCAGAAATTGGCGTACGCCGTATTTATGACTCAAGAAAGCTGGCGCACTACTTCACAGAACACCCGATAACGGTGGTCAATAAATCAGCGATTGGAGACGTCCTCACAAACCCCAACGCAACGGGGCGAGTAGCAAAATGGCTCATCGAGCTGGGACCACTAGGAATCAAGTACGAACACCCGAAAGCCATCAAATCACAAGTCCTACCCGATTTTCACACCGAGTGGGTAGAAGCCAATTGCCAGGGGTACCTGACGTATCAAATTCCTGGACAATGTATTTCGATGGGTCCAAAAAGAATGAAGGAGCAGGAGCGGGCGTCATACTCATATCACCAAAAGGCGACAAACTGCGCTATATCTTGCAAATGGGTTTCGAGTTCCCATCAAATAACGAGGCCGAATACGAAGGTCTAATCCATGGCATGCGCATGGCAAAAGCCATGGGATGCACTCGACTAATGATTTATGGCGACTCTAACTTAGTTGTGCAGCAAACAATGAAGGCCTGTGATGCAATCGCAGACAACATGATCGCTTATCGGGATTTGTACAACATAATGGAGGGCAGCTTCGATGGCTGCGAACTACGACACATAGGGAGAGAAAGCAATGAAGAGGCTGACAAATTAGCCAACATTGCTTCCACAAAAGCACCAGTCCCGCCGGGTGTTTTCTTTGAACGAATAGAACGTAGGTCAATCGACAAACGACCATCGACTACGACAGCAGCTACAGACAAAGCAAAGCGCCAAGCACAGAGGATCCTCCGATTGAGGTACTTCTCATTGAGCCAATATGGACTCAACCTTTTCTCGCATACATACTTCGCAATGAACTACCAGAAGATACAAACGAGGCCAGACGTGTCACTCGACGGCAAAAGCATACACCATCATAAACGGTGAGTTGTACAAACGCAGCACCTCAGGTATGTTCCAAAGATGCATTGCACTCGAAGATGGCAAGGATCTCCTTCGGGACATTCATGCCGGTACTTGCGGGCACCACGCGGGCAGTCGATCACTCGTAGCCAAAGCCTTCCGAGCAGGGTTTTACTGGCCTACAGCGCTAAGGGATGCAGAGGACATAGTCAAAAGATGCATTGGTTGCCAGAAGTTCGCTTCCAAGCCACATGCACCCGCATCAGCTAAAAACCATACCATTAGCATGGCCTTTTGCCCAATGGGGGCTTGACATGGTGGGACCACTGAAGAAATCATCAAAAGGAGGTCATACTCACTTGCTAGTGGCAGTCGACAAATTCACCAAATGGATCGAAGCAATCCCTATCGCAAGCTCAACAGCTTCTACGGCAGTTCGTTTCATACAATCGATCATGTATCGATTTGGAGTAATGGATAGCATCATCACTGATAATGGTACAAACTTCACGGCGGAAGAGTTCAAATCCTTTTGCAAGGAACAAAACATCAAATTAAACTACGCCTCTGTGGCACATCCACAATCCAATGGGCAGGTTGAAAAGGCCAATGGACTCGTATGCAGTGGCATCAAAAAGAGACTCTTAGTACCACTCAAAAGGGCCGCGGGTGCATGGGTAGAAGAACTTCCATCAGTATTATGGAGCTTACGGACCACTCCAAACGCCTCCACACAGTATACACCGTTCTTCATGGTCTATGGTGCGGAGCAGTATTACCATCTGACGTCAAGTTTAATGCACCACGAGTGGAAGCATATGAAGAAAACGACGCGAACAAGGCACTCGAAGATGCAGCCGATTTGCTGGAAGAAGCACGCAATACGGCTTTGGCACGAACAGCCGTTTATCAACAAGACCTCCGCAACTACCATAGTCGTCGATTACGCACACGGTCCTTCATGGTGGGAGACTTGGTGTTGCGGGAGAAACAGAAGAAAGTCCATAAACTTGCATCACCTTGGGAAGGACCTTACATTGTCACAGAAGTCATCGAAGGAGGAGCCTATCGATTGAAGAACGCAAAGACGGGCGAAGTAGCATCAAACCCATGGAACGTGGCGCACCTGCGTCGATTCTATGCATAGATCTTTTAATCATATGTAATAGCACATAAGGCCAAAGAATCAGCAAGTTTCAGACGCACTCTTTTCCCTTACCAGGGTACCTAAGGGGACTGGAAGGTTTTAATGAGGCGGCTTGCTGATCGAACACATATTTTGAATAAAGATACATGTTCCTCCATATTTCTCATATATGCTTTTACGCTACTCAACCAATCGGGAACTCGATCGTAAAAACATAAGCATCAAAATTCTAGCTCAAAAATCAGTGAACACAAAGACTTACAGCCCACTCGACATGCTCGGGGGCTGGGTCAAACAGACAACCCAAATCCCACTCGACATGCTCGGGGGCTGGGTCAAACAGAAAACCCAAAACATGCTCGGGGGCTGAGTCAAACAGGAAACACAAACCCACTCGAAAAACTCGGGACCTGGCAAATCAAAAACACAGATGTGTTACCCAGAACTATCTTGATTATACCATGATAAGTCAGGTCCAAAATAAAAACGGCGTCTTCTGCGGTCAAAACTTTGAATTGGGCCCACACAGACACGTCTTGTCAAATGGCGGGCGCACGCCAAACACGTCATGAATGACGTCAGGGGCAGTAATGACGTCCAATTCGAGTGGTGGGTTCGAGACTACAATCGACGCAAGGATTCGACTAGCAAAGGTACTCCCATGGGAGCATATCAAAAATTTGTTGCGATTGATCAAAAAGGAGCAAAATTATTGAGATTATCCTCTACTTCAAACGAAATAAAGCATAATCTCGGGGGCTACTCCCATGGGAGCGCTGACGCGCTCCCATAGATTTCAAAGACAAAATATTTCGATTGACAAAAAGCAGAGTAAAAGGATGATTTGAGATTGTCCTCTATTGCAAGACAATAAACCACAATCTCGGGGGCTACTCCCATGGGAGCGCTGTCGCGCTCCCATAGATTTCCAAACAAGGTAAGAAAATTCACTCGAATACAGGCTCGATTGAAAGCATTAAGTACTTCACAAAACAAAGAATCAAACTTCATAAATTCCCGAACTATGCCAATCGCAGATGTTTCGGATGCTGCATACGCAAATGCAAAGGTAAGACCGCCGAGCAATCGAGATGGGCCGAGGGACGCTCCAACAGTGTTTTCCCTTGAAATTTTCCGTGTCAACAGACATGATGAAAATCCTGACGGACGCGTTAGGTATCAAAAGTTAAACTGCAGAACGAATCAGTAAGACCTACAACGGCCTGAGTCGAGTCTGTCCAGTATGTTCCAGCTTCGAGTCCGGGGACTCGAACCTGATTGAAGGCTAGTATGGTTTCGCCCAAATGTGCGGTTAACTGAGCTCGATTTTCGAGTGAATCAGGCCTACTATGTCAATATCCCTAGGCAAAAGTTTCAAAAGTGTTCCAGCTTCGAGTCCGGGGACTCGAACCTGATTGAAGGCTAGTATGGTTTCGCCCGAATGTGCGGTTAACTGAGCTCGATTTTCGAGTGAATCAGGCCTACTATGTCAATATCCCTAGGCAAAAGTTTCAAAAGTGTTCCAGCTTTGAGTCCGGGGACTCGAACCTGATTGAAGGCTAGTATGGTTTCGCCCAAATGTGCGGTTAACTGAGCTCGATTTTCGAGTGAATCAGGCCTACTATGTCAAATCCCTAGGCAAAATCTTTCGATTGCATTCTAGGCTCGAGTCTAGGGACTCGAGTCTGACTGAAGGCTAGTATGGTTTCGCCCAAATGTGCGGTTAGCTGAGCTCGATATTCGAGTGAATCAGGCCTGCTATGTCAGTATCCCTCGGTCAGCATACACGTACAATTGAAAAAATTAGAGCTTGAAGAACTACATCGGGTCAGAAGAACAAGCTAAGAAAACTATGACGTGCACGATGAAGGGAGCACATGCTCGACTCTTCGAGGCAAGCAAGTACTCGGGGGCTAATGACGAGGTTATACTCTGCGGGTACCCTAGCATAAGGGTACCTGGTGCACGTGATGATCAAAGAAGCCCAAGGATTAATCGAAGCCCATGAAGAAAGGCCCAAGATGAAGAGTGTTTTCCAAGCTAGATCAAATAATAGTCGGTTGAGACTTTCCATATATGTAACCTTGGTCGGTTGTGTTTCCCGAGACCTAGCCTCCTATATAAAGGCTGGGAGGGTGATCGATCAAGGACAAGCAATTGATAGCTACCAAAACCTCGGCGAGATTAGCAACTCGCCGAACCCTTGTAACCTTCATATCCACATAATCAATACAGACAAGCAGGACGTAGGGGTTTTACCTCACTCGAGGGCCCTGAACCTGGGTAAATCCCGCTTGTCAGCCGTCGATTCCACCAATACTACGCGTTCTCTACCACACAATCAACCCTAGTTATAGCAACCATGGGACTTGCCGAGGGCACACCTCGACATTCACGCTCAGTGGTCAATGAAGAGATCATTACGCGAGGTGAGAAGCTAATGAACCTCGGTGATATAGGCTTCAAAGAGCTTGTTTTGACAGCCGGTTGGTATCTGTGGTGGGAATGCCGGCAATTGGTGAATGGTGAAAGAGTACCAAATGCATACAATTCAATAGACATTTCTGCATGAACTTTTGAACTCCAAAATGACCAAGAAAAGGCTGGTGCAAAACCAAGGAAGGCTGGAAGAAAACAAACAAAGGAGTAATTAATATAAATATGGATGCTGCTTTTTATAATGACTCAGACATGGGAAGTACATGAGCTATAATCGGAGATGATCATGGTACATGCCTTTTCAAATAAGAAGATTGATAGTGTGTAGATGCTCCGACGGAAGAAACCCATGGATACAGAAAAAGGTCTGATATGTTGTTGGTATAAAGTTTGGGTTTCAATAAATTTATTATTCAAACGGATGGTGTCCAGCTGGTGGGTGATGAGACAAGGAGACTTTTCTGCACTTCACCAGCAGCCATCTATGATTATTGCGCTATTCTTTGAAGTCAATTCGACTATGGATTATATGACTTCTTGAGCGATCCAATCAACAAAACGACAAAGTCGATGAAATAACATGTGCATGACTGAGCATTTTAAGAGTGAAGAGATGATCTACCATAACTCACATACTGCGGGTAAAGATCGGGATGACTATTACCCTCCGAGTTTCAGAACTAACTCAATGTCTCCTAATGAGATACCACCGTACATGCTTAAACTAGAGACATGCCATCGATACAGAGATCATGGTAGATTATCACGCTGGGTAGAGGGTGTTTCCTCCTCGGATAAGTTTCTACCCACTGACGATGACATGTTCCCCTTTAGATTCAAAAGGAATCAGTTTCGAACCAGACTCAGCTTTGCCATGACGATCAACAAGGCACAAAAATAGACCACCCCGATTGTCGGCGTGTGCCTACTGAAATCGACATTATCTCATGATTAGCTCTATGTTACTTTGTCCCGAGCCACATCCAAGAGCAACATCAATGACCAGGAAAGGACCGAAGCAACAATTCAAAGAAGTGAAAAGGAACCGAGTCCTTTGTAAGGAACACACAGAACATAGTTTACAAGGAAGTCCTTAGCAATAAGTTAGTTGGATCAAATTTGAGTATCCTCCTTGATTATCATGTGCCTACCGGTTCTGACGTCTTAAAATATGTAACTGTTTCAATTGAATTTTATAAATTTACATGCTATATTTTCTATAACTGTAAATATTTGTGTTTTTTTTATTACATATAAGAAATGTGTGACAAAAACAAATTTTAGGACCCATTGCAAAGCACGGGCATTCAACTAGTTAATAGAAAAAGCAGGCCAGGCTGCCTTTTCGTAAAAAAAAGAATAAGAGGAGTACATGTAAGATCACATCGAAACTACTAACTGAGATCACTACCAGCTTGTATAAATTTCATCGTAGCGCCAGGCGCTTGGGCTGAAGGTAACCGCCTGGTGGCATATCCGTGGCTTTATGTTCCTGCAATTGGCTATTCATGACCTTTTCCCCTTCGAACTAAGAAAAAATCTATATTATTCTCTGCCAGTCAATCCTATCACCATCCATGGGGCATCATCTTTTGCTACGTTAAAATATATATGTCGCAGGACTAATAGGATTTACTTTTTTTTAAGGGAATGCGTGTACATCATCAGAACAACAAACGCACACACACACGCAGAGAGACAGGAACGAGCTCACCGCCCGGCGAGGCCAGGATCCGCCGCACCGCCCGCCTCTTCCAAGCACTAGCAGCACGCCGCCAGGGAGGAAGAAGGCGAGGTCACCGCACCCCGAAGTCGACGACCCGACCAACCATGTTGAACTGCCGCATGATCCATCCGACGCAGGCGCCGGAATCTGTTCGATGAACGATCCTCGGCTTCGAGCCGTCGCCAGCCCGCCCTCGCCGTCTCCCGCCGGAAACGAGCACGAGGACGGCACCCTTCTTCCGCAAAGCCGACCAAGCCCGCCGAAGGGGAACCTCCCGTCTTCAAACTCCCACGCAGTTGTCTTCCTCCCCGCCGGCCTGTACAGAGGAAGAAGAACAAGAGCAGGCCGAGGAATCTGCAGATCCGCGGCCACCAAAAGTCGCCCGCGCCGCCGCAGAGCTCCGAGGAGCGCCGCCGCAGAAGGGGAAGCGCGCCGACCCCCACCCAGCCACCGACACCATCGCCACCTCCACGACACCGCCGGCGGGACCCTACCGCGACCTACGCTATATACAGGCTGGGATCCGAGGATCCCCCACCCTCCCGCCGCCGGAGCGGCCGACGGAGGGGAGGAATCCCCCGGATCGCCGGCGAGCAAGGTGGTCCGACGGGGCTTTCTCAAAAATCGCCTCTGGCTCTACAGTAGAGGGAGAGGAGGAGCGACCGACAGCTCTGTTATGTATGACTAATAGGATTTACTTGAACCTGAGATGTAGTATATGTCCATAAGCAAATCTTGTCTGGTCTGTGTAACAAATGCATAGATGCGGCGGCTAGCTAGCGTGTGATGTGGTTATCAGCTTCCATGCTTCCTGATGTGTGTCATGAATCATGATGTTTAATTTAATGAACATCTTTGTGATGTATTAGCGAGTGAATTTTGTACCACCAACACCTTTGGTTTCCTTGTAATATATGTGTTGTCTAGTTTTTCTCCTTGTCCCTGTTAATTTGTGTCGATGCTTTGGTTGTGAAGTTGGTGATATGAAGTATCTTGGTCAAATATCTTGCACAGTAGTAGGCTGTAGTTTCAGTAGCTAGGAGGACTACATTTTGTTTTTTGAGAATAGGAGGACCACGGTGTGATGGATCTCCTAAGCATAATTCACCCGCAGGCCGCAACCCTGAGGTAATCCCAAAAATCTGAAGCAATTCCTTGGTGACATTAAGATCCTCGACTGTCGGACTAGCGATGGGTGAGTTGCCCCGAAAACTTCAAAGTGAGCCCAGGCACGCCTGCTAGCCTCTAACATGCATCCATAATACTTAGTACTAAGTCCCTCGGTAGTTAATTAACCTAAATCTATTTGAAACTGACGATTTAACCTTTTTGCAGGGTAAACATGAAAAAACCATAATATTCAAACTGTGAAATTGTTAGACTATTTTTTCTACCGCAAAACATGATAATCAATTTATAAATTAGGCTTAAGAATCATCATTTACTTAATTAATCCTAAATTTCCTACACAAATGAACATGCATGCATGCAAAGCATTTATTGCACATGAATAATAAATGTTGCATTTAACCACAACCACTCATTTCTGCCAGGAGCAAACGCGCTCGGGTGCAATTCGTCCGCGTCCTGAGTCTGACTGAATCATTTGCTACCGGCCGCCACCCTCTCTGGCGGTGGAATGTGCAACATGACCCGATCGGACTTCCCCGTCTCGCGCAGGGTCGTCCTCTCCTTCGTCGCCTGTATCAAAAAAAAATTGAACACAGGAAAGGCCCCCAAGGGCCTGGATGCTTCATTCATTCAGAGCAGTGCATGTACATTTTACAAAGGGACCTCGAAGAAATAAATAATTACAAATAAGTCCCTACATCTTATGAAACAGACCCTAAACAAAGTTTTGAAAAAGCAATTGGGCCCTCTGCCTCCGCCATGGAATTGCAAGATCAAGCATTGGCCACTCTCGCTGGAATCGGGGACAAAACCACTTGATGCCAGAAGAATGATGAACGCCAACGCGAGCTTGGAGCAGGGCCTCCTCATGGAGGTTGAAGAAATACCGGCAATAATCTCCATCGCCGGAATCCGTGACCACCAGATGGTCTCCATAGTCGGCTGCCAAGCACTAGGGCGCCGAGAGTGTCTTCCAATATCCAGCAGCATCGCAACTCCTGCACAGATGAAGAATGGCCCGCGCAGCTCCGTACTCTGCATCCCCCCATCGCCACCATGGCGTTCCAGAGAAGAGAGAAAGGCTCTACACTTGCCAAATCCCCAGCTGTGAAAGCCGGCCTTCAGCCACGTCGCAGGACCAACCAATCTGCCGTCGGACTCCGAGCACCCGCCACGAGCTGGAGGAGGCGGATCATAGAGAATATTGTTGCCAAGAAGGATCGGGATCCAGACCTTATTGTGGAAGCTGCTTATTCCCACTATCTTCGCCGTCATTGGCTCCCACCATGAGAGCACCGCGCCGAGTAGAAGAAGAACAAAGCAGAGCAAGGAGCGGCCTGTAGACACTCGCCCGAAGCTTCCGAAGCGCGCCTTATTAGGAGGGATGTGCGGCTTCCGCGCCCTCGCATGCGCCACCGCCTACCACCAGCGAGGCACAGCTTGAGCGAGGAAGGACACGACGCCATGGATCTGGCCGCCAAGATCCATGAGCCTACCCTCAAACATTAACGGCATAGAGCCACACGACGGCATAGAGCCACACAAAGCTAAAACTAAACCTAGACTATTGGTATGTACAAGCCAAGCTACGCCACCATGTCCACGCCGAGCGGCAACGCCGCTGGAGAGGAGCAAGGCGCGAGCCGGCGAGGCGGAGGAAATGTCGAGGACGACTCTCAAGTTACTGTTCGGGAGCGAGCAAGCGGTAGGGGAAGAAGGAATACGAAGTGGGGAATTTTTTGTATCAACAAATTAACGACGCAATAGGCTTCGGTGGTTAGGCCACACGGCGCCTAATAAAATAATGTATTAGCTCCCGTGCCAAGTAATCCAAGGAATTTCCTGATTTCACACTAGGGAACGAGGAGAGGATCACGCGCGCCTAATTGGTCCGAAAAGGCCCCCGATTAAATCCTTCTTATCAGCACGTAAATGTAACGATGGGAAACGGGAAAGAGGGGGTACTAGTTAGGTTAAGTAAAACAACAAATACGCTTACACAAGACATACAACAATTTGTTTGGCACAGAGGAATAAGTTTGCTCGATACAACAATAATTCTGGTACAACAACAAACACGATACAACAATATGTTTTTTACAACAAAATAAACTTGCTCGATACGACAATAAGTCATATATAACAAGAAACACGCTTGCACATGACATACATACTACTAAGCGCTTCTTCTAGTTGAGATAATAAACCACATATAGTATGGAACGGGCTCCTCTAACGTTGAGGAGCAAAGTCAGGTAAGCTACACCCCCCGACTTTCCTTCTTCAAAGACATTTTTTTAAGTCAAATATAATTCAGATTACTTTGTATATTATAAATCTAAGCTATACTTACTCTCATTTCTTGCAAGCAGTAAGATGGTGCCAACAAAAATAGCTTAGGTGATGCATGCTACAGTAATTATCTACAGTAATTAAGCATAGTGAAATAATACACAGCCTTATGCTACAGCCCCCTGACTTCCCTTCCTTGTTTTCTCTGACTTTGCTTCTTCACGTTAGAGGATCTCGTTCCATATAGTATCGCCACTGGTCTTGTCGTGGATTTTGTCAGTCAAGAAGCTGTCGTCACAGCCTTGTCCGTCCCGAGATGCCCAGGGATGGGTTGTTTGACCCCCACGAGTTCCTTGCTATGAGATATATCATTGGGCCCTTCTTCTTCCTACTAGATGGGTTGGGTAGCCATGTATTCCTTGAGTGGTGTTTGCGACTCGAGGGATTAACTGGGTAGCTCATGACACCGGATCCAAGCAAGACCAAGATATAGTTGTTGCCGCCCATAGCCCCACTGGCGTCGTAGATTTCATCACCTTGATAACCCACAAGTATAGGGATCGCAACAGTCTTCGAGAGAAGTAAAACCCAAATTTATTGATTCGACACAAGGAGAGACAAAGAATACTTATAAGCCTTAACAGCGGAGTTGTCAATTCAGCTGCACCTGGAAAAGCACTTGTAACAGGGGTGATGTGAAAGCAGCAGTAATATGAGAGTAATAGTAATAGTAACACAACAGTAGTAGCAGTAACACAGAGGTAATGGCACCAGAAAATGGTTGATACTACTTCTAATGGCATATAGGACCGAATGAGTATTTGATGATGAAAGATGGACCGGGGTTCCCAGCTATCTACACTAGTGGTAACTCTGCAATAACAAGTGTTGGGTGAACAAATTACAGCTGGGCAATTGATAGAATTAAAATAACATTAAGACAGAACATCTAATCTATTAATCATACGTAGGCATGTTTTCCATATATAGTCATACGTGCTCGCAATGAGAAACTTGCACAACATCTTTTGTCCTACTAACCCGTTTGCAGCGGGGACTCAAGGGAATCTACTGGTAATTAAGGTACTTCTTTTAATAGAGCACCGGAGCAAAGCATTAACACTTAGTGAAAACATGTGATCCTCATACCTAAACCATCCCCTCCAGTTATCCCAGTTGCTGTCACTCTGGGGCCTCGAGTTCCGGACAGAGACATGTGCAAACAACTTGTAGATACAATCTAAGCAATAATTATAGAGCTTAAATCTAACATCATGCCACTCGTGCACTAGTGATAAGCATTAAACACAACAAGATTGCAGCAACAATAACTTCACAAACTTATAGATAGACTGATCATAATGTAACAATTCATCGGATCCCAACAAACACAACACCGATTATATCAGATGAATCTCAATCATGTAAGGCAGCTCATGAAATCATTGTATTGAAGTACATGGGAGAGAGTACCAACTAGCTACAGCTAGAACCCGTAGTCCATGATGGAACTACTCACGGAGCATGATGGAGGCGGTGACGTCGATGGAGAAGGTTCCGGGGGTCAATCCCCGTCCCGACAAGGTGCCGGAACAGTACCTTCTGACCCCCGAAACTAGGTTTCGATGGCGGCGGTGCTCCGGGAGTTCTTCTGGAATATTATCGATTTTTTAGGGTTTTTGCGTCGGGGACAATAAATAGGCGAAAGGGCAACGTCGGTGGAGGCGCAGGGCCCGCTCCCCATAGGGTGGCGCGGCAGGGGCCCACCCGCGCCGTGGTGTGGGGACGGTGCCCTGCTGCCCCCCTTCGTCTCTCCTTCGGACTTCATGAACGTGTCAGAAAAATAGGCATCCGGGATTTTGTTTCGTTCAATTCCGATAATATTTCTAGAACAGCTTTTCTGAAACCAAAAACAGCATAAAACAGGAACTGGCACTGTGGCATCTTATTAATAGGTTAGTCCCAGAAAATGCATAAAAATGATATTTAGTGTATATAAAACATGTGATATTGATATATAAAACAAGCATGAAATATCAGAAATTATAGATACGTTTGAGACGTATCAAGCATCCCCAAGCTTAGTTCCTACTCGTCCTCGAGTAGGTAAACGATAAAAACAAAATAATTTCTGAAGTTACATGCTACCTACATAATCTTGATCCAATAATGATGTAAGACATGTGAGCTGAGATTAAATCATTCAAAGCAAATGTCTATAATTGATTTTAAATAAGAGATAATAAAGCAAGTTAGTTAAACAAGCTAAAAGTTTTCATGAACTATTGCTTTAAAGACATGAAACCGTACAAGGTTCATTAAAGATGTTTTAAGTATCCAGTGTAGGAGTTCTATCCTTCAATTCAAAGCATCAAGCAAATTTTCATAACATAGAAGGATTCAGTCAAGTAAATATAAACATGAACGTCATGAATCAACTGTTTCGAAGTCTACTCAACCGGTGAGCGCAAGCATTTGGTATTGGCACCAGGATGTTATGGCTAAAAGAACATTAATGGAGGTTTGGAAGGCCAAAGGAAGAAAGTCTCACAAAGCTATAAGCGATCATTAGACAAGAGGAAGTCTTATAATCGAAGCTATGTAAGGAGTAGTGATTGCCATGCAACGGATGCACATAGATCTATATGTGTATGAAAGCTCTCCAATGTAACTAGTGGGGGTGCATCTAACTTGGTTGCTCACGAAGACCTAGAGCACTTTTGAGGAAGCTCATCATTGGAATATACAACCCAAATTCTATAGTGTAAATTCCCCAGATAGTTATACTAGTAAAACATGAAAACTCTCTCACATGGAGTATAGGTGCTAAACATGAGCACAAATGATGACTATGAATAATGCAGATGCTCAAACATGAGCACAAGTGTGGATAAAGGATAGTAATGTTGCCCCATTTTCTTTTTTCTTTTTTTTCCTTTTTTCTATTTTTTTCTGTTTCTCTTTTCGATGGCCTCCATGGCTCTTTTCACTTTTAGGGCCAACACTCTAATATGACAACACACTTTTTGGTACAAATAACTCACAACGAACTAATCATGATGTATGAAACTGTATGCCTCTGCCAGTGTAGCAGGATATGCAATGATCTAGCGCAACATGGGTAAACCGCACATCAGCTGTATAGAATCATACAAAGCAATATGTATATGATGAATGACAACAAGTCATGTAATGTAAGATGGAAGTTGCATGGCAATATATCTCGGAACAGCTATGGAAATGCTGTGGTAGGTAGGTATGGTGGCTGTTTTGAGAAAGATATATGGGTGTATGGCGAAGTATGCACAACTCTCAATGTGAGCAGAAGGCAATGCACAACACCGAAGAGGCTAGCAAATATGGATGGTGGAAGTGCCAAAAACGTAGCTTAACATTAGTCAAAAAGAACTCACAAGCTTATTGCAAACATCTAGCAGGTTCAACATTAAGAACATGATTTAAGTTTACTCCAAGAAGAGTCGTTCACGGCGGCACAAGTACCCCGCTAGATACCTCGACCTTCAGCACAACTTAGTTATTACGAATCACTTTTAGACATGGAAAGCTATCAAGTCCAACTACACCTTCAACAATTTTAGTAGAGTTTGTAGTACGGTACAAGCTTAAAGACAACTATCCACTAATCATTTTAACATAATTAACCAACAAGCTTTACCATCTAAGGCCCTGTTTGTTTCCGCTGCGGCTTGTGCTTTTGAGGTTGAGAAGCGGAAGCTGAAACAAACAAAGAAAGGTAGGAAAGCGCTTTCCAGAAGCGTGGTCGCGAAATGAACTACCCCGACGGGTGAAAGCGAAAGCTGCCCGAGAGGTGCTTCCCGAGCTTTTCCCTGCTTCCCGAGTTGCTGTGGACCGAAATGCCATCTATAGTTCGGGGTATTTACAAGAAACCTGCCACCGCAATATAACTCGAACCGCACCGTGCAATAGATCGATCCGAACAGCCCCCGACCTCATTTTCCCCTTCTCTGTCCCATAGGCATGGTGAGCTAGGGTTAGGGCCTCCCGCCGCCGCCGTTGCCCGCCGCCATTCCCCGTCGCCGGCGCGGCCGTTCCCTGCACCTTCCTCCCTCCATACCCGGCCTCCTTCAGCTCGCGCCGTCACTCAATCGCGAAGGTGCAGTACGGATACCCACCTGACAGATCTCCTCTGTCCGTCCGGCAAGGCGTCATCGGTCTGGCGGTCGAGCTCGGGCGGTACTCCTAGCTCCGTCGGGCGAGCTTGTCGCCAGCAGGAAAGGAGCGCGGTGCCGTTCCAAGGTCTTCCCGTCGTAGCCCTGTCCTCCGCCAGAAGACGCTCGACTCGTTTCATGTGGCTTATCCCCAAATTTCACCGTCCGTTTATCCCCATTCTCTCTCATGTTATCATGTGGTGTTCAACTTGGATCTGTCCAGTGCATGCTTGAATTAATCACGGTTAAAAAAGATAAGAGCTGGGAAGAGGAAGAAGATCGGCATAGCGAGGCAAACTCCTACACGGTTCTAGCACCTATAATAAAAAAATACGTGTGATTGATGGATACTTGTTGGTATGTAGTATGTACACATGTGTAATTAGATCCAAAAAACTTTGTAGTATTGTCATAATCATATCCGGATATATGTAATATGTTTGGATAAATATGTATTTTAATTATTACATATAAATAGATAAACTGAGATGATTTAGCTATCTAAACATCGTAATAATAAATTAAATAAGTCAAAAACAATTGTTTCGCTTCAAATCCGTGCTTATATAACATTTTCAGCACTCAGTGACATTCCAGACATTTCACATAGAAAACCAACATCTACAGCTGCCAACAATACTCCTGCCAAACATCAAATCTCTGCTTCCAACAGCTGCTTCTCACAGCTGCTTTTCCACAGTTCAACAGCTACAGCTGCTTTTCAAAAGCTGCAGCCCAAACAAACAGACCCTAAATACCTCAAAACATTTGCAAAGAATCAAGTCATCAAAGTTCAATGATCTACAAGATTATGCAAATTATTACTATACCACTACCACATGCAACATTTTCTGAACCAATACATCAACCAAGCAACTCTCCAAACAAATATAAGTGAAGTAAGAGAGTACTTTCTATAAAAGAATTAATAGCTCTGAACAAGAGATACATGAAAACCAAGAGCTAGAAGCTAAACAGTGTGAAAACTGAATACTCAACAGATATAAGTGAATAATAGGAGTATTCAAATGAAAAAGCGGATCTCTCTCCCAAACAAGATAGATAGGATCCGACATTGATATGATCATAAAATAAAAATAACAAACTAAAAATAAAAGCACACAGACGCTCCAAGAACAGCACATATGATGTGAAAGAATTAAAATATAGTTTCACTAGAGATGACATGATAAGTTGTTGATGAAGAAGGGGATGCCCAAGGCATCCCCAAGCTTAGACGCTTGAGTCTTCTTGAAATATGCTTGGCTGACCCACGGGGGCATCCCCAAGCTTAGGCTCTTCACTCTTCTTGATCACATTATATCATCCTTCTCTCCTGACCCTTGAAAACTTCTGCCACACCAAACTTCTCATAAACTTCATTAGAAGGGTTAGTACTCAAAAACATTAATCCACTTTGGTTCTGTTGTGACACATTGCAAGAACTCAATAAAACATTAGCTACAGCCCTCCACGTCTAGAAAGCCTTACTTAAAGTCCACAAGAGACAATGCAAAAAACAGAGACATAATCTGTCAAAACAGAACAGCCAGTAAAGATGAATTTTTTCGAGGCATTTCCGTTGCTCAAATCCGAAAACTCGAAACTAATGAAAGATGCGTACATATATAAGGATCACGCGTGAATTTTTTCAGAAATTTTCAATTTTTCTGGAGTGCGTACAGCTCAAAACGGTGGACAGGAAAAATCTGTCACTGCGCAGAAATCCAAATCTAGCATCATCTAATCATTAGAGACTCTTCTTGGCACAACAATTCGAAAAAGTAAAGATACAAAGGAGTTGTTACAGAAGTAAGCAAGCTCCTTGACTCAAAAAGCAAAGAAAAATTTCAGAAATAAAACATGGGTTGTCTCCCAAGAGCGCTTTTCTTTAATGCCTTTTAGCTAGGCTTGATAGTTGTAATGATACTCTCATGAAAATAGAAAATGAAGCAAAAGGAGCATCAAGAAGCAAATTCAAAACACATTTAAGTCTAACCCACTTCCTATGCATAGGAATCTTGTACACAAATAAATTCACAAAGAACAAAGTGACAAGCATAGGAAGATAAAACAAGAGTAACTTCAAAACTTTCAGCATATAGAGAGGTGTTTTAATACCATGAAAATTTCTACAACCATATTCTCCTCTCTCATAATAATTTTCAGTAGCATCATGAATAAAGTCAACAATATAACCATCACAATAAGCATGCTTTTCATGATCTACAAACACATAATTTTTTTCAAGCTCAAAAATAGTGGGATTAAAATTTTCAAACCCACTTTTAACCATTTTATAACAAGATGATTGATCATCTCAAAAGATATGGGAATCATAGATAAAGTCAAGACCTCTCCAATCCCATTTTCAATAGTAGTACAATTAATATTATCAAGTAACATAGGACCATCATCTAGAGCTTTATCATAAACATTTTCCAAGCAAAACTCTTAGTACCATGCATTTCGATATCAGCCACAAATAAAGGATTATCATAAGATTTTTCGAAATAGCATGGATTATCATAAATAACAGTAGCATAATTATTCTCACAAGTTTTACTCATAGGAAATATTTCAAGAGAATCCACAGGAACATAACATTCATCCTCCTTTGGTAAGCATGGGGACAATCAAATAGTGTAAGAGATAAAGAGTTACTCTCATTAGAAGGTTGGCATGGGTAGCTAATCCATTCTTCCTCCTTTTGTTCATCACTCTCCTCCTCTTTTTCATCTAATGAGCTTTCAGCTTCAGCAATTTCTTCTTCCAGGTTCCTGCAATTGGTGAGTACATTCTTGTGCATGAATGAGTCTCTCTTTATAATCAATGATATAACAATTATTGCTGAAATTTTCTAGACAATAATCAAGGATAGAAGAGACATAATCTTTAAGGTCCTTACAAGCAACACAGTTTCATAATTTTTAGACATGAAGGATTCTATTTCAGAAGCTCCCATAAATAAAACAAATTGTTCTACTTCTTCAGCTCCCAGATAAGCATAGTTATAACAATGATAGCTCATAATTATATCTTCTTTACTAAAGCCACATTGAAATTTAAGATGTTTAGTATCCTGTTCAGAGCAACAATTTATATCATGGCGTTTAAGCAAAATTTCAGCAATTTGATTCAACTTTTTAACACGCCTCTCATGACTTTTCCCTTTCTTGATTCTCTATACTTCATATATAATTCTTTAACTTCCATAGAGGTTCTAGCATGTTCTTCCATAACAACAGTTTTTTAGATTTTCGGTTTTTCAAATTTTTATGGATTTTTGGTATATAAGAAAAATAAAACAAGACAAAAATAAACTAGACAAAAGTAAACTAAGCAAAACACAACTAAACAAAATAAACTAAGCACAAATAAACTAGACAAAAGTAAACTAGACAAGACAAAATAATAAAAAAAAGAGAGAGAGGTAGAGTGTACTCCCCAGGTGAACTTATGAGTAGAGCTATGCTCCCCGGCAACGGCGCCAGAAAATAGTCTTGATAACCCACAAGTATAGGGGATCGCAACAGTCTTCGAGGGAAGTAAAACCCAAATTTATTGATTCGACACAAGGGGAGACAAAGAATACTTATAAGCCTTAACAACGGAGTTGTCAATTCAGCTGCACCTGGAAAAGCACTTGTAACAGGGGTGATGTGAAAGCAGCAGTAATATGAGAGTAATAGTAATAGTAACACACAGCAGTAGCAGTAACACAGAGGCAATGGCACCAGAAAATAGTTGATACTACTTCTAATGGCATATAGGACCGAATGAGTATTTGATGATGAAAGATGGACCGGGGTTCCCAGCTATCTACACTAGTGGTAACTCTCCAATAACAAGTGTTGGGTGAACAAATTACAGTTGGGCAATTGATAGAATTGAAATAGCATTAAGACAGAACATCTAGTCTATTAATCATACGTAGGCATGTTTTCCATATATAGTCATACGTGCTCGCAATGAGAAACTTGCACAACATCTTTTGTCCTACCAGCCCGTTTGCAGCGGGGCCTCAAGGGAATCTACTGGTAATTAAGGTACTCCTTTTAATAGAGCACCGGAGCAAAGCATTAACACTTAGTGAAAACATGTGATCCTCATATCTAAACCATCCCCTCCAGTTATCCCAGTTGCTGTCACTCTGGGGCCTCGGGTTCCGGACAGACATGTGCAAACAACTTGTAGATACAATCTAAGCAATAATTATAGAGCTTAAATCTAAGATCATGCCACTCGTGCACTAGTGACAAGCATTAAACACAACAAGATTGCAGCAACAATAACTTCACAAACTTATAGATAGACTGATCATAATGTAACAATTCATCGGATCCCAACAAACACAACACCGATTACATCAGATGGATCTCAATCATGTAAGGCAGCTCATGAGATCATTGTATTGAAGTACATGGGAGAGAGAGTACCAACTAGTTACAGCTAGAACCCGTAATCCATGGGGGAACTACTCACGGAGCATGATGGAGGCGTGGCATCGATGGAGAAGGCTCGGGGGTCAATCCCCGTCTCGGCAAGGTGCCGGAACAGGACCTTCTGACCGCCGAAACTAGGTTTCGATGGCGGCGGCGCTCCGGGAGTTCTTATGGAATATTATCGATTTTTTTAGGGTTTTCGCGTCGGGGACAATAAATAGGCGAAAGGGCAACGTCGGTGGAGGCGCAGGGACCGCTCCCCATAGGGTGGCGCAGCAGGGGGCCCACCCACGCCATTTTGTGGGACGGCGCCCTGCAGCCCCCTTCGTCTCTCCTTCCGACTTCGTGAACGTGTCGGAAAAATAGGCTTCTGGGATTTTGTTTCGTCCAATTCCGAGAATATTTCCAGAACAGCTTTTCTGAAACCAAAAACAGCAGAAAACAGGAACTGACACTATGGCAGCTTGTTAATAGGTTAGTCCCAGAAAATACATAAAAATGATGTTGAGTGTATATAAAACATGTGATATTGATATATAAAACAAGCATGAAACATCAGAAATTATAGATACGTTTGAGACGTATCACACCTCCCATGAGGTAGAAGGTCCTCCCAACATTGGACATAGTAATGAGGGGAACCCACCCGACATCAGCTTGATGATTAACTCGATATTTTGTGGAGGTACACGAAACGCGTCGCCCATCCTAAGAGTTCCCAGGGATGGGGACGGGGACGGTGACGGTAGTTTGTTAGCAAAGCCAGGGGTTTAATACTCTACACCGAATGTGTGGACAATTTCGATAATGCACTCTTCCCTGTGACCTTCCAAATGCCGGGGAGATGGTTCCTCATCCTAGAAACACATGCCGAAGATTTGGACATACCTTCTAAAGACAGCTCCTGATAAACAAGGGATGACCAATGAAATGGTCATACTTAACGTTGTTATTTTCTATTTTAACAATTTATACTAAACTTTTATAGAGATCTTAAATTTATTATGATACAATCTTAAGGGATATAATTTTATACTACTTATTTAGGATCCTTAATCAAATATATTTGTTGTAGTGTTAGTTCGTATGCATTTGTAATGTGTTAGTGAAAGTATTCTGCTTGTCTAGTTTAAAATGTAGTTCGTAACGTAAGTTCATTGTTAAATAAGTTTTGGCAATTGCATATTCTATACAATGTAAATATATTTATGGAGAATATCACTAAATCATACGATCTAAAAAAATCTTAATAGTTGGTTCTAGTGTATGGTTAGGTAAGCATAGTTATATAATTTCTATAGTGTAAAGGTGCATCTCACGTGGAGCCTAGAGCACAAACTTCTCCATGTGCCGCAGAAAATTCTCACATCCACTCTACCCCCCCCCCCCCCCAATGACCCACTAACTAACCCCGACATGCGCCCCTATTGATCTCTCCCGTCGTCGCCCGTGCATGCTCTCATAGCACCATCCGCGACATATACCATGCACGCTCCGAAGCTACATTGTAACAGCCCAAAGTTCGGAAACCTAAAAACCCGATTAAAATTTCCACTTTTTGTGTTGCATTGCATCATAGCATCCATATCAAAGGGCTAAAGAAATAAACATGTGGGTTGGCACCTCTTTAAAAGCAAATGTCAACTTGACTTAACAGAACTCAAATACCTGAAAGTGTTCAAACTTGCAAAACAAAAACATCTTGACATCTATATTTGTCAAGGAGGTTCCAATAACTCAAATCCATATTTTGACTTGCTTCAAAATTCTAAAAGATGGTTGTGTTGGAACTTTAGCAAAATACTCTATCTTCAACCCTATGACTAAATGTTGTCAAAAACATTTTATTTTGAGACAACAAAATTTGTGGAGCTTCTACAAGCTATGGGGAGCCTCCCCAAATTTTTCTCCTATTTTTATAAAATGTCTAAGTGCCTTAATTAATTCATTTGAAGTGCGGCTGGTTTTAAAACATAAACAGAAGGACCAATCTGTGATGAACTTAGAACTTCCAGGGGGCAAATTGCAAAACCACCGTCTTCTTCGCTGTAGCGACCGCAGCCGCGCCTGGCTCGCGCCGCACCAGCTCGCCGCCACGCCCTCTGCTCGCTGCTGCCGCGCGAGAGGATAAGAAGAGTCAACGAGGCCGCTCTGCCCTCCCCACTCTGCACTCGCTCACTGCTCCCTCCCCTCTCCATCTCTTTCCCCACGCACGCGAGCTCTAGCCGCCATGGCCCCGAGCTTGCAGTCGTCGAGTGAGGCGTTCCCGAGCAGATCGAAGAGCCCCAACAGGTCCGCCGCGTCGCCAGCCCCTTCTCCGCCAGAGGAATTGAACCAGGACGCTCAGAATCGGCGCCGCCATCCCCGTTCTCCTCGCTGCCGTCCGAGCGCCGCCGCGCCCGATTTTGCCGCTGTGGTCCATCTCCGGCCGTGCCGTCGCTTCCCAAGCAACGAGGGTGAGCTCGCCGTCCTGCGGGACATCCCCATCTTCCCTCCCCCTGCTCTGTGCCTCGCCGTCGTGCGAGATGAAGCACGGCCAGCCGCCGTGCCCGCGCCGGTGTCGTGCACGGACACGTTGTCGTACGGCCTCGCGGTCAACCACCCGCACGCACACGTCGTCCCGTTGGACCTCTCCATGCTCTCCTCCTAGCGCTCTAACCTCGCCGTGGCCTCCGTAGCAGTAGCTTCCCTCGCCGTAGTTCGTCGCCCTGCTCGCGCGCGACCGGCCGCGAGACCGGCCCAGCCGGGCTGAGAGCCGGAGCTCTCTGTTACGAGGCCGGCCTCACAGCCGGCCCAAACCGGGCAGACGGCCGGTTGCCTCTGCTGCCAGGCAGGCCTGCTAGCCGGCCCAACCGGGCTGGAAACCGGCTCGACTGTTTTTTTTTTCTCCCCGAAGTCTTTTTCCTTTTTCATTTGTAGCACATGCCTTCCGCTTCCCCCTCCCGCATGTAGGGACATCGAACCTCGATGACTCCTTCGTGTTCCATCTCTCTCCCTCTCTCTCGAAGTCGAGTAACTAAAACTTTCTGTCGTCGGAAAATAAAATCATTAATAGCACATAATTAAAAAGAGGAAGTTATAAAAGAATCATAACTTTTTATCCGGACTTCAGAAAATTGTGTTCCTTATACCAAAATATTCGGAAAAACATGAATCACTCCGAATCATCATCACCATGCATAATTGCTCACAATTACAATAATGTACTCTGGTAGTAATTAAAATCACTAAGTTTAAATATGGGGTTTATTCCAAATCATGCACTAAATATAATGGGGACCCCATTTAACTTGTTGCTCTTGTTCAATGCTTCTAAGGTGCATCTAAAATGTCATGTCATCATTTTTGTATGCATTGCACAATTGCCATGTGTTGATTGTTGTTCCCGTGTGTTGTGCTTCGATAGATCAAGCAACCGGGGTCACTCCGCAATACCCCGAGGATCCGTACTACCCGTATCCTGAACAAGGCAAGCGTAATCCCCCCTCTGAGCATATCCTATCCTATTTTCCGCAATTATTTTCTCCACTATAATATTGCATGCGGTTCTAAATGTCTTTTGCCTGGATTAGAGTATCCTACTAGTTGCATTAGAATCCTGTTGCCAATACCTGTTTTACCTTCCTATTACCCTAGGTTTGTATCTTTGGCCATGGAATACTTACTATGATATGCAAGTGCTTAGCCATGCTTAGTGAAATGCCTAGTGGTACTAGGGCTGGTGAATGCTGGAAACAGGTGTTAACTTGTGACAGTGGTGTTGATGGTGGAGAATTGTGGAGAGGGTTAATAAAATGCTAAGAAGGTGGGGATGAGAGGCCACATGGGATGTGGTGGGTTGTCTCATTCTCGCCGCCTAAGTGCGAGTTCTCGCCTACGAGCCAAGTTGAGCGTGCAACCATGCGTGGGCATATGGAACCTCGTCGACCGACTAACTTGTGGCGGACTAGCCGAGGGTCCTCTAGTTTGGCTTTCCATTTGCGCGTGCGTTGAGTTGGTGGCCAAGACGGAGATGAGGACTATGGTGTTAGGAAAATGAGTGGCCGTGGGGCGGGGTGTTGTGATCCTGGCTGTCCTACCGCCACTGATGATCCTTGGTTAGTCTTAAGCGAGGTAAAGGTTGTAGCCGCTCCCACCCAGTCGGCTCTCCCCGGAAGAGAGCTAAGAGCTAGGCAATGGGCCGGACGGTACGCATGGATAAGAAGCTGGGAGGTCCCTCGGGAACCTGGCGTCTTTCACATTGTACACCCCTGCAGGGATAAATCTTTTCGAAAAGCCGTGTCCGCGGTTATGGACGACTTGGTGACGGATTCAGAGATCATAGAATAACTTTAACGGAATGATTAAAAACTGGGTACTAGAGGTACCACTCGAGATTGTAAGGTGAGCTTCCTCGAGGGTGATTCGGGGAGGTGCCTTTGATGAACAGGTACAGTGGTAGATGTTGAGTAAGTTGATGAAAGAAAGTGTTACTTCTTACCCCTCTTTGAAAATGTTCTAATAGTCGATGCCGTTGAGTTATGTTTTTCATGAATAAAATCAGCTTTATGCAAAAGAGCCATAAAACCTTGAAAGCTAATCATCGAGCATATATTAGCTCTTAATCTTGCGAGTTCGTCGAATTCAACGTCTTTGCTTTTATTTCAGAGGAGGACTTCACCGACCTCGAAGGTGGGTTCTTTGTGGACGTCGACGAGTAGTCTGGGGTTCCCAGGTGGCAGCTTGGGACATCCTGGAACAGCTGGCGCTGTGATGTTTATCTGTAGGCCTCTTAGGCCATATTTTGGTTCTTGTTGTGTAGAACAACCTACTTTGCTTCCGCTTGATGTGATGTTGGGTCAGTGACCTCTGGTTGTCATTTGCTATCTTTCTCTGTATAAGAGTTGAATTATATGATTTTTGTGTCGTAGAGTCTGTGATGTGCCAGTTGTTCCACAAGTCTTGATCTTACTATTATGCTTTGATAGTTGTGCCTGTGTTGAGGCATCAATCGGGGTGTTGCGTTGTCTGGAGTGAGGTGTACCCAACAACGCCTGCCAAAGGTTTTGGCCGGGGATTGGTAAACCCGTAACCTCCGGTTGTATCGCTTAACCGGTGACACACAGCATCACTGTATAGCAGTCGGGTCAGGGCGCCACAAGTTGGTATCAGAGCAGTACTGCCTATAGGAAACCCTTCTACTGGTCGATGTTGAGTCTAGTGTTTGTGAAAATATTTTTAACCTAAAAATGAGTTGTGAAAACCATCTTAGGATTTTTTTTACTCCTTATCTGGTTACCCTCTAATCTCGGAGCAATCTTACCTCGATTTGAGTTTAAAGGTTTTACTTCTCATCTGTTACTTCAAAATGATTAGAAACGGGGTTGGGTTCAACCTTCAGTGTTATGTATCCAGTTGCTTCCGCCGCGCTACAATCCGAAGCTTCATGTGCCGAGAAACCATCTGGAGTACGACGAAAGTTCCCATCAACTCAGTTGGTTAAGAACCCTTGTATTCCTATCCAGTTTAATCTCTTAATCCGTTCTTTTGGGTTTTAAACCAAGGACTTGAACAGAAGGTCCCGGAGTGTGCCAACTAGCTTGTGTTGAGTCACGTGGTTTCTTAACCATTTGCATCTCTCGCTAGTAGCGCATGAAGCTGACCTTCAACCCAAGTCCTTGATGTGGTCTGTGTGGTAAATGGTTGAATCTTAATTTCCCACACCTCAGCTGGCTATGTAACTCCAACTCCTCCGTAGCCTGGTGTAGATTCTGTCTTGGAATCATCTGGGTTATGACCAGAATTCTCTGAGCGAATTCCCCATCTATGTTCCTGACTCTGCTGCATATCTCCTCCTTGGGCATGGTTATCACAATTGAGTAATAACCGGTGCATCTTCAACATCTTAGGATTTCTCCTGAGTATGTTTCTTACTCTAATCTGCTCTCCAACCCCTGTCTGTCTGTTGACAGTAAAGTTTTATCGTGCGTTGGTATGCTCCGATGCAAGTTCCTCTTGTGGGTTGTCAAGACCCTCCACTTCGTTTTGTTAGGAGAAACAAACTTCAGTGCCTTGTCCACGTCTCGGGCTAGGTCAAAGTTTTGTATTCCACAGAATAAGAGGTTTATTAGTCTCTGCTTCTGTTCCATCTTCGAATAGCACGATACCTTGGTATAAGAGTGTGCAATCGAGCGAAGTATCATGATCCTCTTGATGAAGTGATGCTCTTACTCCTCCTTACTCTCCGTTCTCCGAGTGACTTGTTACTCGAGAAGGATAAGTCGTGAGCAATGATGTGGCTATCGGATATTCTTAGCAGTTCTTACTGTGCGGAAATCCAGGGATATCCATTGCCCTCCTTAGCAGGATTGGTTAGCCGATCAATAAGCTAAGTTTGACAGTGCTACCAAGTCAGTTGGCTCTGATGCACTCCCTCGGTCAAAGAGCTAGGTTCACACCGAAGCTCCCTAGACCACCTCGTTGTGCCTTGGAAGGCATGATCCTCCCTCGAACTCAAGATCCACTGCTATATCGTGATATCCTGTAGATGGATCGTGATAATCTGTTGTTCCTTCCAGAGGTATCGCCAGGTTGTCGCCTGTCCAAGCTCAACATCACGGACAACTCTTTTCTCTCCCAAAAAATTTAGCTTATGAGTAAGCTGGTTCTCTGAATAACTCCTTCTCCAAGAAAATCATGCTGGATGTCCAGAATTACTCGGTTGAGCTTAACCAACTTGGAGAGTTAAAAGACAAAAGCTCTATCCGCTCTAGTTCATTCTCAATGGGATGTCTAGTCTGTTCGTGTTGAAGCAAGGAAGTATCTCCTCTCTGGATATGCTAACCTCCAAATTTTTTTGATTTGATTTGGGCTATCGTCAAATCAAACTCAGACTAACACATTCAGTAGGTTAAACTCAGATTAGAAAGATGTTAGTCTGACCAATACTTATGCCCCGTTCATGTGACATATGAGTCTACCGAATTGGAGTATCCAGATAAGTTTGTTGTTGAGCCCATCAACTACATTCTTATTCCCTCCATGTCTAAGGAGATTTATATGGGATAGTGGGTGTTAGCATTGAGAAAACTTGGTAGAACTAACCTTGTGTCGTCACAAGGCAATGTTCTGGAGTTAGAAGTGACTTTCCCTGGTTCACGTGCAATTGCTGAAAGATGTCGCCGTGGATCTGAGTGGATTGTCTGGTTCCTTGAAATCATCTCAACTCGATCATGCATGTGTAGAATATTCTCGGAATGGTATGTGGTTACCTCCATTCCTTGAAGATGTTATCTATGCATCCAAGCCACTGATTGAATTGTCCCAGAAAGAGAGGAAGTCTGAGAACTTCTTTGTCTTCCATGGTGTTTCCCATCCAGTACTCAGTCGTGTCTTTTCGCAAGTAATTCGAGTATGGGCAGCTGTCTCCTGACAAGTTGCTAATCCGCGAGCTCCACAATCTTGGTCCTCCTTTGGAGTAGACGCTCTAGCCTAGCTCTTGGGGTTACTCGCAAATGTAATCCGTTGGTATCCTTGGTAAAAGCTTCCTATTCCTATATGTGTGTGGAGTCTGAAGTATCCCTACACCTAACCAGATCTAAATCCCAATCATAAACGACGGTTGGTGATCCTCAAGAAGCTTGACCCGATGTCCGGAGCATCAAGAAGTTTTCCCAATAGTAACGTTCCCGGAGTTTCTAAAGTTACCTCGGTCCATCTTCATGATCCTTCTCCCGAGGTTTGAAATGTTCCTCCGCGAGGAAAGTTCTACCCAAGCTGTTTGGTAGAAGTTGCCTCTTCATCCGTTCGAATCCTGTTTCAACACTCTTCCTTAGAACTTAAGGCCTTGTGCAAAGTTCATATTCTCTACCATCTGGAAACCTCTTATCACTCTTCTTTATCTCCATGTGTCTTCTAGTCGTCACATCAGGAGTTGATTGAGGTCTCATCCTGAGTTCTACTAGGAGGTACCCGGTCGTGTATCCTCCCAAAGATCCATCATTTCAGAGTTGTTCCTTCTTTCCAATGGCGTAGTGGGGCGATGACCACGAAGTGAAGCCGATGAAGATCTTCATGATGCCTTGATCAACATCTTCAAGAAAGGAGCCACCTAAAGCGAGAAGGTCGTGTGGTACCGTCGTAACCTGCTTCCCTCTTTCCTACTCTTAGAACTAGCGGTATGGCCCGCGCATTTGCGCGGCTAGACTATCTATTGTTATCACTTGCTATCACATTTTTAAATTCATATTATTAATCTTTTTTCGCTAAATCCTTGAGGACACGCTCAGTAATCATAAATGACTGTCCACTTTATATTTCTTTGTGAAAAGCATGCCCTTTTGTCTATCTATGTGAGTCTATTGACTGCACGCAATCCATTGACTCTCCCATGAAAATCCCCCTTTCTCCTATTCCAGACCCTGTTATTGGAGGCGATCCTTATGGATGCACGCTGGAGCTGCTAATATGGCCTCTGACTAGAAAGGCAGAGTGCGGTGGCCGGTGCACTGTGCGCAGCCCCGCCTAGACATGGACATGGTCGGCGACGACGAAGGCGGCAGCTTAGCGCCTGCATTCAGCTATCAACGTGCGTGCCTCACTGGTCCAATTCCCCGCGAGCGTGGCCGCTTGTCCATTTCTATTCTTCTCCAAATTTTAATCAGCGCTTGTGTTTTTTTAGCACGGAGCAGAAGCAGCCACAGCTAAATCCATCATCATGTCTCGATCCCAAATCCAAATTTTATCCCAGATGAGAAATAATATGTGTTGCAGGGCAACCACTCAATGATCGACAGATAGAAGAATATATAATATATCCATGCTATAGCCATTTTTCGAGATAGACAATTTAAACAAAATTTGATCTTTTTGAATATGACAACAATCTTAGGAAATAGTATTTCTTTTTTCATTATCATGTCCTTTGTGGATTTATGGTGAGTGTGTTGCAGATATAAACATGATTCATTAATCCGAAACACAATATATAACATGGTTCTGTACACAGTCTTCCCCGCTATATTGTCACATGGATGTGTTGGTGACTGGTGACGCAATTGTGTACTGATCCCCAGCTGGATGCTTCATCGATGCATTCAGTCTACTCATAGTCGTCTTCAAGAAATCTTAGCGCTTAGCATGCTGATTGTATGTTGGTTGTATCACCCCTCTAATCGTTATAATATCCTCAAATGATCTGCATCCTTTTGCGGCGTTTAAAAGCATCCTCACGTAATATTGCTTGCCACATAAAGGATGTGTGTTTCCAATTGCTTTTTGTTTCCTTTTTCCATACAAATTTTGGACAGAGCTCCATGTAGGACAATTGTTTTCCTAGTTTGTGTATTTTATTTGCCCTATATAGTCTTGTTTTGCTCGAAAAATGATGACAAATTATCTTAGCAACTTAGGAAAAGTCTGATGCATTACCTGATCTCTTTGAGCCTGACTCGTCGTAATGTTTTCCTCTTGTGAAACATTTGTTCTCGTAGTGTTCCTTGCAGGCTTCTTGCTGTCTACCAATTTATGGTAAAGAGTTTCTTCCGCTAAGTGTCTGCACATATGCATTCAAGTACGATTATTATTTTATAGTACCGAATAAACAGGACTTACAATTCAATTGTCGCTAAATAATAAAAGACAGAGTTACATACCTGTCAAGAACTTCCTGTGTTTCAGGCATATTAATATCTGCAATATTCTTTTGTCACTGGTTTACTTAGGCATAACCCTATTTTATAGAACAGCTTGTTATAGCATTGTAATTACCATTGACCTTCTGCACCATTGTTGAGGTTACAATAAGGACAGCTTGGTTGCCATTACATCCTCATTGAGAACATAAGCCAAGCCTTCCGACAACACAATTATGTTTCCCTAAATAGTTCAAAAAGAAACAGACAATGCTAACCACAATGGTGAAATTCGAGCAAACTGTTGAGGCATGTATGCAGTGCGCACTTAAACTGGTTATGAGTTCTTTCTTGTTATTCTTGATTGAAGATTCTTCATTGAGTGAGTCATCTATTGAGATCTGGAAATATTTACTTTAATATTAGAAAGCTTAATTAGTTTAAAGTCAGATCTACATCTATAAAGTATGGAAGTAATAGGACATGTGCTTTGGACATGAACATTTGATTTGCAGTCATTCTGTAAGAAACAGATATTCAAATAGAGAAGACATAAAGTTTCAGCTACCAAAGTTTTTTCGAAAAACATTGGACCAAAACAAACATGTTTTCTTTATGTTAAAGGATATGTGTCTTAGATGTATTTCTTAAATCACTGGATGCATCAGCGAGTCTTTTTGCTAGTTCTGCATTGTTTCATCACATCATAGTCACGCACCTTCGAGATTTAACTTGACGAACGCTCTTAAATTTCCCGGAGACATGACAAAAAAACTAATTAAGTATATGAAAAGTACATTTAAGGAGCTATAATTACGAAAAAAGGTTGTAATCAATACATCAGAAAGGTTACACCTTTTTTCTCAGATTTGTGCATAATTTTGGGAGTGCCTACACGGGTGTATTGGAGCAGACATTCAGTTACAAAAAGCTAATCATTTAGAGAACATTACCACAACGACTGCAGATTATAAACTCGATCTGATGCATATACTTTGTTTGCCAGAACAGAAAAACGAAAGATAACATTGCAACAATACCAGGGGATTGGGCTTGGAGTCTTGCCACATATATAATAGAATTCTTGTACTTCCTTGCAACCATAAATTAGTGCACATTCTGTCTTCATTAACAAACAGCTTCGATTTGAAGAACCCACGCAAGTCAAGAGAATTTGAGATCATCGCTACGATTTTGTTATGCAAAGTAATAGAAGCGGGTAGCGATCCCTGTGACTCTAAAAGGAATTTATGCAAAGCCTTAATTTGTGAAATATCTGGCTTGTAACAACTTACATAAATTAGTGGATGACATGACATGGCATAATTAAGACATGACTTTAGTAATGACATGATGGATGTACGTTGTGTAGTAGTGCACCTGGGAAAGATGATGCCGCCGAATTCGTTGGCAATAGGCATGTAGCCATGATCTCATTGTCGCCATGGGTTGCTTATGTTCTTGTGCATCCATTTGTTTGCAGCGGGTGCATGCTCTTTCTGCAAATACTCCTTTTAATTGTTGGATGCCCGTAGGAAAATCCATGGAGTCAATACTCACGTGGAGCTTGATCAACTCCTAGTATTAACATACCAATGATCAATCAAAGATAGTTTGTGCGACTCGTAATGCCGTAGATGAAATCTGATGATTCCATCTGCTAATTTCTTGCATAAGTATTTTGATCCACATAAGATGGAATCCATCTAGGCCATTGGTTACGCATCTAAGAATCGAAATTCTTCACGGACCCTAAAACCTCCGGCATCAACAACATCGCCGGTATGCATGCATCTCTAGCTCCTGCAAATCGCCGGTGGCCGGCGGCGTCGTTGTTTAGAATAAGCCGTGAGATATATGGATCTGCTAACCCATGATGCCGGAGTAATTAGAAAAACTCCTGATGATCCTTATCTTCTTTACATTAATAATATTGTAACTCAATACAAAAATCAATGGGCTCTGTCAAGTTAGCTATAGGTTGTGACGTATGCTGGTTGGAAAGAAAGAGAAATAGAATAATGAGAATCATATGGTCTGCTTGGGAAGATAAGCGAAAATTTCAAATTAAAATTTCCTGGTGTGATCGAAAAATTGGATACCTTGGTGTCATGACGACCCGCTTCTCACTGGATTGATATCAGACTTGTGGCGATCTACAGAGGGTCCCCCACTCGTCGTCGCGCGCAGGCTCGTTGTAGATATTATGCAGGACATACGAAGGGAACTCTTCCATATCCTAATCGATCAAGTCGGCCATTACAGCCTTCGACATGTGCTTCTGCTGCTGATTGGAAGCAATATCATTCAGCTGTTGAGATTTACAACGTGCAGAACCCTGCAATTGTGTTGGCTCATGACTGGTACTGCTGCCAAGGGGTGATCTATCTGTAGTCAGGACAAAGCAAAACAAATCATGTTGCCAAGGGCTGATCGATCTGGAGTAAGCACGATTGCAGCTGCCTCATCTCTCCATTGTCTTCTAGAATTGCCTGCACGCTCCAGCACGTCCGCGACAGACATCCAGGTTTCATCCTTCGAGTCTGGTATCGACCGGCGGCGCAAGCGATTACTGCGTCCTCATTGGGCCGTGGAGACAACAGCTATCGTGTACTTCCAGAACTTGGTCTCTTTCCTTTCAGATTCATGTATGTGCTGTTTTGAGCCGGGCCATCAGCCATCCTACGTGTACTTCCAAAACTTGGCCCTTACCTTTTCAGATTCATGTACGTGCTAATCCCGGATATCTTTCCGTGCGCTTGTGTCTAGCTATTAAGGGGCTAACCTAATCTCCACCGTTAGTTTTAGGGAGACAAATCTAAAGCGTTGGTTGTCTTGTGTTTTAATTATATAATAGATCTCGGGACGAGATTCCTGTAAGGAGGGTAGAGTTGTAACAGCCCAAAGTTCGGAAACTTAAAAACCCGATTAAAATTTCCACTTTTTGTGTTGCATTGCATCATAGCATCCATATCAAAGGGCTAAAGAAATAAACATGTGGGTTGGCACCTCTTTAAAAGCAAATGTCAACTTGACTTAACAGAACTCAAATACCTGAAAGTGTTCAAACTTGCAAAACAAAAACATCTTGACATCTATATTTGTCAAGGAGGTTCCAATAACTCAAATCCATATTTTGACTTGCTTCAAAATTCTAAAAGATGGTTGTGTTGGAACTTTAGCAAAATACTCTATCTTCAACCCTATGACTAAATGTTGTCAAAAACATTTTATTTTGAGACAACAAAATTTGTGGAGCTTCTACAAGCTATGGGGAGCCTCCCCAAATTTTTCTCCTATTTTTGTAAAATGTCTAAGTGCCTTAATTAATTCATTTGAAGTGCTGCTGGTTTTAAAACATAAACAGAAGGACCAATCTGTGATGAACTTAGAACTTCCAGGGGGAAATTGCATAACCACCGTCTTCTTCGCTGTAGCGACCGCAGCCGCGCCTGGCTCACGCCGCACCAGCTCGCCGCCACGCCCTCTGCTCGCTGCTGCCGCGCGAGAGGATAAGGAGAGTCAACGAGGCCGCTCTGCCCTCCCCACTCTGCACTCGCTCACTGCTCCCTCCCCTCTCCATCTCTTTCCCCACGCACGCGAGCTCTAGCCGCCATGGCCCCGAGCTTGCAGTCGTCGAGTGAGGCGTTCCTGAGCAGATCGAAGAGCCCCAACAGGTCCGCCGCGTCGCCAGCCCCTTCTCCGCCAGAGGAATCGAACCAGGATGCTCAGAATCGGCGCCGCCATCCCCGTTCTCCTCGCTGCCGTCCGAGCGCCGCCGCGCCCGATTTCGCCGCTGTGGTCCATCTCCGGCCGTGCCGTCGCTTCCCAAGCAACGAGGGTGAGCTCGCCGTCCTGCGGGACATCCCCATCTTCCCTCCCCCTGCTCTGTGCCTCGCCGTCGTGCGAGATGAAGCACGGCCAGCCGTCGTGCCCGCGCCGGTGTCGTGCACGGACACGTTGCCGTACGGCCTCGCGGTCAACCACCCGCACGCACACGTCGTCCCATTGGACCTCTCCATGCTCTCCTCCTAGCGCTCTAACCTCGCCGTGGCCTCCGTCGCAGTAGCTTCCCTCGCCGTAGTTCGTCGCCCTGCTCGCGCGCGACCGGCCGCGAGACCGGCCCAGCCGGGCTGAGAGCCGGAGCTCTCTGTTATGAGGCCGGCCTCACAGCCGGCCCAAACCGGGCAGACGGCCGGTTGCCTCTGCTGCCGGGCCGGCCTGCTAGCCGGCCCAACCGGGCTGGAAACCGGCTCGACTGTTTTTTTTCTCCCCGAAGTCTTTTTCCTTTTTCATTTGTAGCACATGCCTTCCGCTTCCCCCTCCCGCATGTAGGGACATCGAACCTCGATCACTCCTTCGTGTTCCATCTCTCTCCCTCTCTCTCGAAGTCGAGTAACTAAAACTTTCTGTCGTCGGAAAATAAAATCATTAATAGCACATAATTAAAAAGAGGAAGTTATAAAAAAATCATAACTTTTTATCCGGACTTCAGAAAATTGTGTTCCTTATACCAAAATGTTCGGAAAAACATGAATCACTCCGAATCATCATCATCATGCATAATTGCTCACAATTACAATAATGTACTCTGGTAGTAATTAAAATCACTAAGTTTAAATATGGGGTTTATTCCAAATCATGCACTAAATATAATGGGGACCCCATTTAACTTGTTGCTCTTGTTCAATGCTTCTAGGGTGCATCTAAAATGTCATGTCATCATTTTTGTATGCATTGCACAATTGCCATGTGTTGATTGTTTTTCCCGTGTGTTGTGCTTCGATAGATCAAGCAACCGGGGTCACTCCGCAATACCCCGAGGATCCGTACTACCCGTATCCTGAACAAGGCAAGCGTAATCCCCCCTCTGAGCATATCCTATCCTATTTTCTGCAATTATTTTCTCCACTATAATATTGCATGCGGTTCTAAATGTCTTTTGCCGGGATTAGAGTATCCTACTAGTTGCATTAGAATCCTGTTGCCAATACCTGTTTTACCTTCCTATTACCCTAGGTTTGTATCTTTGGCCATGGAATACTTACTATGATATGCAAGTGCTTAGCCATGCTTAGTGAAATGCCTAGTGGTACTAGGGCTGGTGAATGCTGGAAACAGGTGTTAACTTGTGACAGTGGTGTTGATGGTGGAGAATTGTGGAGAGGGTTAATAAAATGCTAAGAAGGTGGGGATGAGAGGCCACATGGGATGTGGTGGGTTGTCTCGTTCTCGCCGCCTAAGTGCGAGTTCTCGCCTACGAGCCAAGTTGAGCGTGCAACCATGCGTGGGCATATGGAACCTCGTCGACCGACTAACTTGTGGCGGACTAGCCGAGAGTCCTCTAGTTTGGCTTTCCATTTGCGCGTGCGTTGAGTTGGTGGCCAAGACGGAGATGAGGACTATGGTGTTAGGAAAATGAGTGGCCGTGGGGCGGGGTGTTGTGATCCTGGCTGTCCTACCGCCACTGATGATCCTTGGTTAGTCTTAAGCGAGGTAAAGGTTGTAGCCGCTCCCACCCAGCCGGCTCTCCCCGGAAGAGAGCTAAGAGCTAGGCAATGGGCCGGACGGTACGCATGGATAAGAAGCTGGGAGGTCCCTCGGGAACCTGGCGTCTTTCACATTGTACACCCCAACAGGGATAAATCTTTTCGAAAAGCCATGTCCGCGGTTATGGACGACTTGGTGACGGATTCAGAGATCATAGAATAACTTTAACGGAATGATTAAAAACTGGGTACTAGAGGTACCACTCAAGATTGTAAGGTGAGCTTCCTCGAGGGTGATTCGGGGAGGTGCCTTTGATGAACAGGTACAGTGGTTGATGTTGAGTAAGTTGATGAAAGAAAGAGTTACTTCTTACCCCTCTTTGAAAATGTTCTAATAGTCGATGCCGTTGAGTTATGTTTTTCATGAATAAAATCAGCTTTATGCAAAAGAGCCATAAAACCTTGAAAGCTAATCATCGAGCATATATTAGCTCTTAATCTTGCGAGTTCGTCGAACTCAACGTCTTTGCTTTTGTTTCAGAGGAGGACTTCACCGACCTCGAAGGTGGGTTCTTTGTGGACGTCGACGAGTAGTCTGGGGTTCCCAGGTGGCAGCTTGGGACATCCTGGAACAGTTGGCGCTGTGATGTTTATCTGTAGGCCTCTTAGGCCATATTTTGGTTCTTGTTGTTTAGAACAACCTACTTTGCTTCCGCTTGATGTGATGTTGGGTCAGTGACCTCTGGTTGTCATTTGCTATCTTTCTCTGTATAAGAGTTGAATTATATGATTTTTGAGTCGTAGAGTCTGTGATGTGCCAGTTGTTCCACAAGTCTTGATCTTACTATTATGCTTTGATAGTTGTGCCTGTGTTGAGGCATCAATCGGGGTGTTGCGTTGTCTGGAGTGAGGTGTACCCAGCAACGCCTGCCAAAGGTTTTAGCCGGGGATTGGTAAACCCGTAACCTCCGGTTGTATCGCTTAACCAGTGACACACAGCATCACTGTATAGCAGTCGGGTCAGGGCGCCACATACGTGGAGAACATGAATCATGGAGTGTGATGGAGATAGATATCGAAAGAGTATGTGCTAGCGTTGCATTTTGATCAGCCACACCTACAAAGGATTATGAGGTGGGTAGGACTCTAAACATTGAGTAGAGCAAAAGTTATTGTTTGGACTCTATAACTAAGTGAATTCATTCATCATATAAAATGTTGTCACCACATCACGATACAATTTAATTTGTTAAAAGCTAATCATATCCTTGCCCTCGCATGCAAAATGCTCACCCTAGAATGCAGAATACCACGATATGCATTTATACAGGGTGCTTTAACAATGTAGTAACACGAGTTTTGACTTGTGGCCTTTGCAACGATCGGCATTTTGTTTGATGGAAAATATGTGGTCAACACAAGTCTATAATTTATTTATTTTGGGAACGATTATGTGTAAGGCACCTTATATTTGTCCTAACCGTAAGGCGTTAGGATAATTCCATTTAGCTAATATGTACACACTCTCAAGTCATCTCGCGTGTGTGCGTGTGTGAGAAACAATCATGTTTTGCATGCATGTACTAAAAGACGAAACTGCTGACATCATCACGTATTAATTGCGAAATCAAAAAATTTAAAATGTTTCATAGCTCAAACCGTTTATCCGATATATGATCCGTTTTCACCGTTGGATTAGTCGCGACGAGATCTTCAAAACTAGATCTCATGTCGATATGTTCCGACGATTTTTTTTGCCTAAAAGTTACCACCCCGTAACATATAAGTTACTCTGCCTTGAATACGTAAGTTACCCACCATATTAGTAATTAGTTTTCGGGTCGAAATAGAACCATTTTTTGTTGTTCTTTTAGATTTTTACGAGATTTAAACGTACCACATCACTTTGAGATGGTAAATTTGTCGTGTATAAGTATTATGATGATAACTGTCGATTTCATAGTGAAACTACACATAAAAAAAATAGGCATTGCGTTCGTAACTATCATTTAGAGGACATGTTAACTACATGGATTTCCTGGTGGATAACTATATCACGAACACATGGATAACTTCTTATGTACTGGGTGGGTAACTTCATCAGTATTGGGTGGGTAACTTTATAAGTATTAGATTGGTAACTTTATCAGTACTGGTTGGTAACTTTATCAGTACATGGTGGGTAAATTTATTAGTACTAGGTTGGTAACTTTACCAGTACAGGGTGGGTAACTCCATCAGTACTAGGTAGGTAACTATATCAGTATTGGGTGGGTAACTTTATAAGTATTAGGTTGGTAACTTTATCAGTACGAGTTGGTAACTTTATCAGTACTGGTTGGGTAACTTTACCAGTACAGGGTGGGTAACTCTCTCTCCGAGTTGAGATGACAGAAACAAGCAAGTGCTAAATCGGGTTCGGTCTTCGGCGGCAACGGGGTTCACGGACACGGGTACGTAGAACTTGTCACGGTCGTAGTCATTCCCGGTTCGTCGTTGTGGCGGATCCTGTCATCGGTCGGGGATCTTGTCGGCGGTGGCGGTCTTGCCGTCGGACATCGGGTACGGGCGAGGTTCACGGCATCGGCGGACTTGGCGACGGTCAGCGATCGTCACGGACGGTCTTGGCGACGGGCGGCGGGGTTCACGGTCGATCTTGTCGGCGCACACGGTCACGGGCACGGACACCGGGAAGAAGCGCGCACGGCAACACGGGCACGGGAACACCGGGAAGGACGCGCACGGCAACACGGACACGGAGCCGGAGAACGTCGGATGCCTTGCGGGCATTTCAACAAACACATTGCGGACAACGGGGTCGGAAGTTAATGGAGGCGCTGCGGAAGCGACGAACTCGACGAGCCAGGGGCAGAGGAGAGCAAGGACAGCAGCAGGAGAGTGCCGGGCGGCGGCCATGGCGCTGCGGCCACGGGAGCAAGCAGAGGAAAGAGGCCGAGGTGAGAAGAAGGGGAGCAACGGGGAGGAGCACGGGGTGGCTCGGGGAGAGGAGGAGGCGCTGCGGGGTGCGGCTGGGGAGAGGCGGCGGCGGCCGGAGCATGGAGGAGGAGAGCACGGTCCGGCGGCCGGGGCTGCCGCTGGGGAACGAGTGGAGGAAGGGAGGAAGGGAAGGAGCAGGGATCAGGGAGAAGGGCCGGGCAACAGCGTCGGGTGAGGGGCGGCTGGGGCCGGGCCGAAGAGGAAGGGGGCGGCGACGGCTCGGTGCCCACGGCGGAGGAGCTCGGCTGGAGGAAGAAGGAGAGCACGGGCAGGGATGCGGGTGGCGTCGGGTGCGGGAAAACGAGAGAGTGGGGGATCGAATCGGGAGGACGAGGAAAGGGGATCGAGCTGGAAGCGCGACGCGCAAGCTCTATCGTCCGTCCGCGATCGGACGGTGTGCGTGCGTGCGTACGGTTAAGCCAAAACGAGGGCGCCTTACAATTAGATTTACCGATTTATTTTGAGAATCAAGTCTATATTTTTTTTGAGAACCAAGTCTATAAAATATATGGAGGACAACAATACGGAGTTCTCGGCCCAAATTTGAGGATAGTGGATTCGGAACCCCCGATATATTGGAGGAGGCCCAGTCAAGTCTGCGTCGGCCCAATATGGAGCCCAACAAAGCCCATATCCTTTTTTTTAACAAAGCCCATATCCATTCTCTCTGTCGCCGTTGCTTTCACGTCTCCTCCTCCTCGTCGGCGTCGCCATCTGACTAGCTGACTTCTCTGCTCCGCCGCCCGCATCGTCGCCGCCGGCCGCAGTCTCCGGCGGTGGAAGGAATGACCCGCTCGGACTCCCCCGTCTCGCGCCGCGTCGTGCGCTCCTTCCTCGACTTCCTCAACTCCGGTCAGTCCCACCTCCCAAACTCACTTGCTGCGGTTCCACGCTGCTGCTACTGGAGATACTTGCTGCCCCACGCTGGCTGCTGGATGCGATTCTTGCGTCCCCAGAGTGCGCGGTCGCCGGAGGGGATCGGATCGCCTGCCCCGCGGCCAGGCTAAATGGTTCTGTCTGACACACTAGGGTTTCATTTACCCACTGTCCGTCCGACTAGGTAGTTTCTAACCGAGATTCCCCCATTGCTGCTGGAATCCAGCCCTCTCTGATGCGACGTCGCTCATATCCACGCCTTCCATCGAAGCACATCGCTCAGAAGCGAGTTTTCATGCTCAACTACAGCAGCAAGGTCATAGTATATACTTGGCAAACCCGTCTGAACTGGATTTGTTAGCCTGTTGGGGCACAGCCTAATTTGTTTGTAAACAACTAATGGGGATATAGCGTTAGCCTTGTAATCTGAAAGAAAAGGGGTGTAAATCTTATATATGCCGTTCATGGCATTCATTGGGGGACTCAGCTTCGGTGACTTGTAGTGCACAAGTCACCGAGCAACTTGGATGGATCATGTCTCTCCGTTTTAGATCCAACGGACAAGATTCACCCAGATATGAAACTAAAAAATAAAACTTTTCAGAAAAAATCGAAAAAATTCCAGGAGATCATAAATGTTTCATTTTGTATTTTCTGAAAGTTTCATCCTGTTTCGATTGATGGTTTGCATATAACTAGCGTTTTATGTTTTAATATAAAAAACTACGTATTCCCAAACCGTTCGTCCAAATAATATAAAATTTTCACAGAATAATTATCGAATCATTTCTGTTTTACTGGATTTTTTTCGATTTTTCTGGGAAGTTTTATTTTTTAGTTCCAGATTTAGAGGAATCTTGTCCGTTGGATCTAAAACGGAGGGACAAGATTCACCCAAGTCGCTCGGTGACTTGTGCATTACAAGTCACTGAAGCTGAGTCCTTGGCTTCATTGGGTATAGGACTAGCTTTAACACGGATTTATGTAGCCGATGCCAGACTTAAAAGGACACATTCATATACAGTTATGTGTTTCCTTATTATCGCCATAATCCATTTGTGTTTCTTCCGTCTCTAGATGAAATCGTCCGGTTCGTTAAATATGCATGAAATATAGAGAAGCTAGTACTAGCTGCATTGGTATTAAGATATGTTTGCTACAGTTATGCAATTAGAAGAGGCAAAAATAACTTCTACCCCGTAGAAAATAAAGGGGGCACAGCTGCAGCACATCACTACTCTAGATTTTCTCTGTATATTTATTACCATCGTTTCTTCTGACATTGGAAGCATATATGGAATGCAGTTGAGTTGGCTCCGGGGGTGGATCCTGAAGCTCTTGAAGTCACCAAGGATTGCCTCGAGTCCATTTTTAGCATCAACTCGTCATCGGCTAGCGAGGGGGTGCAGCCAGGACTGTTGCTTGAACTCTTTACCTCTCTGCAAGCTAATGCACAAGATAGGCCAATACCAGGTCCGGTGCCACAACCAGTGTCAAGCAGACCGGGTTGCAGTGCCACTACTTCCAGTATCCAAGAAGACTCAAACAAATGTACAACATCAAATGTATGCCTACTCTCATTTAACACTCAATTTTGTACATTGTCTGAGTTATATCTACCATTAGCATCCATTCTTTTCATATCGATACATATTAATGTATGTTTGTAGTTTCTTAATTAGCATGCCATAGTATTTTTATTAGCTATGTAGTTTATTCTGTATTTGATCAGTTGTTACTATTTTCTTCACTAAATGCCCTTCATAAGATACACTTTTTTTGATATGCTCTCTGCATCTCCTTGTCAGAGTGAAGGCCAAGCAGAGGTTACCTTTGACCTAGGTATGACTGGCTTAAACTGTGGACTCTTCATTATGAGTTGTCACTTTCCATTTTAGGGTCTTGTGGTCATTATCACCTTATCAGGGTTGTCAAAAGAATCAGTTGCTGAAATTACTTCTTTCTCATGAATTTTGATTCCTATCTGTTCAGACCATTCAGGAGATGAGCTGTTTGCAAAATTCTATGCTGCACTTGATGAAATTAATTTCTTCAAGACATCACCCGCTGGGGCTGAGGATCCTGGGCAACTTTCAAAAGCATCACAATTCTTCGATGATGCATTACTGGTATGATCTACTTTTTTTGTTTGCTTGCCAAGCCAAGCATCACAATTCTTTGATGATGCATTACTGGTAAAATAAACAGTTTGTTGTTTCCACTACCAAGAGAAAGCTACTAAGATATTTCCAGTTCACTATTCATTCATTTTTATTGGAGTATGATTTATCCCTGTTTAGGAGGTGCGCAAGTTGGGAAGAAAAACGGCAAGCTTAGTAGACCTTGCAGAGTTCTTTAAATCGAAAGGTACTTAATTTTTATTAATGGGGTACTTAATTTTCTGTTGCTTCATTAGTTTGCTTTATTGATGGGGATGTGCAGAGCTTTGGTAGCTAACTTGATATTCATTCATCAGGAAATGACTTCATGAGGTCAAAACAACACCTAAAAGCTGTAGAGCTATACACTGGTGCCATTGCATTGAGCAGGAAAAACGCCATTTACTATTGTAATAGGTATGCACAAGTTACAGAAACTTTGTTTTGGTGAACACACAGCACGTAAATAGTGAAATCTCATGACAAGTTGAACCTTATTGAGTAATCTGAGAGATGATGATCGGAGCTGGTGGAACTTTAAAAATGGGTCGATTTTTTCTCCATTTTTATCAAAATCTGTGAATCTTGAAATGGATTAATTAGTCAAGTGACTCAGTGCTTCGTAATCATCCACCGTGTGTGTCTGCATGAACTGGTTTTAATAATTTAAGTATAAATTGCTCTGTTGCCCCCAAATTCCTGCTCCTGCACTCTTGTGGTCTTATTCCTACTGCTTGCATAGCCTGTGATGTCGTGAGCAGTCTCAGGATCTGTTATTGTCTGTTCCGACTTCCTACTACTGGCTACTGCTACTAAGGGGTTCTGAACACCACTTTAAACCAGCTACAGATTGTTACGAACCTGTACATGTCTGTCTGTTAAACTGGAAACTTCTGTAAATCTGATACTAGAGATTGTTGAATGCTTAAGAAACACAAACCTGCCGCTTTAAATGATCCCTCTAGATCATTGCTGACTTCTTGTGCTTAGTAATTAGTACTCTTAAGTCTTGTTATTTACAGGATCATTCATTTGATTCATGCTTTCATGTAACACAAAAGTACATGTCATTTGATTCATGCTTTCATGTAACACAACAAGTACATACTCCTTTCAGGGCTGCTGCATATACCCTTCTTAATATGTGCAATGAGGCTGTTAAGGACTGCATGAGGTCAATTGAAATTGATCCGAAGTACAGTAAGGCTTATAGCCGACTTGGATCTGCTTATTTCGCCATGGGGAATTATCATGATGCTTTGTACAAGGGATACTTGAAAGGTGGGCAGATTAGCAACTTTTAAGTTGATTTCGTTGAAACAGTGCTATATTATGCTACTGTTTCGTAATCCAATGCATACAGAAGTCCTCATTTGTCAGTCAAGTCTGCATGTGTCAACAAGTTTGTCTAGTAAACATTGTTGATTTGAATTGTAGGCTGAAAGGTTGGGCCTTCTCTTAACTAACCTTAGAAGAAATTTAATTATTTTATGTGGATAGTACTATTATGATCCATTTTTCAGTAATCTACACAAATGCTGTTTCGATGTTTTGCTCTAAATTTATAAATTAATAGTCTTACCATTCATCCAAGTCAAACAAACATGTACTTTATTGTCTCTTACCAAGTTCTGCATCCAAATTTGTGCCATGTTATTCTATGGTGACACACATTCAGCACTGAAAACAGTCTTCACCTTTCAGTGCTTGTTATATTCAGCGGTTTCGTCTTGTGCTCATTGGAATCAATAGTTTCATTTGCAAGTCCTAGATGAATCTACATTACAAAGGCTATTATACCAACTTATGTATGGAAGCATGTAGTGAACTCACTTTGGTCTTCTTGCAGCCTCTGAGCTTGAGCCTAGCAATGAAAATGTCCGAGAGAATATTGAGGTTGGCTTCTTCTTTCGTTTACTCTTCTCTTTTCTCCTTTTCATTACAAGGCTGAATAGAGTTTGTTTCCCTTCTATTAGCACTACTGAATTTTTTTTTCTCTGCGTCAAAAACTTTAGGCTACCAAAAAGAAGCTGGCTGAACAGCGAGCTCCACCAGGACAGGTACTGTGGCCAGAAAGCTACATGTTGTTTTTACAATGAACTGTGTAATATGGCCTTTTGGCCTAGCACATCAGAATTTCCGAACCATTGTTTTCTTATAACAATTTCCACGACCAATGTTCCTACTTGAAAGTTATATAATATGTTAATATGCATATATATTGTCTGGTTACATGGTATGATTTTCTTTCTTTCGTTGGTCTTCTGAAAGCATCAAGTAATGCATCTCCTTTTTTTGTAGAATACACATGCACGCCAAGGCCAAGAATCGCATTCATGGTTTGGTGGCGAGTCGAGTTTTCCCTTCACAGTATTCCCTCCTGGAAGTTCTCCTGCTCCTGAATTCTTGGCCAATATCATGAATCACGGGTCTGGTCCTGGTCAACAGCCACCTCAGCATTCTGTAAACATAAACCTGAACGACTTCTTCGGTCATGCAAGCGTCAACGGGAACGGTCAAGGACCAACGACAGGGAACTCAGCCAACCACGCTCCACCACCTCCTTTCCCAGCCAATGCCGCGGTCCCTCCACCTTTCCCCTTCACGGGCTCAGGTAGTACGGAAGCGAATCAGGCGCAGCAGCCTTCAGGTGGACACGCCGGAGGACCAGGCGCCCAGACGGATGCAGGAGTCTATGTGAATCTGCCAGGACAGGAGCAGGCTGCCGAGGCTCTGAGAGCCGTGATGCAGATGTTTGGACCGCAGATGGGCGGCCCAGGTGAAGGCGCACCACCTAGAGGTTCGTTGATTTCCTTCTTATCAGTGGTTTTCACTTCACTGGATCTTATCAGATGGGGGCTACTGTGCTGTGTTTTTTCCTTAAAGTACTGATAGTCTGACGTGTAAAATCATCATGATGTGTTAAACAACAAATTGACAGTATATTTCATAATGTGTAGATATAATTATGTAAAACGTCGCTCTTGGGCATGGTTTTGTTTTTCTACAAAGTGGTATCCATAATTATGCACAATCATCTGGTGTATTCTCTTTGGCTGAAAATAACTTGCTTTTTTCTAGTATTAGTGCTCAGTATTTCGAGTATCTCCCTACTGAAAGTAGTAGCTGTAACCCAAATTAGAGGAACTACTGTTTGTATTACAAACAGGACTACATATATCCCGAGTGACATATTGACCACACTATTGATTATGCTGTAGTTTGTGCTTGCGTGTTGGTCATACTTGAAACGGAACAGGGGACCGGCCTACCATGCTTTAGCCTTTTTCTTAGAATATTAGTACTTTGATTGTTTCCTCTATAAGGTCTTGTCTTACAAACAGCAAGACGTCATATAACTTTCTGTCCATGTAGACTTGGAAGGTTGGGGCTACTAACTGCTGTATCTTTTGATGTTCACTCGTGCAGGACCAGGTTCAACCTGAGAAGAAGAGAAAAGGAAACTGTGCAATGTTGTTCCATAGGCGAACATCAAAGTCACTGAAGATTTTGTATACTGTGTTAACTTTCTGTCTGGCGTCCAAGGGGTGGACTTGCGGTTAGTGTGATGGGTGCGAAGCCATGGTGTAGTTAGCGCGGGTTGGCGACTGGTGCCTGTAGAATCTTCCTGATTGAGTTCACTGGATGGATGGATGGATGGATGGATGGATGGATGGCTGGCTGTAACGGTCTGTGTATGTGGGCACCTGACGATGGCCTGATGATGTTTGTGCGGTATCTATGAATGTATGTATATGTCTACTTTGGGGGAAATTGTGGCCTGTCTTTCTGCTAGGTGGATCTTGTTTTAGGGTGGGCAGCTAGTCGTTGACAAATAAATGGTTCCTTGGATGAATGCACAGTCGTCTCTGCTTTCTCAGTTTTGCAGTGTAAGGGGGCAATGAAATTGGCTAGCGTCCAGCTTAGATTAGATTGGAATATGTTTCACTATTTTCCCAATCAGGAATTTCAGATTTAATTCATCAAAGCCCCAGTAAGGATTTCATTTACTGCTACTAGGTTATGCTTCAGAGGCAGATTTATATCACGACTAGTTTGGTTAGGGTTTGCGTGGTACTGGTAGGAAAACAAAACGCAGTTGGGCTGCGGCTGGTTTCTGGTGTTTTGCAGTGGCGCTGGAGCCTGGTTTTCTTCTCTGTGCAAGGCTGGTCCATGGCGGATTCCTTGTACAGATGGAGCTGGCCAAAGCCGTTTCAAGATCCTCGGCTGCCCAATTTTCTGCTCTGCAGAGTGCGAGGTGAGTTTGTTCCATCTTCCTCTGGCCGGCCGTGGCGGCGAGGAGAGGAAGAGGTGGTGCTGCTCCTTTTCGACTCTGTTGGTGCGGCTGTTGCAGCTTCCCCTTATCTGGAGCAATTGCGAGCTGTGTGGCTGGTGTGCAGCACCATGGCCAGCTCGATGGGCTGTGCAGGTCGGGGCGTGTCCCCCGCCGATGTTCCACCGTCGTCGCCAAGATCTCGCCTTCGTTGGTGAGTGGCTATTGCGGCGATTTCAACGGGAATTGATTCCCTATAGGCTTGTGCAGTCAATTCAGTTGTCTTCCTGCTTCCTCGCGGCTTCCCTGGCGGTGCTGCGACGGCGAGGTTCTGGACGGCGGCGGACAAGGAAGGGCAGAACTCCCCAGGGGTGTGTGCATAATTTTCTGTTTATGTGGGGTGGTTTCTGTAAAAGTGGGACAGCTGTGGCGTGTCTAGATATTTCCAGTGTAATCCAGTGTTTTCCTTGCTAATATATCCAGAGACGTTTGTATCAAAAAAAAAACGTAGTTGGGCTTGCCTTTTCAGGTAGGCTCTGTTTTGTTTGGGCTGGATTACATTCCTCGTCCAAAAGCATGTACTACGTGTTAGTTGGGCAGGGGACGTGGCAGCTGCTCTCTCGTGCCGGAACGGTCATCAATGCTTGCGGTATTGTTTGGCAGCATGTACGTCATATGTCATACGAGCTAGGAGTGCTAGTTTTGTGTATTTTAAGCTTCGCTGCTAATTCTAAAATAAGTGTCTCAAGTTTATCCAAAAATGGATGTATCTAGACATGTTTTATATATAGATACATCCACTTTTCTGTAAATTTGAGACACTTATTTGTGTACGGAGGGAATACCATAGTAAACCGATCATGTATGGTTAGCCTCCCCTAAATATGTGCATAATTGAATTTGCTTCTGGGACTGCAAATGCGCATCACATGAGATAATCTCAAATACATGTGAAAATGCACATATATAATGCCTAAATGGTTTTTAAAGGTTTCATGACAAGCCCATCGATTGGAGACGTAAACCTTTTATTACAAGTTTTGCGGATTTGAGTTCCGGACGTTTTTGTCATGATGATACGTGGACTCATGTCATTGCTAAAATGGATCATGCAAAAAATGTGAGTGGATCAATGCCTTTGGTGAACCTCGACAGGGAAGAAAACTATGTAGCCTCCTAAAAACCGTATTTTCTATTTTATTGACTCATAGGTAGCGGAGGAAAAGAACCCCTTATAAGTTTTCACACACATTTACTCTCAAATCCATTATGATCGATGATTACTACTACTAGTTTATTTTTTCATGAACGGAGGATGGGTTGCGGTAAAAATCACCTCGCGGATGGGCGAGAGAGATCCTTCAAAGAGATATCACACACTTACATTTATATTTTCTATTTCTATGTTTCTGAAATCTCGTGACACGAGAAAGTCAAACAAGTCCAAGGGTTTCGCTTTTCTCTGCCCCCTCTCTTAAAAAAACAATGTGAATCAAATAAACCCTCATACTCATCAGTAGGGATGAAAACAAAGCACAAACAGAGCCAAGTGATGTTGGTCAGCCTCACAACATGTATATCTCACCGTTCCATCTCCAAAATGAACCAGCAATTTGAGGAGCTTCCTACTTTTGGCACCTGCGTAGGATTCCTCCTATAACTCAATCTTTACCACTGGCCCCACAAAACAAGTTACAGTTCGCGTTGGAGATGCTCTTAATAACCGTGTCGCTCCCCAAGATAAACTTTTCTATCCGCATATGCTTTTATATTAACAAAAAAATATTAATTTCAATAAAAATAGTGCAATGCAATTTCACCTCATACTTAATGATGGATGACTATATCAAGATTGGCTACCAAGACCTATACTTTAAGGGAAACATCTACAACAACAAATCTGTAGTAACTATGTGGGAGGGAAAAGATGAGAGACCAACAAAAGTAACAATAGGAGACATAGGCACCTCCCAGCTGTCGCCCAACAAAGACACATTTTATAATGACGATGTGGAAAAACAATCAAAGTGCAAGATTTCAAATTCAATCGCAATGGTCTGCTTCACTCCTATTAAATTTGACTGGGAATGCTAAAATTTACTCAGACATAGACTAAGATTGTAGTGCTGATTTTGTACTCCAATTCTATCTTCTACTTGCCTCTCAAGTTTTGTCGACAATTAGTACAACTTCCTCTATCTTTTTGTTAAATCATATATGCTTTAGGGTTAGATACATCTAATTCAATGATAACTAATATTTTTTAATACAAAAGAGTGGTTTTATAAATGGCCCGGGTCGGGCTGGGCCTGGGCATCACTTTAGCTTGGCCCGGCCTGGGATATGTGTCTAGCTGGCAGTAAAACGGCTAACGGGCCGCAGTAAAAAAAAGTCACCTCGTGTTGCGGGTCAGTGCCTCAGTGGGTGAGAAGAAGAGATTCCACAATACCCTACCGCACATCTTGTTTATGCTCTCCACTCACAAAGCAAAGCAAACCCTCGCTCTCAAATCCCCTCCTCCTCCTCCTCCGTGTCTCCGCCTCCAGACGCGCCGCCGCCGGAAGACTCGAACGAACGCCACCTCAAGACCACGCCGGACGCCCGTCCGGCAGCAGCAGATGCAGATCTCGCCCCCCGCCGCGCTGACGAACCAGGACTGAACGACGGGGTCGACCAGGATCGAAACCGAACGCATTTCGCCACGATTCAAGACGATCCTCGATGCACCCGAGGTCTCGCATTCGCGGACGCGAGCCCCCGCCGCCGCCCTCGCCCTCGGGAGGAAGATACCGCCGCCGATCCCCGCCGCCGCCCTCCCCGAGACAACACCACCGCCGGCTCGAACGGCCCCCTCCCCAGAGGCGCAGCCCCGAACGGCCGCCGCCGCCCTCCAGCAGAGGTGCAGCATCGAACGGCCCCCGCCGCTCCAGCAGAGGCGCAGCATCGAACGGCCCCCGCCGCTCCAGCAGAGGCGTACCCCAGAAATCCAGAGGCGCAGCCCCGAACGGCTGCCGCCGCGGCGCCTGCTTCTGGACAACAAGCCGCCGCCACCCCCGCCGCTCACCCTCCCCATCGCCGGCGGGGTCGGAGACTGGCGCTGGCGGACGGATATCCTGCTGGAGGCCGGCAGGCTCGCGGCACACTACCTGGTCGCCCAGGGGGTCCTCCCCGAGCACGTCCTCCACCCCAAGCCCACCAACGCCAGCCACAACCCTAGCCCCCGCCAGGACGCCGCTGCCGGATACGCCAGGAACCGGGAAGACGAAACATACGCCAGGAAGCGGGACGATGAACCGCACCCGCACCCGCACCCGCACCCTGACGACGACGCCAGGTGGCCACGCCGGAACGGACCCGGAGGCGGAGTCGGAGGCGGCGACTGGGGTCGTGAGAAGAGGGAAGAGGAAGACGACAGGCTGGCCCAGGCTAGATCGGGCTGGGACAGGAGGACCCAGAGCTTTGACGGCAGACGCAACAACAACAGGTTTGACGACGGCGGTGGCGGCCGCGGTGGTGCCGGAGGGGACTGGGGCCGTGACAAGAGGGACGACAGCGACAGGCTTTCCAACCAGGGCAGTGGCCGTGGTGGTGGAGGGGACTGGGGACGCGACAAGAGGGACGATGACGGGCTCGCCGACAGGGGCGGCGGCGGCGTGCGCCGGGGAGGCAACAACAACGCCTACGACGACAAGAGGCGGCCCGGCATGGCGCGCTCCTACTCGCAGAACGACCGTAGGGCATCCAGCAACGACCGCCGGCCCTCCGGTGATGACCGCCGGCCCTCTGTCGACCGTGGCAGACTGGACCGGAGGCGCAGGAGCAGGAGCCGGAGCCGAAGCAGGAGCAGGACCAGGCCGAGGACCACTTACGGTGGCGGCCGGAGGGATTCAGACTCCTGGCACCACGAAATGGTGATTTCGACCAGGGCAAGGTGCTGGAGCCTACTAGAACTGTTGCTGGCGGCGACGACGATGTCGAGCATGTGCCAACTCTGAAGGGACCTCGTTCCATGGTGGTTATCAAGGCTGATGATGGTGCCAGCCATGAATACGAGGAAGTGGTGGTTATGGAGGCGGATGACGGTGCCAGCCAGGAGTATGAAGAGGGGATGGTGTCGGATGATCATGGCGAAGATGATGGTGCCAGCTATGAATATGAAGAGGTGGTGGAATCAGAGGAAGATGATGAAGAGATGGTGGAATCAGTGGATCATGGCCAGGACGTTCGCGAACCCGAGGACGATGCTGTTGCTGGCTTGAATGGTGCTGATGAAATAAATGCCAGCCACCAACCTTCCATTGTGGATGTTCATCCATCAGAGCCTGTTGAGGAACCACTGCATATGCTTGAAGATCCAGTGCAGATACAGTCCCAGCTCAGGGATGTTGAAGAGGACACGGAGGCTGGCAATGCATGCCTCATTGAACCGGTGACTGAGAACAGTACTTGTGCTGAAGCTAGAGGTGATCTGGAGGCTCCACAAAGTGCAGTTGAAACTGAACTTCAAGAGGAGATTCCACAAAATGAACTTGAAGCTGAACTTCAAGAGGAGATTCCACAAAATGAACTTGAAGCTGAACTTCAAGAGGAGATTCCACAAAATGAATTTGAAACTGATGCTGCTGATCCTAGCAGAGAGGAAGCAGAGCTGCCAGCTTGGTTTGGGATTTTTGACCTCAATGTTACTGGAGCTCACGAGACTGGTGAAATGCCTGAGACTCACGCCGATCCTACTGAAGACCATGTTATTGATTGTCTGCCTGATTTAGTTGGTCAGATGAGCCAGCAAGCATGCTATGATACTGTAGAAACTCAAGGTCAAGAACTTGCAGATGAGAACCAACCGTTGGAGGATGATGATCAGGTTCTTCTGAATCAGGATATTGGTACACATGACTCGAATGAGAATAACCTGAACAGTGAGCAGGTTCTTATAAATCAGAGAGCCGAGGAACATGGACATGGTGATGAACAATTGGAGGATGAGCAAATGCTTGTAAACAATGAAGAAACACTTCTAAAGCAAGATGCAGAGGAGCACGGGGATCATAGTGACCTGACGGAGAATGAACAAATGCTTGTAAACAATGAGGAAACACTTCTAAAGCAAGATGCAGAGGAGCACGGGGATCATAGTGACCTGACGGAGAATGAACAAATGCTTGTAAACAATGAGGCAACACTTCTAAAGCAAGATGCAGAGGAGCACAGGGATCATAGTCATCAGTTGGAGGATGAGCAAATGCTTGTAAACGACGAGGAAACACATCAAGAGCAAGATGCAGAGGAGCACGTGGATCATAATGACCAGATGGAGGATGAAGGAATGCTTGGGAACAACGAGGAAACACTTCTGAAGGAAGATGCAGAGGAACACGTGGATCATAATCACCAGATGGAGGCTGAACAAATGCATGTAAACAGCGAGGAAACTCTTCTAAAGCAAGATGAGGAGGAGCACGTGGATCATAATCACCAGACGGAGAATGAGCAGATCCTTTTAAATGAGGTCACTGCCGTGCAAGTTCTGGACGATTGCCATGTGAATGGTGAGCAGTTGCTACCAGATCATGCTACAGATGAACGTCCTGAGGTTGATCACCAGACAAAGAATGAAGAAATGCTTGTACACCATGTTACAGTTGTGCATGATTTGGATCATCACGACCTGAACGGTGAACAACAGATGCTTCAGAATATCGGTACAGATGATAACCCTGCAGCAGATGCGGTTCAGTTAAAGGATGGGAAATTGCATCTAGATCAGGCTGCAGCAGACAGGCTTCACAGTCTGGGAAATGGCCAAATTATTCCTGTAATTAATCTGGAAGATGATGACGAAGAACAGTCTTGACCGGGGAATTTTTAGATCCCAAGTAAGGTTTAGCAGATTATTCTGGTCATAGTCTCGAGGGGGAGAGGACAGTCCTTCACACCTGAACATGTCCACCACACAACAGTGATGCCTCCTTACAGACGGATTGAACGCGTGTGTTCTCAAGACGAGAAAGCCTCAAGTTATCCTGACTAACATCCCAGCAGTAGCTTCTTCATCGGTCGGTTACACAATTTTTTTGAAGTATGTGGGCTGGAAGGGCACGCTGTCAATGCACAGGTGAGACGATTGTTTAGATATTTTTTTTGTTCATTATTCGTCATGCAGCAGGTAAAACATCTGTCTAGATTAGTGAGTAGTTCGGGTATTAATTTTGCAAGCATGTTGACTGGAAGGGATGCTGTCATGCAGCAAGTAAAACATCTGCCTAGATTAGTGAATGGTTCTGCTATCAACTTGCCTTAATTAATGCTAGGAGTTGCACATCTCATTAACGAACTTCTCATATATTCACATGCTCAATAGGGAATTAATGAAATTATTTTGTTCACTCTCCTGTTGTAAATTTTTGTAAATACTTCCATTTTGGGTTATTCTTCTTTGATAGCAATCAGCAACATTTTTGGTTATATGTGTTATGACTTGAACCAAAGTTTCCATTTCATCAGGGAATTCCCAGTGACGATGGCGTGCTATATGGTGGATTTGACAAAATATCTTTAGGTATGCTCTCCCACTTGTGGAAATGTGCAGATTTCCTTTTCCAGCTTACGTTTGTTCTTGCTGCCAACTTAGCGTGTCTCAAATTTTACCATATGCATGTACATGAAGCTCGTGTATATTAAATAACTTCAGGTTGCACATTCATAGAAACTCGATTTATATGTAGTGCTGGCATTCTGTTGATCTTTTGTCCAAGCAACGTAGAGTTTATTGTTGGCTTGCATGGGCACTAGCTACCTGTATCATGTCCTAGAGGTATTTGCATCCCCACATGGATGATGGCAGCACCATGAATGGAATATAAATGACAAAATTGCACATCATGTCTTCGGAGTGGAATGATTTGCATAATTTATCTGCATCCTTTTGAATACCATCTTACTGTTATATAGATCCGATTCCATAGAGATCTTGCTACCTTTTCTCCCTAGTCTGTATGAATTTTACCACGTCTGCACCACAGTGGTCCATACTCCATACCTCTCATTTGTGTATCTATCATTTTTTTTCATACTCGATGATTAGTTGGTCAATTCATCAGTGATGCTTTCTTCCGTGTACCTGTGCCAACATATTCATTTCTTCTCCATGCTTTATTAACCGAACCTGCTTGAGGATGCTGAGAGTCAATTCTATGTTTCTGCTTCGTAAAAGCACTGCTAGGGCGTGCAACAACTATTTACATTCTCTGTTATTTCTAGGTCACGTTGACGACATACTTAAACTAGATATCATTTTCCTTTTTGTTGTTGCAGCAGAGGTGGTAACCAACGCGTGGGACCAGCCGCCATCCGAAGTGCCTACTGTGTGTACTCACCCACCCCCTGCAGTTCGGACTTACTGTTATGATCATCCTGCACCATGGGAGGAGGGCTTGCATGATTGATCAAGCTGGTTGCCCGGTCACTGTTCTGTATGTTGTGCAGTAGTTTTCTTGTTAGATCCCTTATTAGAAGGCTAGAAGTCACATTTTTCCTTGCTGGTCCGGTGAAGCTCCCCCTACCTAGCTAGATAGATTTTAGCTGATAGCAAACAGTATAGATGTTGTAGCTTGTACCTCGTACGCTTTGGCCTGTGGACGGTCGGTACGAGTCTTGTGCGTCTAACCGTTTTATTCATTTCTCTGTGGCGCTCCTGATTTCGCCTTGTCGAGTGGAGTTGGAAAGGGGCATTTGTCAAGGTGTCGATGATGATCGATTGATCGGCCATCGGTTCCAAGAATAAGCTAACAAGGCAGTACGCCTCACATGGCCGGCCAAAGCCGTCCTTGGGCAGCATCTGGAATTGATCTTCTGTAGCCATGTTTTTTAAGAATATCAAGCCAGTGTTAAGCTCATGGCACAGCATACGATATATGATTTGCAACAATTACACGTACTGGGAACCTCCAGGTAGGTAACAGGTAACGTCTGCTGTGTGTTGACATCGTGATGGCATCGTTGTTATCGAGACCAAATCATAGGGTCTTGTCCCAGGCCTACCATGCCCGTGTACCTGTATGATACTATTGCCAACAACACACAGTGACCGCCTTAATTAATGGTCTAATGAGACCGCCTTAATTAAGCAACCTGATCATTATACTCTTAACAGTATATTATGTATCTCTTGACTCTCGTGGTCATTGTTGTGGAGATGATGTGGTTTGTTTGTTTGACCATGTTGTGGCTACTCTACTGGAAAGTCCGTCGTCATTCATTCAGTTCCCTGTTCTTGAGTTGTAGGCAGGCAGCGTGTTAGTGTAATCTGCACTACATGTCTCTTCAAGGGACAGACAGAGATCTCTGATGATTGGAAGTTGCGTTTGTACGTGTGCATGGACAAGGATCGTGGTGGATAGATGCTCAGACTGAAGCCCAGTTGAGCAGTACAATACCAGCCAAGTGCAAAAGGGCACTGCGTACTCATCAAGCAAGCATACATTCACCAATTGAGCGCAACATCTACTGACCCTGCATATATTCCTCGAACGCTTCCAAGTATTTCTCCTGCTGAAAGACGTCGAACGACGGGTGTTGCTGCATAGCGACGGCTGCAATTTTCCTGCTCTATGGCAATTGGCAAGAACGACTAATGCATGGCAGCAACACACTCTGCAGTGTTAAAACATGTTTTCAAAGGAACCTGGTGTCAATAAGACCATCATATTTTCCGACCTCATCATGTATACTCGATCTACCGCGTAATATATCTCGGCCCGCCCTTGTTGTCTGAGATGCGCTTTGTTTGACACCGTGTTGCTGAAACTGAAACACACCCATCCATCCGGTACGAGTAATGAGGTTGGCTGCCACTCGCCGGCAGATGCTGACGAAGAGTCCCGATCTGCTGTTATGTGCTTGCGTTACAACAAAAACTATTAGTTTTTATACGCCTTATTCATTGGAATAGAGGGAGTATTACTCAATAAAAAAATTAGTTTTTAATACATTAACCCTTAGAAAGATGTTCTAAATTCCTCTTAACCGTGTGAAAAATTACATGAATATATTGCATATATGTGTGCTTATTCTTACCGATCCGGGAAGAGATCTCCAAATTCATACGCTAAAGAATATCTTGATAGAGAACTCTTGTTTATGATTAGTCCGGGCTATGTCTGCCGACACATTCAGACTTGTCCATAGACAGTTTGGGGGCGGAATTTTCCCACGTAGGTTGGAGATGCTCTAAGAGATGATATGTTGATGATGTTTGCGTTCCTATTGCCACTTTCCGAAGGTGAATTTTCCATTTATGTATCATAACTGTCACAAATTTGGAGTGAACTTTTAAAGACGAATCTAGGATAGGTTTTAGAATGTATCTTTATTTCAGAAATTTAAGTATTAAACAATTGTAACTATGAAAATTCAAACTTATCATTTTTAAATAAGTTTTGAAACCCAAACTTTCATGAATATTTCAATCTCCTGACTAAACTAGCTCAGTCGATGCGGCAGAACGTCCGTTCTTGTGCTGCTCGACACAGAAGCCAAGATGGAAGGTTTTTCGCATAGCCCTCTTTTTAGTTGTTTGTGGTCCCCAAGGCGATTCAGAATAAATATAGTTATTTATACTAATATTCTTCACTTGTTTATAACTCGTTTTATTTAATTTACGATCGTCGCTAATATGTTATGCTATATTCCAAACATAGCACCTTCATTTCAATGAAAAGTTTAGCCAGAAGTCAAAACTTGCTAAGTTTTAACAAATATACTGACTAACATATATCAAAATCTTAAATATTAAATAAAAAATGGAAATATATTTTACTACGAGGTTTATTTATATTGAATTGGTATCGTAGTATTCATATTTTTGCCTACAACATTGGTAAAACTTAGAAGACATTGACTTTTGACTAAATTTGTACGTTTTAATCATTGGAATAGGGGGATATCATTTAATGATTTTATAATACATTGATCCTTAGAAAGACGATGTTTAAACTTAATCATCTTCGGGGCGAGAATGAGAAAATAAATAAATCACATGTCTTCACGTATTAATTTGTACCACTTACATGAATGCACATATTTGTGTGGGCACCCTTACCTATGTTAATAGATATATAGCTAAATTCATAAGCTAAAGAATATGTTGATAGAGAACTCTGGTTTATGATAAGGTATACTCATATGGAAAAATCTAGAGATATAGCAACTACTTTCACATGAGCTACACTTACAGTCACAAGAATTTGACCACGTGGAAAAAGTGAGATATTATGTTGTGACAAATCTAGGTCGGGACTCGGGACCGGGACTTATGGTGATGTTAATGACTCAATGAGACGGTCTTGGCGACCTGATCATTGTGCTTTTGTACTCTAGACTGTGTATCTGTCGGTCCGCTGTCGAATCGACGATTGTGGGGGTTGCTGTTGCATCCTTGCAGTCCCCTGTTCCTGTTGCGGCGGTGGCCCAGATGTAGGAAGGCAGGCAGAGTACAATGAATCTGTCAAGGTCAACGTGCACATGTTCCTTGGGCCGGAGGAACAGAGAGAAGGCGATCTCTGATTGGCCATGTTGTCTCAGTAATTGGATGGTAGCGCCCGTTCGTACGTGTGATTCTCTTTCTGCATGGACACGAAGCGAGGTGGTCAATCGTCGTCGACGCTTAAAACTGAAGCCCATCCGTCCAGTAGACCTGTACCATGCCTGTGCCAGTAATGGGGTCTGCAGCAACCAACGGGCAGGCCGGAGAAGACGAAAATATTCAGTTTGTCCCACCGATCGAGCTCGTGATTTGCATCATACGCGCGCCGGCCGCCGCCGGTGTGCGCGGGCATGCGACTTAGGATGACTTCAACGAGCCGACGCTCGAGTTCGCGTGCGTCCGTCTGTATCCGTGGGAGCCAAAAACACGATCCAACGGGACGACGCAAACGGATCTTGGTCCGTTTTTTTGTCCGCGGCGACGCATTCCTGCCAAATTTGGGTCACGGATGCGTCGGCTCGGACGCGTTCGCGCGTCCGCTGTTCGTCTCTGTCATCTCCACACATGGTCTGGCCCACCTACCAGTCAAACAAACCTACCACAAGCTCCACTTCGTCTCTCTCCTCTCTCCCGAAAAATTCCCCACCCGCCCGAGCTCGCCGGCCACAGCGGTGCCGTGGGAAGCGACATCAACCTTGGCCACAGCGCCGCCGTGGGAAGCTCGCCGGCCACAACGCCGCCATGGCTGGGAGGGCTCCTCGCCCGCTCGCGGGAAGCGACGGCCGCGCCTGGCGCCGAAGGTGTGTGGACATTGGTGTCCTCATCGCTTGGCTCCCGTCCAGCGCTACCTTCCTCGTCGCGGTGGTGCGCGATTTGCTGCTGCTGCTACTCCACCACGCAGGCAGGAGGCCGATCCGGCTGCTCTCTCTCTTTCTGTATCGCTGCTCTCCATCGTCTCGGCCGAAATCACGTGGCGTCATAGAGGTCGTCGGTGGCGCCGCTCGCGGCGCTGGCGAAAGACGCCGACGCGGAGGCGCCGCCCACTGCCTCCTTGCGACTGCTTGACGGGGAGGCGCCGCCCACCGTCCACGAGCCTGTCGCGAGCGCGACGAACGCCGGCCCTCGGTAGCGGCGGCCGGCGGCCAAGCAGAGGACGCGGTGGTCACGGGGCCACTATGGCGTCGGGAGCGCGTCTCAAGGAAGCTAGGTACACATGGCCGTGGTGGCTCTTGGCTGCATATAGCTAGTTGCTTCGTCGCTGCTTCATGGATTGCTAGCTTCATGTGCTCTGGTCGCGTCCTTGCTCGCTTGTTGGGGGATTGCTAGCTTCATGTGCGTGGATTTTCATGGATTGTGAGCTGATTTTCATGGAATGATAGCTCGTTTTCATGATTTTTTTCCTCGCTGCTGTCCGCTCCAAATGGGATGCGTCGCCACCGTTGGGGGCACTCGCCGGACAGGCCTGTCCGATAGCGTCCGCACTGCCCGGACCGCGATCTAAACGGACAAAACCCGGACAAAATCGGTGTCCGTTTGAGTCGCTCCGTTGGAGTCATCCTTATGACGAAGAATCCTGTGCTGTCATGCAGTTGGGGTGGTTACAAGCAGCTGCAGAGACGTACGATGAAGGCAAGTGATCGAGCACGTAGTAGCTAGCTTGGTAGCTGCTGAGTGCCAAGCAAAATACTTGCAATGGAATGCCTCGTTCGTGGACGGGAGGACGCGGATGGTCCGGCGCCACCCACGACGACGGTGACAGTGACGACGACGTGGACGTGTAAAATTAAGCTATGATGAAGGAGGGGATGCAAGGAACATGATTCCATTCCGCAAGGAATCTAATGCTAACGAGATCTCATTTTTGCGACCTGATCACTGTGCCGCGTGCTCGGAAAGCGTATATCTGTCGGCCCACTGTCGAGCGTCGTCCTCGACGCACGTCGAGATGTTCATGCTTCGGTTTGGTCGCATGCCGGTGTCCGCACTGGCGCCGGGCGTTCGCGGTCGCAGTTGCGGTGCGTGCACAGTGCACTGCATCCATCCTGACTTGCTCCGTGCAGGCCGTCAATCTAAGTGAAACATCATGCATGCTTCTTCAAGGACAGATGTCAGATAGAGATCTCTGATTGGGACTTTGTTAATACTGATACTGCTTAATTAGCGTTTGTAGGCGTGATCACGATCGAGCATGTCGAACTGTCCACTAGATGCTCGATCAAGCTGAACCCCCCATCTATCCAATAAGTGAGCTGCATGCTGGAGAAGAAGACAGTCATCAGCTTGGGCCTGATGACCGGATTACTCGCCGCTGCCAATGAAGGAAGCTCTGCTCCGGTGAATCGGGGTGCCGAACGTACAGAGCACAACAACAGATGAAGAGACGAGGCAATTAGTAATATTGAGCAATCAAGGCTTGATTAACGACGACCAGATGCAGATATCTGTCCCCGGCGCCGCCACGACAACGGCGACGTGCGACGGTGGCCTGAACGACCTTGATCTGAATCTCGCGTGCGAGAGTACGGTTCGCTGGAACGGAACGTAGCTAGGTTGGGCGAGTAAGCTGGTTACGACGGACGGCGAGACCGAAGAACATGTTTGACATGTGACGAACGCGTGCACCGGCTGCCGTTCCCGTGGCATTTTTCAGTTTCCATATCATACATGATACATGCGCCCATCTGTTTGTAGCTAGCTAGTGAACGTGTTCTTGTCTGTAGCTAGCTAGTGAACGTTCCATGAGTTAGAGTGTGCTGTTTTTTAACCATGCTTTGTATGGTTTTTAGGTCTGGTTTCCCTGATTAACTGGATAATTTCTTCTTCTAATAATGCATAGGCAGAGCTCCTGCTATTTACCGTCAAAAACGTGTTCTTGTCTGGGCATGTGTGTGTAGGTAGCCACATATCACAAGACTCTTCTGAAGATGAAAGTTACTGAGAGACCCAACGACGATTAGGCAGAAATATGGTGACGACGGAGGGGTCCATCCATCATCCATGGGGTTGGGTAGCTCGGAAAGATGCATGCGTCGACGTCTCTCGCTGGTAGGCTGCCGGCCCCCCGCAGCCCATGTCCTGCTTAATTAGCTAGCTAGTCCGACCCATCAAACCCTTCACTTTTCTTTGCAAGCTTTCTTCTCCTTGCCGCCGCCGTGGTTGAACAGGTGCATGAATTACAATCCAAGTTTGATGATTTTGTACTCGACTGCTTACTAAGTTAATTTCTATGCTAACTGAAAATTAGCACTTAGTTTAATAAAAAAATGATCTTTTGTTGCCACCATTCGTAGTGCTACATTTAGCTTGTTTTCATCCTAAAAATAATAATCTTTGCCTCTCTTTTTGAGAAAATCATTAAGTGGGTGTAGATACGGATAAAAAATAACGAGCTACAAACACACAATTTTTGTTAACTAAAAGTCTTAGTTGTTTTTAGAATTCCTAACACGAGTCGTAGCTCTATATCTTCTCTATGGTAAATATAGTTAGGATAATGTAACCAAACATGTACACACATTGAACATGATAATCTAGACATGTGGCACGTGTCGGCGACGCCAAATAATTCGGCCCCTCACTGACACGTGTGGGCCATCCATCTGATCAATCCCCCTGCGGCCTTGACCTCCATTAATTTGCAACGCAGACATCATTTTTGTAATTATGATTGCTAATCCTAAACAGATGAACTACCATGTCTAATACTAAGCAAAGTCTAATACTAAAAAATCTGGTGTGTAGATAGCTAGATGGTCCTTTTCTCCATCATAGTTGGACCAGTTCCACGCCTACCTGTTGCTACCCAGCCTACCCTGCCTTGCCTGATAATTATTTTCATTATTATCCGAAATCCATTGCAGTCGAAATCATATGATGAACTCAATTAAGCTAATTAATCAAAGAATCAATGTCCCACTAAGAGCCTGCCTTCTGCCGACTGCTTAATGCGATCGCACATCCATTCGAAAATGGGTTACCTATGATTGTCCGGTTTTCTGAATTTTATTACTCACATTTCTTTCTTCAAAATTACTCGTATTTTCATTTTGGTCATAGTAGTTTAACCAAGACTATAGAGTAGAATATCGACATCTACAACATCAAGCGAGTATCATTAGAGCCATGATGGAATATATATCGATGTATATTGTAGATCCGTATTTTTGGTTTATGAACGTACTTGGGCCAAACTTTGGTAAGTTCTAGTTTGAGCAAAGCTACAACATATGATAATCTGTAAAATTGGGAGTACAACATTCACAATTTATTGTTTTCTCATAATTATATATAACTCGGGAAAGCATATTAGTAATGAAAATCAGAATTAAGTTGGGTACATGCATGTGTAGTTATTAGTTGGGTGTCTGCTAGCTGCTGTATCCATGCCTGACTGTCAGCATTCAGGACCCACTCCATGGTCCAATTCATAAAAGCAGAGTACAACAAGGAGCTGCCCGAACAGTTGTGTAGCTCACTCTTCATCTTCAGCCACCTCTGAATCTGAATGAATAAATCATTGCAGAAACTGAAGCTTCCTCCATGCTATATCCATTGAATCCATGCATATACAGTCTTTCCTCTTTACTTGGAGCTAGCTAGCAAGCTACTTGCTCTGCATACCATGAGCAACGTGTTTGACCATGGCCATGGCGGAGGAGAGCAGGGCGACAGTACGCTGTGCTACTTCCACCCGAGGGAGCTGCTGGTCGGCGTCTGCGCCCACTGCCTCCGGGAGCGCCTCCTGCTGTTGCTCGCCGCGAAGCAGGGCGGCGGCCGCGCGCGCGTGCCGGCGGACGGCGCCAGCTACCTGTCGGCGCGGCCGTATCGCAGGGCGCTACGGCGCGTGAGGACCGGCAGCATCGTGTCAGTGTTGGCGCTCGGGTCCTCGTTGCTCCACCGGCTCGACTCCTCCTCGTCCAGGCCCCACCACGCCCATGACGTCCTCGTCCACGACGACGATGACGGCGACGACAAGGACCCTGCGGACAACGCCGATGCCGAGGACGGCGCCGCCTCCATCGCGAGCCTTGACGGTAAGCACGCAAGCGAGTGTGGCTCCTAGTACGGGCACGTTCCTTCCGGTTCGTTCTGTTTTTCATATCATCGATTGGCTGAACCAGAAAAACAAAAATGTGTGTAGATTCTTTCATCTCGATCAAGTTCGAGGACAACGGCAAGGGACGTGGATGGACGGCCGGAAGTCGGACGGTGCCAGAAGCTCGGACAAGGTGCCAGTAGACGTACGGCCGGCGATGGTAACGACGGCGGTGGTAGAGCACGTGAAGAAGCGGGGAGGCGTGGGCGCGACGCGGTGGCGTAAACAGGTGGTGGGGCGGCTGATGCAGCTGGCGCGATGGAAGCGGGCGTCGGCGGAGCAGCAGCGCGCGAAAGGAAGTGGCCGGAGCTGGATCCGGAGCCTCACGACGCGGCGGCGAGGCGAGCGGGCGTGGTCGTGACGATCAGATTCAGAGCCGATCGAGCTACCTACCTATGTACGGAATACACGTGCTCCTGTTTGTGCAATCATATAGTACCGCTTTTTTTTTTTTTTTTGCGAGAAAATCATATAGTACCGCTACTCCTAAACATAGAACAATAGAAGAAACAAGTGAAAGATTTCATCCTCAAGATCTTGTTAATTTTGTTTCAAACCCAATATCTTGCTCTCGTGAGTTTTGACAACCCAATATCCATGTGTACATATATATGTCTGCATTATCTTTTTCCAGCAACAACTTCTACACACACACACACACACACACACACACACACACACACACACACACACACACACACACACACGCACACACACACACACACACACACACACACACACACACACACACACACACACACACACACATGTAATTCAGACAAGCTTTTCATCTTATTGGTGGGTGTACGTGTGCCTTCTCTCTGATTGCCTAAGAGTGGTCAATGTGTGTATGTGGCCATTGCCATGGTTGCGCATCGCACGATAGCTCTTAATTTTGGAAATGAAAGAGTGATCAATGTGTGTATGACCATTGTCTCTACTGTGATCCAGAAATAAGCTTAAACTGCGATGGAGCTAAATTGGCTATACTTAGCTAGGCATCGATCCTTTCTTTCTTTGGTTAGCCGCTAGGCTCGGCGCTTGTCCAAATGTGTATGCAGATATAACTTGCATTCACCTGCGCTTACGTACGTAGGATACCACAGATTGACAAACCATGGCGACCTTCTTCTCTTCCAGCGCCTCCATCGTCGTTGTCCGAATACGTGCCCTGCCTTGTCGAATGCGCCCGCAAGCTAAGCACGCTTCCATGGAACTCAGCGGCAAGGACTTAATCAAGCATGACCATAAAGTGACAATCTCGCTCGTGAGAACAAAAGACTGACCTTGCTTCCCTCTCGCTCCCGTGCTGCCCGAGGGCGGCACCGGGGCGCCCCCAAACCTAACTGCCGGCCGCCTCCCTCCTAGCCGGCCTCGACCCCGCCGCTGCCGCCGGCCATGCCGCGGTGGCGGCGGCCCCCTTCCTCCACAAAGGTGACAGGGGGAGCTCGCGGTGGACGCGTTCTTCCTGTCGGCGTCCTCCTCGGGCGCGTCGTGGTAGCGGCCCATGAGTGGATGGTCAGCGGTCGTCCTCAGCTCGGGGTGCACCGCCTTGTGGTGCCTCCGGCTTGGTGGCGGAGGAGTGGCAGCCGCGCGGGCCGGATCTAGGCCGCAAGGGCCGGATCTGGGTTGCGCAGGCCACGCCCGTCCATGCGCTTCGGTGGTCGTGATCCGGCAAGTGCGGAGGCCCAGGACAGCGGCGTGCTGCCGGTGGCCTGACAACTCGCCGACGGTTTCCCGTCGTGGTGGAGGCGGCTGCGGTCGTGCTGGCTGCCTATGGAGGAGGAGGTAGGCGGCGGCGTGCTCCTGGCATCGAGCCAGCGATCTGGCCGTGCAGGCCCGATCTAGGACGTCCGGGTCGCGCTCGTCACGAGGGCTGCCTGCCTTGTTGGCCGACGGGAGTTGGGGCTCCCCGACCGGTCCTTCTTGCCTGGTTAGGCACGTCACTTCGGTGTCGGTGCGGCTTTCTCCTCGGCCGCATGTGTCACTCTCCCGTGTAGCCCGTTCTTGATCGGATACATTGGCTCTCTCGGGTCCATGGTGTGACACCAGTGAGAGCGAGCTATGCGAGCTCGCTGTACCTTCTTCCGGCGACCAACGTCCTGCGAGACCAGTCCGAATGTTGTTGTGCTGCGTTTCGATCTCAGATGGACAGGGCCAGGACGGCTTCATGTCGTCCATTGCGGAGGAATGGCTGGTGTGTCTGGTTCTGGCGTATGTCATTGGTGTTCTTAGCAGGGGCTGGAGCACCATGTCTCTACCCTCCGGGAGATAGTTCGGAAGCAGTGGCCGGGCTCTTCGGCCTCATGGTGGAATCTGGTGTTCGGGATGCTCGGGGCTCCGGTGAAAACTGTGCATGGTTGAGACCATTGCATGTGACGATGACACCTTCGGGTGCCATTTTTCTTCGTGAAGGCGTCACCTTGAAGCTCCTTTCCCTGTTGGATCCACCTCCGCCTCTACCTGCGCCGTTCTTGGTGTGGCTCGCTTCGGTGGTAGTGTCTGCAGAATCCAGTTACATCTTCGTTTTCACGGTCGAGCTCTAAGGTTGGAGGATTGGATCTTGGCGAAAACTTTGTAGGTCTTTGGACTCTAGCGGCGACGATGACGCTCTACGGCACCGTTATCCTCCTTGGAGGCGTTGTTCTGAAACCCCCTCTTTAGATTTTCGAGTCTGCTTGTTTGCATGCTCGAGCTTTGGGTGGCGACGTGGGCGAGGATGGTCTGAAGGTGGCTTTACTTCCATGCGACAGAAGACAAGACAATACTTCTTGGACTGGATCAAGACATTTAGTTGCTTGTGTTCCTTATTTTTTGTAGTCTTCTGTTGTCTTTGATCTTGAATTGTAAAGTTGGTATCCCAGCTCGTGTGTGTAAGATGTGTAAGTTGTAACCTTGACCGGTTGTTGGCTTCGTTAATTTAAAACCGGGCTCATTTCGAACCTTCCGTCTAACCATCTCGCTCGTACGGAGCTTAGCCGGTACATCATTAATGGGTTGGGAAGACATCTACACTCACTGCTAATTAACTAATGGGGTCAAACAAAATTCCTGTTAAACCACCATGACAATGCACCGTTCTAAATGAGAAAGCATGTCTTTGACAAGATAACCGCAACATACCTGATGTTGTAAGCACTCTTACACGGGAGAAATACATCCCAAATAATTTCTGTTTTGTTTTGTTAACAAGCGTTCATCAAAGCATCAAGCAGTACTCGGCCTCTGACATCCATCGAGGATGCAAGTTCCCTAAGACATGATTTGCGATTAAATAATTGAATTTGGAACGATTCACTAATACTAGCTAGGCCACGATGCAGACATGGTTATAAATGGAAAACAGTGCCTACTAGTTTAGTTACTATTTTATCTGCTGATGATTCAGAAAACATCGCGACTGAATCAGCCGATTGAATTCCACGAACAGTAGCTGGTACATGAAAGAACAACCTACACCTGGCTCGACAGGCATCACAATCAGGTCTGAATGGCCATGTAAAATACCACTTCTGCATTTTTCATTGAAAAGAAACAAGGAATGTCTGATAACACAGTAGTACTTTCTATCCAGTATAGTGTGTACATGCCGCTTCAGACTTCTCCTTCTTTGTCCCTAGAATCATTCTGGCCGGGGCCATCATCTGTACCGAGACGGAGCTCAAGCGGGCTTGTGGAAGAAGCGTCCTCATTAGCAGCTCCATCTTGGGCCACAGCAGCAACAGCAACCTGGTTCACTTCTTCAGAAGAACCATTCACAGGCGATGTGATGATCGTGGCGCCAAACAACTGTATGCTCCTCACTTTTTCTTCAGAAGGAGGCATGTTCACCGAGGTGCCGGGCGGAGATCCGCCTATCTCTTCAGGATTCACGACCTCCGAGGAGCCGGAACTCGGCAGGGGGAACAGAAGCTGAGTGGTGAACGTTGTAGTAGCAGATGAAGAAGGAGGCATCTGGTCAGTGATGCCAATGTGCCTGGCTCCCTGAATGCTAGCAGCAGGAATAGGTGCAACAAAGGTGTTGGAAAGCTTGAGTCTCTTCAGGATTGGAGGGTACCCGACGAGTTCGACTTGCCAAGCGTTAACATGCCTGTTCCTCACTGGCACCGGCGAAGACTCGTCCCATTCTATCTGTGTATACCACGTAAAGTCAGATATACAAAAAATAGGCGATGAGATGGTAGGACAAACTATCAGACCCAAATGTCAAGTTCAGACTGTCGAGCGAGACAGGTTCAGTTAACGGACGACAGGCACTTGAAGCGCAAGAATAAAGGGACGGACTGCTAAATCCATTAGATGTCATGCCTTATTGTATTAAGAACGTACACGCAGTGAAGTACAAAAGCTCATTATAGGTAATGGTGCATTATTAATTCCTAACAAAAACTGCCAGAAGCTATCATTGGGTTAGCCAGGTGAATAATCGCTTGCATTTTTATATCCTGATAATTGAAACAGAGCCAGTGCTATTGGAAAGAGACAAAAACAATTGGGCAGAGACTAAACCCACATTCAAAAGCCTGACATATCAAACAATCGACAACAGTAACGCCCTGCAAACAGCAGATCTAAAAGCCTACATCAGGAGTGGTTAGCACAACTGATTATTATCAGTCTAGGATTGGTTGCTACTCTTCATTGATTCATAACCTAGAAAAACACTTGAACTAAAACATACAGTACATGTCAATATAGATATACTGAACCAAACAGAAACAAAGATCGACTGGATCAGCTATCAGACTTACTAGGACAGTAAACAACTAATTAGATGCAACGATCAGATGAGGTTAGTTAGCAACAACAAACACCAAGACAAAGTGTGTAGTCATATGAAAGAAGACAACTCTGAATTGGGCACCCATGACTGTGAGGACCTAATGACACACACTTTGCTGTACTTCAGTAAGCTCTGTATATTTTAGGATCGAATTAGTAATATATGTGTTAATAACAGTAAACGTAACAAGTAAGAAACATATATGCGCTAACGTTAATTCCAAATCAAGATCCCACAAGCATGAATTTTGATATCTGAATACCAGAAAGAGAGGTAGACCTAACAGATAGTTGATCAAGTCATCTGAGAGAGACCAAACCCACATGAAAAAAAAGCTGAACTATGAAACAATCGCAGTCTCTCTGCATGCTGCAAATCTAGGACTAGAGTACTGGAGTGGCTAAACATAATTGTCAATTATTTCAAGACTTAATTGCAGAACACTTGAACTAAACATGCACCATCAGTATATAATTGAGATGCAATATATACCGAACCAAATTAACAGAGATCAACTCGATCCATCAGAATTGTTGAACAATGATGTGGATCGTGTACGGTATACCTCGAGCATTCGCCAGATGCCTTTGTCGACGTTCTTGACGACGCCGTTGACCCACTCGGAGCGGCGCTCCTCGGCGTCGAGGAACCTCATGCGCACCTGCATGCCGGGCTCCCACGATCTGGACACCACGCTCATGGCCTCCTCCACCTCCTTCCTCGGCAACACGAACTCCCCGGCGCCCTGCCGCGGGTAGTAGGTCACGTCGAACGCCCTCCCCTCGCCCGCCAGCCGCGCCGCCTCCTCCACCTCCCGCGCCGGCACCCTCGCCCGCACGTTCCGCGGCCTCGTCTCACCCCCTTCCTGGGAGGCGGAGCAGGCGGCGGGGTACCTGGGTGCGCGGCGCACCCGGCGACCAGGTCCCCGCCGGGGCGGCGCGCGAAGACGACGCGTCGCCCGCGACGAGCAGCTTGGCGTTGACGAACTTGCTCCAGCCCGTGGTGAGCAGGTGGCGGCGCGGCGTGCCGCGGTAGATGTGGCGGAACTCCCAGCGCGTGCCGAGGAGGTCCCGCATGGCGAGCTTCTGCACGGGGGGTCGGCGGCGAAGTCGAGCGGCGGGAAGACGAGGTCGGCGCAGGACCGCGGCACCGAGAATCCGCCGCCGTTGTTGGCGTCGCTCTGCGTCAGCTGCTTGGCGTAGTAGCAGAACCCGGGGTCGGGCTGGTGGTGGTTGGCGGCGGCGGGGATATCGGGAGGTCGCGGTGGGGGCCGGGGACGAGGGAGACGGTGGCGTAGGGCTCGTCGGTCTTGGGGTCGGCGAAGAGGCGGACGGCGGCGACGGCGCAGGGGAAGAGGTTGCGGCCGGGGAGCGGGAGGGAAGGAGGCGCGGGGCACTGCTCGGAATGGCCGTGCGGGAAGTAGTAGACCTGGGATCCCACGACGGGGACGCGGGAGAGCGGGGTCGCGCAGGCCAGCCACACGTCACGGTCGATTTCAGCCGGCGGCGCGACGTCGGCGGCGGCGGGCGGCTCCGCCATTTTCGGGAGGGGTTATCAATCTAGTTAGCTAGCTAGGGTTGAGGCGGGAGATGAGGAGGTTGATGGTTGCCGGCCGGAGATGGTGGTGTCCTGACACGGGACGGAAGACGAAGAGAGAATTTATAGCAAAGGCAGTTGCTTCGTACGTGTTGGAGATTGGGACAAGATTTGGCTGCAACATATCCCAACCACTTGGTGCAACAAAGAACACGGAAGGAAAACATGTACACATACAAAATGTGGCACGACTTTCTGTTTGTGGGGATGATCGATATGAGGATGGATTGAAACATCCGTGCGTGGCTTTGCAACCCTTGAACGTGGTACTTGCAACATCCCGAGACAAACTTGGAAGAAGAGACACGGAACACCATGATCTGGCCTCGGCTCATCGATAGCTGGCCAAGATCTAGAACGCGTGCCCTCTTAAAAAAACTCGTCATTTCCTTACAAGGATCAGCACGTAATGGAGAAATTTGAACCAGCTTCCCGTTGGACGAGGAATGCTCGTCGTGTGTCTTCCCTACTTCCATTGACCTATATATAGCAACTTATAGCGATGTGTGCCACTTGATTCCATTCTTATTCCTATTTATTTATTTATTTATTTATTTATTTATAAAGTAACCATTTTTATAACATTTTTGTTTGACTGGACCATTTTTAAATTTTGTTCTTTAAATAAACGTGTTTATAGTTTTGCCAAGTCGACACCCCGGAGATGGAGGAATGGACGCCAACTAGGGTGCGTGCTTCATTTCGTGGATTGTTGTTATGCTTTCGATGGTTGTCTTAAATCTAGCACATATCCCCATCGAGAAATGTGTGTCCTTTCAAATGGGTGTCGAAATGGAACTGTGAAAAAATTAACCTACTTCCCGGTTGTCGAGGAATGTTGCTCAGTGTGTTTCTTCCCAAGTTCTATCGTCCTATATATAGCAAACAATAGTATCATGCGTGGAATCACGTGAAGGACACGACCTTCAACTCTTCCCTTTTTATTTATTTTACCATAACCATTTTTCCATACATTTTTGTTGATCAAACATTTTTTGTATAAAATACAATGTATATACATCTAGTTAAGGCGGACTTAAGGGCAAGTACAACCAGGTGATGTCTGTTGCAGAGAGCTGACGATATACCTGGGTGCCACGTTTTACTAAAACTTTGGTCAAACTTAACACCACATTTTCCCAAATTGTTGACATGCTTAATAAGACGGGAGATAAGTTTGATTTGTTTCCAAGATGTCCGGACCAGGCCGTTAGTACAACCGGACATGCAAGAGATTAGCTAGGCATTATTAACAAAACAAACGAGATTTTGGTTTGGTCGTGTCCAATCGCGAGCGCTATATGCGCGGATACGGCAACAGCTCCCTATTTGCGGGGCGCGGTTAGATAATCGATGGATTAGTTCAGTCCTCACCGCTTAATAATCGTGTGTGTTAATAGAAGAAAAAAAATGAAAGAAGGACGAGGCGAAATAAAAAAGGTCCTACCGGGATTCGAACCCAGGTCGCCAGATTCAAAGTCTGGAGTGCTAACCACTACACCATAGAACCAGTTCGTTGGAATTGTTTTGCACGTTAGATACATAATCCGTACTAACTTACAAAACCAGATGGTTTGGGTATGGTCTCCTATGTTTATGTCTCAAGCAGTTATGTAAGATGTCAACTATTTGTGTGTCGCTCTCCAATGTTTACCATGTGTATTTTGCAAATATGTTTAGTGAAGTATATCTATCTATCTTCGCTTATGTGATAGCATGTAGGCCATGCTCTCGGAAGTGAATTTTTGTCAATATATTTCTTTGAAATAATATTTCGTTTTTCAAAAATGGTAAGGTCTCTATGTCGGGAGGCACCGTTGCACTCGTATTTCCCCGTGCAAGCACCATTGCTGGTCTGCACGTCATAATAGTCACCATGTTATTCGCAAAAATAAAATAAAATAATAGTCACCATGTCTCAACGTCCAATGTACATGTCATCTTTGTTTTACACTTGGCCTCATGATTTTTCATGTAAACCTCCTTCTTAATACCGTTAATTGATTGGGGTAAACCTTTTGCCCCCATTTCAACCAAAAAAATAGCAAAAGACCTAGAAAAGCCGCGTGTCCGTCAAAGTGTCTTAAGAACTACGTAGTGACATAGTAGATCATTAGTCAATTATCATCACAACTTCATCCAAGTATAAAAGCATGAGATTAAGATTAAGTAGTACTCTCATGGAGTCCCTTGAAAAGAAAACAAATCCACATATACAATACCACATGTCTAAAATGCATAAAGCCAATCACCGCCCCGCAGGAGAGCTGAACAAAAGTCCCTTGATGTAAATAAAACATTGTGCCAGAAGGCTATAAGTTCATGCTCAACACAGAAACAAAACAATAATAAAGAGTACAACCACAAATCTGGGCATAGCTAATTATTTAAGAGTGCAGCAGCAGGACGAACACTCCAGAGTGGCCTCTCTACTTCATCGAGGTACAAGGTTGCAGTGGAAACACGTACATTCCCTGGCTTCTCCATGCAACATGCGTCATTCAGCACTAGAAACAAGCACACAACAGGATGTCAAATATAGGTGATCCGCCGGTACACCACAGCGATCAAACAACTATATATGAGAACTGAAAGCTTATACCATATTGGTGTTGCCATCATGGATTTAAATGGTTTTAAAATTTAATTCACCAACCAAACATTGATTGAGGGGTGTTTGGTTAGGCTTAATTTTAGCTTCTGAATTTCACATTATCAAGCACAAAAATATCTAAATACGTGCCTTTAATTTTTGTCTTTTCGCTTATGCCATCATGTAATAACACAAACAGTCAAAAGCTAAAAAGAGATGAATAAATCAGTCTGAGCATGCTGCTAACTCTGCCATGACTTTGTTCTTTATAAAGTACATGCATGGAAAACATTAATCATTTGGCTGTTTTGTAGAACTAATTCATTTGTGGGGAAAAAGTTCTGATTACCAAACAAGTATGAGAACTGAATGAGAGTTAAAATCCTAATGTAAAAACAGTGCACCTGAATTTACTAATGGAGATCTGGACAAAGTGAGAGTATGATTTACCCAATGGCGGAACATTCTCTTGACCTTCCAAAGGAGACCACGCTTGGGATATACCGTTATATAAAACGTCAGCCGCCTTTTGTTCCTGCACAACAATAACCCCTTACTAAGCTCATAGGAAAAAGAAAAAATATTTTTAGCTAGCCTAGTAAATAATGAAGAAAGCAAAGTAGAGGCGACTGCCATACCAGACATTGTGCATGGACCTGCCCATGGCGTGGTAGATGAGGCTAGAAGAGTCCGGTTCAAAGCCATCTGGCTCACATCCGTCGACGCAGGGTCGAGACCAAGTATCAGTAAGAAGGTGATATTGCCCAGAATAGCCCCTTTGGCTTCTGTGTTCTGTGTACACGATGGTTTCTGGCATGAGAGTCTTATTAGAGAGACGCACATAGTCGTCCTTTCTTCTATGAAGAGGGCACGCTCTCCGATGCTTGTTACAGGGTTAAACCTCCCTAGCACAAGGTCCGCAAGTTTATAGACCAAAATGCGAGAAAACGAGACATTGCTATGGCCAACCACCAAGACATCCGAGTCACAATCTACTAGATGGTGAGAGTAGATGAGAATATCTGGCGGACATGTGGCGACTAACCTTGGCGGCGAAGGTTGTGGTTGTGGAGAACCTACATGATGTTTGAGGCGTGGATCTATCCGGAAGATTTGTGTTATTGTAGGAGCGAGGCTGTGCACGAGATACAGGTTGCCACGGAATGACAGGGCTCACCACCAAGTGGGAATTTCCAGCTTGTCATAGTCCATTGCCGGTCGTCGGAGGTAGCAACGGCTACACGCTGCAGGCAGGGGAAGGCGAGCATGACGGTGGTGATTCCGGTAGCAGGGTTGCCGCAGGAAACCGTAGCACGGATATTGAACGTGAGGGTGAACCACCTGGACCTCTCATCAGGTTGTTGGTAAAAATCAGGATGGTCCACCTCATCCGTATGCGGGAGGAGGGTGGCGAGCGGCGGCAGCTCGGCGATGTCGCCGGTGAAAGGGTTGAGGAGGCGGACGGCGGTGTCCTTGTCCCTGCGGAGAAGGAGGAGGAGGCCGTCGACCGAGTCGAGAGCGCGGTGATCCCTGAGCAGCGGGAGATTGAGGCGGACGAAGATCCCCGTGTCGAGGTTGAGGAAGCGGACCGACTTGCCGTGGTCGTGGTGACCCTTCTTGGTGATCATCGTCCAGCGGACCGGGTGGAACCGCTGGTCGGTGACGCCGCGGCCTCGTGGGCGGACGGTGCCGGACCGCCAGCTGGTGCAGACGGCGCGGAACCGGACGTAGCCAGGTAAGTCGCCGGCCAAAACGCGCCACGCTATCCGCTGAACCAGGTCGCCTGGCAGCGAAGCCCATGGGGAGGAGGGCGCCACCGTAGCTGCGGATCTTGCCATGGCCGGCGCTGTAGAAGGAAACGATAAATCCAACCCCTGCTGATTTGATCTGTGCGCACGAGCTAACTGGCCTTCCTTCCTGATCGCTCGGTTTGTTGGCAACTTGGGATGCATGCACTAGTCAGTTTCTAGTCAATCAGCCACATTGTTAGTTGACTCGTTCGATCGGTTTATAAACCTGAAAAAGATATCGGCTTTCCCTTGTGCACGCGATCCTGCAAATAAGTAGCCGCGCCTTCAGCTGTTATATACCAACGCTGGACGAAGCCGTTCGAGGCTACAAATACTCCGATGTGTTGCGTCAACATTTGTTTTTCAACCATGTCCATGTATGATTGGCTATTTTGTTGACTTGGGCCAGTCGTCATGGAGATTTAGCATCATCCGTTTCCATAGGTGGGATTAAGTTACGGCCCAAAGACATTGCGCAATCTTGGCATAGAGGCCAACGAGATCCATTGCTGGAGTTTTGTTTTGGCAAAAATCTATCTATGCGTGGATCTTAACTTTGTTAAGCTCGTCCGGACTGTCAGCGAATCAAAGGCACACACATTCGGTTCCAGGAACACAAACGCATAGACTGAGCACAAAACTTTTACTCCCTCCGTTCTAATTTAATTGATTTCCTATCCACCAAATGTGGTAAATAGGAAATCAATTAAAATGGAACGTATGGAGTAGTACTATTTCTCTTACTACATAGCTTAATTTATCGCCTTGATTCTTTCAAGCATACATGCATCTCCATTCAGGACATAAATGTGCCGATCAATTATATCCGCATATCACGCACTTGCAACCATCTTGATAGCACCCGGTGGTAGGACTATAGCCACAACCTGGGCAATTTATACGCTTCAACACCGTCTCGCTGCCATCTGACAATTCGCAAGAGTGCAGCTAGTTGTCAGCGGGACCATATAAACACTACACCGAGGTTCCGCATCTGTAAAATTGAAATACCGCACCATGATATATCATGTAATTTGACATATCACACTATATATAGAGAATGGCTATAGATTGCTAAAGAGAGGGAATGTGCGTGCATGAGGAACAAATATGATGGTACCCGATGGAAGAATGACGGATGCAAGGATCAAAAGCAGCAGTGGAATCATGGATCTCCTCGCCATCTTAGTTAGTTGCAGCGTTTGGTGGTGGGGTGCTCGACTTCGGATGGCCAGATCTGGTCGCCCGTGTGTCGTCGCTCGCGTTGGTATCGTGTGGATGCGGAGGCAGCTAGGCGACAGTGCGCCGCCGGCGGCCAGACCAGGGTCAGGCGGGCCTAGGTCTGGTTGCAGCGGTGGCCACGAGCGTACGAGCCAGACTAGGGCCAGGCGGGACTAGGTCAGGTGGTTGTTTTGTGGACCCTTTTGGGCCCGAGCTCGGTGGGCCCCGCACCTGGTGTGCTCGCGCTCTACTGCTGATGCGCCTTCCCTGGCCGTGCGCGCACGAGCTGGACTCAGGCTTTTGGCTTGGGTCTGGCGGCGCTCCCGGGGCTTCTTGGCTAGGATTGGGTAGTGTGATGGGTGTTCGGGAGAAATCCCTGCTGTCGGCACCGGCGCGGTGGCGCTCACGGGCGTCGCCATTCCTCCTTGGAGGGCGTCGTGGGTACCCCCTCTCCATTCCCTTCCGAGTGTAGGAGGAAACCCTAGGACTGGCTCGCTAGTCCGGGCAGCAGCGTCGTGATTACGTCGCATCCCTTCCTGAAGGTGCTGCCTTGGCACTCGAGGGTCCTTGGTCCATGAAGCGTGGTCGTGGTTCGAGCTTGGAGGACGGATTGGTGGATGGCTGCTATCTTGCTTCGGCGATGGTTCTCTTACTAGCGCTCTGCGAGTTGTATCACTTTAATTTCTTGTTGGGTATGTTTGTGCTGATGCCCTAGCGTTTTTATTTGTTCGTGAACTCTTGTATGGTTGTTTGCTTTATTTATAAAGCGGGGCGAAAGCCTATTTCGAGGAGTTGCAGCGTTGAACAACAAGAAATGTTGTGGTTTGTTATCTTACTTGTGGATGGTGGAAGATATCATCCTTTATAGGGCACGTGACATCAATGCTCATTCTTATTCTAATACTATTTCATAAGATTTTATATATTTAATGGTATAAATGCTTAATCGGGAAATAATATTATGAGATTTTGTATGATTTTTTACCTATTGTTCCCTCTAACCAAAAGCATGTCACCTAAATTTAATCCAAGATAATTTGTTCATTGTTGGGATATGTCGTATGTGTACATGTTTCGTTTTGTATTCGTTGTTGCACCAACTCTGCAAATTATAATTAATTGGGATTGTTTATTCAATCAAAATCATGGCATTCAAAATTAGGACCAACTATTGATTGACAATTGGATTCAGGCCTAGAGGCTTCACCTGAGCCAACTCATATGCAAGGAAAAGTATTCTCGCTGTTGTGGTGAGATTAAGAGTCGATGTTCTTTTTTAGTGTAGATGCTTATTTTTGTTGACCTATATCTAAGCACCAGTTGACGGGTGTATTCATGGACGTGCAAATCTTCTGGATTATTTGTTTGTAGAAAAGGAGGTTTTAATGAGAAAATCTAAAATATATGGAAGGAATTACTTGATGGGAAGTTGCCCAAATCAACGTTGGGAGCTCACAAATTACGAGTAAAGGGGCGCCATCACATGATGTAAAAAAACGAGATAATTGCAGAAAACCACCATAATTGGGGCAATCTTCGCAGAAAACCATCAGGACATAATTTTTTGGCAAATGACCAGCAGGACTGAGGCAAGGTGTGGCACGAAGCATTGATTCGCTCGGTTAGGCGCCACCGTAAGTTTTCAAAATTGCCTCGGAAATGGTGGTTTTCTGCAAAGATTGCCCCAATTCACTACAACAAGACCCCCCCTACAGCAACGCATGAATCTGTATCTAAACATCCATATAAGCGTTGCAACCACCTCTACCAACGGATTTGAATCCGTTGCCTTATCTGGCGTTGCTAAGGTGTAGTGCAACGCATATTGGTGCGTTGGTAACCAGTTGATAGAGCGTTGCAAAGCAACAACAGATGTGGGGCAACAATTGCAACCGTTGGAACATAACGTAAACAGATTGACTAATTCTATTTTAAAATAAATATTATTTTAGAGACCGAGTGGCTTGATCACTTCAAAGATGGTAATATTTTTTCCTCAACAAGAGTATAGACTTTGTGAGGAAGAGTATGACATCATAATATGTATAAAAAACACACACACAAATCACATAATATGAATGTATTGCATGAAAAAACAACTCAATATTGATTATTGAAATCCCTCATCCCATACATGAAAATTATCTTTTTGGTACACGTATTACAATCTTTCTTCAAAATTTGGCATTCTAACTAGTCCTATATATATATATATATATATATATATATATATATATAGGGACGCGCTATTTGACACCCAGGTGTAGAATAGTTATTATGCACCCCACCCCTTCTCCCGCGTCAGACCCGCCCGTTCCGCGCGCTTGAGCCGCCCGCGCATCAGTCGGTGTAAGAATATGTTGCATGCGACGTAATCCCGCGCCCACGACCGAACCATCCTCCGCTGGAGCGGCCAAACCGTCCCCGCGCCACGCACCCGATCGCTCGCGTCGTAAGAGTTGCATGCGACGTAAAAAATGCATCTGACGGGGATCCCACACGATCCCTAGTCAGCCCAGATGCCTGACTCGTGAGATATTTCCGTGACGGCCGTCGTAGGAATTATACATCTGACATAAGGATTCGAGCACGTCCACTAATTTATCACGCGCGGCTCATTCAGCCAACCAATAACGTAAGAACTTTTTTTTTCCATCTAAACTACGTAAGAACTATGACGTGCTCTGATATGACAAAGGTTACGTGCTTGTAGAAATTTGCCGGCCTGATTACACACCCTAAAAGATACTAAAGGGCTTAATGTGCCAGCAAAATCACTGCCGTGGCCTACTGCACCGTAAAAATCACGAACGTACTGTGCATTTAGAATCGAGCAGCTTCATAACTACGAGAGATTTAGTAAGAAATAGAATGCACATAACATTTGTATACACAAAATATATTTTTTTTAAGATAAAGGGCTTTATTACTCATAGTATAAGTATTACACCCGGCCTCTGCATAACAAATGCACATAGCCGCAATCCGAACGTAGCAAATAGAAAATACAAAGTGCATAATAGACGAATTACAACCATCCTGGTAATACACAAAATATTTGTATACACACAATAATTACATGTGAAGTCTAGTGGTATGCACCATTCGAAACACAGGTAATTATAGCTCAAAAAATAAGCATGACAAACCCCGAGAAAAGAAACTATATAATGCCCTCGATGCCGAGTTCATATCACTTGATTTGATGATCAGCCGAGGGGAAGATATGCAGCAAGCAGTGCGTCAAATACAACCGTAAATATATCCATGGCTCATCCATGCCAACAAGGCAACAAGATATCCGATAAGTGATGATCCGGATAGCGATATGTTTTCCAAAGAGTGCTGCACAAGGAAAAGGGGAACACCTCACATACCTAAATGTATCTTATTCATTACGAAAGTCACATCTTATAGTCATACAAAGAGGCATTATATTCAGAGGAGAATTTTACCTGGACAAAGCAAGACCAAATGGTAGCAACCACTGCTACCACTGCCAGCTTAGCGTGACTGTTGAAGTGCAAATGTCCAGGAATTTGATGATAAAAACCAGCATATAGTGGAATAAGCTTCCAACAATGACATAAGACCATCATATAGTGGAATAAACTTTCGACAATGACATAAACCTTTCAGCTCTGGAACTGAAAAAACATATTTGTGTCTTTTTGTTAACCTAAAGTATAACATTTATTGCTAGCCGCCATAATGGCCACAAGAGATGGCCTCAGAGCTTAAATAGAAAGATATTAGCAAAGAGAAGAAATTCAACAAAGGCTAATTCCCAGGTTAGATCGTTTACTGAAAAACAATCAACTAAAACTTGAAATATCAGTCGGGAAGTAATTAGTGGCAAATGGGAAAAAGAAAGATACTCGACAATGACCTTGGACGTGCCACTCTTGCTAAAATCGAACCCTCCGTTAAAATTGTTGAAGCCAGCGACAAACACACTGAGGGGACAATCTATCACATACCACACTTTCTTTATTGTATTCGGACAGATGTTATTTCTACATACATACCCACATCCAAAAAAGCAACATAAATAACATTATGGCAACACATGTGCTCTAAGTATATCATTTTCTATTGTGCCGAAGCTATCCACAAGCTAGCTGTTGCTGCCGATTGCCAAAGCCAGCCACAAGCTGCCAAAAATAGACAGATAATTGTGAGGCAAAGTTACGGAACTACTGACTTGAATATAGCTAATGGCCTACTGCCAATATAAAAATTGGAAATGGTTAATAGCCACTGGATAAAGAATTTTTGTGAAAAAAGCATATGCTGAAAGAATGTAATTCATTGTGTGTTCATCTACTTGTGTGATATTTGTATGGTACCAGTTGCCGAAAAATAACATGATGTAAAGTATAATAGATTGACCTACTAAGACAATGTTGTTTCATGCAACAATGATAAGTTTTCCAAATTCAGAATAGCCTGAAAGTTTCAAAATCGTACAATGCATACCCAAAAATTACAATCAGTTGTGCTAATGCTCAAGTGCATGTAGTTCTTGTAAATCTAGTCAAGACAGGATCATGCAAGATTTTCAATATTCCATTTTAATTCGACAAAGACTATCTTAACCCTGGTTCTGCACTCGTATAGTCGTATGCCATCTTCAAGAACGGGAAATAAATTACAGGCTACAAATTGGTGATTCAGGGGATTGTTTCACGGTGTACGCTCATAACAAACAAAGCCAGCTCGTACATTCAGATCAAAACGTGTGGAAGTGGATCAAGAGAATGAGAAATTAAACAAAATTACGGATCTGGATTAAGAACAGGACAAAGGGAACCTGGATCTAGATCACGAAAGTGAACCAAGCATTAGGAAACAGGAGTGCCAAGATCGATTCCTCACCTGAGGCAGCGATCGACTCCGGCGGCAGCTCAGGTCGGCGGGCTTCTTATTCCAGCGGCGGGCGAGCTGCTGCTTCTCTTGCTGTCCGCGTGTTCAGGCCACCAATAACGACGCGAGGCCTCCCACTGGGCCGCCTGCTTCGAAGCTTCCGCCGGCCGACGAGGCCTCCTGCAGCTGCCGCAGGCTCACCATCGGGGGCTCCAGCAGCTCGCCTTCGGAAACTGCTCGCCGGATTTGCCCAAAAGTAGAATAGGTGGAGAAACTGCAAGGAGTGGGTAGCTCCTAACCCCCACGATTATGCATAAAAGTTTGAAACCGTCGATGTAAAAAGGGCAAAAGAAATTATGTCAGCACAAGATGGAACCGCACGACTGAACCACAGGAAACGGGTGCGACGGAGCCGAAAGTGGCAACAGGCTGGGTCCTTCGACCCGGGTGCATAATAAGTAATTTTACACTCAGGGTGTCTAATAGAGCTTCTATATATATATATAGGGATGCGCTATTTGACACCCAAGGTATAGAGTAGTTATTCTACACCCAGGCCGAACCACGCGCGCAGACGCTCTGGGCCAGCGCCCGCGACGGCGACGTAAAAAAAGCTAGGCAGGCAACGTAAGAAACTGACGACGCGAGCGCCCACCGTCTCCGCACGACCCACGCGCAACGGTTCGCAAGGGAGATGCATGCGTCGTAAAAAAAAAGTCCGCTTGTACCGTAAAAAAAGGCCAGCCCACGTGCTTCCGAGCCAGAGAACGGAATCCATCCCGCCAAATGCATGTGTCGTAAGTTTGTGCATGTCCGATGTAAATTTACTCCATGGGATATCCATTGCTGTAAATCTGACGTGATTCCGTTTTGTTTACCATGCAAATACCTCGTACCACGAACTAATGTATGAGAGCAAAATTTACATCGCATGATCCCAACACCATAATTTTACATCGCAACGAAAAATAACAACCAGGTTTAATTAGTTGGTCAAACTTATCTTGTTCTATCGTTCAGCAAATTTGGAGCGTAATAATTCTGTTTCAAACACAATAATTTCCATCCAGGTACAACGAAATTCCGGCGTTCTTACAGTAAAAAAAAATCCGGCGTTCCAAATCGCGTGGCACATCTCGTAATAAGCTTTCTCAAATCAACAACAAAAATCCGGCGTCAACTGATTACAATTTACGAACAAAACTGGCCAACACAATCATGTCAGTGTTTTGCCTGCTAGCTTCCTGCCTCTCTCCGTATAATGAGTCCATCGTTTTCTCCCAAGATTAATATCAACCTGCCGTCCATATAATTTTCGCTGCTGGCTAGCTATTCCAACAGGAAGCAATACCGGAGACAATTGTCCGGGGAGCTGATGTCCAGTAAAAAGGATCTGGTGGTGGAGTAGCCATAAGAGACCAGGCGCGTATGCCATTGGAGGCCTGAGGATGTCAGTGGTGACGGAAGCTCCGGTATCAACCACTGCACTGTATTTCCGAAACCTGTCCGAAGAGCTTGTCGGCATTCCTGTCCAACGACGAGGAGATGTTGTAGCCTCCATGCTTCCCGCTATCAAACTGGCAATTCGATAAATGTAAGCACAGAGTCAGATCGCTTACCAACTAATAAGCAAAAGATCAACTGAAACTTGAAATATCAATAGCAACGTAAATTACTGGCAAATGGTAAAGCAAGTTGCTCGACAATGACCTTGGATGTGCCGCTCTCTCCCAAACTGAACCCGACGCTTAAAATTGTTCAAGCCGATGAAGAAGTCGAGCAAAGTTTTCTCTTGCGCCGAAGTCATCCTCTGCCTGCTCAAATAGACATAAATACCGAGCAAAGTTTCAGAAATATGGTCTCGCTTGTAGCTAGGGCTTGTAGCTATTGGCTTACTGCCAAAATGACAAAATGGAAATGACCAAATAGCAGAATGGGCGTGAAATTAATGGAAAAGCATGCAGATAACAATTTACATGAATCAAATATCAAATGGGCAAAACCAAAAAAAAACTAACCAAAAGGTTTCACTAACGCACACCTATAGACAAAACTAAAAATGACCCCTTCTAATTAGATGTCACTTTCATTGGTTATACAGGAAGAGTAACATAATAGATAATTGGGGTTTTTACATGGAGCAGATACTCACATAAAGCTTAGAGAGGCCTTCCCTACAAAATGATTGGAGAAGCATGACCATAAAGTATATATGACAAGGCATTTGTAAGAGAGCGAAAATAAATAGCATCCAGTCATTCATCAAAAACAAGGCCTGTATTAGCGGAGGCCATAAAAAAAATCCGTGCACGCAGATTAAAATAAGAAAAAAATTTAGGTACCTAGCAAGGGGATGCAACAATACACGTCGAATCTGAGAGTGAGGCCGCTCACCACGCTACCATTGCCGCCTATCCAATAGGCCGACCAACCACGGCGGCGCCGATTTCACCAGCAAACGACGACAGAGCCGAGAAGACCCAGAGCGCGCAGAGCCGCCCCGCCGCTCGCCGCCGTCTGCTCACCCGCTCGCCAGCCGCCGCAATTGGATCTGAAGCCGCTCGCCGCCCGCGGTGTGCACAGCTCCGGTCCACTCCAACCGCCGTAATTGGCCGCTCGCCGCCGGCCACAGTCCACAGCTACAGCTGTCGCCGTCCGCCGTAATCCCCGAGCTCCGGACAGCGCCGCAGTCGGATATGCACCCGCTCGCCGCCGGGCGCAGTCCCCAGCTGCAGACCTCGCCGCCGGGAGCAATGGCCGCAATCGCTCGCCGCTCGCCACCAGAACTGATGAAAATAAGGAACCGCACGCACGCACGTACTTGAAAACCTGGTACGGCAGTACCCACGACCTGAAGCAGGGATAAACCGTCGCTGTAAAAAAACAAAACAAAATTATTGTAACAGCGGTGGGAGACCGGGGGCCGGGGGTTCGATGGCAACAGGTTCAGTGGAAAAAGCTGGTCCGGCTCGGTTGATCGACCAGGGAGCAGAATAGTTATTCTACACACAGGGTACTTTTTTTTCGAAAGGAGCTCGTGTACAAGATCAAGAACAGATCGAACACACACGCACGAACGCCAGCAAGATCCACCCCACAGACGGGAAACACGGATCCAACACACACACCACAAACCCTAGCAAACACCTCGACCAACCTTGTTGAAGAGCCGCAAGATCCATCTGCCGCAAGCAGCAGAATCTGAGCGATGAAAGGAAATCGGCGTCGAGCCGCCGCCAGCACGCCGTCGCCGTCTCACGCCGAAGACAGGAACGAAGGCGCCCACCATCTTCCGCGAAGCCCACCGCGTCCACCGACGAAGAGCAGCATCCCACCAGCAAACTCCTGAAGATCTTGAGCAAAAGCACGGCCAAGCACCGAGGTGAAGGCCACCGAAGCCCCCAGACAAGAGAAGGCGCCGCCATCACGACCACCAACTCGGGGAAGAGCACGCCGCAGCTCCGGGGAGCAGCGACCGCGCCCAAGACGGCAGATCCGGCCCCGGCCTCCACCGGAGCACCAAGAACGGAGGAGAGGAACGCCGCCGCCAAAAGCCTCTCCGACCACGCCGCCAACTCCTCAGCGCCGCCGGCAGGCACCCTACACCAACCTAGATATGTACACGCACGGGATCCGTCGATTCCTCGACCTCCCGCCGCCAGAGCGGCCGCGGAGGCGAGAAATCGAACGGATCGCCGGCGGCGATCTGGTTCGCACGGGCGTCGCCCAAAAATGACCTCCTTGACACTGTAGATGGGGAAAAGGAGAGGGGTCGGGTGCTCTTCTTCTAGCTAGCTACACACACACAGGGTACTTAATAGAGCTTCTATATATATATATATATATATATATATATATATATATCCTTCTTGGCCAGCATTCTACCGTACAACTTGATATCCGAATATACTAGTCCTTGCTGATCTTTGGGCCTGCAAAGACAAAGTTCAAATTTTAGAATCAACGTGGCAAAAACCAAAGTTCCATGTTGATCTCAGGAGTAGCTCAATGAACTTTAATACGAATTACATATAGAAACACAACTAGAAAATTAAAGATCATCCTATAGACCAAAAGCTACAATAGTTCATTACAGAAATTTCACAATTTCAAGAAGCATAGGAATTAACCACTTAAGCATCTTATAACTTTTGGATCAGAGTAACTTAACTGTATGCAATTTAGAAGTACTGAGGTATATATAAGATATCCAGACTAACATACAAGATATCCCGAGTTATGATGGCAACTTAGAAAATAAATAGCAAAACTGGGGGTGGGGGGCTTTACATCCGGCTAGCAGCTGACAATGGAATCATTTAGACAACATCAAAACAGATCAGAAACTACTCATTATGATAATATTATTATCTTGTCCGATAGGCAAATATCCTAAAAATATAAGATTATTAGAATTGAATCTCAAGCTTGAACCTACATGCACTTTCTTATTTTATCAAGTAGAGATCACAACCTAAAGAGTTTGTTGGAAAACTTAAAACTAAGAAATCAAGCTAGATCATTTATTGTGCCTTCTCCATGCATGCCTCCTTCACCCGCTGGATTAGAATTAGAAATAACCCAAAATAACTTTTATGGAAAAGAATATAACATATAACCATGATGTCTTATTAGCAGCATAAGCCAACCATCGACCATGAATATTATTTTAACAACTGACGTGTGGCCCTAGTGAAATATTTCCAGCAATCAATTGTAAGTATAGTTGTTCAACTCACAATATTTGACTGCCTGCACTATTTGTAGCATTAATTTTTACAAATTTTTTAAAGTGAACACAATAACTCTGTCTAGAAGCATCCAACAGAATTTTATTAAAGCAGAAAGTACCACTAAGGAGTAAGCTAAGAGCTACCTTTATTCCAATCACAATCTGATGCAGGTTGTCAGTCTACAAAAAAAAATCAACAATCCGCTGCATATATGGTCTGCAGTCTGCATATCTATATCACATGATCATAGACGAGATGATTAGACAAGGAACTTTGTAGTGCGCTGATTAATCATGTATAGACATAATAGTGCAATAGATAAAAGGGGACATACATATTGGGATATACAACGACAAGCAATGCTTCACTTGCTGCTGGCATGCCCAGCTACGGATGCAGTCATCTACCATGAGCAAGGAAGCCATGTAAGTACATCAAAGGGTGAAGAAATAAATCAAGTTATTGCCTCCTTAAAATAAATAAAAATGGAACATTGAAGCTAAATATATATATATATATATATATATATATATATATATATATATATATATATATATATATGATAAGGCATTTAGCACTTACGTGTGCTGAGACTAGTTTGAATATGATCTGGCAAATCATTTTGTCTCGTGAGCATAAGATGTTTGCACTAATTTTATTTAACTACGTACAACTGAATCGACCTGAGATGGTAAAAAACCTCTAGTCCTTCCCACATGTCCCCTGATTACAAATCCCATCTTGCTGGCTTCAGTTATGCAGATTCAACAAGACACCTGAGAGGAAATGTTTAATACAACATATTAGAAAGAGTGGCAAGGAATAGGTAACTTTGACCACATCACGTTGGCACAAAATCTGCAAATGTAAACAAAATCACACAATTCCATGTCGCCCCATAGTTAGCGCCAGATCCAAATATCCAATGTGCGATGTTTATTTCGTCTAGTACACGCACAGGGACTAGTAACCGGAATTTTTCTTCTTGCAGCAGGACAGAGAACTGAACCAATTGATTGGGAATCAGAACAGAAAAGAGAAATACACCTGCTCTTGTAGTTTCACACACCTGCTCTTGTAGTTTCACAGATCGAAAGCAACGATCTGATAACAAAAAACTCATTACTCAATTGCAGTTCAATCCACAGCTAGCAGCACTATCGATCTACCACGCCCAGACTACTACATCTTCCATCATGTACCACAGATTAGTGAAACAATAACAGGGGGACTAACCTCGTATTTGGAAAAAAGCGGAGAAACCCTATATGCGCTGACGGCCGGCGTGAGTCTTGTTCGCTCGAGCCCCGATGCCGGCGTGAAGTTGAATAGGCGCAGGTGCGGCAGTACCTCCATCAGGAATTCGGGATCAGCCTGCGTAGCGGAGGCAGGTCGATCCGCCGCCCACCAGTCCTGCGACGAGGACCATCGGCTTCCCATGAACGATGCCGATGAGGGCGGCCAAGATGCAGATGCGTGTGGAAAGGGGACATAAGGGAGGACGCAAAGGGAGGAAGAGGAGAAGGAGGGGCGCGGCGGCGGAAGGGATTACAGTTGCAAGATTAGATAGGTACCGCCCTGGGCCCAATTACATATGAGATACGAGTGAAATTTCCTTGTACGCGCCAATAGCTCCCGCCGTGTGGTTAAAATTTTCCTCCACGCGCGCTTCCAAATTTTAGAAGGGCGCGTCCATCGGTGTAAACAGATAGGAGAACGGATGGAGCCAGCTACACATACATCCGTATCTAGACTAAAAATTTACAGCGCATATGAAAAGGGTTGTAAGTCAAGTGTTGCTATAGGGGGGTTCTTGTAGTGATTGTGGTGACCCCGACTTTTCATAATTACACTTAGCGCACCTAACCAAACAAATCAGTGCTTCCTTCCACGATGTGCCTCAATCTCGGTGGGTTTCTGCCAAAATTTCATATCCCGGTGGTTTTCTACAAAAACTGCCCCAATTGTGATGGTTTCTTGCAAATTATCTCTAAAAAAAACTAAGGGCATCTAGGTTTCTGCATGACTATATCTGCTTAAGTTGGGGTTTTGTTATTTGTATGTTGTCTATTATTTTCTAGAGTTTTCCTCTGGCAAATGCAGCATCAGCGCCCCGGTGGAGGTTGGGAGCTCGCATGCGCGTACGACCTCACATTCACGGCGGCAATGTCTGGCATGGCTGCCACAGGGAGCTTTAGGTCCTGCTGTCCCGACATCTGCTTTTCTCTGCCATGGTCAGCATACACATGAGGGCCGAATGTCAAACCCTTCTAGGCTACGGGCTAACTAACGAAGCACTTTGCGGATCATCACCATGGCCATGTGTATGCTCAATGTTTATCGCTGGATAGTTTTCTTTTCAGCCTTTATCTCTGCTATATAATACGAGTAGTGTTTCGTCCTCCCAATTTTCGTCCTTTTTTTGTACATCGTCTTAGCTAAACGAACGTGGTACGTCATGCCGTTTTTCACTTAGGTCCCTCCAAAATTGGGAAATAAACCCGCAGTACCACATATTGACCCGATCCACTCCCTTCTTCCTCTCCTCTGAGCGCCGGCGACCGATGGGAGACCACCGGCAAAGTCCATCGCCGCTGGTCCTGCACCTCCACCCGTGGGGAAGAGGGCCGCCTCCGCTGCCACTTACCCCTGATACGTCTCAAACGTATCTATAATTTCTGATGTTCCATATTGATATTATACCAATTGTTACATGTTTCATATACGCTTCATAGCATTTTTATGCATTTTCTGGTACTAACCTATTAACAAGATGCCACAGTGCTGGTTCCTGTTTTCTAATATTTTTGTATTTCAGAAAAGTTTTTCTGGAAATATTCTCGGAATTGGACGAAACAAAGACTGAAGTTCCTATTTTTCCATCACGTACACGGAGTCTAGAGGGGCGAAGCAGGAGGGCCATGGGCCAGCCACGCCAGGGCCCGGCGCGGCCCCCTCCCTGCCGCGCCGTCGGGTGGCATGGGCCCCACGGGTGCCTCCAGCCGCCGCCCTTTCGCCTATATATTCATTTATTCGGGAAAACCCTACACACCCGAGCCAAATTCCATGAAAAGTTCCAGAGGCGCTGTCGTCGTCAACCCTAGCTTGGGGGTTCAGAAGCTCTTCCCGGCACCCTGTCGGAGGGGGGAATCATCACCGGAGGGCTCTACGTCATCATGCCCGCCTCGGGAGTGATGTGTGAGTAGTTCATCCTTGGACTACGGGTTCATGGCAGTAGCTAGATGGTAGTCTCTCCACTTTATGCTATCATGTTTAGATCTTGTGAGCTGCATATCATGATCAAGATCATATTATTGTAATGCTACATGTTGTGTTTGCTGGGATTCGATAAATATTGAATACTATGATCAAGTTGGCCATCAATCTATCTATTATGTTATTTATGATCTTGCATGCTCTCCGTTACTAGTAGATGTTTTTGCCAAGTAGATGCTTGTAACTCCAAGAGGGAGTATTTATGCTGGATAGTGGGTTCATGCCTCCATTTAATCTTGGAGAGTGACAAAAACTTCTAAGATTGTGGATGTGTTGTTGCCACTAGGGTAAAACAGCAATGATTTGTCTAAGGATAATTGTGTTGTTTACATTATGCACTTTACTTAATGCAATAATTTGTTGCTTGCAACTTAATACCTACGGGGAACTCGGATGACTACCTGAAGGTGGATTATTAGTCATAGATGTTGTTGGATAACGGTCTATGTATTTTGTCGCAATGCCCGCATGAATGTCATAGTAATCATCATGCCATATATATGCATTGTCATGCACTCAATATTTTGTCAATTGCCCAGCTGTAGTTTGTTTACCCAGCATGTTAGTTATATTTTATGGAGAGACACCACTAGTGAACTGTGGACCCCGATCCATTCTTTTACATCTGATAAATACAACATACTGCAATCATTGTTCCTTTTCATTCTCTCTGCAATTAAACACTGTTTTCCACACCATACGTTTAATCATTTGTTTTCAGCAAGACCGGTGAGATTGACAACCTCACTATTTCGTTGGGGCAAACTAGTTTGATTGTGTCGTGACAGGTTCCACGGCAGGTGCTGGTTTCCCTGGTGTTGCGCCGTGCCACATTCCTCCACCGACAACCTTCAGAAGTGTTCATTACTCCTACTGGATTGATAACCTTGGTATCTTACTGATGGAAAACTTGCTGCTACGCCACATCACATCTTCCTCTTGGGGTCATCCAACGAACGTGTGCTTTACACGTATCAACCCCCATTCTTCTTCCCCAGCCATCCATAGTCCCTCTGGTCCTCTATCTGCTCTGAGCGGCGGCGACCAACGGGAAACGCAGCGACAACCGGTGGGAAGCTCTGACCTCCGAGGCAACCACCCAGCTCCAGATCTGCAACGGAGACTACTTTCCCTGACCGAGAACCCTGCTCTTCTACGTGGCTCCCCATCCTGCTTGCCGCCGGCCCCTGAACCTTGACCTGGTCCTCTCTTATCTCCACTAGAAGATAGAGGTAGATGTACGCCGTTAGTCTGAAAAGGAACTAATGGGCAAAAATAATAAGTTTACAGAAGATTAGTGAGAGCTTCGTCAAAATTTCAAGGTTTAGACAAGAAAAGACAACCTTACAAGTTACAACGCACATGTTAGATGACAAGCACTCCTGCTCGGATGCTCCTTTTCAAGTCTTCAAGTTGAAATTGCAGCTTTATATAAGATATTCAACAGCAATGTTTCCAATGTTGTTTTATGATTTGTTCAAATCCATTGACAACTCATTTTTATCACTTAGTGATGTCATTTGTTTTGTGTCAGGTTACTTTGAAAGGAGTGCACAAACTCCAAAATTTAATCTATTGTTTTCATAAATATTTGTTTACATAGTAGATTCAAATAAATCAGTCATTGCATTTCATCCTTTTTCATTCAGTTATGGAGTTGGGCATGTTGCTACAGCAGCACAACTGCTGGCTGATGACGATGTCCTAATTTTGTCTACGGCACAACTGCTGGCTGATGATGATACCCAAATTTTGTCTACTATTTCCAATAAGTTTGTTGTGGACTATCCAAAGCTTGACCAAACGTACTCTCCTCGATGTTTTTTGCATTTCAGGTTGGACCTGATAGTCGTGCTTGACGATGTTGATGAATGAAATTGTGGCATGGCCCGGTCAGAATAAGCAAGGAGAAAAGAACACTGCTAGGCGAAGACGAGGGTGTATCTGACTAGATGCCGCAGTGGGAGAGACGCGTGTATACTTTTCATGTGTCTACCAGATATATTTTGAGTGATGTTTGGCTTGCAAAACTGTTTGATCCTGTAAGCTACGACAAGTAGTATTTCTACACTATGAAATTTTCCATGTGTGCTCAACTCTTACTATGATTGACGTGATTATTTATTTAGTGATCTTCAAAGTAATTTAGAAAACAAAAAAATTATAAAGTCATGATGTATGGTGCTTCATATTTCAGATAACCACACCGCAAACAAAGACTGGATAATAAGTGGTGATTTATTTTCGTTTTGAGAGCAAGATAGGGTTCTAAAACAATGATACAACCAAAATCGAAGTAATCGTGAGTTTAGACGCAACACACCATGCAAAGAATCAATTGCAACGATGAACTCTACATATGTCGAATCAAAAGAGGAAGTTAGTAGATGTAGATCTTCGATGTATACCAAGAAATAATATGCGATCGATTTTCAACCAATAGTTGTTTGTTATTCACTCCGGCCGTAGCAACTGCTCTTTTTATTTGAGGTGTCAAATCATGTACATATGCTTGCTCTGTATTTTCTGTTTCCAATTTCCAGAAATTGTAGATGTACATATTTTGAGTTGGAGATGAACTTATTCAGACTATGTATGTTGTAGTCTTACAAGTTGGACACATAGATATTTTTGCCATTCGTACAAGAAATGAAATTCATATGACAATTATAGCATATCCCCGTTGCAATGCATTGACACTTTGCTAGTATCCACTAGTATACGTTCCACGTCTTGATTAATTAATGCAAATCACAATACATTACATAGACCATAAACCTCACGTTACAACATACCCATTTCTCCGCTATCTATTTCTATAGTAACTACGATTAGCACATAGCACTCATATATTCTTATTCATTTACTTATCTCGATTAAATTGAACTCACTATTTATCACTATACTACAATTCGACACTCTTCAAGATACGGACGATTGAATAATCCAAAATTTAGAGTTTGTTCTTCATTCGTCTATGCACAGCTCAAAGTCAGTTCCAGCTCGCATTTCATATTAAAAAAAACTTTTTTCGGGTCGTGTGGTAGTGGATGCAGTGGATGCTGCTTTACTAAATTACCTATTTTAATTGGAGTCTGAGTTTCATACTGACAATAGTTGAGTTCCTTGATTGTTGTTGGGTTTCTTCCACAAAACTGGAAAATGTATCCCAAAGATGCTTTCATCACCGTCCGCGCTAACCATGAAACCAATTTGGTGCAGATGACTGTTAAAAAAAAAAAACTGTTCAAAAAAATTTGGTGCAGATGGATCGGTTGCTTCGTGCTACAGGCCGGCAAAGTACAAAATTCACTAGCTAATATTCAGTCAGAATCTTCTTCTTCACTGTCCAGATCCTTCGCGGGCTCCGAAGGACTGAAGTAGAGGAGGTCCATCTCTAGCATGCCATCCACGCTGCCGGCTCTCGTGTCGCACGCGATGCACTCCTCCCGGTCCGGATACACAATTCTCCTCGCCATAGGCACGCCATTGTAGCATCGGCCTATCATTAATGAAACATAACCCCACCACGATTACTAAGTAATAAACAGTAAAACACCTTTTTTTTTTTTTTGAGGAGGATCCATCACATAAAATCAGACAGCTCCAAACACTTTACAAGAAAGTCCAAACGAAAGCAGAAATTACAAAGAGGACCCCAGAAAAGTGCAGAGAACTCCCTGAGCTATCGGAGAAGAGACAGATGGATCCACAACGATTCCCAAGACCCTAGGCGATAGCGCCGCCGCCGTACCACCCACCACCGGCAAGAGGAAGCCGCTCCAGCATGTAGAAGGTGTTAGAATCCTGGAATCTTCAATTTCGGTAGAAGGATAGGAGGAGGGGAAAACGTGTACCTCCTCCGTGGTTTGGGGCACTCGTGATGCCGTCCATGGTGGACGGCGGCGGTGATTGCAGAGTGTAGGTGGCGGCGGTAGTGGAGCTTCCCGTTGCTACTGCTGCAACCCTAGATCGGTAGGGGGTCTTGGTGGGGTGCCTGGCGCACCAGTCAACCTCGTGTTGAGTGCCGCCGGCCCCCACCTCTTTATATAGGCAGCGCAACAGGGGCCCACCAACCAGGGTTTGGTTGGGCGCCCCCGATCAGGGCGCGATCATGGGGTCACGGTGAGTCGTTGGACTCACGCGTGTGGAGATCAACTTAACATTCTCCCCCTTGATCTCAACTTTTCACTTTTACTCATTTCATCACAGATCGATACATAGAGCATGTTTCATCGTCTCAGCTCAATTGCCGATAGAATCAGACAGCTACAATATACCTATTTGTTTTGAAACAAATTCTTTGATCTTTTTGGGCCTCTTTATTGTCCGGAAATAATATAGACTATACCATAAACCCATGTCGACTATGTGTTCTCCAAAACACACTGGGCGGTAAGCCTTTAATTAGCAGATCTGCAAACACTTGTGTGTTTCTTTTATCTATTCCTCTTATGCTCCAAGCATTTCAACATAATTCCGGACTTTCTCCTTTACAACGTATAACTCTGTGTCAATGTGTTTGGCACCACACTTGACTCGTTGTCTTAGGAGTGAATTACTTAATGGTTATTGCTGTTGTCAACCATTATCAATTCCGGGTACAGGTTTCTTAACCATTTTGCCTATCCCTCAGCCTCATATGATGCTATAACATATCTTTACATCACATTGATGTCAAAACTTTAATTCTTTGGAGATTTTCCACACAAAAACTCCAAATGTGAAAATTTAGCGACAATTGTGGATTTCGCTATACATTTCACAAATTCTTTCAGAGTACTCACAACCTTTTGAGAGCACTCTTATAGATCTATCTTTGTACTCACAACCTTTTGAGAGCACTTGTTTCTTTTAGCATGAGGCCAATATCTTTGATTCCATTCCAGTGATCTATATCTGGATTGGACATTGCCAAAACAACCCGGATACATGAATTGTCAGGGTAATATTGAGCAACCAACAGCGGAAGCACATGGTACCATATCCATTTGATCCGTTCTATGTTATCTCTTGGAACACTAAAGTTCCCAATTCCATTACCCTTGTCAATAAGAACAGGCGTAGGTTTTCTCGACATGCATGCTATAGAGACTTCTTCTCAGCATGTCCATGTGATATTTCTAATACCCCTTTTCTTCTTTTCTCAGTAAATCTCGATACTTTTAACGACAGACACTCTACCGAGAATACTCTTTTGAGGACAAGAACTTCTTTTCTCTGCCGGTAGTAGATTGACATCACCACTAGCAAGTAGGATATCATCCACATACACAGGATTAGGAATGAATTTCCCATTCTATAAGTTTGTAGAAAATGCGATTGTCCTCTCATTTCTTTAACCCAAAATAACTTTGATTCTAGAGACTTGCTCTAGTCCGTAAGATCCCTTGTGTTCTTTACTTTCATCTGATGTAACTCAGATCATTATGTGCCATTAGCACTCATTATAATCTGTTTATTCTCTTAGCGCAAATCTTTCGATTTAAAATCGCTTTTTACATATTTCCTTTGGAGTCACATTGGTGTTGTAGACCCTTTATAGCCTACTGTTTTGGCTCCATTGGAAATTACTTATGAGTCCCAAACATCGTCGGGATTCACATAGTCTCTAATCATTAAGACAAGTAGACACTTGTCAAAATTGATTGAGCGCTTCTTATAATTTCTGTAAATGAGGTGGGATCAACCTTCATTTAAATTTCTCTGATATAGACTTTATAGTCATCTGTTTTTCTCATATGGGGATGTTGTTGCTCTGTCATTGCCTAGAGGCAATTAATTCTGTAGTCTTCTATCGCCAAAAGGCAATAGCTCTTACAAGGACCTAAATCACAAGATCCATGTTTACTTGTTCATCTCTATTATAAAGCAACAAGCTCCCCCAGATAAAATCTATTCGAGCCTTAGGTATGTTCATACCATGCTCCCCCAGATTACTCCATTTTCTCCAAAATGGTGTATCCTTAATCCTTTTTATTTGGGTTTATTCTGTTAACCTGTTAATCTGTCTTCTTTATGGCACTTTGAGTACCGTCCTTAGTCTCCTTTCGGAGCTGTAAAAGATCCAGAATAAATCTATCTCTTTACTTTAGGGGTATCATTATTATGACCGTCGTACTCCCCAGACGATCACAATTCATCATATATCACTTAGAGGAGTTTATTCTGTAACATTCTCTATCTCCCCCTCGAAATGTGGCAAGAACCTTTTGCCACAATTTCGAAACTTTGATTATCTGCTTTATTCAAAATGAAGTTATCTTTTATCTGCTTCATTCAAAATGAAGTTGTCTTTTAATGTATGGGAGTACTTTTTCCTCATTCCTTTTCAAAACTCACAAGAGTTCTTTCTCAATGGTACTGCAAGTCACACTTGCATAACATTCTTATCTTTAGGTTCATTTGTAACTTTATTCTCTTTTGACTCATTAAGTGCTTTGTAACTATGACACATAAAGTGTGTGTCGATATAAAAACACATGAGTCATCACATCTTCTCCTGTCATACAGGATAAGTCCTTTGTCAAAATTTTCTCCCGCCATGCGGGTATTTTCCCAGACTTTTCCCACCACGTGGGTATTATTATCGTCTTTTCCCGTCATGCGGGTAATTAAGAGACACAGATGCCACAATTGGCTCTTTAGACTGCATATTCAATCATCAAATTCAGAAATAAATCTGAATACTCTTTTATACACATGCTTAATCCAACGTTAGTCAAATTAAGCATTCATGTTGCTCGTTTAAAAATTTCTTCACATAGAGTACATGAAAGAAATTCGTTAAACAAAACTCTGAATGATTTATTTGTTTTCTGCATGGAGAGTACATGAAAGACATTTGTCAAACAAGACTCTCGATGATCTATTTGTATTCTTGGATTAACATCCAAGAATTCTTTTTCTTTTGCAGTCATTCTTTAGAGAGAACATACTCTCTCACTTTATGACCTTTCTTGGTCATCTTTCGGGTCACAAGTACCCATTCTTTTGCTTTCACGAATGAAAACATGAGAATCTTTGTCTGAGAAAATATTCAATAATAATAAACAATAATGAGCATAAAAATAACCCTTCGTTGGTCTGGTTAAAGATATGCACATTAAATCTTTAAAACTTTCTTCTATATTCTAAATCACCGTTGGGCAGAATTAGAATGAAACATCATCTTTCTACACTAATTCTACATCACCGTTGGGCAGAAATAGAATCAATGCATAAAACTCATAAACAATATGATGATAATATTTCTATTGCAATAAAGAACTCTGTTTGGAAAATGACATTATCATCAACTCTATTTCAGCGGAAACATGAAATATACATATTTCTATAGTTCAAGAGCATTTCTTGATCTTTTATCTTTTCTCTGAAAATTGATCACTTTCATGCAAAATTATCAGAGATCTAGCCCTTTGACTATAGAACTCATATAATTATAGTACTGCTATCATCAACGTTGGTCAGAAAATAACAATACCATAATTAATCTGTTAAACAAGTATTTCTCTTTTTCCTCCTCTCTAATTAAATTTTCCCGTTGGTTCCAATTTAATTAGAGGAGAGTCCTTTTACTTTACAGCAGAAACTGTAATGTATTCTCTGTATTTCACAAACATTGCACTGTTCAACATTTAACAAACATGATTATGTTATTAACAACGTTGGTCATAAAATAACAGAATCATAATTGTTTCAATAATTTCTTTAACATGCTCTTGTAATTTAATTCTTTCTTTATTTCTATTTACACTTTAAGAGCACTTTTATTTATTTGCAGCGGAAAAACATGAATAAAATTCATGAACTTTATACTTTTCACAACTATTTCTGTCACTGTTTGTGCAATTAAAACTATATTACCGTTGGGCAATAAAAGAAATAAATGCACCTTTTAACACATAATAAACAAATCATGATCATGTTATTAATAACGTTGGTCATTTAATAACAGAATCATAATCATCATTAATATCACTTTAATCAAGCTTTTAATTCTCACTTTAAATCATGATAATGTTATTAACAACGTTGGTCAATTAACAACAGGATCATAATCATCATTAATATCACTTTATCACGCTTTTAATTTTCACTTTATTGCTTTTTACGCAATTACTTTTAACTATTTGCAGCGGAAAAATATGAATAAAATTCATAAACTTTTATACTTTTAACAAGTATTTCCTTTTCTTTCTTCTGTTTCCTAAAAAAAAATTTCGTTGGATAAAATTGAATAGGAAAAAACTGTATGAAATTTGCCCAAAACCTGGACAAGACATGCTTCTGTAAAAAATAAGCAGAAAAAACTATGCTGTGCGAAAAAACAGACGGCCCACGGCCCGATAGCTATCTGCCGCGCGCGCGTTGCGCATGATGGCCCACGGCCATTTCCTATCCGTCGCTCGTGGCGACGCAGAAAAACTGCCCACGGCCCGCGGCCTGCTCTCTTTCGGCCCAAGGCCCACTCTGCTGGCTAGGGTTTGCGGGCAGGGCGATCCTGGCCGTCCGATCGATCCGACGGCCGTCCGCACTCCACGCTCAAACAAAACGGGTCGGCCGACCCTAACCGTAGCCGCAAAACCTCTTTTCCTCTCCCCGTGCTCGCTCTCCCTCCCGCACGCGCGCCGGCGGCGGGAAAATCGCGCCGGCCGCCGCAGCGACCGCGCCGAGCTGCGCCTCGCGCCGTGCGCAACTCCGGGCTGCGCCCCGCGCCCCGCGCCCCACGCCTTCCCCTTTCCCTCTGGCGGCCACGCCGCGTTGCGCCGCGCCGTGCGCCATGGTCGCCCGTGGGGCAAAAAACCTCCACGGCGGCAATGGCACGCTGGTGGCCGGCGGCCGGCGACGGCCGCAAGCCCCACCGCGGCGCCCTTTTCTTTTTCTCTTTCTTTTTCTTCCCCAAACTATAGAAGCCCGAAGGCCAAAAAGTAAGAAGACGACGGCGCCTCCCCTGCCCCCTTGCCGGTGCGTGCGTTCACCCGAGGGTGAGCGCATCACCGTCAAGTGGCGCAGGCGGCGGTGCCCTTTTCCGGCGATGTACCGGTGAGAATTCTGTTTCCCCTTTTGCATCTAGGGTTAGGGTTTCTTTGTTCTGTTTCTTTGCCCCCGAGGGGGTGGTGTTCTTCGTTCAGATGCCCCTTGCGGTGCGCATCTGAGTCGAGAGGAACAGGCGCGGCCAGATCGGCGGCGCTGCTTTTCCGGCGAGCCCGAGGGCATCCCGGTGACCTTTTTCTTTTAAAAAAACTTTGCTACCGAAAAAAATCTAGGATCTAGATGTGCTCTGATACCATTGTTAGAATCCTGGAATCTTCAATTTCGGTAGAAGGATAGGAGGAGGGGAAAACGTGTACCTCCTCTGTGGTTTGGGGCACTCGTGATGCCGTCCATGGTGGACGGCGGCGGTGATTGCAGAGTGTAGGTGGCGGCGGTAGTGGAGCTTCCCGTTGCTACTGCTGCAACCCTAGATCGGTAGGGGGTCTTGGTGGGGTGCCTGGCGCACCAGTCAACCTCGTGTTGAGTGCCGCCGGCCCCCACCTCTTTATATAGGCAGCGCAACAGGGGCCCACCAACCAGGGTTTGGTTGGGCGCCCCCGATCAGGGCGCGATCATGGGGTCACGGTGAGTCGTTGGACTCACGCGTGTGGAGATCAACTTAACAGAAGGTCGCAGAAGCCGTCCGCCGCGCTGCAACGGAACTGAAGCTCGATGAACGAGTACGACCACGGCCTTCCCTTCCCGCATCCGCCAATCTTCCAGCCGGCGGCGCATCGCCTAGGTCCACCACCACCGCCACCGAACCAACTCCAGACGCCGCTCCCTTCGCCTCCACGGCCAGGCAGAACAAGCACCAAGAGGACCACCAGCACCTGCAGCAACAAAAACAGAGCAGCACCGTCCACCCACTCCTCCCCTCTCCACCACGGACGGCCAGAGGAATAGAGCAAGAAGATGCGCCCTGACGAACCACCTCCACAGCCTCTCCGGCGAGAACGCCGGAACGGGGAAAAGAGGGGGAGGACAAGAGCTCAACCACCGCCGCCATCGCCACCGTCTCGATGCCGACGCGAGCCACACTCACACCTACACTAACCCTAAACTATACACGCACGGCAGCCTCCGGAGCTCCCCCCCTGCCTCACAGCGCCCTAACGGCGGCCGGAGGCAGAGGGGAGCGGCGGATTCGCCGGCGGGAGCAGATCACGCGCGGTCGCCTCCTCTCCGCCTCGCTCTCTACTGTAGCAGAGGATAAGGTGTGGAGGGGAAGAGCTATAGTAAAACACCTTCATACATAAACCAATCCAGATTATTCATGAGTACTGCTTTGATGGAACAATCAAGGACTTACCAGCATATGGATAGGGTATAGGGCAGCAAAAGTTTGGCTTTTGCTCACGAGCGAACCAGAATTCAGCATAAAAGAGCGTCTTCTGGAGCCGCAAGCCATAAGTAGCCATAAAATTAATGTGGTAGCCCGTGTCAAGAAAGGGATAGTTGCCCGCCTTGCTTTCCTCCACACCACATATAAAGTCGAGAGTATATTTTGGTTCCTGCAATAAGCAAGCAGTCAGTGGGGGTGTGTCAAATGAAGGTAAGGTAAATATTTTGTAGATAGAAAGCAAGTTTATAATTATTTATATACCTACCCACGCATGTTGTGATGCATATTCCTTTAGCAACTGTTCAAGCTTGGAACGGAACATGCTCCTCCGCTTCTCATAGTCTGATCTATTACTTGACACCTTGCTCAACGTTTCTACACAAGTTTTAGGGGCATGCACTAGTACTAGTGTTTTAGCCATGGAGGTGCTGCTCATCACCGTATCTAGAATGGAAGCTATGTCATCGATGGGTAACACAGTGCCACTAGATCGAGCCTCGGTCATCAAGGAGAGCAGTTTGCTTCTCTCAACGGGCATTAGCAATATCACCTGGTGCAGTTCACCCAGCTGAAGCGGCAGCGGGTGTCCGGCGGCCATGCCAGCTTCGTGGAAGGGGTTCTTCTTTTCAAACCTCTCCGTCGATGATGATGACGATAACATGTTAGCAATGTCACATTTCGCACTACATAGTTTCTGCAGAGCACAAGCCGCCGTTGTTGAGAACTGGGGGTCAGCGAATTCGGCGAGTTTCGTAAGGCCCTTGAGGGAATGAAGCACGGTGCGGAACAAACACAGCGGGTCGAGGATGTCGGTGTACGGCTCAATCTTGACCGGCCGGTCAGACTCTTGGAGAGCGCAGCCGCGCTTGTCATACCAGATTGAGTTGACGATGATGTTGGAGATAGGATCCATGCAGCCGTAGCAGTGGCCGGCCATGAGGATGCCGCGCATGAGGGAGTCTAAGGGTGTGGGCAGCAAGGTGAGCGCGGTGACGTAGAAGTCGTGTATCATGCCTTGGAGGTACATCTTGAGAGAGTGCAGGTAACCGCATGCGTCACCGCTGCATGGGGTCTTCAAAGCGTGTTTATGACCATATGCCTTTGTCAAGCTGGATGTTAGCTTCGCAGTCATGTCGTCGATATGCCGCAGGGACGTGATGTGATGAGCAACTCGGCGAACAGTGGTGGTTGTGGTGGTGGTGGTGATGGTGCTGCCGTCTGTTGAGATGTCGACGGAGGTCGTGGTGCGCTCGGGGGCCGCCACGATGTCTGTTGTGAGGCCGTCGTAGGGGCGGTGCAGTAGACGGTGGATGGCTCGAACATCTTTGGAGATGAGAGAAGTAACACCACCGTCATCGATAAATTGCTTTTTGAAAAGGGCGAAGCCATCGGCGTAGAGCCGGGTCGCCATTAGCTGCACCAGGGTGTGGGATGCAGGATGACCTGCTCTTTTGGCAGCGACTTGAGTGCAGCCTGTGTCCTCGGGGAGTCAGGGTCGAGGGCGTGAGGCTGCTGATGGAGATCGTGTTGGACGAGCATGACGGCGAGAGGGAGATCGGCTCCGGCCCAGTAGAGGTAGTGGAAGGCCTGCTGGTCGGTGAGGCAGCCCCCGTAGTAGGAGACGAGGAAGTGGACGAGGCCGTAGCAGGACTGGTTTGCCGCCATGAACCAAGTGTAGTTAACGTCGTTGGGTTTGGGGAAATCGGCCCAGGCTTGTGTCGCCGGTGGAGCGGAGGAGGCGTGGTTCCGGTAAGGTAGTAGCGCGAGGGTGTTGAGGACGATGTTGGAGACGGGGTCCAGGAGGCCGAGGCATAAGCCGCCGGTGTTGAGGAGGTCCGTCATGGCGTCGTTCTTGCGGGGCAGCCGGTCGAACGCCTCCTTGTAGAAGCCGAGGATGAGCTCGTTGATGACTTTGTGGAGATCACGGTCGGAGAGAAGAGCCGCGGCATCGTGTTGGTCGTGGGTGCGGCAGCCGGGGCTGTGTAAGCACGAGATCAGGCCCCTGCGATTGCGAAGAAGGGGAGTAGAGCCGTCGGCCGATGGGGACCCGGACGCCATCAGCGGCGATCTGCGGACGGAACTTTTGTGCGGGAGAGACGGCGGGCGGAGCTGAATATGGCACGGTTGATCTTGATCGATCGGTCCGGCATATAAATATGGATGGAATCGAAACCGATTCGTATTATGTTACGATCGACAGAAACGTCGGATCGAGATTTACGGCACACACATTCTTTCCACGGACACGAGAACAAAACTTTTACTCTTAATTCATCCACACATGGGAAAGATTGATTCATAGATCAAATATCGGTGCATATCTCGCAGCGGCATTCATCTTGATAGCACCCGGTGTTATTACTGATGCCGCAATTTGGGCAAGATATACGCCACAACAGCGCCAAGCACTCCACCCCACATGCATCAGCACAACTCTTTGTCAGCGGGATCATATAATCAGAACAGTGAGCTTCTACATCTGTAAGGTTAAAAAAAATATATCACATCATGAAATATTAATATTAAAATATTCACAACACAAAGGGTAATACAACTTGATTGCCAAAAGACGAAATGTGCACGCATAAGAAACATGTAGGTAGGTACCAGATGAAAGCACGATGCATGCGAGGATCAGAACCAGCATCGGAATTGTGGACCTTCGCGCCATGTTTGTTAGATGTGGACGTGTGAACGGAAAATGTAGTATATGGTTGGTTATCTTAGTTGTGGGTGGTGGAAGAGATCAATCTTTATAGGGTTTGTGACATTAATGCTTATTATTACTCTATATTTTATAAGATCTTTAGATTTTGTAATGACATCAATGCTTATTATTAATGCAAATAACAAAGATTATATTTTCAGATTTTATAAGATTTTTATTTATTCTTCCAGATAACCTAAAGCTAGTAAATTGAATTTAATCCAAGATAATTAAGTGTCAATGAATAGAGGTTCACAAATAATAATTAATTGGGGGATTGTCGGGATATTCAAGGAAAACGATGGCATGGAAAATTAGGACCCATAGTTGATCAACCAATGGCTGCAACATCTAGAGACACTTTGTTCAATCTAGCCACATGACGCCCTACTCTTCGAGGCAGGCGAACTCTTGAATTCCACTGCATGCCGAGTGTGCGCGCTTCACATGCCTTAATGCGAGGAAAACTATCATGGCTGTCGTGCGAAGCTTGAGAGTCACCATCGCGATATTCATTGTTTTCCTCGGCATCTTTGTTATGGGTGCGTCGTTTGGCATATCGGGACGACGACACCATTGGTGGTGACTTGTGCATCCCTAGCGCTGTCAAGTATTTTCGAACAGTCTTTTTTTAGCGGAGCAATGGCCACCCGAAACATAATACATGCTGCATGTTTTTGTACATACGTTTGAGACGTATCACGGAGATTCGTCGGGCGACGGCGGCGAGGATGGGGACGGGACGGAGATTCGTCGGGCGACGACGGCGAGGATAGGGATGGAAAAGGGACGAGGACGTGGACGGGACGACGCGGCGAAGACGGAGACCGCACGACCAGGCGGCGTGGGCGGGCGCGGCGTGGACGGGTCGTTTGTGTGGTATGTGTGTGTGGTGGTGGTGAGTTTGGACTCAGTGTGAGTGACTTGTAGATCTGATGGACAAGCTTCACCCAGATATGTAATTCAAAAATAAAAAAATGCAGAAAAGTTGTATTTCTTACATGAATCTTATCCATCAGATCAAAATCGCTCGGTGACTTGTTACATTTCACATTCTTGTTATATGTCTAAACAAAAAACAATTAGTAACAGTACTTGATAAGACACAAACACAATCAGTATAAATGGATAAGATTCTGGTACACACAACTAAAAGAAATATGAAAATAACAATATTACATTTGCTACCACGATCAGAAGGATCAACAGACATGTTGCACTACACAAACAACGCTAATCACTCTAGCTAATAAGGTACTCAAACTAACTCAGATACAATATATCTGACTAACTAATAACCGGCGTGGGGGACTATTGGCATGCCAGTATTTTGATGGCCTCGTGCAGCTCGAATCTGACTAACTAATTACCGGCGTGTATACTCACAACGACGCCTGAATGCAGGAGACATTACCGGCGTGGCCTATACGATGCACGCCAGTAACATATTTCACCATGCCAACTTTTTTGGGCCAACAAATCACCGACGTGACCCTAAGCTGTCCACGCCGGTGATTACGCCAACTCACCGACGTGGAAAAATGTCCACGCCGGTGATTAGCTGAGGAATTTGGCCCCTGCAGATCACCGGCGTGTGTTTTTGGGTGCCCGCAGATGATTAAAAGACGGCTATTAGCTCTTTCATTATAGTGTTTCCAAATGCATGGTATGGATACGATTGGATAGGGATTCAGAGAGAGAGAGATAGAGAGAGAGAAGATCAAGCTTCGGCGTCAGGAGCGAGTGGGGATCTCGTTCCATGTCTCTCGGTGTTTAAATAAGATAAGTTTAGGGCTGCCGCGTCGAACTGGTGAGGTGGTCGACATACTCGGAAAATAATTCCGCCATCCTTCCTCTCCCTAGCCAGCGACGATATGTGGGTGGCGTGTTCCCCCAGTGTCCGAGTGGTTTTGAACTTTTGGTGCTCCTGGATCCACGGATCCGTGGAGATCTAGTTCGCAGACGATAGTGTTATGATGCGTCCGGTCAGGATGTTCCTCCCTTTCTGGATGGAGAGGGAGAATTCATATGATGTTCATCCTTCTCTCGATTTGTAGGTCTTATGCTGCCACGCAGAGGAAAAAGATGACTACTACCCATATTGCAGAAAATGTAACCTCTGAATTTCATAATTAATGATAGATTTATACTAATATATACATGTACCATGTTGGTCAAATTAATGATTTACTGAGAACTTTCCTATGGCAAGATGGTTAGTATTAGATAGATGTATTAGTAAATTATCCCAAAAGTCCGAACTGATGGGAAAGTCTATGCTTTATATTTAACATTCCCCCTCACGTCTAGGCTGTGACATGCAGGAAGACCCTCAGACGTGGGACCGATGACAGATGCAACTATTTTTAGATAAATAGTGCGTTGGCTGGGTCTTGAACTTGAGACCTTTGACTCTGATACCATATTAGACAATCCGAACTGATGGGAACTGACCCGGTGGGTGGTTGTACCCCCATCCCACCAATCCCACCAGAGTTCAAACTCTAGGTTTGACGTTGATGTTTCTCATTTAGGCGGAATATTCTTTCAGCGGGAGGCGACGTTCCCATCGACAGCGAGGCGCCCGTGGTGACTTCGTCAATCTCAAGACCCAACCGCTGCTGGCTCAGTCTTTCGGAGGTGCTCATAGGGGTAGGGTGTGCATGTGTGCGTTCATAGGGGTGAGTGTATGCGCGTGTATGTGAGCGTCTGCGTTGTACTGTGTTTCTCAACAACAAATATTGTGTACTACTGTGATGCATCCGAAGCAGTGTGCAGCGTTTACTGTGAAGTGTCACTCGCAGCTGCCATCTCTGGACATCTCCATTCTCCCGCCGACATGGCGAGTGGCTGCGCATGTACGGCCGGGTCGCGGCGATGCTGCCGCGGGTGGAGGCGCGCGCGGTTGGAGGCCATCAACGCGCTCCAGCACGAGTTCTGGGAGGCCCGCGACGCCATCCTCCAGCACCGCCTCCTCCAGGTCATCCGTCCTAGCATCCTACCTAGGGTTTCGCTCTCACCAATGCTGGCTGTTGTCAAGTGCAGGCGGAGGAGAGCAGGAGGCGGCCTACATCGACCTCAGCCGGGGATCATCGGAGGTTCGCCGGTGAGAGAATCCAATCACTCGCCTGATGTATCTGTTAATTGCTAGCTGTGGTATTCAGGTTTTGTTTGGAACTAGATGACCGGTTGCGCCCCTGGCGGTGGCGAAAGAAAAGACCGTAATGTAGCCTTAAGTTTTATATATTTTGTGTATATTGTTATCCATGTTTAAAATTTGTACAGCTATTACGTAATGAAAAATAAACTATATATTGGTTAAAATGTTGGAATCGAGCTTGTATTTAAGCCACATGTCGTATCTACTCTTTGTGCACGTCGTTGTGTGGAATTGAGATTCGTTGATGTTGATCTTAGGGTTATTAATTATAAGCATCCTAGAAGCACGAACATGTAAATTCCAAGTATGGTGGATCCGTTTGTCAGCAACTCAGAGTCAATTAATCCCGATGCTCAGAACATCAATTCAAAATCGGAAGTTGGTATCGGTACGGCTTACGTCAGTACTGACATTACTACACTTGTCTCGGTCATACTGAACTTATATATACCTGTCAAGGTATATTTCTTTAGTAAGTAGCACATATCTTAGCTTATTCGCTTGAGATCATTAAACCTGCAGGTTATATATGGGTTGTCAGAAATTAATTTTAGAAATGATGTTGCTCAGATTTTCAAAATCATATGATAAAAGGCTGCAATCAATTAATTTACAACTGATATTTCTTTGTAAATTAAGTCCTAAGCTTTCCCAGTTATTAAAGGTTGCAAGTGTTTTGAATCTGCTGCAATATATGAACGAACACAATAATCAGCTCTAACCAAAACTACAAGTATAGTATATGAGCTCACTGAAATAATCAAAAGGTAAGTATAAATGAAGTTAAGAAACTTACACAAATAAAGAGAACATGGCGACAATAGTCACTGCTATTGTTTTTTGTTCGCTTCAAAGATAAAAAATATCCAAACCGTGAAAGCACACAATGTCCTGCAGACAATAAACATTACTGTTAGAAGGGGTTGAAGCTTAAAGACCCTTCTCTCTATTTCATTAACCCCAAAACTAACGGGGCAGTCCTGAGATATAATTCACATATGCTGAATGTCCCAACAAATCCACAAGACCACAACAGCACTTATTCTTCTCTTTATTTCTTAGCCTGAGCAGAGCAATATAGAAAACTGATCTGAGAATTAAGTGTGAACTGAAACAAGCATTGGCTTTAGGTTTGTACTGAATAAAGAAGCAACATAGCATTTGGTAAAAAATATGTGTCCAAGAATCACTCTTATATTGTATCGAGTATAGCTTAACTCTCATAACCGAGAGGGGAATCAGGGCAATATTAAGCACCTTTAATAATTGAGAGAGACATGATAATATTGTAAAATTGAAGGCAAGTTGTACGCTACAAAAATAGAGGTTAAGGAATATTTAGAATGAGGATAAAAGGATTTATCCAACACTTGGTTGTTATGTCTGCATGGTCACGTCGTAGTCTGATTACCTTGCCTAACATTTATTCTTCTCTTTATTTCTTAGCCTGAGCAGAGCAATATAGAAAACTGATCTCAGAAACAAGTGTGAACTGAAACAAGCATTGGCTTTAGGTTTGTACCGAATAAAGAAGCGAAATAGCATTTGGTACAAAAATATGTGTCCAAGAATCACTCTTATATTGTATACTATAGCTTAACTCTCATAACCGAGAGGGGAATCAGGGCAATATTAAGCACCTTTAATAATTGAGAGAGACATAATAATATTGTAAAATTGAAGGCCAGTTGTACGCTACAAAAATAGAGGTTAAGGAATATTTAGAATGAGAATAAAAGGATTTATCCAACACTTGGTTGTTATGTCTGCATGGTCACGTCGTAGTCTGATGACCTTGCCTAACATTTACTTGAAAGAAACCGTACTATTTAATTAATATTCGTTCATAATCCACCAATACCTAGAAAACAAAGGTTATGGAATGTCTAGACTCTAGACCTCACCTCAACTTTCAATACCTAGACTGCATCCAAGATACAGATGATAAGAATTGTAAGAGATGATATATTATGTGTCCCATGTCTGAATCTTTGAGCAGCAGTAGAACTTCCCAATTATCTACCAAGGCTGACAAAACAGGAGGAATACTATTAATTAAAAATAATACAGAAATGCTTTCTGATATCTATGTAAGCATTTTAGAAAGAAGTGTGGCAGTAGAAGATTAATTAGCAATCTATCAAGCAAGCCTATGTCACTAAAGGAATTTTTCAATATCAAATAAGTTGCTCAAAATGTGGAGGCCTTCAGGAAAAATGTTTTGTACCATTTGCTAAACAGATGTCTCACCAGGTCACCAAAAAATGTTAACTGCGATTACTGGGAGCTAAGCAATAAATTACCACATGGAGTAGGAGCTATGTCAAAGCTCGTTTAGCTGAGGGTGAACAGGCTGAAATCCTCAAAAGAATGATGCACTGAACTAATGGAAGCTCAAATGGGCACAAACAGCACCGTGCATTCAGAAAAATACATTTGTCATTGACATAATGTAGCAAGAACAAAATAGCATTGTTACTAAACGAACATGGCATGGTCCAAAGATTAAACTTAACCATTAAACTTCCAAAGAACAGAGGTAGCAAACCTTAAAAGCATTAAGAAAATAATCCCAAAAAGCTGATCTTAAAGTAACAGATCCCAAGAACCCATAAGAATTTTCTAGGACGTAAGAAATAGGTATTGGGACACGAATATCTGCATGGTCATAATACAAAAAGTGAACATGTACCTTGCATTCATCAATTTTAAGCCGATGACTCCATTCCATTCATAGAAATTCTTTGATGGATCTGATGATTCCAAAATAACACAGAGCAAAACGATCTGAACTCATCAAAATATAGAGCAGCTACAGAAAATGAAAACCAGCAAAATAAACTCCTGACAGCATTAAAAACGGTGGGATTATATTCGTGCATGCATAAAAGGACACCTGTACATAACTTAGTACAAATGTATAATAGGCCAAAATGAAGAGCAGCTATAGAGGAAATGAAAACCATCAAGACAGTAATAGAGAAAATTAGTTATTGACTCAATGACTGAACTCACGTAGAAACAGCTACTACAAATTCAAGAACCAATATATATCTCTGTAAAAAGGGAGACACAAATCAAGCAGAGAATCAAGCCATGCATGTTTATTGAGATGCTTAATCAGCGGTTGTAGATGCATGTTTATTCTCAAATGTGTTTTGGCATCACAAGTAACTATAGAATAGATGTATCGGCATAAAATAAGCATATCACCCGTAAAATAAGCATGTTTATTATACCCGCTCGTTTGCAAATCGTTACTTGTGATGTTTTCGTCTCGTTGAATAACCATTTTGAAGCTAGCTAGAAAGAAAATAAGCATATCAGAGAGCAAATTACTGTACAAACACAATAAACCAGCAGTCCACGAGACGAAAATAATAGACCAGGAGGAACAAACAAATCAAACATGACCACACATCTCTTGAACAGGCCTGAAGTAAGGAACCAAAAAAAGTTAGTCAACCTGATAATTAATTGCTTGCATTAAACCTTGGTCTTCTTTGACACTGGATGAAAAGGTATCAGGCAGTCCAAACCATTCAAAATCATCTATGTCTGAAAAGGAGGCAAAAGAGATAACCAAAAATGCTATATAGAAAAAAGTATTTGAATTGTTTTAAACTGAAGCACTGCCCACAAAAAGCTGAGTATAAATTATATGTCATAACTTGGTATAATAATAAACAAAAAGCTATTGGAAAGAGGGCAAGGGTCTCCTTTCAGCCGCCAACTCTTTCAAAACCAACTGAAATGACGAATCATGGAGAAATAAATCATGGATGAAATACTGGAAACAGACAAATGCAGCCCATCGCATACGGAAGTATGTTGAAATTGTTCATCTAAAGGATCAATTTCGCAAATTGTTGCGGCATTACCATTTAGTTCACAGAAATTCCTCAAGGCATATGCCACAGCTTTTAGGATGACATCATTTACGGAAACTTTCGCACCATGTTGCTCTGCAATATTAGAGTGACAAATGGAAAAGGGTTATATTCTAGTTAGCCGAATCACTGAAATATAGAATGGAATCACTCCAATTCTTTCAAAACCAACTGAAATGACGAAGCATGGAGAAATAAAATCATGGACAAAATACTGGAAACAGGGAAATGCAGCCCATCGCATACGGAAGTATGTTGAAATTGTTCATCTAAGAGGATCAATTTCAATTTAATATGTTATCATTGCTATAGACACACAAAATTATCATATTACACTACAGCTCACAATTATCCGGAAAACAAAAGGAAAGGAAACATGTCACAAAAATGAGCAGAGAACATGAGAAATTACCTATAGGCTGCTTCGTCATTGCTGTTGTTCACACGACAGTATCATCTCACGATCCCCCTTCTCTCTGGCAGCCGCCGGCCAACCTAGTCTTGCCGCCCCATCCTTGCAGCTCACCTGCCACCCCAACCAAAAGGAAACATCGTAAATAAAGTTCCCTGCAGAACATAACCGGAGCAGGGTTAGGGATTGATGCATCAGTAATTTTAGAACCTCTTTAACTGTCTACAAACACTCAAATTCTTACACTAATACTACAAATTCTCACCATTGAAAAGAGCATGTGGACTGCACTACAAAACATGGATGACTAATAAGCATTAGAATTCAACCAGTATAGGCATGTAGTCTACTTTATCTGAAAAATATGCAATGCCATTCTCTTCTAGCATCCGCAAATTCTCATATGTCCTGAATATATGCAAAACCATTATAATTTAGGCTGTTTTCACAAGAGAGAAGAATTACCATAGTCTTCATGATATTCCATTATTCTCCTTCCTCGAACCTACACGTGATAATAAAGGCAAACATCATATATACCAACATATATACACGGGACAGAAGAAGCATGACAAAGGGCATATATGAAAGAAAGAAAACTTATTGGAACCAAAATACATGAACCAAACATTTAACAAACTGAGCCAAAATACATGAACCTACAATTAATTTCTGGATGGAATAATTGGCAACCACCACCAAGCGTTACATACTCATTTAACTTGTGGATCAAGCAAATGGCAAAGACAACAAACTCATTAAATAACTAATTTGATCATGACCTCTAGAAAGGAAATTGAGGGAAAAATCTTGCTAAACTAAACCGAGAAGGGACTGTGAGGTGAACTTGCCTCCCTTTTATGCTTATGCCAACTTCCTAAATAATCAGTGTCAGGTAAACTTCCTACGCAGATCTGGTAGTAAAAAAGGAGTATTATATAACCCTTTCGTGTTTCTCTTAGTGGTGTTGCTACTAAATTAATCAGTGGCATGCCAACAATGATTATGTTGTAAGAATTGTTAATACAATAGCAAATGCAGTGGGAGATTGAGCCGGAACCATACCTCTCAAACTTTGTAGCAACAACTGGAAGCAGGCAGCAGCTCACATACTATTGTAGCACACTGGCCACCACCTGAGCTTCATAGATCATGGACGGGAAGAGAAACCAAAGTCCGCGGCAGGCTCAGTGGCAACATTATGAGCTAAATCAATTAAACCTCCGTAGCAAGCAAATGAAAGGCTATGAGAACTTCATCATTAGGTTAGTTCACTCATCGGCAAGGAGATGTAAGACAAACATGACCTTATCTTGTTCCAGAACACATCAAATCAGCTCCAAAATACCTTAAGGAACATGAGTGACCCCCCAAATCAAGCCTTGCAACACCGGATACAACAAATTGTCATCCTCTTATGCTTTCCATAGATGGAAAGACATTTAGAACCGACCTGCCAAACATGTTTGCTGGAGAATCTTATTAGGAAATATTTTAATAGAGTAACATGACGGGAAAAATGTATCAAAGAGCAGATGATCCTCCTCTCCCGCAATAACAGCAAATCAAGTGATGAAAAATCTCACACCACTGCGACCATATCCTCACATGAGTTAAATCTAGATACAAAAAGATTTTACTAATCTACGAGTGCAAAAATATAGCTTGAAATTAGAATATCTTCTAATGCTCAAAAATAGGATCATGATAAGTAGTTCAAGTACCTAATTTCTTTGTAACTAATCCATCTCAAATGCCTCATGTGCCACATTGTCCTAAATATTCAGGGTAAAAGTTATCCCATTTCAAACAAAATAAAATGCACACACATCAACATATTTCTGAAGAAGTCTTTCCCCATCGGGCATTCACACAAACATCTCGTGTGCACACCTGCAATCTCACAGTAGGGGAGCCAACAATAGGTTTTGCATATCAGGGATGGATGAGAGATGTTCAAGGCTGGGGTGGGAGGCAAAGGTACGAACATTTTCCATACCTTGAGCTGGCATGTCGATGCCGCAGTGAATCCATGGTGGCTCTTCTTGGCTCGTCGGTGCCGTTGGCTGGCAAAGTCAGAAGGCATGTTATTTGTGCCCCCTTGCGGTCCAAAATCCTAATGCTGAGCCGAGGTAGAGGGAGAGGCGGCGTGACAGCAGCAGCAGCGGAGCTGCAACCTGTGCTCCCCTTATCCATTGTCGGAGCAGGCTGGAGTGCATGAGGATGCGGGTGTGGTGCAGCCAGCCGGTGGCGGGGCAGTGCGGGAGGCCATGAGGAGGAAGGAGGAGGCACCGCCGGATGGGGAGGAAGGAGGACGCACGTCGTCCCTCCGCGAGGGCCGCGCCGATGCCCGCGAGCTGCAGTGTCGGCGGAGGTGCCACGCCCTCACTTCGTCTCCCGCGAGCTGCCGCGCCGACGCCCGCGAGCTGCAGCGCCGGCGGAGGTTTTCGACTTCGTCGGGCTGAGCGCTCCCTCCTGGCCCTGTTTCTCCATGGGCTGCTCATGGATGCGGCAGATTGGGGAGGAGGAGAGGATGCGGAGGGCGACAACAGCTGTGGTGGCGGCAACGTGGGAGGGGATTGGGGGCAGGGAGAACGAGCGAGGATTTTGGCTCTAGGTTTCACCCTGGCCACTAGTAGGAAAAAGCTTATAGCCACCAGCATACGGCGGGCGGACGCCGTTTCCGTCCGCCAGCGCTTCGATCGCTGGTGGGCATTTTTTCGAGTCCGCCACTGGTTCTAGACATACCGCTGGCGGACGCAATCTATGCCCGCCAGCGGTAGGCGCAGAAATTTGGGACGAGGCGGGACAAACTACCGCTGGCGGGCAGCATATGTGCCCGCCAAAGGTACTAAATAGACCGCTGGCGGACGATAAATAGGGCCCGCCAGTGGTAGTTGCGTCGGCTGAGCTCAGTGGGCAAAAAAAAGGTGCTAGTACCGCTGGCGGGCGGGCTGCACCGTCCGCCAGCGGTCAGTTCAATACCGCTGGCGGGCACGCTGGAACGTCCGCCAGCGGTAACCTGGGAAAGTGACATAAGTGCGTCCGCACCTACCACCTCTTGCTCACTTATTGCACTTCACTCTCTCTCTCTCTCAGCTCGAGTTTTCCCCATTTGTGGCTCCTTCCCCCATGAAATTAATCACTTTTAGCCAACAAAAACTGATTTAGTTGATAGATCCCAGTAGATCTCTCTCTCACATCCTACTTTGACCAAAAGAAATCCACTCAAGTCACTCATATCTCACAAGATCTGGATTTCATCTTCGGTCGACTTCTGATATTTTATTAAGGTGTTTTAACTTCTTAAAATTAATTTGGTCGGATAAATGCGCCTACCGTAACCATGCAAAAATGCTGGATGAAAAATGGCTTGGAATGTATGAAATTGAGTTGTGATGAATAATTTTGTGTTGTGATGTGTGAAATTTAATGAGGGTGCCAATACCATGCCGGAATGTTGATTCATTTTCCGTTTCGTCAACTTTTGGCACTCTCCTTGGTCCTATTTATAGGAAGGTCATGGCGAATTTTTTCGTGAAACCCGATAAAATATTAAATGGTGCTTAATTATTGTCTTGATTATACAACGTGCAGGTGATAATGGTTATTATGAGTGAACGTGTCGTGAATATATACTTGAGACACGCGACGAAAGACATGCTGCAGAATAAACGCAAAGATATACAGTGTCAGTGTCGCGCATGCAAACTCGAGGTCGGCATCAGTCCATTTACCAGAACTTTGCTGGAACACCTGCTCAGACGTGGTTTCATGGATGGCCACACTCGTTGGTTAACAGATGACGATGAACATGATGGAAATGATGGTGCGCCGGAAGGAAATAATCAGGATCAAGGGTTGCAAGACAATAATGACGAGGGGCAAGAAGACAAAGAGCCTGATCCGGATCCCGTGCAACATGATGAAGTAGAAAAAGAGAATGATGATCATGTGGTACCAGAAGAGGAGGACACACGAACACCGCTAACTTCATGCTGTTTTTGGTTTCAGAAAGTTACTTCTGGAAATATTCTCGGAATTGCACGAAACAAAAGGCCAAGTCCCTATTTTTCCAACACGTACACGGAGTCCGAAGGAGAGACGAAGACTCGCCACGAGGTGGCCAAACCACCTGGCAGCGTGGCCCCACCTTCTGCCGCGCCAGCCTGTGGTTTGGGCCCCTCGGGGGTCCGCCGACATCGCCCCTTCGCCTATTTATTCCCCGAGACGTGAAAACACTAAAACACCGAGCCTTTCATCCAGAACATATTCGCCGCCGCCGCCGTCGTCAACCCTAACTCGGGGGGTTCTGAAGCTCTTCCCGGCACCCTGCCGGAGAGGGGAATCATCACCGGAGGGCTCTACATCGCCATGCCCGCCTCCGGAGTGATGCATGAGTAGTTCATCCTTGGACTATGGGTCCATAGCAGTAGCTAGATGGTTGTCTTCTCCACTTGTGCCATCATGTTTAGATCTTGTGAGCTGCCTATCATGATCAAGATCATCTTATTGTAATGCTACATGTTGTGTTTGCTGGGATCTGACTTATATTGATACCTATGTGGAGCTGAATATTATATTATCATGTCTATGTCATTTGTGATCTTGCATGCTCTCCGTTACTTGTTGAAGCCTTGGCCAAGTGAATACTTGTGACTCCAAGAGAGGGTATTTATGCATGATAGTTGGGTTCAACCTCTATTTAACCTGGGATAGTGACAGCAAGTTCTAAGGTTGTAGATGTGTTGTTGCCACTAGGGGTAAAACAACAATGCTTTATTCAAGGATGAATGTATTGTTTACATTATGCACATTACTTAATACAATTGTCCGTTGCTTGCAACTTAATACTGGAAGGGGTACGGATGTTAACCGGAAAGTGGACTATTTAGGCATAGATGCATGCTGGATAGCGGTCTATGTACTTTGTCATAATGACCAAATGAATCTCATAGTAGACACCACAGCTCACACATGCATGTTATATGCACTTATCAATTGTCAATTGCCCAGCTGTAATTTGTTTACCCAGCATGTTAGTTATCTTATTGGAGAGACACCACTAGTGAACTGTGGACCCCGGTCCATTCTTTTACATCTGAAATACAATCTACTGCAATCATTGTTCTCTACTGTTTTATGCAAACAAACATCATCTTCCATTCGATACGCTTAACCCTTTGTTTTCAGCAAGCCGGTGAGATTGACAACCTCACTGTTAAGTTGGGGCAAAGTAATTTGATTGTGTTGTGCAGGTTCCACGTTGGCACCGGAATCCCTGGTGTTGCGCCGCACTACACTCCTTCACCAACACCTTCGAAGCAAACCTCGTTTTCCTACTGGTTCGATTAAACCTTGGTTTCATACTGAGGGAAAACTTGCTGCTGCACTCATCATACCTTCCTCTTGGGGTTCCCAACTGACATGTGACGTACAAGCATTGTTTCCGGTGCTGTTACCGGGGAGATATTCCCTCGTCAACTTAGCGCTAGCAACACGTTTTCTGGCGCCGTTGCCGGGGAAAACCGAATTGCTTCTGCAAGGGGAGTCTCTCACACCCAATCTCTTTACTTTGTTATTTGTCTTGCTTAGTTTATTTTTATTTAGTCTTGTTTGCTCTCTTTATCAAAAACAAAAAAAAATTAGTTACTTGTTTAATTCGGTTTGATTTTGTTTTTCAAAATGAATGCTGTAACATCCCAAGTTTTTCAAAAAGTTGAAAAATCAGAAAAATTTAAAACTTTTGAAAACTATTATGTACTTTGTTTTGAAAAGAAAATTTATGCATGCATTCATCATCATATAGCTTTGTTTGCATTTTGATATTTCAAAAGTGGGAATAATAATTCCACTTGAAAACATATTTAAGAAAATATATTAAAAGGACTATCTATGTCCAATATATTATTTTGAAGTATTGTGGTATACTCCTTTGTGTTAAATTTTGGTTGTGAATTGTTTGTATGTTTTGGGAAATATTCTATTACCTACCTATTCTTTATTTTTAAGTTTTATAGTTTTGTTTTGAAAGAAAATATTTATTTAGATTTTAAAAAGAGTTTTGAATCCATTTTGATTTATCAAACTCTTTATAGACAAAATGATTGGGTGCAAAATTATTTTATTGAGTGATATGGGATCTTATTACCCATATTTTGTTATGGATTTTAAATCTAAGTTCAAAAGAATTTTTATAAATCCTATTTATAAAATTTAACATAAAGATCTAATTAAACCTTTATGCAATATTTGAATTTCAAATTTTGAAAAGTTTGGAAAATTATTTTTGAAAGTTTTAATGGAAATGTTTTGATTTTACAAAACTATAGAAATTGGTTTGACTCGATTCCGATTCCGAAATCAAAAGTTATAAAGAAAACTAGAAAAAGGATAAAGAAAAAGAAGAAAAAAAAAACGAAACGGGCCAACCGGCCGGCCCAACAAGGCAGCGAGCCAGTCCAGCCGGACCACCAACTCGAGTTCGAACCCGATGTTGACTCGAAAAATTCGGTTTCTCAATCTGCTCCATTCAAAAACGTTTATCTCAACAAATATAACTCCAAATCCGGATCCGTTTGATCCTACGCGTTCATAACTTCGAGCCCAAGCTATTCCACCGACCCTTGTCCTATATAAACACTTGTAGCCGCCGGCATCTCTTTCTCCCTTTTCGTTCCACCGAAACCCTAACCAGCGAAATCGTATTTCGTTTATTTACCCACCAAAACGATCTCGAATCGCACCAGAGCCTGAAGCAATATTGTCAATCTGTTCAATATCTTTCCATCCCGAGAGGCCTCAACTCTTTTCATCAACCGTGGAGGAAGAATTTTGAATCACCATCCTTCAGATCTGAAGTCGTAATTCTTAGATCTCTTCGCGCTCGGTTCTCCAAATCGAAATTCCTTTGGTGAGAAGTTAAATCTAACCCTTACCTACAACTTTGCTATTGCACTCTTTTGATTTTGACGTACGGAATTTTCTGTACAATACAGATTGCTTTTGACAATTTTCGGAGGAGAAAACAATCTCAAATCTTCGGGCCGTAGTTACGAAAGTTGTTCCCCTGATCAAGATCCTTCTTTTGCCCCAAGCCTCACCTCTTTTGGTCAAGCGAGCTAGGAGATTTTCGAGTTTGAAGTTTCGGATCAGAAAGGTAATTGCGATTTGTGCCCAATCTATTCATCCACTTAGGATATAATTGTGATAGTTAGAAAGAGCACGCAATTCTCTACAACTTTCATTAAGCATGTTTTTTCATCCGAGCAACTTTATTTTTGGTCAAAATCTGTAGTCAACCGTAAAGTCAGCTCCAGTCAGCGCTTCGTCATCGCCACGTCAACGGTCAGAGTCAACAGTCAACCGAAGACCGGCAGTTTTGCAGAAAAACCCTAGATCTTAGATCTATCACTACTTTTTATTGGTTTGGCCAAATTTTACAAATAAAATATTTTTGGAAAGCTTATGACCCGTAAAAACTTTTGGCATAGTTAATTTTATATTTTACCGAAGTAATTTTGTTTATTTTCAAAAGTGGCTTTATTAGTATTTTGAACATAACTTGTTTTTAAAAATTGATTTTGGAATAATTTCAATTGGTATATTTTTGTTTAGTTAATATTTGGCCGTAGGATTACTCTACTATTTTTGTAAAATTATTTTCTATGTTTTTCGTAATTAATATGAATTAAATGCTTTTAGTTGGTATTTTAATAATTAAAATTGATTAAAATTAATTTTTCTTCATATTTTCGACTAATAAAATGACTTAGTCATATTTTGATCACTTTAGTTACAAAAGTACTTAGAAATAATATGCCTCTCCAAACAAAGTAATTTTCTGCCTTAGAAAATATTTAACAAAATTTGACAACACTTTCCCTTGGAAAATTCCTTAGAAATTTTCAACATCTTATTAATACTAGATCTTGTCCTTAGAAAAATTTAGCATATGAAAACTTAGTTGTTTTACAATATTCTTCTAAGAGATATTGTTTAAGAGTTTGTCCTTAGAAAAATTATCAACTATTGTTTTATACTTTCTCCTTAGAAAATCAAGCACCTCTTATTTTGTTTACTTTTCCTTAGAAATTATTTGGACTTGATGCGTTAGCTCTAGTCCTTAGTAAATTTCGACCCCAAGTGTTATGACCTTGGTCCTTAGTCATTTTTGGACCATCTTGCTTGCCTTGCATTAACTTTGAATAATTTCATGGCATGGCATGCATGCATCTCTAGTCCTTAGAAATATTTTGCATTTCTCACATAACTTTCCTCCTTAGAATTTTGGAGGTGATGCTTGTTAGCCCTTTTAACCCTCCTAGTCAAAAACCACTAAGTTAGAAATTAGTGGAAAAAGTTTGCATTGTTATCCTTGGAGAATTAAACATGAAGTTAGAGTACCAATGAAGGAGTTAGCCAAGAAAAACAAACTCCAGAAGCATCTGCAAGAAGTCAAGGTACTTAGAAGAAAATCAAGGGGAGGTTCATGAAGACCAACCACCTACATTTTTCTAAGTCTTTCTTTCCCTTCTCTCCTTCTTCCTTCTTCTCTCTTCATGGTGACTAGGATTATATTAAGACTAACCTTGGTGCTGCCAACATCATCAAGTCTACAGAACCATCAAGTCTACAATTTCACACCAAGGAGAAAGCTACAAGGAAGCCTGGAGAAGATTCTTGGAAGACCAACTACTTCTTTCTTTCTATCTTCTCTTTCTTTCTATTTTGTCTCACTTTGGACATAGACCAAGTCCTTGGTGTTTAAGACTAAGTTCCTAGAGTGCTAATTGAAGACCATTGGAGATCAATGAAGCTACAAAGGAGTTGAAGATTATTTGAAGACCAAAGTTGTGAAAATTAGAATAATCTTACAACTTTTCAAGTTGTTTTATCAAGTTTACTTTAGGCTCAACCTGGACCTTGCCTTAGCTAAATGGGATATTGTTATTTATGTCTTTCCCTTATTTTGTTTGCATGTCTTTCATATCATAATTACTGTGTCATCCTGCATCTCATGCATGTCATATTTTTCCAAGTGTTGCATTTATGATTGTATGTTTATTTGTGGTTTGTTTGACTTGTTAGAAATTCCGGAGAGAGACGAAAGTGGTTGCAACTGCGACTACTACACTCCTGTTTGCCAAGGCAAGTGCCTCACCCCCATAAATTACCTAAGTATTTTTCTATGCATTACTTAGTGTATTTCTTTATATGCATGTGTTGGATAGTATTATTGCTATATGCTCAAACCACCATACCTTTACACTAGTTGTGTCTAGAACCCCTTTGATAACTTAGTAGATTATTTTATGCTATGCAAATGTGTTCTCTTTAAAGTTTAATTCTACTAAGTAATCTATCACCTGGGTGGACTTGGTTTTGAAAAGATGATGGAAAGGTTGAGTGTCATCTCTTAGGGTGACCTCTAAGGATGGTCACTTGTGGTTGCCACCCAGGGTATTAAAGGGACCAATGTTTTGTCTAAGTGAAGATGCTTCCAGTGCAGCCACTTGGTATTATGGCTCTGCCTTGACTAAGTAAGTTCTAGGAACCTGATTCCGGCATGTCTCAGTAGATGAATATCTTTGGGTCTGCCCAGAGGACCAGGGGACTGTTTCCCAAAGGTCTTGTCTCAACTCTCTCCTTTTCCTTAGCACAAATTGAGTGCTTGAGGATAGTTTGGGTTTGTTGGGTCTCGTGGTGAAAGTGCACAACCTCTGCAGAGTTTAAAAACTAAGTACTTAGCCGTGTCCGCGGTTACGGACAGTTTGAGCAGCTGATCAAGGACGACAACGGAGGCTCCCAACATATCATTTTCTTAAGTTAAAATTTTGAGCAAAGGTAGACAAGAGGATGGTTTTCATGCCATACCTGTTTTGACAAAAGAAAAGTGTTTTATAAAGAGATAGGAAAAATTGGCTTTATGCAAATTAGCCTTGAACTCCACCAGCCAAATATGCATATAGACTATAGAGTTATTCCATTAAGTGTCCACATAGTGTCACTAGCCAGATCCATTTTTAATGGTATCTGACCCACTCTGTTGCAAAAATTTATTTGTTGCAGATTGTTCTGATGACGAGTGAGTTTTCGTTAAGGTTTCGAGTCTGCAACCAACATGTTTTCGCCTGTGGCACATGCAAAGGATGAGGACTCCATGAAGATTATTGTTTCCGCTGCTTTACTCTATCAAGCTAGCTTTATGCTATGCAAGTTGTAATGAACATTATTTTTCCTAAGTACTGGATCATCGTGTAATAATGATACAATGTTGTGATATTCGTCTTAAACTGTGTGTGCAAATGAAACGATCCAGGGGTTTGCACTATACACAGGTACCTTGCCAAATTCTAAGTGCAGGTGCGCTACAAATGCTCCTGAAGTTGAAGTTCGTTCTTTTAGGCAACTAGGAGGTGAAAATTTGAAAGATGCTTGGTATAGAATTAGTGATGCTCATCATAGATGTACTAAGAAACACTCTACCACTATCCTCCTTAGGAACTTTTATGTTGGTATCTCTAGTTGGTATAGGTATGTTCTAGACACTCTTACAGGTGGAAATTTCTTGGGTACTCCTGCTTTAGAAGCCTGTAATATTATTGAAAGTTTGGTAGGAACACCACCCACTAAAGATATTAAAATTGAGATCACCTTGGAGGATGTTATAAATAAGTTAGACTCTATGGAGAATTTTTTTCCAAATTTTCTTGATTGTATTGGTAAGACTAATGAATCAATAGCCACCATCAATGAAAGAATCACTGTTCTTGAGGATAATAATATCCATGACACCCAAAATCATAGAATTGATGAGTTAGAGGAAGCTATTGAAACCTTAAGTTCAACCTTTACTTCTCTTAAGTCTAAAAAGGAGAAAGTTTATGTGGGTAGAGAGCAAAAGTTTATGTATGTTCCTAAAGTGCCAAAACCAAAGACTCATTATGAGCTTAAAATTGATAAAACTTTTAGTACGGTTAAAGGTAATGAAACACCTCCAGGAACATCTAAGATACCCATTGTTACAAGCTGTGTGTTGGAAGAAGCTTTTGATGATTTGAATGATTTGCCACTTGACAACACTTGATTTTCACTTTCTGCGCCTAGCTGAAAGGCGTTAAAGAAAAGCGCTTATGGGAGACAACCCATCGTTTTTATTTGCTGTTATTTTTGTTTTCTTTGAGTCAAGGAGTTTTGTTACTTCTGTAGCAACTCCTTTGTATCTTTATTTTATCGCAATGTTGTGCCAAGTAAAGTTCTATATTGAAAGTTGATGCAAGATTTGGATTTCTGCGCAGTGACAGATTTTTAGCTGTCACGGATTTGAGCTTATCTCCCTGTAGAAAATTCAAAAAATTCTGAAAAAATCACGCATATTCCTGAGATATGTACGCAACTTTCATTATTTTAGGCCAGATCCATCTGAGCAACTTAAGTGCCTCGAAAAAATTCGTCATTCCAGACTGTTCTGTTTTTGACAGATTCTGCCTTTTGTTTTGCATTCGCTCTTTTACTGTGTTTGTGTGGATTTCTTTGCTCCACAAAGCATTGGTGGCTGTAGCTAATGTCCAGAAGCTTTGGGATTGATTGTATCATTACAGAATATGAGAATTTTTGATTATGCACTAACCCTCTAATGAGAACTGTCTTGAGTTTGGTGTGAAGGAAGTTTTCAAGGATCAAGCGAGAAGGGTGATATTATGTGATCAAGAAGAGTGAAAAGCCTAAGCTTGGGGATGCCCCCGTGGTTCATCCCAACCATATTCAGAGAGACTCAAGCGTCTAAGCTTGGGGATGCCCAAGGCATCCCCTTCTTCATCAACAAACTTATCAGGTCATCTCTAGTGAAACTATATTTTAATTCTTTCACATCTTATGCGCTTTACTTGGAGCGTCTGTGTGTTTTTATTTTTGTTTTTGTTTGAATAAATTCGGATCCTAGCAATCCTTGTGTGGGAGAGAGACACGCTCCGCTTTTTCATGTGAATACTCATGTTCTTCACTTATATTTGTTGAGTATTCTTAACTAGCTACTGCAGTGCTTTTAGCTCCTGTTTTTCATGCATCTCTTCGAGCTGTTAGCACTTGTTTATAAATACTCTCTTGCTGCATTATATTATCATTTGGAGAGTTTATGTTTAAATAAATTGATTGGTGTTTGTTTGGAAGAAAGAAAATGCTACATGTAGTAGTTGGTATTGGAAAAGACATATGCATTCTTGTAGATCATTGTCTTGTTTGATTTGATGCTTTGCAATTGTTTTGAGATCATGTTTAAGCTCTTGCATCATGTAGTTAAAGCCTAGTAGTGGAGAACTACCGTAGAGCTTGTTGAGACTTGGGATGCATATTTGTTCTCTCTAAGGTCTAGATATTTTCTGGTAAAATGTTTGAGCAACAAGGAAGACAGTGTAGAGTCTTATAATACTTGCAATATGTTTTTATGTGATTCTTGCTGTACCGGTTTATACTTGTGTTTGCTTCAAACAACCTTGCTAGCCTAAACTCTGTACTGAGAGGGAATGCTTCTCGTGCATCCAAAACTTGAGCCAAAACCCATGCCATTTGTGTCCACCATACCTACCTACTATGTGGTATTTCCTGCCATTCCAAGTAAATATTTCATGTGCTACCTTTAAACTATTCAAAACTTTATTACTCCTTATTTGTGTCAATGTTTTATAGCTCATGAGGAAGTATGTGGTGTTTTATCTTTCAATCTTGTCATTTACTTCTGACAGACTTTCACCAATGGACTAGTGGCATATACATCCGCTTATCCAATAATTTGCAAAAAGAGCTGGCAACGGGGTGCCCAGCCCCAATTAATTACAACTTTCATTAATAATTCTCTTCACATGTTTTGCCCTGATTTATCAGTAAGCAACTTAATTTGCAAATAGACACTCCTCCATGGTATGTGAATGTTGGAAGGCACCCGAGGATTCGGTTAGCCATGGCTTGTGTAAGCAAAAGGTTGGGAGGAGTGTCATCTATAAAGAAACTAAAATACATGTGTAAACAAAAGAGAAGAGGGATGATCTACCTTGCTGGTAGAGATAACGTCCTTCATGGGAGCCGCTCTTGAAAGTCTGGTTGACAAGGGGGTTAGAGTGCCCACTACCATTCGTTGACAACAACAAACACCTCTCAAATACTTATTTTGTGCTCTCTATATGCTTTCGAAAACTTAAAAAGCTCTAGCACATGATTTAATCCCTGCTTCCCTCTGCGAAGGGCCTATCTTTTACTTTATGTTGAGTCAGTTTACCTACTCCTTTCTATCTTAGAAGCAAACACTTGTGTCAACTTTGTGTGCATTGATTCTTACATGTTTACTTATTGCACTTGTTATATTGCTTTATGTTGACAACTATCCATGAGATATACATGTTACAAGTTGAAAGCAATGCTGAAACTTAATCATCCTTTGTGTTGCTTCAATGCCTTTTACTTTGAATCTATTGCTTTATGAGTTACCTCTTATGCAAAACTTTTTGATGCTTGTCTTGAAAGTACTATTCATGAAAAGTTTTTGCTTATATGATTCATTGTTTACTCTTTATCTATTTGTTAGCAAACTATAGATCATTGCTTTGAGTCACTTCATTCATGACATGAGCCTTGCAATATATTGATCAAGATTGTGTGAAAGCATGTCTCCTCAGAAATTATTTGTTGTTATCGTTTTACCTACTCGAGGACGAGTAGAACTAAGCTTGGGGATGCTTGATACGTCTCCAACGTATCCATAATTTCTGCTGTTCCATGCTTATATTATACCATTTGCTACATGTTTTATATACACTTCATATCACTTTTATGCATTTTCTGGGACTAACCTATTAACAAGATGCCACAGTGCCAGTTCCCTGTTTTCTGCTGTTTTTGGTTTCAGAAAGTTACTTCTGGAAATATTCTCGGAATTGCACGAAACAAAAGGCCAAGTCCCTATTTTTCCAGCACGTACACGGAGTCCGAAGGAGAGACGAAGAGCCACGAGGTGGCCAAACCACCTGGCGGCGCGGCCCACCGCCGCGCCGCCTGTGGTTTGGGCCCCTCGGGGGTCCGCCGACATCGCCCCTTCGCCTATTTATTCCCCGAGACGTGAAAACCCTAAAACACCGAGCCTTTCATCCAGAACATATTCGCTGCCGCCGCCGTCGTCAACCCTAACTCGGGGGGTTCTGAAGCTCTTCCCGGCACCCTGCCGGAGAGGGGAATCATCACCGGAGGGCTCTACATCGCCATGCCCGCCTCCGGAGTGATGCGTGAGTAGTTCATCCTTGGACTATGGGTCCATAGCAGTAGCTAGATGGTTGTCTTCTCCACTTGTGCCATCATGTTTAGATCTTGTGAGCTGCCTATCATGATCAAGATCATCTTATTGTAATGCTACATGTTGTGTTTGCTGGGATCTGACTTATATTGATACCTATGTGGAGCTGAATATTATATTATCATGTCTATGTCATTTGTGATCTTGCATGCTCTCCGTTACTTGTTGAAGCCTTGGCCAAGTGAATACTTGTAACTCCAAGAGGGGGTATTTATGCATGATAGTTGGGTTCAACCTCTATTTAACCTGGGATAGTGACAGCAAGTTCTAAGGTTGTAGATGTGTTGTTGCCACTAGGGGTAAAACAGCAATGCTTTATTCAAGGATGAATGTATTGTTTACATTACGCACATTACTTAATGCAATTGTCTGTTGCTTGCAACTTAATACTGGAAGGGGTACGGATGTTAACCGGAAAGTGGACTATTTAGGCATAGATGCATGCTGGATAGCGGTCTATGTACTTTGTCGTAATGCCCAAATGAATCTCATAGTAGACACCACAGCTCACACATGCATGTTATATGCACTTATCAATTGTCAATTGCCCAGCTGTAATTTGTTTACCCAGCATGTTAGTTATCTTATTGGAGAGACACCACTAGTGAACTGTGGACCCCGGTCCATTCTTTTACATCTGAAATACAATCTACTGCAATCATTGTTCTCTACTGTTTTATGCAAACAAACATCATCTTCCATTCGATACGTTTAACCCTTTGTTTTCAGCAAGCCGGTGAGATTGACAACCTCACTGTTAAGTTGGGGCAAAGTAATTTGATTGTGTTGTGCAGGTTCCACGTTGGCACCGGAATCCCTGGTGTTGCGCCGCACTACACTCCTTCACCAACACCTTCGAAGCAAACCTCGTTTTCCTACTGGTTCGATTAAACCTTGGTTTCATACTGAGGGAAAACTTGCTGCTGCACTCATCATACCTTCCTCTTGGGGTTCCCAACTGACGTGTGACGTACAAGCATTGTTTCGGTGCTGTTGCCGGGGAGATATTCCCTTGTAACTTAGCGCTAGCAGTATCCAGGCTGCGACCCAGAAGATTCCCGCTTGAAAGTATCGCTTGATTTTCTGCAGATGAATACAAGACACAAATTGAGCGATATACGCGTCGACGCTAACCTGGAATACTTGCACGATATCCTTCCGAAGGGCAACACGTGTCCTAAAAGTTGTGACGAAGCCAAGAAAGTCGTGTGCCCCTTTGATTTACCACACGAGAGGTACCATGTGTGCATCTTCGATTGCTACATATTTCGGAAAGAGGACGAGGGAATGACCAAATGTCCAGTGTGCAATGCCGATCGATACAAGACTGGGAAGAAAGCCCTCGCAAAGTTGTTTGGTACTTTCCGCTCATTCCTCGTCTGCAGCGATATTTCGCAGACTGTAAGGAAGCAAAGCTTATGCGTTGGCACGCGAAAGAAGGGCGGCAGTGGTGAAAGATTCATAACGGAGTGAAAAGATAATTCTGACACACCCTTCGGATGCAAGCCAGTGGAAAGCATTAGACGCTCACGATGCAGACTTTGGAGACGAGCCAAGGAATATCAGATTGGGTGTGAGCACCGACGGTCTCAATCCGTTTGGCAACCAAAGCAGTTCACACAGCATGTGGCCCGTGTTTGTATGGATATACAACCTACCTCCCTGGTTGTGTATGAAAAGGAAGTACATACACATGAGCATGCTAATTCAAGGGCCGAAACAACCTAGCAGCGACATCAATCTGTATTTGAAGCTACTGAAAGATGAGCTAGACACGTTCTGGGCGTCCCAAGGGTTCCCACTTGGGACGCCATCGCAGAAGATTATTACCCTATGAGAGCTACCTTACTGTGTACAATGCACGATTTGCCCCGCTACGCATACTGTCGTGTCACGAATGACGGACACCGAGGATGAAGGACACCCCTTTGTAGATTCGGTAGGGGCGCGAAGGAGGTTGGATGACGTCTCCCGGAGAAGTACCGCCGGCGAGATCTCCGTCACTCTCTCTCTGTCTCAGCGTGTATGGAAAGCAAACAAGGGACACAGCGATCTACCCAGGTTCAGGCCGCCCCGAAGGCTAACAGCCCTACTCCTGCATGTCTGGATAGATGGAGGTATCATGGTGTGGCTACAATGGCGTCCCGACGAGGTACCCGGGAAGGGTTTTGGCGAGAGGAGGAAGAAAGGGCAGATCCTGGCCCTGAGGAGATCACCTCCCTTTTCCTCTCTGCCCTAGCTATCTCCAGCTGTTCTCTAGCTTGTTTCTTGCCTTGGATTCGTCCTTCAATCCCCTTTCTCGCCATGACTTGGCCCTCCTTTTATAGGCAAGGGGCACCACAAGGGTCATGCAAGGAGCGTGAGGGGGTCTTGGCGGGAAGTTCCCCCTCTCCGTGGTGGAGGCGAAGACGTGGCCTCTTCTCCTCCAAGTATCTTCCTCCGGTTTGGTGAGATCCCCCGCCCTTTGGGAGAAAGTGAGTGGGGAAAGCTGGCACACCGCAGGTGGTGTCCCCTGGTCACGCCTTGCTTCCCAAGTCTTCTAGGCTCTTCTACTATCTTCGGAGGGTGCTGGAAACCCTCGGCTTCGTCTGGTACGGCTTGATACCCGAGAGGGAGTCTGGCCCTGCCGGGGCCTCGAGCTCTCGGGGTCCTTCTTCTCTTCGGGGTGCGAGGGACCCCGGGGTCCTTTGCACCCGGCAGACTCGAGTGATGCGTGGGGTGCTCGCGACTTCGCACCGTGCCTTGGTCTTGTCCATCTTCATGCTGGGTCCACGGGTGGTGGACCCACTTTGGCAGCATTAGGGGAACCCCGTGTTCCACTGCTACGACAGTAGCCCCCGGGCATGGTCCTGGCGGCTTTGCTTCGGCGGTTGCCGGGGCCATGACCAAAAAGAGGCCAAAGGTCCAGAGCGGTGTCCGGAGGGGCGTCCAGACATCAGAGAGAGTAAAATTCTGCACCCAAGCATGGTCCCCAAACTCTCCCCATACGTCCAGGTTGTCCGTTAGCCCCCAAACTCACCCCATATGTGGGGAGGGTTTGGGGGCTGCCGGACACGCCCGGACAGCCGCCACGTAGGACACAGACCACTTTATGTACTACTTTTCTCTTTCTTTTTCCTTTCTCTCTACTTCTCCATCAATCACATGCAAGTGGCCCCACAATTTGGGGAGAGTTTGAGGTACATGGTTGGATGAGACCAGTTTTAGGGCTGTCTGGTGACGCGTCCGCGGACAGTTGGGGGCGGATATAGGGGTTGTGACTCGAGATGCTCTAAGTGAATCATCGGTTAAGTACTTGTGCTGGTGTCGGTTCGATCCAGGTAAAAAGCAGGGAGAATCCCATCTTGATTCTGAAGGTAGCAATTGCCGTGCAGATCCAGATGGATAGACTCTGTATAGTAGGAAGATGGTGATCCACTAGGAAGAACTGTCTGAAACGGACAGTTCAACTGACGACGACCCCACTGTCGGCATCGTGCTGCATTTTGATTTTTTTCAGCGAGATTAAGTTAATGTTGCCCACTGACAAGATTAATTAGCACCGCTGACAAAATACTTTCACCTCATTGCTAATGGTAAACATAGAAGGAAAAAAATCTTTCAGTTGGAGCAAGATGAAGGGACTATCGTAGGGCAGGAGAATATTAAAAGCAACATCATAACTTTTTATAAAAGATTGTTTGGGGCACCGGCTCAAAACAATTTCTCTCTAGTGGAAACCGAGATTTCGGATATTCCACAGATTTCGGTGGAGGAGAATGACCTCCTCTCGGCTGATTTCAATGAGAACGAAGTTTATGAAGCAATTATGCAAATGGAAAAGAACAAAGCACCGGGACCAGACGGGTTCCTAGCCGAGTTCTACCAAAGATTCTGGGATATTTTAAAACCGGATCTAATGAACATGTTTGAAAGCTTCCAAAAAGGGGAGCTTCCGCTGTTTCATTTGAATTATGGCGATATCATTCTCCTACCAAAAAAAGAAAACGCAGTACAAATCCAACAATACCGCCCTATTTGTCTGCTAAATGTTAGTTTCAAAATCTTTACTAAAGTGGGCATGAATAGGGTTATGGAGGTGGCACATAAGGTGATACGACCAACCCAATCGGCCTTAATGCCGGGAGTCACATTCTAGAGGGAGTGCTGGTTCTCCACGAGACCGTTCATGAACTTCAAAGGAAGAAAATGGACGGTGTGTTGCTAAAAATTGATTTTGAGAAAGCATATGACAAGGTCCAATGGCCTTTCCTGCAGCAAGTCTTGCGCATGAAAGGTTTTAACCATAAGTGGTGCAATTGGATAGAAAATTTTGTAAGTCGCGGTAGTGTGGGTATTAAGGTCAATGATGATCTAGGCCATTATTTTCAGACCAAAAAAGGTTGAGACATGGAGATCCGCTTTCTCCCATCTTATTCAATATCGTTGCGGATATGTTGGCCATCCTAATTTCGAGAGCGAAAGAGGATGGTCAAGTAGATGGTTTGATTCCTCATCTTGTTGAGGGTGGAGTATCCATTTTGCAGTACGCCGACGATACTATACTTTTTTGAGTCATGACTTGGAGAAAGCCCTGAATATGAAACTCATCCTATGTATGTTTGAGCAATTATCAGGGCTGAAAATAAATTTTCATAAGAGTGAGCTCTTTTGTTTTGGGAAAGCAAAGGAGGTGGAGGACCAGTATAGAAACATTTTTGGATGTGAATCTGGTTCCCTCCCTTTTGATATTTGGGTATCCCCATTCACTTTAGAAAGCTAAAAAAATGGGGAGTGGAAGTACATTGAGGATAGGTTTGAGAAAAAGTTAGCGAGTTGGGTTGGGAAGCTACTGTCCTATGGGGACCGATTAATCCTAATCAACTCGGTTTTAACAAGCCTACCCATGTTTATGCTATCCTTCTTTGAGGTACCTAAAGGGTACGTAAGAGAATGGATTATTTTAGATCAAGCTTTTTCTGGCAAGGTCATAAAAGGATGTATAGATTAACCAAATGGAACATCATATGTCGGCCAAAAGATCAAGGGGGGCTTGGGATCGAAGATTTACAATCTAAAAACAAAAGTTTGTTATGCAAATGGCTTTTCAAACTTTTGACAGGGGAGGGGGTTTGGCATGAGCTAATACATAATAAATACCTACACTCCAAATCTCTATCCCAAGTTAAAGTGCAACCGCGTGACTCACCGTTTTGGAAGGGCCTCATGAAAGTGAAAGAAGAGTTTTTCACTAGAGGCTCGTTTTGCGTCAAAAATGGTGAGAGTGTCCGTTTTTGGGAGGATACTTGGTTGGGGAATAAGCCCCTATCTCACCAATATCCATCCTTATATAACATAGTCCATCGAAAGAAGTTTCAGTAGCTTCTGTTTTAGGGAATGCACCTCCTCCTAATATAAGCTTTAGGAGATCTCTAACCGGAGAACGGTGGGATAGATGGCTGCATCTAGTTAACCGGCTAATGGACGTTCAAATTACTGCTGCTCCTGATACGTTTACTTGGGGTTTAAACACATCAGGAAAGTTTACGGTCAAATCGATGTATCTTGATTATCTAAGTGATCATACCAGATTTCTTCGTAAACATATATGGAAAATGAAAGTGCCACTGAAAATTAAGATTTTCATGTGGTTTCTTTTGCGAAAAGAAATTTTAACAAAAGACAATCTGGCAAAACGAAATTGGGAAGGTTCAAAAAATGTTGTTTTTGTGATCAAGATGAAACAATTGAGCATTTGTTTTTATCATGTCCCTTAGCAAAGATGGTCTGGAGTATTGTATCCATAGCCCTCAATTTACAACCCCCAACTAGTATAAATAATTTGTTTGTCAATTGGTTAAGGGGCGTTGACAAAAATGAAAAAGTACAAATCCGAGTGGGTGTATGTGCTTTACTTTGGGCCATTTGGAACATACGCAATGATTATATCTTTAACAATGCAAAATCATTTTCCTTCATGCAGGTAATACCTCTGGCTACTCATTGGATCCGTATGTGGTCCTTCCTACAATCAACGGACAAGCGAGGCGTTCTGGATATTGGGTGCAACCAACTGGAATTGGTTGCGCGGGATTTGTATCACCAGTTCAGCTGGCGTTTTGACTTGAGAATAGCATGTTGATGCAGTGTCATTACATGTTATCTTTGTTCTTTAGATGGTTGATACATGTATCAACTCTGTGTGACCTATGATGTAATCATTTGTAAAACTGGATTCTGAATAAATTTAATAAAAGCCGCATGCATCAATCGATGCAGAGGCTGGGGCGCCCTTTTCGAAAAAAAGCTGACACTTTGTATTCTTATTGTTGTGCTGGTAGATTTTTTTTTAGATAAAGATTGTGCTGGTAGATATATAGTCGATACATTGGAAGTGACGAGCTAGGCCTATATCCGTTGACGGGCTTAACAATGCGAGTTTTTCTTACACGAACAGGCCGAAAGGTCGTGCTTGGAGATTAATTAGGGGAGCCGTCCCTGTCAGCACGGCACAAGCTGCTTCAGCTTTGAATTGGCAACTTCGGCTGATTTTTCAGAGCAGCCTCCTCATCGATCGGCTAGCTACATCTTCTCCTTTGCCGGCTCTCAACTGTGTTAACTATATTCAACTGGTACACTAGATATTTTCCTAGGTTGGGACGGTTCTCTGACGCTTCAGGTGCAGTTATTTATTAGTGTGCACGAGTAGACGATCCAGGTGTGAGGACTGTATTTGCAGTAAGCAACAGTTCAACTGGAAAGCAACACAACATTAATTTGTTCCCTATCTGTAAGGGTTCTAGTGCATAATCCACTACGAATCAATAGGTTTCAGCGGCATAATTCGATCCGATGCACACTCGGCGTCACGCACGAGCAGAATCACGAACGCACAGTTTCAGAGGAGGAAGAAGAGGAAGACCCAGCGGGGTTCTCAATCAGTTCATACACAACATCCCTCAGACAGCGCCTCGGCAGCCCTGCCCTAGTACCAGTTGTCGTTGACGCACTCAGCCCACGGGCACGGGCCTTCTCGTCAACTGGGCCGCTCGTATCGCTTGACGTCGCACTGCCCTCCTCATGACACTATCATTGTCTTTGAGAAAGTACCCTTGTCCTACTGAACATCGGACAGCATGGAAGAGCAGAGCAAAATAGGCGATGCAGACAACTAACTCGACAGTTGTGGTCAGGCAAGCTCAGCTCCCCTTCAGCTCAAGTGCAACCCGGCCACGGCCAGTGTGCGTATAGTCGGTAGGATAACTTAGCTGCGAAACTGCGCTCCCTCCCATCAGCTCCCACGTCTACACACATCATCATCTTCCTCTACTCAGCTAGAGACCGAGATCAAGGTCAATTGATAAAGAGGTTAAGAGAGATGGAGAAGTACGGTGCGTTAACGTCAAGTAATTTTAACAAACGATATCTTGAAAACAAATTGCAAGATAATACCAAAATGTTGCTATTGTGACTAATTTGAAACAATACAACACTTGTTCATTAGCTACCTTTTTGAAAGAAAAAAAATATGATGTATCTTAAATTGACTTTTAACCTCTCCCCTCTGAAAAATATAACAATTTTTTTTGTTAACTGGTTATAGGGTATGGCTAAGAAAGTGAAAATCGATATCCAAGTGGCTCCTTGTGCTTTACTTTTGGCCACATGAAATGAAACGATACCATTTTTAACAAATCAAATCTTCCTCTTTTTGCATGTCGGTTTGGCAGTGTTAGGACATGGTTTTTGGTGCATATGTTTTGGAAACGGTTGCACGGAATTTATACAAGTGATGCAGGTGACGGCTTGTTGTCAGAATTACATGTTGTAGCCGTGGCGATTAATTTTATTTTTCCTTTTTAGATGGTTGATACATGTGTTGACCATATGTGATGTTTGAACTGTACTATCTGGAAAAAACCTCCTAATAATGCAATAAAAAGTCTATAAGCATCAGTCTATGCAGACGCCAGGTTCTCTTTCCCCTTTTCGAAAAAAACATAGTGTTATCGGAAAAACATAGACACAACAAATACACGTGAACTTGTTTGATCAAATGTCCGGCCACCTTGCATGCGGGCGAGTCCAAGACAGAAACACACATCGGTGATTAGCTATGGCTGGCGAGAAGCACATATCGTAGCCGAGAAAGGCTAGTTGCGTCCGAATTGAATGGGGCCGGGAGGGCTTCTTTACAAAACACGACAGAGCCTAAACAGATGAAGACATCCGCTGGAGGCTATTTTCTGTGAATCTATGTTGGACCGATGGAGCTGATATTGTAGACGCTCTCAGATCTCTTAGAAGATTAGGTTAACACTCCCACGTCTAGATTAGTTTTAGTATTTTTAGAGTGTGTTTTAGAGGGATTGGAGGGGATTATCCTGGCTCTCAAGAAATCCGCAATATTTGATTACAATCCGATTTTGGATGGAATAATCCCTATACATCCCCCACCAAGCGACTCATTTTTTTCTAGGATTAAAAGTTTTACCCCATTAAAGTGTAAGAGTAATTTTCGGGAATATGTAAGATTGCATGAAAGTAAGAATTTGACCCAATTTCTTCTCATCCCTAATCTATAAAAATACACCCCTAATTAACAAAGCCTGCTTGGGTAAAGCAGACGAAAAACAGACAAGTGTGTGTGTGCGTGCATATCTGTCCGGTATAAGGATCAGATCCTTTAAAGATATATTAAGATCCAATCCTGATATAAATATATACTCTGTATTCGTTCGTTTCTCCCTTTCATGTGGTGTTTAGCTGTCTGTCTGACTGTCTACAGACCTGCTAATCAAATCAAGTCTGGTTTATTAAGTGTGTTTATCTTCAGTTCGTTTGTTAAGTTAGACGCTTGAAGGTGCCCCAAGTGCCCATTTCTTCCAACCTGTCCAAACTAATTACTATGCTAATCAAACCATCGGTTAATTTCAGGTGCCGGTGCAGGTTGGGTCCAAGTGAAAAAGGACGGTGAGAATCCAATCCAGATTCTGAAGGTACTACTAGTTCCAAGGTAGAGTTGTCTGAAACTGACCGTGCAGCTGACGGTGACCCCCACTGTCCACATGTCGGCTTCGTGCAGCATCTTGGTCTCGGCATGATTGATTAAGATCGTTTTCATCCGTGCACAAGATTGATTAGAATCATAATTTTCCTGAATTAGTTAACCCTAATTGTGTACAGGAAACAGGATGCTGGTAGATGAGTTCATCGAGACTGACGAGTCTAAATACTGTCGACGGGTTCAACATCCCTGTCAGCGGTACAAAAATATTCTTACCAAGCTGCAGCTGGCCGAATTTGATATGGCTAGCTAGCAAGATGAGTTTCTTTGCTAGCTAGATCTTTTTCCTTGGTAGGGACAGTTAGCTTATTCAGCCAGCCACCTTGCTTCCATTTTCCCTGGACGTTTTGTGACACTTTAAGTGCAGTTTGGTGAGTAGGTTTATGATGCAGATTCTAATCATTCCAGCAGGATTCTATCTGCATCTGCATCCGCTTAATTTCAGGTAGTGGTGCCCTTTAGCCTAAGCAACAGTGCAACTGGAAAGCAACAAGTGCATTATATTTTCACAAGTGAGATGGAGCTATCTCTAAATTTTCTTATCATCATCTTTAAAAAAAAGTAGTTTCGATTTCCTAGTGTCCAACATGGGAGTCTGGGACAGCAGAGCAAAACAGAGCATGCACACAACTACCTCAGACAATCCATGAGGCTGCCGCCTCCACCTTCATCAGAGAGAGGACAGGCCTCATGCACACCACGAACGAAGTTCCCTCTATATGGATTTCTCTAGATGGATGCAACTGTGTTTGTTTTTCTGACCCCGCCATAGCTTAATTTGCTAACTTGTTACAATTGACAAAATTACATTAAAAAATCAATCTTAGGAACAAACCACAGGAGAATTATACAGAGTAATGCATGGCTGGAGAATGCCGGCCATGTGGTGAGATGTGTTGGGGTCAGATTTGGAGCTTGCTCATGCCAAAGTCCCCGCTGGCGTGTACCTCACGGACGGTCTTGTCATACTCGTCCTCTCCGTAATCCTCCTCCTCTTCCTCCTCCTGGTGATCGTCCTCATCGGACCCCTCGCCGTCGCCGGTGCCCCAGCCGTAGCCGGACACGGGCTTGTCAGGCTTGGGCACCGTCTGCGCCTCCTGCACGATCTTCATGATCTCCTCCACGCTCTGCGCCGAGTACACGGCCGGCGGCGGCACGACGCCGGCACCGTTGCCGTTAGAGGAGGCTGGGGCACTTGAGGCGGAGGCTGATGCCTCTGCGTGGCGGCGGTTGAAGTATGCCTGCTGCGCCTCCTCCTTGAGCTCGCGGGGCAGGTTCTTGAGGAACCACGGGTGCGCCTTGATCTCTGCCATGGTGATGCGCTTGCGCGGGTCGGCGACGAAGAGGCGGGAGAGGAGGTGGCGGCAGCTCTGGGACACGTGCACGTACTCGGGGATCTTGTACTGCACCGACATGATCCGGGCGATGGTCTTGCGGAAGTTCTTGGGGTCCTTGGTGTCCTCGAACGGGTACCCTCCGACGAGCATCACGTAGAGGGTGACCCCGCACGACCACACGTCCGCGTGCTTCCCGTCGTACTCGCGCCGCGACAGCACCTCCGGCGCGATGTACGCCGGCGTGCCCACCGTCGACTTGGGCCGCGAGTGAAGAACCGACGACTGCATGCCATCAATCAAAACAGAGGATGAGGAAAAAGAAACCAGACACCGAGAGGATCAGAGTCGGAAGAAGAAAGACCTTGGAGTATCCGAAGTCGCAGATCTTGAGGCGTGGCGCGGGGCTGCCGTCGAGGAGCGTGTTCTCGAGCTTGAGGTCGCGGTGGCAGATGCCCATGGCGTGGCAGAAGCTGACCCCGCACACGAGCTGCTGGAAGAAGTAGCGCGCCTCGTCCTCGTGGAACCGCCCCGCGTCGCAGATACGCTCGAAGAGCTCCCCGCCGGCGGCGTACTCCATGACGATGCCCAGGTGCGTGGGCGTGAGCACCACCTCCTTGAAGCGCACGATGTTGGGGTGACGCAGCGCGCGGTGGTTCACGATCTCACGGAACACGTTCTCGTCGATCTTCATGGACGTTCAGGAGGTCAGCATAAGCATGCAGGGTTCATCAAGGCAGGAATCAAAGCAGCGACAAGGAAGGAACTAGGAACGTACCCTGTATCCTCGCTCGATGAACTTCATGGCTACGAGCTCCCGCGTGTCCCTGTTGCGCATCAGCTTGGCCACGCCGAAGTTGCCCGACCCGATCTCGCGGACCGGCTCATACTTCTCCATTCCTGACCTCCTCCGGATCAGTTGACTTTGATCGATCTCGGTGTGGAGCAAGCTAAGATGCGGAGGAAGAAGATGATGATGTGTATGGGGTGGGGTGGGGGGTGTGTGGACGTGGGAGCTGATGGCGATGATGATGAGTGGGGAGCAGGTGGCGCGGGTAGCTAAATTATCCGACCGATCGCACTAAGCACGCACACTGGCCGGTTTGGAATTCAGCTCGACCGGCGAGCTTGACCTCACCTCAACTGTCGTCTTACTTGTCTGCATGCTCTCTTCTCTTCTGCTCTGCTTTGCTGTCCGATGTAGTACATTAGGAAAGCAGAACTTTCTTAAAAGATAAAAATGATTGTAGGAAAGAATCGATCGCCCAGAGCGAATAAATGAATTAATGGCGGTGTTGCTTTCCTATTGAACTGTTGCTTAGGCTAAAGGGCACCACCAAAGCCAGCTTCTTTACCCGAAAGAAAGTACATGGATGGATGGATGGATGGAGATGCAAATAGAATCTTTAACACACCGGCTCGAGTGATTGGAATATACTATATGCATATCTGTTAGAGTATATCACGGTTAGGATAGTTTTGATAGTTTAGGTTTGTACTCCAAGTCTATCTCTAGTAGGTTTCGTAGTCTCCAAGTCTTGTCCTCTTTATATACAGCCAACCGTGGCTCATTGTAATCAATCAATATTAATCTAGACACAATCAATATAATCATATTCTGCAATCTTACATGGTATCAGAGCGGTTCGATCCGCGACCTAGGGTTTAGCCACCACCCACCGCCGCGCCGCCACTGGCGAGATCGTCTCTATGATCTCCGCCGGGGACACCGATCTCGTAGCTAGGTTTCATAGTTTTAGCAATTTTTGTTTTTCCAATTAGATTTTCCTTTAGCTACCAAATATCCATATACACCTCTCGCTGGCGACTTCTGCAGATCGATTCGACTCCACGCACGTGCATACGTGCCTCAAGGATCGATCAGCTCCAACAAGCTGCATGCGTGATGTGCATGGGCAAGGACCGATCAGATCCAAGGATCGATCAGCTGCCTCTAGCTGCACCGTGCGTCCGTACTACTACGCCGCAAAGTCGCCGCCAAGATCGTCGTGAAGCAAACCGAGCCATCAACTTCAACGCTGCTCGTGGTCATCATCGCCTTGCCGACAATATTCTACATCAACAACGTCTCCGGCAACTACTACCTCTACATCGCCGACAAACTTCTACACCAACAAACGTTTTCAACAACCATCACGCCGTTTCGTCCACCACAAACCGGGCCGTCAGAGTTCAGTCTATTTTATTTTACACAATTTTTTTCCAACCTTTGCGTCTACTCTGACAACAAAACAGCGGAAAATATGCACTACGCGCCGCCGACCACCCTAATCTTCTCTTACTTCACCCGGCTCTGACTCACAAGGTTAATGGTGGTCCCTGTCTTCGCATGCCCGGTATTGGCAACACCGGCGCGTGCCTTCATCCCCGACATGTTCCCAAGCCTGGCAAGCTCGGCAAGGCGTGCCGCCTACCTCGTCTACATCAACTCTAGCAAAAAGTCTACCTCTACTACCCCAACAACGGCAACATCGACCACGACTACAGCGCCCACAACTCGGCTACATCGACATCGGCATCAAGGGCTATCACCTCGGCTCCCTCTCAGTTCGTGACTTCGGATTGTGCTCCAGTCAGACCGTTCGCGACGCTCCAACTGTTCGCGTCACTACCGATCCGACTGCGGGGGTGTTAAAGTATATCACGGTTAGGATAGTTTTGGTAGTTTAGGTTTGTACTCCAAGTCTATCTCTAGTAGGTTTCGTAGTCCCCAAGTCTTGTCCTCTTTATATACAGCCCACCGTGGCTCATTGTAATCAATCAATATTAATCTAGACACAATCAATACAATCATATTCTGCAATCTTACAATATCTACTCACGCACATGCTACACTTAAAGTGGCAGAGAACGTCCAGGAACGAAGGGAGGCCGGAAGTGGCTGCTCTGAAAAATCAGCCGTTGCCATTTCAATGCTGATGCAGCTTGGTTGCAAGACTTTTTTTTTAAACAACCCTTGAGCCTGTCACAGGGACGGCTCCGTGTTTAGCCTCATTGTTAAACCCGTCGACTGTATTTAGCCTCCTCAGTCTACCAGCTGCCTGTTTTCTGCGCACCAATGGGATTAACTAACTAAGGGAAATAGCCAAGCTTGTCGACGGATGAAATCGATGGAGCTAAATTAATCAATCATGCCGAGACCGCGGTGCTGCACGAAGCCGACGGTGGGCAGTGGTGGTCACCGTCAGTTGCACTCTCAGATTCAGACAACTCTACCTTGCCGAGTCCAATAGGAGCCACACGGCACCTGCAAAATCCAGATTGGATTCTCACACCTTCCTTTTCACCTGGACGTACCCAATCTGCACCACCACCTAGTTAACCGGTGCTTTGATTAGCAGGGTTAATTAAGATTGACAGGTTGGTGAAAGTGTGCACTAGGGGCACCAGCAAGCAACTGTATTGTTTAACTTGGCGAAGGAACTGAGGATGATAACCCTTAACAATCAGGCTTGATTAGATTAGCCGGTCTATGGACAGACAGCTAAACACCATGGGACAGGAAAGGTACAAGAAGACAATCCGAAGCATATATTATATTTTTGTGAGGATTGCCAACATGGGCAGTAGAGCATCTCCACCGCACCCGTCAAATATGTGTCAAGCACCTCAGTTGTGTCCACTTCGGGGTGCAGGATATGTGTCCACTATATTGAGAGTGGACCATCTAGAAATGTCACAACCCTTATGAATTGACACAATACAAGTTTTTATTCTCTAGTCATCTATATCATGCTTGTGGCATTTAAAACGAATCTCCATCTTCATCAGCATGTTGTAGATCTTCTCTTATGCCCATGTCTTCCATATCAAGCATGGAGTTTACCCGTATCCTTTGTGGTGCCTTCTATTTTTAGAAATGTCCCAAGGTGATTGTCCCGACTGTTTTTCTCGATATGCATTACGTTGAGATTGTGCCTCAACTTTAAAGCTGCCCGGTATGGAAGGTCCCACAAATAAGACTTTCGGCCCCAACATTGAACTTCTCACGCTTTCTTTTCTTTGGAAACTCTATTGGTTGGACATCTTTGACCTTCTTAAGATGTTGCTCTAGTCTTCTTCAGTTAATTCAGTTGGCTTGTCGCGTGTCACTCTCTGCAGTAAAAGCTTTGCTTCTTGGCCAAGGATGGTTTTGAGGAAGGAAACGGGTGCCCAATTAAGAAGATCTTGTTCCTTATTTTCATTGAGCAAGGATCTTTTTCACAATACATACATGTGTGATATAACCCATTGGATCCTCCCCGAGAGAGTATACAACGCAAAAAAAACATAGATGCACAGAGTGATTGTTGCACATAGATTGAAGTTATCCGTACTCACGACATTATGTGTAGGTACACGCTCCCAGAGCTCCATCATTTCTTCTATGAGGGGCTCCAAGTAGACGTTAAAATTGTTTTTTCTAGAGAATTTGGAACCGACATCAGTAACACCATCTTGAAGTTGGACTGATCTATGCATGCCCAAGGTGATTGTGGGAGGTTATACTACACCAAAAAATACGGGTGACATGCTATAAGAAGTGCTTATGCCACCGAATGGATTAAAACCATCCGTTGCGACATCGAGTCTTATGTTTCCTTGGATCCGCGTCAAAGTCTTCATTTTTCTATTTTAATGCATCACCATCAGCTGGATGACCGACTAATCACAGGCATAGCTTGCGCTGTTTGGAATTGAGCTGAAGGGGACCTGGCCTGAGGGCGGCAGCCTCAAGCCCAACCACAACCGTCGTGTCGAGTTAGTCGTCTGCATGCTCTGTTTTCCGTTGCTCTACTCTGCTGTCCGATGTACATCGCAGGAAAACCAAACTTTCTTCAAAGATGGAAACGATAAGGAAAAACTGATCTCCCGCTCTGAATGATTGAATGAATGAGTAGTCAGTAGTAGGGTTAATGGTGGTGTTGCTTTCCGACTGAACTGTTGCATCGGCTAAAGGTCACCACCAAAGCTTCTTTACCTGAAAGCAGATGGATGCAGTCATGCAGATGCAAATAGAATGAATCCTCACGCCCGCAAAGCTGGAAAGACTGGATTCAATATGCATCACACTAATAAATAACTGCACTTAAAGCGTCGGAGAACCATTCAGGCCCTACCAAGGAAAATATCAGTCTACCAGCTGAGTTTTTGCACGGATTCAGAGCCGGCAAAGGAATATATCTAGCTAGCTACCCGAGGAGGAGGCTGTTATATAGAAAATAAGGCGTTGTCAATTCAAAGCTGATGAAGTTTGGTAAACAAGGTTTATTAGACAGCAGGGACGTCTACTCTAATTAACCTCTCAGCCATGTCTGTCTCATGGTTACGCCCGTCGACTGTCCCAATGTACTAATCTACCAGCTGCTTGCTGCTGCAAAATATTAATCTTAGCTAATCACGGTATATTGTGGAACTAATCAATTCTTGTCCGACTTGATTTGATCTCGCTGAAATCGCCAAGCTGCTGCAGGTAACCAACAGGTGGACATTGGGTCACCGTCAGTTGCAACAGTCAAATTCAGACAACTCTTCATGGATAGTATCTAGTGGAGCACCACCACCTGTAAATCAGGACCTGCACTGCACTTGGTACAGCCAGCCGTTGTCAGCCGAACCCAACCTGCACCAGCACCTGTGATTAACCAATGGTTTAATTAACTTGGGGAAATTAAAGAGAGCTGGAGCTTTGGGCACCTGCAACCAACCTTACTAGTTTAACACCAAAGCAGGATTAGCCAATCACTGGCCAGCTTAACACCTAAGGAAAGTGAGAGAGAGACAAATCTGGTTTTTTTTTTTGACAATGACAAATCTGGATTCATGCATGGGCATCATGCCTTCTTTTCGTCTGCTTTACCCAAGAGAGAGTCATGCCTTAATTATACCTAAGCCTCACTTGGTCAAGTCGTCACCTGCATAAATAATTTCCTTTTCTTGTTTCTATTTTATTTTTCTTTTTTACGAATGGATCTCTATTTCTCTGTATAATGAGTGCACATATTTTCTGAACTTGATGTGTTAACCAGGCTAGTTAGGGTACCAGGCATCGTTAGCACGTAGTTTTGAATTTGGGCATATTGACAATTATTTATTTTTCCCTTATAAATGCCGAGAAAAAAGGCAACGTGGAATTTTATGCAAACTATCATTGCCGCAGCATTCATCTGGGAGCCTGGTTAGCACATGTACGATCAGAAAAAAACATAATATGTACTCCCTCCGTTTATTCCTCAACTTTCTCTAAATTTGAATGTATCTACTACACACTAAAACATGTCTAGCTACATACAAATTTAGATAAAGTTGAGACATTATTTCATGTGTAGATGTTGGGGGAGTGTCACCGAGGGACGCTGGGGCGTAGAGAAGAAATTCCGCTTCGGAATGGACAGCGTCCGGCAAAATCTGGTCACTCAACCCAACGCACTGGACCCATTTGGTCCGGCATGTCCGTCTTGTTCTCCAAATTTCCATTACATTTATCACTTCTAAAATTACATATGACGATTACATAGTTCATAGGAAAGATTCTACCCTAAACAAAGATTTTAACTAATTCTAAGTTAACAGTAGCTCCTTCCGGTTCCGGGCGATGGAGATGCCGCAAATCGGCGACGGACTCGATCCCATGGTGTGGGAGTGAACTTACTGGCTCTTCCTGCCGGAGGACCGTTTGCGGGAGCGGACTAGCTGGCTCCTCCAGCAATTCACGTTTAGCGCTAGGGTTTAGGTAGTGTCGCCGACTATTTTAACAAAATTGTCCACGCGTAGTTGGCGGCGCTACCGGTGGCTACATGACTTCATGGGGAGCGGCGGGAACAGTCGGCCCCACTGACGGGAGCCTTGTCCTCGCGCGCTCGCTTGCGGCGGAAGGCACAAGCCGCGGTTGAGGCGTTGAGCGCCTGCGCCATCTCGGAGGCCTCCTTCGCCTGGGCCTTCCTAACTCACCGGGCACAGTCAGCGCGCAAAGACTTGTAGGAGGCTTCCATGGCCTCCTGCATCTGTGCGTCGCCATGGCCACTAGTACAGAACGACACATCGGAAACGGGCCAAAAACCCCATCGGAAACGGAAAAAGGGTCCGTGTCCCCGACCCTGTCACTGATGTGAAGCTCTCATCGGCAACGGACAGGAAAAACCGTCACCGATGAGGCATGATTTTGGCTACGGTTGCCATCCAGTCTCCGTTACCGATGTATCGGGACATCAGAAACGGAGATTCTGTTTTACTCGTTTGCATTGAGATTTTTTCATAAGCCTACAGCAGCAATACAGTTGCCAATTGACATTCAAAATATCACAGCAGTAGCACAAAGTTGCTAGCAAAACCGTTCATCACGTATATAACAATTGTCACCATTACATAGCATCAAAAGATGAGTTACACATGCTTCGCTAATCCTATCATTCTCATGCCTCCCTAAACTGCAGCTAAGACTTGCTCCATAAACACACATCCACAAAATAGCCGGAGAAACTGAAAAAACAGAAACTACACCAAGCCAAATTGCCAAAATCTTCGTACTGAGGCTTGCTCCATCTTGGACGGTGTCGCCGAAATATAATAACGTCACAGCAACGACGGTTCACGGATATGATCCCACTTTATAAGTAGCACATTTAAAGTTTGTTCGGATCAGCTTTGTGCTTCTGGATAAAAATACATGGATTGATAGTTAGAGAAGAGCCAAAATATGATGCTACATGACATAGATATAATTTAATGTGAAAACAGTTTACACCTTTAAGCGCCTATATCCGTGTGCTTGCAGTCCGATCAAACGATTTGGAGGCATAACTTGAAGGTGATGTTTCCTTCAAGAGCCTCACCATTTCCGATCAAACGATGCCGGACAGCGATCATCCTTTCCATGGAGACCACCACCGGCTCTGGATTTTTTATGCAGTGTCACCGAAATCTAATCTAATACGTCACCGATGTGACATTTCGGCGACACTGTATAAAACACTCTTACTTAAAAAAGTATTTTATGCAGTGTACCAAAACGTCACAATAGCGACGGTGGATATGTATGGTGGAGTTTGAAAGGGAACAACTTGATATCCCTAAATGTAAATAAGGATTTATGTTAGTTCTGACACTACTAGATAGAATGAACAATTTAATGTGTACTGACCTATGTATATAATTGGAGACATTATGGGAAAGTTAACAAACACTACTGTCTTGAGTAATGTTTATTGTTTGTTCTGTGTCTCCGACTTTTTTATGCAGTGTCACCGAAATAGACTCCTGTTTTCACATGGACTAGTTAGCTAAACTACAACCGGTTGCAAATGCACAATAGGCAAGTTAACTACATCAAGAAATTATCTAGATAGAACTACCGGATGTGAACTGAACTACTATCAACAAGTTAGCTAAACTACAACCGATTGCAAGTGCACAATAGGCAAGTTAACTACGTCAAGAAATTATCTAGATAGAACTACCGGATGTGAACTGAACTACTATCAACAAGTTAGCTAAACTACAACTAGTTGCAAGTGCACAATAGGCAAGTTAACTACATCAAGAAATTATCTAGATAGAACTACCGGATGTGAACTGAACTACTATCAACAAGTTAGCTAAACTACAACTAGTTGCAAGTGCACAATAGGCAAGTTAACTACATCAAGAAATTATCTAGATAGAACTACCGGATGTGAACTGAACTACTATCAACAAGTTAGCTAAACTACAACTAGTTGCTCTAGATCATGTGCACAATGGGCAAGTTAGCTACATCAAAGAGTGGATCTGATACCTTCTTCACGTCGCCGTTGGATCGATCTAGCAGATCCGGAAGTGGTGGAGGCAGAGGAAGCGGACAGAGCGACGACCTCGCCGTGTCGGGCGAGATGGCAAAGACCTCGCCGTGTCGGGGCGATGGCGAAGACCTCGCCGTGATAGCCGTCGTCTGGGCGGAGACGCGCCGCCACGGCGCCGGCGATGGTCGCAACGCCAGGAGCCGCCGCCACGAACAGATCTAGCATACTGGGACAGAGTGAGGAAACGAGTGAGTGTTAGTTTTGCTCTGTACGCCCATATGTATAGGTAAAACATAGGAAACGGTTCTTTAAAAGGACCGTTTCCTTTGTGTTTCTTCCACTGAGGTGTGGGACCTACGCGCCCACTCTGTGGAATTTCTACTACTCTCTGGAATAATATTTTCCTAATCTCTACTATATGGAGAAAACCACTTATAGGATACTTAAATTAATATTAGTGAGTACTACATTACATACGCAGTACATATTAATAATAATAAAGTAAATTACAGATGGAGAACTTATAGAACTACTACTAGCTACTTCTTATTTTTCTTGCGCCCTGCTTCCGCGCAATCCTCCTCCTTCTCCGTCGCCGGGGTTCCCTTCTTCGGGACCGGCGCCTCCGCCTCGTCCTCCTCCTCCTTCTCACGGCCTCGCTTGTTGGGGGCCATTGGAGGTGGTGGCGGCGGTGGCGGCAGCATATCGGAGGCGGTGGCGGCGGCTTTCTTCTCCGTCGCCGGGATTCCCTTCTTCGGGACCGGCGCCTCCGCCTCGTCCTCCTCGTCGTCCTCCTCCTCCTCCTCCTCTCTCCTTCTCCTCTTCGGTTGACTCCTCATCAGAATCAACCTTCGGCGGGCCCAGCATCAAGGTGGGATCATGGAAGTTGACGTATTCGTTGTCGCTCGACTCCGGCGTCGGTCCTTCAACGGACTCGCCGCTGACGGGGGGACTGTCCCGCGGTGACTCAGTGTGCTCCTGTGTGTCGTTGCTGCGAGGCATCTTCGCTAATCAGTAGGAGGGAGCGAGCGAGCGAGAGAGAGAGAGAGCAGATTCTGTGGCGTCTTGAGCTAGCAAGGATTGAGATTTTTAAGGAGTAGTGGGCGGTGCCACTACGCCATGGCATTTACTCGCATCGCTTCGAATTCTAAGAAGCTTGAACGCGACCACATTGGAAACGGACATATCGAAATGACCGTTACCGTAGAACCACATATCGGAAACGGAGGCGCATTGGGAACCGTTGCCAATAATATGGGTAACGGAGTTTATACTTTCTCCGTTACCTATGTTGACGGGCCAGCCGCGGCCCAGGTCAGGTTTGTACGCACCGGCCGCGCGGAAAGCGCGATTCTCCGTCGCCTAACGCCTGCCGTTTCCATAGAGGGGTATCTGATGTGTCGTTCTGTACTAGTGGGCTCTCCTCCATCTGCGCCTCATCGTCATCGCTCCACTCGATGTCGCCATAGTCGTCGTTGTCGTCCGCGCCAGAAGGGGGTGCGAGGGTGCCGGGAGGGGTGCGACAAGGTCGGCGGCCGCACATGCGCGGGCCTACGCCATGAAGTTGGCTGCCCTCTGCGCGTTCAACTGCATGTGGAGGCCTACATCGCGGCCTCCACGAAGTCGTGGACGTCGTGGATGCCATGCTCAAAGGCCGCCCCAGACCGAGCTGTCGACGACAGTCGAGGCCCACGCCACCCGTCGGCGTACGCATCCTTGTCCGGATCCGGGGCGTCGAACCACACGCGCTCGTAGGCCCTCCTCACCGGATCCGGCGGCCACTAGCTTGGCATGCCTCTTCACGTCAGGCTCGTGGGCATGCGGCGAGAGAAGCTCCCGCGGTGGCGCCCGAGTGAGCTTTGCCGAGCTCGCTCCACCTGGTCCAGTAGGTGCTACAGCAGGCGTGCCAGATCCATCTCGTCGGTCGAGGAAAGGGGTTCTAGGTGATGCGGTTGTGGCTTGCAATGGTGGTCGACGGCGGCGCTAGGGTTTGTGAATTAGGGTTTACTCTGTCGGCTGCCATATACAGACCACCACCACCGCTTTTAAGGTGGTAGTTGGCCGTTCGGTGAGGCTGAGTAGCGGGCCAGGGGAGCGTTGGGGAACGACGCGCGGTCCACCGGCCGCATCCGCGCCGATGCGCCGATGCAAAGCCCGCTCAAAATTGGGCCGGAAATAGGTCCGCGCGGATAGAAAAATGGACGCCAGGCCAAATGCGGCCGTCCTACTTCCTAAATCTATACTACTATTAAAAAAGCAAACTTGTGTTGTGCTATATCGATACATTAAATCGGTAGCGTTCAATATTTGATCAACCTCCAGCTCGTTCCACCTTTTCAGTTTCATGTATTTACAGCATTGCCACCGCTAAAAGGAAATCAACCCGCAATCCGGTGGAAAAAAGAACTGCGATAGTTCCCCAAACCAATCACCCGGAACCCCGCGGCCGCCGAGCTCCACGCCGTCGTGCAGCCCCAAACTCTGCCTGCCACCACGAGGAGGGCGCTGCCGGGTTTTCAGGAGGATCCACAGGAGGCTTGAACGGTATCGTAGCGCCGTCGCTCAGGGTCGGCTGCCGTGACTCGGGGCACTGGGAGTGAGCTCCGTGTCGCGGCATGGACGCGTCGTCGCTGCCCTGCTCCCACCGTCCCACGTCGCCGGAGCGTTCCGAGGCCGAGATGTGCAGCAAGAGATTCTCCGTCGTGCTCAACATCGCAACGCCGAAGGCAAAGGCACCCAAGCCTTCACCCAAGCCGCTGCGGAAGGCGGCAGCACCGAAGAATACGGCGGCCGTCGTGGCCAAGCAGGAGGAAGAGAGCGTGAACAAGGACGACACAGCCGTGAGGAAGGGTCGTCCCATGACCCGCCGTTGAGGTTGCCCGTTCACGCCCCTACTTCCCGCGCCCCTATGAGCACCACCACATCCGGCTGCCCGCTCCAGCGCCGCCCCAGCCCGCTACCAGCTCCAGCACTTCCGCCCCAGCTTCTTCCCTCGTCGCCGAGACCCAGCGGCTGTCGGCCGGGCCTCCCGGCGTGTCCCAGCAGGCGGCGCCCCTCCTCCAGTGGTCGCTTGTTCTCCTTGGCCCCTAAACGTCTTCATGCACTTCAACTGCTCGATCAAATGCCTCCAAGAAAATCAATTGTGGATTGTTTAGTGCCGTCTCCTCAGGTCAAACTAAATTAAAAACGTCTGCTCCTGGAGCTGATGAGCACGCAACCGAAGAGTGCATCAAGAGGCTGACACCAAAGACATGGAGCTCGCCATGGACTTCATTGTCAGGTGAAGGACATGCGACCGCACATATTCAATGAGGTATATGCCAGTCCTTCTCATTTTCTTCGAGTTATCAATCTACATTAATTAGTTTGTGTTTTCCTCCAGAGCCTCATCCGGAATCAGATCATTAATGGTGAGCTTCTTTTTGTGTGCTTAGCTGAGACAACTTTGTAATCTGTGTGAGCTTCTTGTTGTGTGCTTAGCAGAGACAACTTTTTAATCTGTATACCGTTATTTATATTGTTGTTAAATGTTCATTTTTTGCCTTCTTCATCCATAATGATCCAAGATCATGATGATAGAACTGCTTGTTTGCTGTCCCACTTTTATTACTTCATCATATGTTCCCATAGAGGCCCGTAGTGAAGGAAGCAAAATTATACAATTGACTGCTGCTATTTGTTCTGTAATTAGTTTTGGGCCATATAGTGCTATTCAAATCATCAGCTGAATCCTTATTTATCCTTTATGGTTGGTCTGGAAACAAAATGGTGGCATATACGGATTGACCAAGGTGAGCACAGTACCAACGCGATTAGTAGACGCGGTGCTCCTCTGCGCTGTGTTTCCCACTTGTATCCTATCGATCTAGACGAGGAGTAACACGTCGTGGTTGCTTGTCCCCGCCAGCAGGTGAGTTCATGTAGCAGTTCACTCCTGTCAGGTTAGTAGTTCAGAGTACAAACATATAAATAAGTGAAGTTTAATTTTAGCAATATGCTTTTATCATCCCAACAGTACGAAGGTACATGAATTGTGCGTTTAAAGATGTTCTTTGTGAAGTTATTTTCTGCTATCCGGTATGTTCGCTTGGATGCTATTGAACCACCTGTTTGTATGTGCTAGCAGTACCATCCTTTGTTTTTGGAGAAGTGTAAAATATTTGGATATATTATCATTGAGCAGTTGCATGTGCATATATACGAGTATACCACCAAAAAAAATTGTATGTTGACTTAAGAGTTTACTTGGCGTATAGAAAGTGTTTTGTGATGCTTCGGTATATGCTCCTCTATTTAAATCTTTGTTAAATTACCCGAGGAACCGAATCATGCATCTTTGGACTGCAAGACGGTTTTATCCTCCAAGTTGTACAATAAGAAGAGAAGCATGAAGGTGATTTTTTTCTTATCTCACGGAAATTTTCATATTAGACACACAATTTCAAAATACACTTCAAAAAATGACCAACAAATTTTACCCAGCTAAAACGGGTGGGTGTTTTTTAGTTTTTTTTTCCGATTATCATGATCCAACTACTTCTGATGGGTCCTCTTGTAATAAAGACCTTATATCGGAACTACTGGCTACAAAAGTGCACTACCAGGATGATACAATTGGTAAATCATTTGAATTATATGCTTTTAATATGAAAGTACAACTGTGTTGAACTGCTTGTTATGAAACCAAAGCTTGAGCTTACCATTTATGAAGAAGCCTCTTAAAGTGAATTTGGATTACCCAAGGTAGTTCATCTATTCTCCGGAGAGGAGGATAAAGCTAAGGTTGTGGGAAGCATGAGTAGAAACATAGACTATTAAACATGTTTTGCTAAAACAATGAAATTCTTGTTGAAGAACCAAAAGTTTTTCAATGGTACGCTAAAAGTGAACATGGCAGGAAACATTCGTTAGCTTCTGATGAAAATATGTTTGTTCAGCAATTCTGTTTTTTTTTGTACTCATGTAACTTCACATGAGATCAAGGTTATGATAATGTGCATTTTTCCTTTTTTTTTTACCACTAGCATATATTTTTGAGTCGTGCGTTGCACGTGCACGTTCACTAGTCAGATAGAAAGGGACGCAAACCTCGGCGCGTTGGAGTTGCCATTAGAGCAGTTCTCTCGTTCAGCTCTGGAAAGCGAGAACGAAGAGGTACGTGCTTTTCTAGTGGACTTAACCTGGGCCGTTTTTTTTTGCCTTTGTTTAGTTGGGCCTCCTTTCATCACCTAGGCCCTTTTTCCTTCACTAAGCGTCTAAGCTATATGGAATTAACTTATTTAGCCCGTAGGCCGTAGCTCAGTGGCGGAGCTTCATGGGGGCAAAATGGGCTGTCGCCCCCCCCCCCCCCCCCCCCCCCCCCCCAGCCCATGAAGATTCAGCCTAATATATACATATATTTGGCCCACTTATCAACTGAAAATCAGACTAAACCTTATACTTTAGCCCCCCAGCCCATTTGCCCCCCCTGGAATTCAGCCCAAGCTCCGCCACTGCCGTAGCTCACTAGATTTACTGTATGGGCGCCAATTATGGCTGCTGGAACCTCCTGATACTTCTATTGTACCATGGTTGTTGATTAATAAAGAGAGATTTACCCCCTAAAAAACTGGGATATGTGTTTGTGTCAAGACGAAAACAAAAACTGGAATAGTGTCACTCGCTCAAAAAAAAGTGTTTGAGCCTCTATGCTGATGTAGGTCAATGACAATAATAAGCACATCACACTAATTGTATGAGAAGTGCATATCTCAAAATGAAGAAGTGGTCTATTTCATGCATGAGAATCAAGAGACCAAAAAACAACCACATAGTTTGTCTCGACAGGTGACCCATGGCCTGCTCGTACGGTAATGTATCGTATCAATCTTTATATTGCTTTTCTAAAAAATGAGAATCACTTATATGATTTTTTCTGTGCCATCAATTTTTTACTATTATCCTTTTTTTAATGCTTACAGGGCCATTTGTCCACTTTCGCCCCGGGCCTCCGAAATCTCAGGACCGGCCTTGTCGAAGATCATATTTATATGGAACAGTATCCCATGACCAAGCAACTGTGATCTCCAGCTTGTAGTCACAAATCTCACATGTCCCGTTACTAGGCCTGTCGTCGCAGAGGTGGGGAAAGATGATGGCATGCCCTTGTGCATCAATACCACCAGACTGTGAGTAGGCTTGCACGACAACTTTGATGCTTCCTTCCACCTTCACATCTACGGAAACACCCCGCCTTGTTAGATTAAGGTAACCATCTATACCCACTGACATTTCTCCATCATCGTTCTCACGAGAATCAACCAGCACAACTTGTCTAGACAAGGGCTCCGTGACTTCGCGGGGTGGTGAGGAGCAAACGACCCGGCCTCCATACTTGAACGGCCATGGCCCCCGTCCAACAACACGGACACCCAAGATGGTCGCCTGGATTGTATCCGTCATCCAATCGAAACTTATCTCCATTGTGCAAAAACAGTCGTCGATGCGAGCGGTCTGTAGCCCTTGATTTTGAGTAGTGGAATAAGTGTAGGAATGGCTGATCAGTGATCTATCTTGAGACCTTGTCTCGCCTTTTACTACCAGTTGGACTTTAAGGTCCGCTTGGTCGTATGTGGCGAAAACCTGGCCGACGGGCCAATCAGGTGCAAATATGGATCCTGCAAGCATGATACATTAATTTTCATCATTATACTAGCTAGACAACAATGAACTAATCCACAATGTATGTATGGGCAAGTATGCATGCATGGGTCCTGCAAGCATGTTGTGTGTTAGTGTTTCTCACGACCTGAAGGGCAACAAGATGCATGCATACCTCCGGAGTGAGCTTTTGACAGGCTTTCCTTGGACGGCAGAAGAGGATGTTGCGGTTGTGCTTGTGGTCGACGATGGCGGCGGGGTCCCGGTCCCTGGCAGCGATTGTTAGTCATATACGTGTTCGGTTAGGACACTAGAACCCTAAAACTAGTCGGTTATCATATGTCGGTCGGCTTGTACTATATATACGATGTAATCTCTCCAAACAATCAATAAGATCAATAGTTTTATTCAATCTTCATGGTATCAGACACCTAGGTTATTCCGCACCTAGATGGCGCCGCCGGCGACTCCTCCGACGCCGCCAACACATCCACCGCCGCCGCCGCAAAAGCTCTTCTCCCTTGCAGAGTTCCGCGCCGCCGGCAATCTACCCCCTCTCCCTCCAAATACTACCCCTCTCCAATACACAATGCAACCAGTGGCGACTTCCCTTGCTGACTCCATCGCCGACGTCTCTCCGTTCATCCCCGTCGTGCTTGATCTTGCCTCGCACAATTATTATCATTGGCGGCATCTTTTCCACATACATCTCGGTCGCTGCGGCCTACCCCACCACATCGAAGCAACTTCCGTTCCTCAGCCCGCCAACCCTAGATGGGTCAAGGATGATCTCGCCATCATCCAGTGGATATACACGAGAATCACCACCGAGCTCTTCAATCTCGTCTCTAACGACGACGCCACCGCCGCCGACCTCTGGGCCGCCCTACGCCAACTCTTCCAGGATAACAGTGATGCCCGGATCAACATCCTCCATACCGAGCTTCGCACCACCACCCAAGGGGACTCGACGGTCACCGTCTTCTGTCAACACCTGAAGGCCATCGGCGATGACCTTCGCGAGCTCGGCGATCTGGTGGACAATCGCACTCTCATCAACGCCCTTCTTGTCGGGCTCGGCGAGCAATTTGACAAGCAGATCGCCTTCATCCCCATGATGCGGCCACGCCTTACCTTCGCCGAAGTCCGCTCCATGCTGCAGCTCGAGGCACAGACACACGCTCGCAAAGTCGCTCGCCCGCAGCAACTCTTCCATGCCGGTGCTCGACCGTCGGCTCCTCCTGCGGCTCCTACGGCCCCTGCCGCCATCTTGCCAACACCGCAGCCTCCCCCAAGCTGGCGTCCAGGTCCGAATTATCGTGGCAAGAACACGATTTATCGACCGCCGCAACCTCACACCGGTGCCATTACCTCTGGCGGCGCTTCTTCATCAACACCCGCTCCATCGCCGGTTGCGCCTCCTGCTACGCCGGCGTACCATCCGCCGCATGATCCTTGGACCGGTCTGGTTCAGGCCTAGCCCATGCCATGGACCTCGCCGTCCCCTACGGTGCTCCGCCCGCCTACACGGGCACCTGGAGTCCCGGCCTGCGCCCCTCGACAGGAGCTCCCGGCCCGCTCAATTCTCGGCCGCCATTGCATGTCTACATGGCGCACCCCACGTACGGCTCTTCCACGCCGTCACCCGCTTACTACAGTGCACCACCGGGCTCCAATACTGCTGCACCGCACTCCTACATGTCTGGCGCTCCTCCTGCTCTTCCCTACATGACGCCACCGCCGCTCGCGCCACTGCCACCTGCCTCTCCTTCACCGACAACCTGGGATCAGGCAGCCTTCATCGCCGCCATGAACAACTTCACGCTCAATAACCAAGGTACGGATTGGATTTTCGATTCTGGTGCTTCCTCGCATATGTCCTCAAATATGACTTTGTTGTCATCTTGTTCTCCCTCCCAATTTTCCTCCATCATCGTTGGTAATGGTTCTTCAATTCCTATCACCTGCACTGGCCACTCATATATCCCCACCCTAACCAAACTTTCACACTTCGTAATATTTTGGTTTCTCCATCTCTCATTAAAAATCTCATCTCTGTTAGGCAATTTACTACCGATAATTCTGTCTCGCTTGAATTTGACCCTTTTGGCTTGTCTGTGAAGGATCTGAACACCAAGGCGGTTTTGGCCCGCTACAATAGTTCGAGCAACCTCTATCCTCTTCATGGTGCGCCAACATCACTTTCACAAGCCATGCACGCCTCTGTTGATCTCTGGCATCGTCGACTGGGTCATCCCAACAGCACCACATTATCATCATTGCTTCAAGAATTTTGTATCCCTAGCTCTAGTTCTTCTCATGATTCTTCGGTTTGTAATGCCTGTCAATGCGGCAAACATGTTAGGCTCCCTTTTAGCACCTCTACTACATCTGCCACTTTTCCCTTTGAGCTATTACATTGTGATCTTTGGACATCTCCCATCCCTAGTGTCTCTGGCTTTAAATATTATTTAGTTGTTCTTGATGATTATTCACACTATATATGGACTTTTCCACTTCGTGCCAAATCTGATGCTCACACCGTGTTTCTTAATTTTTATCAATATGTAAATGCACACTTCGGCCTCCCAATACGATTTATTCAATGTGACAACGGCCGTGAATTTGACAATACTAAAAATCGTGATTTCTTTCTTTCTAAAGGCACCCTTCTCCGTTTTTCTTGTCCATACACGTCCCCTCAAAACGGCAAGGCCGAACGATCACTTAGGTCTATCAATGATATACTACGAACTATCCTTCTCCAAGCCTCTCTTCCACCTCGCTTTTGGGCTGAAGCTCTACGTACCGCAACTTACCTCATCAACATTAGACCAACAAATACTTGTTCCGCTTATACTCCCTTTCAATCCCTATTTTTAGCTAACCCGGATTACTCTTCTCTTCGCGTCTTTGGATGTCTCTGTTACCCAAATATCACCGCAACCGCACACCACAAACTCGATGCTCGCTCCCTTCCTTGCATCCATCTTGGTCTTTCCGATGATCACAAAGGCTATCGTTGTTTTGATCCCATCTCCGGTCGAGTTCTTCTCTCCCGTCACGTTACTTTTGATGAAACCACATTCCCCTTCGCTAAGACAACATCTTCCTCTTCGATCCCCATATCTACTAAAACACCAACCAAACCCTTTCTTCCCTCATCACCTACACAACCTTTCTTTCCCTCTCCCGAACCCTCTCCACCCGCGCCACCAACCCCTCCTAGCCCGCGCACACCATCTCCTGCCACGGCAGACTTTTCGGCAGAATTTTCTGCCACGGCAAACTCAAGTGCACATTCTTCTGCCACGGCAGCTTCCTCTGCCACATAATCATCCGATCCACCTACTCCTCCACTTCCTGAGTTACCCCCACCACCTCACGCTGTTTCTGTGCCCGTTCCAGACAATGATCATGTCATGTACACTCGTGCCAAGCATGGTTTTCATCTTCCTATGCGCAAACTAAATCTCACAGCTACATCCAGCCTTTCTCCAATCCCCACCTCCTATAAACGTGCTCTACTCGATCCACTATGGCATGCTACTATGCGTGAAGAATTCGATGCTCTAAATCAAAATAACACATGGACCTTCATTCCCAAGCCTCCTGCTGCCAATGTTGTCTCCGGTAAATGGGTTTTTCGCCACAAATTTAACTCCGACGGTAGTCTCGCTAGATATAAAGCCCGTTGGGTCTGTCGGGTTTTTTTTGCAGCAGCATGGGATTGACTACGATGAAACCTTCTCTCCCGTTGTCAAACCTAGCACCATTCGTGTCGTTCTTAGTCTCGCTGTCTCCTCTTCCCGGCCAATCCATCAACTTGACGTTAAAAATGCTTTCCTTCATGGCACTCTAAATGAAACTGTCTATTGTCAACAACCTTCTGGCTTCGAGAGTCCCTCCTCTCCCAATCTTGTATGTCTTCTTCATAAATCCTTGTATGGCCTAAAACAAGCACCCAGGGCCTGGTTTCATCGATTTGCTACGTTCATTCAATCCATTGGTTTTCAACCCTCCAAATCTGACTCTTCTCTCTTTATCTTTAGATCCACTGAGCACACTGCCTATCTCCTATTATATGTTGATGATATTGTCCTCACAGCTTCCACTGACTCATTCCTTCGCCACATCATCTCATTACTAAATAACGAGTTTTCCATGACAGATCTTGGCTCTCTCCATCATTTTCTCGGCATTGTTGTTTCTCGTTCTTCTGATAGTTTATTTCTTTCTCAGCGTCAGTGTATTCTTGACCTGTTAGCTCGTGCTGGTATGTCCGATTGTCAACCCTCTCGCACACCTGCTGATGTCGGCACCAAACTCTCCGCCGACGGTGATCCTGTCTCTGATCCTAGTTACTATCGCAGCCTCACCGGTGCTCTCCAATATGCCAGTCTAACACGTCCAGATATTTCTTATTCCGTTCAACAAGCTTGTCTCTATATGCATGATCCTCGTCAACCACACTTAAACCATGTCAAACACATTCTCCGGTATCTCAAAGGCACACTTGATCATGGTCTCCACATTAACTCTTCTTCTCCAACAAGTTTGACAGCTTATTCTGATGCGGACTGGGCAGGTTGTCCGGATACTCGACGATCTACATCCGGCTATTGTGTTTATTTGGGTGATAATCTTGTTTCTTGGTCATCAAAAAGGCATGTCACAGTTTCTAGGTCGTCAGCTGAAGCGGAGTACAGATCGGTTGCTCATGCCGTCGCTGAATTTATATGGCTGCGTCAGTTACTTGCAGAGCTACATCGTCCCCTCGAGCGTGCCACCATTGTCTACTGTGACAACGTATCTGCAATTTACATGGCTTCCAATCCTGTTCATCATCGGCGCACAAAGCACATAGAGATCGATATTCACTTCGTCCGGGAGAAGGTTGCACTAGGAGAAGTTCGAGTTCTTCATGTTCCAACCAGTGCTCAGTTTGCTGATATATTCACTAAAGAACTTGCAACAGCTCCATTCACCGACATACGATCCAGTCTCAACATCGTTACACCCGACGTTGTGCCTGGGGGATGTTAGTCATATACGTGTTCGGTTAGGACACTAGAACCCTAAACCTAGTCGGTTATCATATGTCGGTCGGCTTATACTATATATACGATGTAATCTCTCCAAACAATCAATAAGATGAATAGTTTTATTCAATCTTCAGCGATGACGCCGTACACATAGAGCGGCCAGTTCAGTTCCCCTTTTATGTCGGTGATCTTGATGGAGTAGATCTGGAAGGTGCAATAGCTATAGCCCGAATACGAGAGTAGTGAGAGTGAGAGCGTGATCATGTCCATCTCGTCGTGATCATCTGCTGCGGGATCATGTCCTTCAAGGAGTATGGACTTGAGTCTGCAGATTCTCTCGCGCAGCTCCGTCATCTGCTCCCACACGTCCTCGTCCTCATCGTCGCTCTTGGTCTCAGCTTTGATCTTGTCCCACAGGAAAGACGCCGTCTCCTCCATCTGCACGCACAACTCCTCGATCTGCTCTTCGTAATTTGATCCCTCCATCTCGTCCGCCACCGCCGCCTCGATCCTCAGTCTTGTTCTCTTACCGACAGCAATTGTGGAGTAATCTTGTGGCTAGCTAGGGTCTCAATTGGGCTCGTCAATTATCAGATAACGAGGCAGAAACATACATGGAAGGGAAGTTTGTGTCGTCGGCGGCTGGCTGATTGCGATCACGGATGCTGGGCTAGCTGTAATTTCGGGCCGAACCAATCATACCGGTTCCCTTGGCCCGTACGTTTGGCTGGTTTATATGATCTCTAGCAGCCAAAAACATGCAAACCTTTCGGAGTCCTTGTACGAATCCAACCCCGCGCCAAACGGTCGAGCCCTTTTTCGAACCCAGCCAAAGCCCCATATGGAGGTAGCAAGTCCATGACCTCCCAAAGACCTACTCCTGCCAAACCAAACAATCTCGGAACGTCCCCATGGCGTCGAGGCAGCTGCTCCGCTCCTTCCGGTTCAGCCGGCCTCCGGTGCATCCCCCTGCCTCCTACCACCTCGGGAACGACCTCCGGCATCACCTCCTCCACCGTTCGCCGGTAGCGCCGCCGAAAGGAGTACTAGGCAACATCCGATGGTTCAGAATAGGATCACAGCACTCCGTGCCGTCGTCCAAGGTGGCGTCACCAGGCCGCGGCATCCTCGTCAACATGCTCTCTGCATCCATTGTTTCCACTTCCGCTGGCCTACTTAGTGACCACCTTAGCAACCAAAACAAGCCGCCCAAAAAGCGGCCACAAGACTATGAAGAGGAGCTCCCAGAGGTCTGCACCGGTACTATCATCGCCGCCAATGTCCTGTGAGTCATCGGTCAATGCTACATTATATCTAAACATCATGCCTGCAAGATTTCTTTCTGTTTCAACATTAAGTAGCTAGCTAGCTTCTTTAATTGTGATTGTGTTGAATTTTTTTGCTTATTTATCCTCGAAGGATTCACGGCGTGGATGTAGCCACTAACCAAAAGCTTCATAAGTGGGGAGCCAAGGTAGGCCATCGGTCAACTTTTTGTTGTTCTTCGTCCGTGTAATTGTGAATGCAACAACGATGATTTTCATCTTAGGTGAACCACCTGGTCAGAAGAGGGCAGATCTGGCGTTTGGCTACGTCATCTCTTCTCCATGTAGATTGGGCTCACCTTACCGTGCGTGTTTCATCCTATATTTTCGCTTGACTTTACATTTTACTATATATATGATCACAGAAGTAATGTCACTTGCTACCTTTGTATCGTCTTGACGCGACGACGATGCAGTGTAATATCAATGCTCTGAATAAATTCGGAAATATGCTGGAAGGGTATGTCGGCCCTGGGAGATTGCTAACTGTCTATTGCACCTCTTCACTGTCAGGTACATGTGTCTCTTTACCTCTCTCTCCCGTTTTCCATGACCCACAATGTTTTGGGCCTTCTGTTCATTTTGTTTCTATTCATAACTACGTCCTGACTTCACTCTTGGAACTGTTGGTACAGGTTCACTATTTAGTTACTGGTTTACCCCCGCACCCTCTGTCGGCGCATCTGATGCTATTTGTGGATTGGTAGGTCTATGTGTTGCTATAAATACAGTCGCTGAATAATGTATAGTATTTGTTTTCTGCCCTACAAAATGACGTGTGCTTAAACCACCCCAAAACTCCATTAGGATAAGAATTTCTTTGCATATTTCATCGACCTTTATCTTCGTGATAAGATTGGTGCACAGGCTGTTTATTCATGACGACACCGGCAGACCTTAAAAGAAGCAAATGGGACTTTAGCAGATATTGGAGTTCTGGTTTTGACTAATCTGGTATAAATTTTCGCTCGGTTGATTTTGATATTTGTCCTTCCTTTTGCCGTTTGCTCATATGTATTGCTTGACAGGCCATTGCCGTCTTTACAAAGCACCGCACAGACCACTGGGCTCATGTAGGTCTTCTAATTTTTTTCTGCATAAAGAAATGAAATTGTGTACTATCTAACATGCATGTCCCGTTGGATTGACAGTTAGGAGGCTTTCTTGGTGGGGCGGCTCTCGAATTGTTTCTTGGTGGAGATGAGAAACAACATTTTGCAAAGGGTGGAGTGGTGGTGCTTCAAGACAAGCTCCCTGAGTGGTTCCACTAATGAGTAGAAGACAACCACAATAGCAACTTCTACCCTATATACTAAGTAGATGTAGTGCTTGCAAAGTGCAAACAGTCACTCTGGCAGTACTTATGGAGTGTATTGTACTGCTAAGTGTAAACATGACAGATTTTCACTAGTCAATAGTCCAAAGTCACCTGCTATTGTTAAGTGCAAACTCCTTTTTTTCCAACAAATTCACAACACCTACTGTCAATCGAATAAAAAAGAATCTCAAGGACAACGACGGCAGGCTGACTTAGCATGCATGCACTGTCTAACTCTCCGACCCGCATATCCACGGCAAAAACAGGAGCTAGCACGCCGGTCGGCCGCCTGCGAGTAGTTCTGGGCTCCTCCCCACATGGTAGCATTTGTATTATGCAGAATTATTTGCCCAAGGTTTCAAATTTGCAGCAAGATTGTGCTAGCTACATCAGTGAGCATGGTAGAGGTGTGTATTGTTCTTTCTCCCATGTCTTCATAAAACCACGAGCATTCTTTCTCTCCCGAGTCTTCTTCCATGCATTTTTTTTCATATTATTACTACTATGACATCCTTTCTGGTATTTCCCTTAGTATCCAACCATGCACACAAGCAAGACGGCATCCCTCCAATTATTTGTTAATAATTTTATTAACACAACAAAAAATGGAATATATTACTTGACCTTTCAGATTTAAATAAATATTTACCATGTGAATTACAACAATTTAGAAAACAATATGCTTAAAGCAATCATGACAATTCTGCAAGTTTTGCTCTTCCCAATTCAGTATGATTAGAAACCTGGATTTCATTCTCTCATTGGCGATTAAAAATAGCGAATATTATTTTATTCTAAGTAAGATTTTTCACCGCACGGGGCGTCATCTAGCACACTGAATAGAGACCATGCCCATTTTAACTATTACTAGTCTAATGCCCGTGCGATTGATGGTCGCTGCAACACGTGGGTATCATCTTGTACCGTGAGTAGGACCAGTCTATAATGCCCATTTTTTAGGTTATCTACAATGCCCATTTTAATTATTACTAGTTTAATGACCGTGTGTTGGTACAGCCCATCATTATTTTTCTCCCATCACATGTCAATATAATCCACATGGATATTTGTGTGTGTAAAAAACATAGCCAAGTAGTAATTGATCTTGGCTTGTTTATATTCCAAAATAATGACTTGGCAGTGTTTCAATATAGATCGAGGACGCAAGTAATTATCTCTATTTAATGTATGTTAGATCCCTGGCACACTTTAATAATCTTATGCAATATCAGGTATTCCCTCCATCAAAAAATAATTAACATTTGATTCACATGTATCTAGATGTGTTTTAGTGTGTAAGTTCACTCATTTTAGTCTGTATGTGGCCTACATTGATGTCAAATATTTTGGGACGGAGGGAGTATGTCATCTTCGGCTTCATTTGCATGGTATACTATATATAATACTATATATAATGGGATATAATTATAGTTCAGCTAAAATGAAACTGGTTTCAGTTTAAGCTAAAGGCGAATTTTTTGAACTGTCTCTGCAATGATATGTGAACTTTCTCGCGCATGACATGTGACCTTCAGACGGAACATGAAGTGAACATTCTTCCTGAACAATTTTTGTAACGAGGTGAACTTTTTTTCGTAACTGCAGAAGAACTTTTTTTTCTGAACCAAGTAAACCTTTTTTTTATGACCGAACTGAACATTTTTTTGTGAACGAAGTGAAAACTTTGCGAACAGTCTTCGCAATGACATTTGAATCTTCATACGGAATATGAAGTGAACCTTTTCCTGAACAATTTTCGGAACAAGGTGAACTTTTTTCGCAACTGCACATGAACTCTTTTCTGAACCAAGTGAACTTTTTTTCTGAGCGAAGTGAACTTTTTTCAAAACCTTTTCAGATTTCAGAATAAGGTGATTTTTTTTAAGCTGCACATGAACAAAACAAGATTCATCTTTTCAGATACAAAGTGAACTCCGTGAAAAATAATGTGAACCTTTTTGTGTTCGAAGCGGACCTCGAAAAAAAAACTTACGGCAGGTCCAATGTTACTTTCTGCATCTTAGGGAGCACAACATTGAAATTTACCGTGGCACCACGACTTGTTAGTTGCTGCATGTTTGATACTGAACTTTAATAGTTGACGCACTGAACTTTCACAGAAAAAATTGGAGTTCAGTACACTGAAGGAGAGGAGATGGGGCGGTGAGGAAGAAGGTGGTTCCTTTGTGCGGGATGGATCGGGTCGTGTCTCCTAATACCAGAATAGTTTCTGTTTAATCCAAATAGAAACTCTTAAGGATAGGTTTCAGTTTAGTCCAGCCCAATATAATTATATACACTATAAAGGAATCAAATACATTCATTTAAAATTTGCTTATGCACACGTCAATATATATATATATAGAGTAACCCCCTATAGTGTTTCTAAAATAACTATTCTAGTCAACTTTTCAAAACTCGAAGACCTTCTACAGCCGACCCGACCCACCTAAAAGACCTTCTTCCCCGTAGGCCCGCACCCACCATTCACGCCCCGAGTCCCCACCATGCTCCTGCCGGCGCGCCCCGAGCTCCCGCACCGTGAGCCGCCGCCCCTGGCCGAGGCCCCAGTCCTCGCGCCGCCGTCGCCCTGGCCGAGCCCGCACGCCCGCCATGGCCGAGGCCCTGCGCCGCGCGCCGCCATCGCCATGGCCCCCAGCGCCGCAGGCCGCCTCCGACCGACGGGGCCTCCGGCCAGCGCGCCCCCCTTCACCTCCTACCGGCAGGCCGAGGCCCTGCGCCGCCTCTCCCTTCCCCCTCCAGCGGCCCAGCGCCCATCTACGAGCCTCTGTCCGCCGCCCAGCGGGGCAGGTCCGGCATCGACAACCACCTGCTCTGGGTCGGTCGAGCTCCTCTCTCCTCTGGATTTCTCCGTCGTGGACTCCCCCAAGCCGCGCCGGTGAACCTCCCACTACCTGCAGGTGGACATCCCAGCTCCTCTCCCTTCCCCCTCCGGCGGCCCCGCGCCCATCTACGAGCCTCCATCCGCCGCCCAGCGGGCATGTCCGACGTCGACAGCCACCTGCTCCGGGTTGGCCGAGCTCCTCTCTCCTCTGGATTTCTCCGTCGTGGACTCCCCCAAGCCGCGCCGGTGAACCTCCCACTGCCTGCAGGTGGACATCCCAGAGCAGCTCCCCTGATCCTAGACCTCCTCTTGAAGACCACCGTACGGTCCTCTCTGCTTGCTCGCAAGACGCGGCAGCCCAATTTCCCTGTTGCAGCTCGTGCTGCCATGGCCGTACTTCCCTGCTACAACTCCGCACCTCTCTGTGAAGTTCAGTACTTGAGAAAATGAGGTTCAGTTTGAGTTTGAACATCGATTCAGTAGGTGGGCAAATGAATTTTTTTCATTTCCTCTGTGAAAATTTTGCCTCACACTGTTGTTTTCGGGGAAGGCAATATATTTTTCAAAATGAGTTTCACATTAGCTACTGTCTATGTTCATATTTTGATTTTATTATTTATGTGAAGTTCACTTTAACCGTGTCTCGGAGTTCACTTTAAAGGTATCAGAAGTTAACTTCAAACGTGTTGGAAGTTTACCTTTTTTGTCGGCACAAATTTAAAAATATCCACTACCAGTGCGTCATAGAATAAAAATTTCGCGAAGGGAAGGTCACTAACACATAACCAAAAGTTCACGAACTAATATTTTCGAAGTTCACAACCGTATAAAGGAAGGTCCATTACATCGAAATTTTACGCGTAGAATTCATTCATACGAGTTCCGATTAACCACCAGAAGTTCACATAAGTCGTGATCCGAAGTTCACATATATATATGGAGAGGTTCACCGTCGTATTAAAGGCGGTTCATATACTCTGTTTTCACGGGCGAAAATTTTACGCATATAATTCGTTCAAACGAGTTCCAGTTGACAAAATCGATTCTATCCATGTACAATTAGTATTGATATGAGTCTAACTAACTCTCCCATGCCGTCACACTCCACCCCGAGAATCATAATCGAGCCAATTTGAAATCGTTCCCGTATCATCTTATTTTTTCGTTTTTCATATTTTCAAAATTAAACCAAAACTGTACTGAATTAGAAAACTATTTCTGTATGAAAAAGTTGCGTATTGTCAATATCTTTTCAACGCCGTATCATTTGCTACGTTCCGATAAGCGGTTTGAAAGTAATTGCCAAAATACTGTCCGCTGTACATAAATATTCAGAAAACAGAAATGTTAATTTTCGAAACTGCATTTAATCCGTGAGGAATTAAGAAAATTGAGCTGAGATAGTCAAGATGCGCTTTTTCCATACGTTTCCAATGGCGTATCATTTGCGTCTATCCGATAAACGGTTTGCAAATGGAGTCCAAAACAGTACGAAAACGAAGAAAATACGCGAAAATCAGTGTTTCGTATATTCAAAATTACTTTACAACCGTAACTAATTTCAAAATCTTGTAGAAGTGAAAAAGGTGCGCATTTTTCATATCTGTCCAACGGCGTATCATTTGGTTCAATCCGACAAACGGTTTGAAAATGGTGTCCAAAACAGTACGAAAACGAGGAAAATACGTGAAAAACAGTGTTTCATATATTTAATTTTTTTTTAAAACCGTAACTAATTTCAAAATCTTGTAGAAGTGAAAATGGTGCGCATTTTCCATACATTTCCAACGGCATATCATTTTCTTTAATCCGACAAACGGTTTGAAAATCACAATAGAAAAACTCACCGAATCTAAGTGTTCCGTCCGGAAGTTCAGATATTATTTAAACGGAAGTTCCGAAAGTTGACCAGAATACTTATTCTACAAGGGAGTCTAGAATAGCAGAGGTATATATATATATATATATATATATATATATATATATTATATATATATATCTCTCTACTAATAATATTCGTAGCTGCCGTGATGGTACGTAAACGACCGTGGTGCGGTGGTACGTCGTGCGTCGCGTCTAATTTCTTGTCGTACGTCTTGGTTTGGTTTGGTAAAAGAGTCACGACTGGAAACAGACTCCACGTCAAGTCAAAGCAAGAAACCCCATCGATCCATCCAATAAAAAGGGACTCAAGGAGTTGTTCACCGCCTCGACGTTGTTCCACTCCTTCGTGAAGAACACACCGGCGAACTCGCCGGAATAGAACAAGATCGACAAGGAAAACAACAGGCAAAAGGTAAGAAAAAACTACAATGCCTGGGGATTTTCCTTCCCTGTTCCTTTGTCTTCTTCGTGACGACGGCCGTTGCCGCCGTTTCGAGGTCACCGCGCCGCTGCCATCTTCACCCCAGCGGTCGTTGAGGTCGCAGCGCCGCCGTGCCTCCCGTCGCCAACACCCGCAGTTGAGGACGATGCCGTGCCGCCGGTATAACCGCGCACGCCGTCCTCCGCGGGCTGCGGCTCCCCTCCACACCTCCGCCTTCTACGCGGACAGGCGCTCGCCGCCGCCTCGTGGCCCTTGGCGTCCCGCCGGCGAGCAGCCGTTCTGCCCGCGCCGGGCTCGGGCTCGCGAACGGCGCCTCCAACGGCGTCACGGCCGGATCCCAACTACCTGGTGACTCCTCTGAGGACGAGCGCGGCGAGAGCTCCGCCCGTCGCCGGTGATGCGGCCGCTCGGTCGTGAGGACCTACATCTGTGTCAGTCGTGGGAATTGGGGATCGAGATGTGGCTGGGAATTGCTCCTGGTCGTTCTCTCTCCTTTATAAGTTCGGTTGACCAGCACGGTCTTACCTGGGCTGCACTATGTGGCCAATTTGCATGCGTTATGGGCTGCACTATGTGACCATTTGCATGCGTTCTGGCCCCTAGCAGCTGTAGCTGTTTTTGTTTTTTTACGAGCGCGACCAATTTCTGAAGACAGTCCGACACTCCTAGAGGAACATGAAACAGGAGCTGTAAAGTGCTTGATCAGAAGAGGGATATGTGCATGATCGATGAGCTTCTACTTCCTAGAAGCTGCAGCAAGAGATTTATTCCATATGGTGACACTCGATGCAAAGCTGTACAGAGTTAGTTCATGCCACTCATATTTGGCTTTCCTGGAAATACTCCCGTGCAATATACAAGGCATATTTGGCTTTCCTGGAAATCAATGCATGAAGTTATAAACCAATGCATCATCTACTACTTGAGGATAGCTTGCTGGGCAGCCCAATTTCAAAAAATTGCGTCAGCAGCACGAATCTTGCGGTGTGGCCAGAGAAGAAATTAGCTTTCGAACAAAATTTTACCTACCTTAGTAAGAAACTTTTTAAGCGGCAGCGAAGAAGAGATATCTCTAACTTCATATTCTTTAGGGTTCCGGGAGAAGGAAAACTCGGCGCCAACCAGCGAGTCGACGAATACGACACTCGCAACCTCGGTCATGAGTAGAGATGGTACAGCAGGCGTGCCATGGTCCCATTCTAATTTCAACGAGCCTGCATAACCAGTTGCAATATTGAACCGGATTTGGAGTCCAACGCGCATCACACTTGAGTTCACTGAACCCATAGTTTCAGTCAAGGTGTTTTACTCTGTCATGTAGTTTGACTAATAAATAAGAAAAAGAGGCAGCACTATATATTTTTTGTGAGTTGGCTTGAACAACGATTGAAGTTCATTTCCCACTTCTCTCTGCTCAATGTTCAGTGTAGGATTTTCATATGCTTTTAAAATTCATCATGGACCGAGCTGAAAAATAGATGTATTTTTCAAATATAGGGTTCTTACTTGTAATTATGCTACAACAAGAGCTGAGGAATGATAAAGCGTGGAAATATGAGAACCCAAAAAATATATTATTCTAAATTACTTGAAAATTGATAAAGCCCGTAGCAACGCACAGGCACGTTTGCTAGTATATATATATATATATGGCATGTTGAAATGTATATGTATAAATTGTTATTGTGTTGTCCTCAACAGTTGGACAAATTAGGCGCCTTGTCTTCAAAGTCTGTCGTTAAATCCCTTGCAATGTGTTGTTCTCCATCTGGACCAAAACACCATTCGATAGTCGCTCCCCCAAGGAAGCCTCCTACCTGTGAATCTAAAGGTAAGCATTTCATTTAGTGCCAAATGAAATGTGTCAAAATATAGAAGGCTTACGTGAACCCAGTCGTCAATGCGTATCTTGACGAGCCTTAAAGCAAGACTCATGCACTGGCAAACAAAACATATGAGATCTGCACATAGAATGTAGAAAAAAAATACAAAGATAATAGTAAAAATAAATTGAGCAAAATATTAAACCAGTACCAGACTTGATACAATCAAATGTTTAATTTCCTTCAAAGTTTCTTCTGAATTTTCCAAAGACTCCCGGTGCCTCCACGTATAGACAGCTTGTGCACCGGTCTGATCATCAATAAGATAAAGGTTGGTGAAACAGTAAGATGTAATTAAAAAAACATGGATGCCTTAACAGGTCTTTCGTTTGCAAGTCATAAATAGATTTGTATTTAAATGCGGATGTACAACAGATGAAACTAGCCACATTACATGCTAGGTTAGTATTCAAGTTATGTAGTAGTCCACAACACCATGTGAGAGATAAAAGATTTGGACATTTCGGAATATATCTTTTGTATTTACACGAGTACTCCCTTCATCCAAAGTAATTGATCCAGATTTCGTACAACTTTGTGCTAATTCTGCCTCAATTAATTTGTAACAGAGGGAGTAGCTATTAAGCTCTTTACTAAACATGTGATGGGGTGAAGAACCGTATATGTAGGGTTCCAATATGTAAGTGTCCAGTTCATAGTAATGCCATATTTCTAGCAAATTATGAAAAATCGTATATGTAGGATTATTAAGAAAAATCAGTTTTGTATGCAAAAAAAAAGATACTTAGCAAGGTATGGACGTTACCAATCCAAAAATAGCATCGGATGCACCAACAGACTTTTCGGAGGTAAACCTGTAGCTCATTAGTGAGCCTATTACGTTCCAAGAATGAATAGTCAGTATTTATGGACCAAAAATAAATACGATATATATAAGAACCAAACATTATGGAAAACAAGTGAGGGGAGAAAGAAACACCTGCCAATGCCGAAGTGCAATAGATAGCTAGAAATCTTCGTGGGCCGGTAACCTCTTCCATCTCGGGCCCAATATCGTCCAAACCGAGCATATTCAACTGCATACATCAATCATCCCGTACCATGACGGGAATTGTTTTTGGAAATTATTAGGAATTGTGTGTAGAGCACTCATAAGAATTTACTGTAACCGAAACAAACAAGATCATGTACCGTGATGTGGATTATCCCCCCGTGAAGAAGAGACGATGTAGCTAGGCGCCACAGTTGCCCTTTTCGGATCAGGTCGTTGTCCTTGGATCAATGGATGCATGGCCAAACCATTGGATTGTTGGATTAATCATTCAATTTACAATGAATTGATGGGATATAATTTAATGTATTCTGAAACGGCTGAGAGAACTAACCTTGACTCCCCACAATAGAAGCTTTCTTTTTGTTAGGACATCCACACCATGAACCCTAAGCAACAAGGAAACCAAAAATCAGCAAATGAACATTATATTCAAGAGTTTGATTTGATCCAGTTCAAATAGATAGAATCTGGGAGCCCATCAAGCTTAAATATAGGAAGCAGAAAATAAAAGTCTCTAGCAATTGCAGAGTTTAAGACTTCTATTCAAAATTCAGATAGATAGAAGCTAGGAGATAGATGATGCTCAGATTAGCTAGCAAAACAAGCATTGATGGATGGACTCACACGAGGTTAAGAGCGATGAGAACATCGGTCCACTTCCTCTTCTCCCTGTCGACGCTTCTTCCCTGTTGGACCTGCAGCTCCGTGTGCAAAGGTTCTTCTTTTTGGTCGTCGTGGGCGTGGGCACCTTCAGGCCAGTCGTCCTTCAAGTCGAGACCGGCGGCCGCGGAGGTGGAGGCGAAAGACGCGGTCCCGAGGACGATGCGCCAGCGAGGCGGCACCGCCTTAGATGACGAGGAGGATGATCGTCCTGCGACGAACCACCGGACGTTGGGCAGTAGTGCTCTCGGCGAGCGGTGCAGGAGGCCGGCTGGCAACGGCGAGGCGGGCGGCCGGATAGGTGGAGGAGGAAGCCGCCTGAAGGTGCGGAGGAGTAGCCGTGTCGCCATCGCCATGGTGACGTGCTTCGAGCGATCCTATCTAGATCCCGTACGTGGAGCTAGCAAGTGCTTCGATCATCCACCCCACAAGAGATGCAAGGAGCGCCGCCGTAGTTGGAAGCCGAACCTACAAGCGGCTCGTTCAAATACGTACGATCGATTACTACTCGGTTACGGCTACCAAGAAAACAAATATGCATGCTTCTCGATCGACAATACTAGACGTTCACGAGTCCTCCTCCCATACAAGTTGAACTGGCCAGACATACGTACAGTCTCAAGTTGAACCTGCAACGAAATTAAATAGTACCATCGATCGCCGCCGGGCAGCATGGCCATGGCGACAGCGACGCGGCTGCTGCTCCGCTCCTTGAGGCGGCCTCCTCCACTTCTTCGCCCGTCCGCCTCGCCGTCGCCAGCCGGACTCCTCCGACGCTTGCCGGTACCGCAGCCGCGCGCACTAGTGCTCAACATTCGGTGGTTCCGGGGACAATCGCCGTCCACTGCGGCCCGCCGCGGCATCCTGGTGGACATGCTCTGCTTCGTTTCCGCTTCCGCTAACGTCTTCTTTTTCGACTTGGACGACGTGAAACCACCACCCAAGAACCCTTCCGGCGAAGCCCCCACCCTACTTCTCCACTGGGACAACGGCTACAAGTATTGGCCGCCCACGAGGCCGCACGTCGAACGGGAGAAGAGGCCGCTCACGGATGCCCTCATCGCCCTTAATCTCATGTGAGTCCGTTCGCACGCATGAACATATACCTATTTCGATGAAATCTTTTAATTGTGCTGTGCATTTGCTGATTTTCTGTTGTTGTTTTACACGTCATTCGGTCCAAGTGTTCATGGCATCGACGTACTAACAGGTAGAAAGCTTATCGAGTGGGGAGACAAGGTTTGTGCCTGTCACTAAACCTTTCAAAAATTTATTCCGGTACCTTTTTCTATCAATCTATACACACAGTCAAGTGCGTCGTAGTAGGTCCCCCGTAGGAGCGACCGACACGAGTAGGCCAGGGTGTCTGGTGTCTGAGCGGGTCAAAGGGCTCTGCTCGTTCTGAAATCATGTGCGGTTCTGGGCGAGGATGTCGATGTCGGAGTACCCCTCTTAATAGTGTAAAAGTGTGGATATTCACCCATGTGATTCCCGGGTAGGGAAACTCACTTTCATGTGTGGTACCATGATTTTTAATTTGACTAAGACCCTAACCACACAAATGATCCTAAACTACTACTCCTTCTCTTCCCAAATATAAGATGTTTTTGGTATTGCACATGCTATCTACATATGCACACTAAAATGAGTAATACACACTAAAACATGTTTAAATACAGTTATGTACATGTGAATGTGAAAAAAAGGCTAAAGCATCCTATATTGTAGAAATGAGTGAGTATTTGTTTTTAGAGGTGCGAGGCAAGATTTCAAACTTTGATTCTACTCCCTTCGTTCATAAAAGGATGTCTCAATCTATCTTAAATTTGCAAGTATCTAGACATAATTTATTGTGTAGATACATGCAAATTTGAACAAGGTTGAGACATTCTTTTGTGAACGGAGGGAGTAGTTTAGAGACCTACAATTCCCTCCTCTATATATTATATATTGATTGATTATCCTTCTAATTCCAATTGTAACGATGATTTGAAGAACAATGCCCTGATTAGAAAAGGCCAACTTTGGCGCCTCGCCACGTCATCTCTTTTTCATGGGGGTATATTTCACATTACGGTATGTGTCTCCGTTCGTTATAGTTAAGATCAGTGTTAACCATGAGTACTAGCTACTGCTAATATCCTATGTATGCAGTTGAATATGTTCGCCTTGGATGATCTTGGGTCTTTGATGGAAGAGGTTACCACCCCAGGAAGATTTCTAGCTATCTATTGCACATCTGCGCTAGCAGGTGCTTTTTTCTCCTTCACATGCACTTGTTGTTTGCGTCTTGTCACTTTCTTTTTATTCACTTCCAACCGGCTGAGCTCTTTTTTTTCATGACTAACTCTTCATCCTAATTGGAACCAGGTTCACTATTGAGTTACCGGTTTGTCCCTGGGAATTCTGTTGGTGCATCCGATGCTATCTTTGGATTGGTATGTCCATCTATTGCTAATATTTTATTTTAAGCAATAAAAATATCATGTATACTTAAGCCTATAGTGTATATTATAATTCTAGTACTATATGCCATTACTTTGAACTACTCCCTCCGTCCCCCAAGACAGATAGCAATTAAGACGTCTACGATTTTTTTTGTTACACCTCACGGTTTCACCAACATTTACCTTCATAACCAGCTTGGTGCACACGGTGTTTACACGTGGAGGCGCCGAGAGTCTTTGACATCGGCAAGGGATACATTCAAGGAAATTAGGGATACAATTTTATTCACTCTGGTACCGATTTACATTCAGACTCGTTTCAATTTTAAAAAAATCTTTTGATTTTTCTGTTTGTTGTATTCCACGTGCAGATCTCATGTGTTCCATTTGACAGGTACTTAGTCTGGCTTTAAGGCTCATTAAGGTCCGCGTTGACAACTGAGCTCATGTAAGTCTCCTAAATTTCGACTTAGCTCATTCCGGCAAAAAGTATATGAAAAGCTAAGCCTACTCCATCGCTTGGATATTCACAGTTAGGAGGCTTTCTTGGGGGAGCGGCCGTCGAATTGTTTCTCGGTCCACATGGGAAACAACATGTTTCAAGGGTTAGAACAATGGCTTTGGAAGAAAGGAGTCCGTGTTGTTTGCCTAATGAACACTAGAAGACCAAGAATTCGGTCTTGTACTATGTAATAAGATGTTCTAGCTAGATCACATGTTTGGCTAGATACAAACCCAAATGAGTGTACATACACATTAAAACATGTCCACATACATTTAGATACATGTGCATGTGGACAAATGATAAAACATCATATATTTAGGAACGGAGGAAGTAATTATTAAGCACGCGCTGGTTACTAACTTGTTACGGTGGATTTTATTACATATATATAGTGGTCTTTGATCCAACATAGAATTAAGTTGTGACCAGTAAACTTTACATGTATTTTTCATCAGTGTGTTTGTAGAATTGCATCCAATGGTGCATGAGTTTGTTTCCATCATACTTGAGGTGAAATAGAATTTGGTTTCCATGCATAAAACTGTAAAACGATTTAAATACATACGCTACTACTATGTGGTTTCCCGGCAACAAAAGGAGATTCAAGTGACAGAATAAAGAGAGCAAGCAACTAAACGGAAACTGACTTGAACTCCGATAGGTTGGGGGTACAACCACTCATCTAACCATCTTGTTCGCAACCTTTTCTGAATCATTAGGCCGTCACTCATATATTTCCATGAGTACACACGTCGATGATCCTCAAGGAAAATAATCTCCAAACGCCGCCGACACAAAGTTATGCGTCGAAAACCAGACACTCGATGATCGATGCCCTTTTCCTTTAGATGGATGTGGTTTCCTTCTTCTTGTGTTTTGTTTTATTTAAGAGCCAGCGAACGGTGGTTAAAAAATACAATCGGAAGAGATTCAGAGTGACGGCCCAGCCCAGGGAAAGATGCCCACACATATGAAACCCAACTAGCTAGTTCACACTCCACTAGCAAAAGGGAAACAGACTGCGGCCGATGGAGGCCGAAGCATCGCCTCTCGTTCCACCGCCGGTGGCAACCAGCCACCGCTACATCCTCACCGTTGCCACCTCCACTAGGTCTGCGATCTCCCACCGTCTCCCTGTCGCATTCTTGATTTACTTATGGTGCAACGCATGCGCGTGTGTTACGATCGATTACAACAGATTGATCCCGTTAGATTTCGCAAGCCGCTAAAAAAAAAGTTCGCTGGTTGAGATGAATACATAGATTTCACCATTTAAAATGTTCATTATATGGTGGTGTACTGGTGTTTCCGTACTGGCTACCGCATGCATATAGTGGTGGTACATATTAGTGTATAACTCTGATCTTGATACGTTCCAGCCTTCCAGGTCAGTTAGTGGCCGGTGTGGAGTGTGCGCCGTGCGCGCGTGAGTATATGATGGAGTTAGTGGGTGCGTGTGTGAGCCTATATAAAGTCAATGTAATCAGTATATTTATTTGAGCCAAGTGAGTACAGAGAACCGCACCCCCTTATCAATAAAAAGTGAGTACAGAGAAAGGAAAAGGCCCCGGCGTTTGTTCGTCGCCCAGCAAAAAAATTATCCTCGTGTTCGTCCAACAGTGCAGACGTTTTGAGTTTCTCAAATAACAAAATGTAGGTATAAATTAAATGTGTAGAGAAATATGTTTGTGTATGGTTTGAGTATCCACATATCTTTATTTTTGTCTCTTCAGTTTCTTCATTTTTATAATAATAGGCGTAAAAATGATTGTGAAACGACATAGTCCATGGTTAATTTGTAGCATGCACCTACTTTATGCTTCCCCCTTCAGTTTCTTGCTTGCCTCATTTTTGTAATCGGTTTGATTTTACTATGTGTTGCAGAGAGCTCGCAACCATTCAAAGACCAACCAAACAGCTCGTCGCACACCCTTGTGCTGTGTCCGGCCTCCAAGGTTGGGAAGATCTACCGGACGGCCTGCTGCACACTATTTTGCCTCTCTTGGGCTCCTTCCGGAACATTCTCGCCTTTGCTGCAACCTGCCCCTCTGGCGTGCCGCATTCTCTTCATACCCATCAAAGTGCACACTAACCCCGCCTCTCCTCATCAAACCCAATTATATCCGTGTCCCTGCTCCTCTTACTTACTTTTTTGAACCAAAGCCAGCACCAGATCCCTTCAAGCTACGGACATGTAAGGTCATCGACCCAGCCAACCCAAACACCGCCATGCGCTGCCAAATTCATGAAGAAACTCTGCACGGGATGCAGCATTTTGCTGGCTCGTCCTATGGTCAACTCATCTTCTGCAACACTCAACGTTCTCTTCTTGTTGACCCGTTCAGCGGTGCCGAGGTTTACCTCCACATGCGTTAAGTGTGGTGAGGTACGTTTTGCCGAGGCTTCAACTCCCCTCGGCATAACCACATTCTACAGTAGCCCTGAGGAGATCAGAGAGGTATACCGGAGGTGCCGAGTTCCCAACCCTTCCGACGGGAACTTGCCCTTTTGTGGTGCTCTAACAGCTCCCCTTGCGTCACCCAGTTCACACCTCCTTGTCACAGCCAGGTTTTCCCTGTTGGATTGGCCGGTTGGAAGCGACTATTGGTACGAGCTCCGTCTTCGCAATGCACGGATAAATCAGATTGTGGATTTCAAAGGCCAGTACATCGCCATGGATGACCATCACAGGATCTACAAAGTAGAGTTGGCCCCCTAGCTTGGTCTGCAGGAGATGGCAACTGAAGCACACGCATAGGTACTCATGGCTAGTGGTCTGCGGCGACATGCTTCTCGCGGTTGCCCATTTTCCGATTTGCGACATGTCAACCAAGCCCGCGAAATGGGTGGAGGTGAAGAACCTCGACAATTGGGCTTTGTTCTTAGGGGGGCATGCGATGAGCCATCCACTTTCTTTCAGGTGCCCGGAACGATGGGGAGGGAGCGTATACTCGCTGGGAGACGACGCTGATATGTCCATTGACTATGGGAGATCGTGGCACCGTAAGATGGAGCCCCTCTGGCTGCACCCTAGCATCTTCTACTCGTGAAAATTTCTTCTTGGGAGTAGCCAAGTTTAAGCAGAATTTGGTCTCTAGCCTGTGATGGTGGCACACTGGATGTATATGTACTTTTTTGTTTTGTTTTGGAGATTGGGATATGTACTTTTAAATATTTCTTATTACTGCTTCATCCTGGTTTGCTGCAACTGGATAACAGTTTTTGTATGGTGGATGCGATTATCAGCTGGTGATTGTCAATGTTAGTTTTGTGTTACTGCACGTACAGTGACAGATCTCCTACAAGTTACGGCATCTGATTCATCATCTCCTCATGTGATAGCATCACGCTGATTTACCCGTCCATCTCCAGACCAGAAATAGTTTGGAGCCTTTTTGCTGGAGCATTCTTGCTCAAGCCACAGCCTTCCAGATTCACCTTGTAGTAGGACTGATCACGACGATGAAGGCGTATGCCCAAAAAACATCAATGTCATGATCATGACCACACACCAGATTCACGTTGTAGCAGGACTGCTTTCTCCAGCCTCCAATGTCATCAGAATGTAACAAGGGACTGTTCATGTTCAGTTTGAGCGTGTTTTGCCACCACAAAAAAGATGCCATGCCACTGAATGCTGATAAGAGAAAAAAAACTGGAATAAAGTGAAGTACATGCCATGTATGTAAACAACGACCCAATGCTAAGTCATGACATTAACCAATCCATGTAAAAGTATTTTTTTCCTTTTTGACACACAAGAGAATGATGCAAATCTTCTCAGGTTTCAGTGTAGCTGAGGCGGCCTTCAACCTAACAAAAAATCTTACCAGTTTCAGGTAAGCAACAATCCTCTCAGGTTTCAGTGTAGCTGAGGCCGTCACACCATCAACCCGGAAACAGTAAGAATCCATGACATCCTCAGACAACACAAACATCCACATACCTGGAATTTTCCAAAATTTTCAACTGATGAACAGCAAAATTCAACCAGCTTTACATACAACATCTAATGCCTCAAAAGATTATGTCGCGTTGCTCTAACAGGTAACAGCTACTACTAAATCACATTACTCACTCTTCAGACAAAGCAAGATAACTAGAACCGTAATCTCAGGGTACAGACAGATCTCGACTTGTTTGCGCGACCCAAAGACATTCATCGTTCAAGTCCTAGCCTTACTCCTGCTTCATCCAAGCGTGCCCTTGCCACTGCGACACAACCGTGCAAAAATAAATCATCATCGTCTACTCTCTTACATGATCCAGGCTTCTTCGTCGCCGCTGCTAAAGGACTCGATCATATCGCTGTCATCGCCATCCCCGCCACCGCCCATGATCTCCAGCAACCCCTCGCCCACATCAAAGTCGCCTTCTTCTTCGTTCTCATCCCCACTGTCCATGTCATCATCGTCATGGTCGTCGTCATCACCATCATCATCGCTGCTGTTGCCTGGATCCTCATCAGAGTCCGTGTCCCCGAGCGCCAGATCAGAGCCAAGGAGGACATCAACCTCCGAGTCGTCCTCGTCCTCATCCTCCTCGTCCGAGTCCCCGCCGTCCTCCGGGTCTGAATCGTCATCAGTCGGCCGTTTCCTGCCGACCTCAAATAAGCGGGCAGAGGAGAACATCTCGTCGGGGTCGTCCATCGCGACGACTCCAAGGAGGGAGTCATTGGGCTCGGTGGCAAGGTCAAGTACACCACGGTCTATCTGGACGGTCGCGATGTCTGAGTAGGTGACGGCGTCAATCGTGCGGAACGCAGGGAACAGAGGATGCCGGACCCTGCGAGTGTTGATGGAGGATGTAACATCCTCGAGGTTGCGCCTGAGGATGGCGTAGATAACATCACCCCTGCCATTGAACTTGATCACTGTCTGGTCCAGAGAAGGGACGCTCCTCAGAAGCTTAAATTTTCTCAGATCCCACACCTCTGAATTTAGGATCACCTGCAAAAAAATATTGTGGACAGAGATGAGAAGATAAGCACAGTACAAACAAAATCCTCCCAAAAAAATATTGGCAAATGTAACTAACAATTAGCAATATTTGAATTAAGTTCGATCTAATGGTTATCCATAACAGAGTAATGAAAGTTCTGCAGTAGCATCCCAGAAGCACAGATAGTGCATCCAAAATATATTCACAACACAATTTCTTCTGTACAAAATGACTTGCAATTTCCATCTAAACCTATTATGTTAACTAGCTGCCACAAACATCTTAGTGTGGTAATGCAAGAAAAGTGTAGGCCCTTAGAGGGCAAAAATGCATCTCACTTACAAGTTTAAAGGAAATCCCATGCTATGAAATGGATGGAAATAAACTGAAACAAGAGAACACAATAACTGCAGTCAAAGAATAAAATTACCTCATTTCCAGCTGGATGGAAGCCACCACCGCAATAGTCTGTGAACTGGTCAAACTGATGGATAGGGTCCGGACTTCGTCTATCCCACAGGTTCCCGTTCCACAGCAGCATATCATCTGAAGGACTGAAATGTATAATTGGATGTACATAATTACGGCCAGAACCTGAGAGGCTCGAGTTATCAGGAAGCTGCATATCAACATTTTGTGTCTGCACATCATACAACAGAACCGCCCGGCGAGCTGGATCGGTAGAAATGGCGGCAAATAGAGTCCCAGCATGATTAAACCTGGCAGCTTTGCAATCCTCAAATGTGTGCAAAGGTCCCGCCGACACTGTGAAAGAGCCCCAGAGCTTAACCTCATTTAAGCTAGACGAGAGAATCAGCTCATTTCCACCAGAAGATGTTGACTCCAGCGTTGTAACAAGATGTTGGTGGCACGACTGGTCTCTACAAGATTTGCAGTGTTGCTGTCAAATATTCTTAATTCACCAGTATGGTTTCCAGCAGCCACTCGTGATGCATCTTGAATAAAAGTCATGCAAGTCAACAGCGAAGACTCGTCACGGCAAACACGGCATGGCTTGAACCTGCTGTATATAAACTGACGGTCCCTGCGAGGTACTTGGATCCCACTGAACTCCCTGCTTATCTCACGGCTTCCCATGCGGGCAGTTACATTTGGTGGTGCACTGATGCTGCGGCTAGGCTCAGGACAAACATGAGGCTGCAGCAGAGAGACTGGTGGTAGAGTTGTTATTGGAGCAGGACACTGGCGATGCTGATGTTTCAAGTATTGTACAACCAATGAGTCAAGTGTCATGCGCTCCAAATTTCCTGATTGTTGATCATTTGCGCAAAGATGTGGTGTTCCTGTTATCACTCCAGGCGTGCCTTGAGAATCTTCAAAATTCTCCGTGGAAATGTGGTTGAAATTTGTCCTTCCTGAATGAAATGCAGCAGTTGGAGAATCCACTGCTACAGACAGGCCTCTGCGAGTAGCAGCAGGAGTTTTGAATACAGGAGATTGGCATGATTGGTCAACTAGTGCGGGACGCTTTGCTGCTGATGCAGAACTAAGATCGGTATCGGCAAGCTTCCTCTTGAGTGGCAACGGCATTGGTGTTTTATGTGATGTCTCCGCATCTTCCGTATTGGCAGCAGAAGCAGAGCAAGTTATACTGTCCACATTTCCAGTAGGTACAGGACTTGTCAGGCTATTGGTTGCTCTATTACCAGAAAAAGAAAGAGGTTGAGCTCGTTTAGAAAAACTGGATGAGAAGACCAGTGCCTTCTTCTTGGACGAAGGCACAACAGAATCTGATCTCTGGCCAGTTTGATCTTCAGCTATCATTGCTTTGTCAGGCAGAAATCCCTGAACACGGCCAGAGGGCCACTGTTGTTGAACTTGAACAGATGATGGTTCTGGGACAACGGCCCGGTGGACAGGTAGCACTGGAGCAGTTGATTGCGAAGGTGTAAGGTCGGCCTCCTTCTGCAACATGGCAGCAGTAGCAGCCAAACCAGATCCAAGGAGATGTTCATGTATCAGTTGCATCAGTTCCCTACACGCAAAAGAGAAGATCAGATGTAGGAACGTGGAGCTGGGGAAGTAATAAAAGAAGGAGAACATTACACAATGTCAAACCTGGAATGGTATGAGATAGGAGTAGCAGCAGCTATGCCAGCTCGCTCTATGCGCTTCAACGCTGGAGCGGCAGCATCAGTTGCTGCTAAGGTTGTTTCTTTACCAGAATTTGTCAAGACCTATCAGAAGAAAGAAAAAAACATATTAGTCATTCAGCCCATCTTTCCCATTTAAGTACTAGGCGCACATTAAAATTAGGGGATCATACGACATAAAAATATGGAAACAAGGGTAACTGGATAACATTAAAGGACCATAAGTTGGTTCCCTACATCAGCACTACTTTACCACTCTGGTTACAAAATAATTGTACCATAGAATACTGAATATACTAAATACGTACAAAAACAACGTGCTCGTCGACTTGATGAAGAGCAGAACACCAGCAGAACTATACGGACATATAATCCTGAGCAGCTCAAAATAACATAAAACAATAGGCTTTCCTTACCGCGATAAGTTCAATTGCCACTTGGGTCAGTTCATTTATCCATCTTGCATTATCACTTCCAGATGTCTGGGTACTGGTATCACGAATCAGTTCTGATAATTTCTTCCCTACCTGAAATAACATGTTAATAGTTAGTTACTTACCTAGGAGGCAACAGAAAAAAGAAGTTATCTAGGGGACACGCATGTGAAGACAGGATGAAAGAAGGATATCAGAGAGGGCAGTTCGCGAAATCTATTAACACAGCAAAGAACAGGCTTGGTTACCACTCCGTCCATTTCATCTCACAGCAATTTTCACACAGATGAAGTGACAGATAATTCAGGGGGAGGTGAAAATGTTTTAACCAACTGTTTCACGATTAGGTTTGAATAGGTAGTGTGTTCGACCTTAGTAAGGTTACGAAACCTCATTCAGTACACTATTAATTTCTGTAAACAAGGCAAGAGCGGAGAAGAACAGTCCCTATATGTGAAACAGAGGGATAGTCGCTAGCAGTTACTCATTACTGAGATTATAGTCATGCAATAGTAAGAGAAAAAATAGAAGAGAAAGAAGTGCATTGTTCTGCAGCCACGATACCTGGAGCTTTGTCAGTATATGAGCAATTGCATCGTCCCTAGCCAAGCCAAGCAGTACACGACAGGCAAGGGCTCGAATAGCATCAATAGCCACAGGAGGAGTGACCATCCGAGTGCTAAGAAGCTGCAGAAGAATCTTTATACCATTGTTGGCTCTGACTACTTCTCGAGCTTGACGATACCCTTGTTCCAGTTGAGCAGCAAGACCAGGACCCCCGGCTCCTACGCCAAGTGATATTCTCTTATCACCAACAACTCCAGATGGCACTACAGGTGTGCCAGATTCACCTTGGTTTGCTGCTAGATTTCTTTCTGAAGTAAGTTTTTCGGCAGTCCTGTCTCTGATTTCTGAATAACTCCCAGGTTGCTGATTGGCAGTTGAGGACGGCTTGTTGCTGATTGAAGGAGGGGGGCATACAAGATTGACAAGCACATTCAGTGCTGGACAAATAACCTAATACACAAAGGATGGCAAAAAAAATTATGTGAAAGAACTTTGGCAAATACTGCTGGGTCATTAAAGCTTAGTTAATGCATAGCTTGAGAAAGAAAACACACCTCAGGATCAACATATCCAACAACACTGTTTGCTATATCAAGTAAGATAGTCATACCAATACGGCTGTTACTTAATGTACCATGCACTATCAACTTGCGACTGTATGGCATGAGTGTTATGATGTGAAGAACTCCAAATGCGTACTGAGCCAAGTCATGCAGATACCGATCAGCAGGTAGACCCTGAAACAGATTGTTAAGAATCAAATCAGCCTACATACAAACTTTGTTGTTCTAGAAGGGCAAAAAAGCAATAAGTTATCCATATTTTTACCTGGCATAACTCAAGCATAGTTATATGACCATTAGAGGCCAAGAATTTATCCATCACGGGCCAGCGAGCTCTCACAAGAGCAGGTCCTAACTTTCTATCCCGCTGGATCTGACGAAAAATAGCATCCATAGCCTCGTTGCCAATGTCAAAAGGTTTGTAACCAGCTCTTGCACTGGAAGTGTTCCGAGCAATACTACGGATACTCTTGCTTGGCCGGATGGAATCAACAAGCTGGAGGAGATGAGCTCTAAAATATTGCCGTAACGCAACACATGAGTGATATGCAACCTGCTTTTCTGTTGCAGTCAGAGCTTCAGCAGGGGATCGTTCATTCCCTTGACTCGCATTGGAGGATCCTAATGCTCCAGAGTTGACACCAGCCCTTACAGATGCAGCAACATGCAAAATATTCAGAAGTTTTTGCATCCCATCCTGCGCATCAAATGAATCCAGAACAGCTTTGAACACAAAAGCAGCAGCAAAGAATATGGCAGCATTCTTTCTAGCTGAATCTTGTGGACATTCTAAGAGTTGAAGAGCCAGTTCAACCACATTGTTGAGTGTGTCAGATGAAAGCGCACAAACACGCTCCATGGTAGACTGCAAAAACAAAACATGCTTAGCAATAAGATAAATGAACGACCAGGGTAAAATGACAACAGATTTCGACAGACAGCATGACCAGCCAGTTTAAGTTTTAAGTTTACCTGGAGTGAACCAAAAGTAAACAAGCATGCAGAAAGACCAGTATATGTCTGAGTAATTCTAGGGACAGACAGGATCTTCTGAATACCACCCCGATCAACAAACAGCGCAGCAAATTTCCGGTGGGCGGCCAGGGCACAAATTAATCTAAGGATTTCATGGAGTAGAGAAACATGGCCACATCCCTCCTGGTCTTTGATACCCCGTTGCAATAATGTGAGGCAAACATCAACACCCTTTTCATGCAGAACAGGACCCAAAGCTTCAACATACTCTCCCAAAACCTGTAAGCACAGAATGCTATATTTTTCTCTAAGTTGCAAGAGCTGCTCGTGGTCAGCAAGAACAAAATCTTCCAAATCCTGGTCCGGACTGATTTTCACAGTTTCCTCAACCACATGCTCCTCCTTAACTTGGTCAGAGCTTCTGTAAGACCAAATAAAACTCAGAGAAAGAACAACGATATAACGAAAAGAAGACGAGAGAGAGAGAGAGTGCTTCTTCCATTACCGTGAAACACTAGTGGACATGGCAGCATCGACTACAGTAGATGCAGCTTTCTCCGCAGCTAATATAACCGCGTCGCCATTATTTTCACTCTTCCAAACCTTCAAAAACACAGATCATCAAAATTACTAACAAATAATGAAGCAGAAAATGAATCAGGATTAAGTAACCATTAATAGTATTTTGGTAAGTCTAATATGTCTTTTTCCATACCTCTAAAGCAGCAGACTTCACAAGCTCGGCAGCAGCATCACCTGCTGCTTTCACGGCTTCCTCGGGTGCATTTGCAGCTCTGGCTTCCGCTTCTGCAGCTCTAACTGCCTTCAAAACAATGTCAGTTATATCCTTCAAGCCAATAATGCAATCCCTGAAGCGGTCTTCATACTCTTCTTTGGAAATAACCATATGAGCCGCCTCAAAGCCTGCAACACTCAAATCAATTGCTTTCTTCGGGTCCTTGACCTTATCATCATTATTGTCTTTGCTAGCCTGACTTGCCACTCTCAATCCAGAGGCTGGTGAAATAGGTGTCCGTTCACTGTCAGGCAAGCTTTCACCAGGTTTGCTTTTCCCTTTTAATCGAGATCCTGTACGACTAGGCTTTCTCTTCAAGAGCTCATCTTTCAAGATTTCACATGGAGGACGCATTTCCTTAGGGTCTGAGCACATTCGCATATCTGTGTGGGGCATACCAACAGTGTCATCCATCAACCGTTCTGCATCTGCTTGCCTCATCACAACACCACGATCAAGGTCCTTTTCCAAAGTTGGGTCAGTCGGTATTCCATCTCCAGCCCTTGTTCCGTCCAATACAGAACTTTCCTGGAGAAACCGTACTTTGCCCCTGTTCTCATCTTTACCGCGAGGGTGCTTGGTATCTAACGGAAGATTGGCATCTTTCTGTGAAGATGTGACATCCCCATAGACCCGTGTTCGCAAGAAATGCATGAGCTTGGCTGATACCCCTATGTTCAAGATATCTTCTACCAAATTCCCACCGCTGGCGAAGAAAGGAAAATGCAACGGTTAGATTAATGGTATCAGAAATGCTGCTGAAGAAGAGAAAGAACGATGTGTATGATAGATAATGGCAGTACCTATACAACGCCATCGAAAGCAAACCACAGAATATGTCCTCAGCATCTCGGTGTCTGTGGGTCTTTCACCGCTTTCGTAATGCTTCCAGTCACATGCTTCGACATCTTCCCTTATCCATTTTTTCAGGTTCACAATGGTAGCATCTTCAAAAGCATGCGGAAACTGGGACTGCAGATTGCAAACGCGGAATCAGGTAAATGCTACAGTGTGTGACCGAAGAAGAGTAGACCACAGATCGTAGTAGGAATAAAAGAGTGAACGAGCATGGAGGGGAGGAAGCTAACCGCCCAGGCGTTATGGATGCTGAGGAGCAGCCTAGCAGAAGCACAGCGTACTGCCTTGGAGTATGACGTGTCGGACAAGAACTTGCAAAACACGAGCTCGTAGAAATCGTCATTCTCCTGTTGAAACAACACGATTAATTAATATCAGGAATGAAAAAGGGTTTGTTATTAAGGCTCAGGTTGCAAGCAAGCAAGCAGAAAACCCAGATACGGACCCTGATCAAGTTTGCCAGCTTGCCTATTGTATGGGAACCCCTTGTGTTTGTGTTGTTGAAGGATGGATCGCTTGCACACTCCTGCAGATGCCTGCACAGGGCATAGCAATGATGAGCAACTTACAGGGAAGCAAGCTGGATCAACAAAATACATATAAGTGAGGAGTACACTTTAATCAAGCAGGGGCAACATTCTGACAGTAAACAAAATGTAAATTATGGCGTTGTGAGCAAAATAGAGAGTGACACACTGGCAAGTTTCACGAGTGAGACTGAGTGTGTGTAGTTAAGCTTGCATAGACAGTGAGGCACGAATGTTAGATGGGCAGAGTCGAATTTACAAGGACGGTCGGGTAGGGTCAATCAGAACAAACTCTGTCGGGTCGACTTCCCTCCCTAGGTAGGCCTAGAAATATATAATCTGCGCAGTCGAATTATGCAGTGCGAATTATTTAAGTTTCTTATTGACCACTCGTCCACTCCAGTGAGTCAATCAATCAAGCAAGCGCTAGGAAGGAATGAATCAAGCGGGGGTTAGGGTTAGGCGTGGTTAGAGACCTGGCCTCGTGTTCCTCGCAGATGGTAGCGAGGGTGTGGATGAGTCGCGGGTTGGGGTCGGCCTCCTGCTCGACGACCCGCGAGATGACCGTCTGCGCGCGCTCCAGCAGCGCGTTCTCCTCCTCGTCACCTTCCTCCTCCTCTTCCTCCTCCTCGTCGTCCCCGTCCTCCTCCTCCTCCGCTTCTTCGTCCTCCCCCGCTTCCTCGTCCGCCGTCGGCGCCTCCTCCTCTTCGGTGGGCTCGGCGGCGGACGAAGGTGGCTGGTCCGCCATGAGGGAGGGAGGTGGGCTAGGGCTAGGGTTAGGGTTTGGGTTGGGGCGCGGGGTCGGGGCGGAGGAGAGCGGGCTAATGGCGGACGGCGCCGAAGAAGAAGGAAGGAGGCGTGGCGTGGCGTTGCGGCGCAGCGCAGGTCGAGAGGAAAGGAAGTTTCTAGTCGTCCTACGGAATCAGGTTTCCCTTCCACCTGACAGGCCGGTGGTGGGCTCTCTCTCTACAAAATGCCCACGGGATTCTACTCCAAACACGGCCCGCACCAACAGCCTTCTTCCAAACTTTTTTTTTTAAACACATTCTTCCAAACTTTATTGAGAGAGTCGTGCCCCCTTTCCTCTCCTCTCCTCTCTCCCCTCTCCTCTGCTCTCCTCTGCTCGATCTCAGATCTCGGCCCCGGCTCGCTCCCCTCTCCTCTCCGGCGGCGTTGCCGGCCGGCGTGGACGAGGAAGCGTAGCGCGGGATGTAGATATTAGGGGTAGGGCTAGATCTAGGTTTGTTTGTGTAGTTTCGTGGCGGATGCCCGGGTTTTTTCTGTTCTTCTTCCTCCTTGGCTGGCTGCCGGCGACTCGCAGCGACGCTGGCGTTGGATCTTCTCCTCTCTGCACGGCGGATCCATGGTGGATCTCTTGCAGGGATGGTGAGGATCAAGGCCGTTTCAATAATTTCGCTTGCCGTATTGTATGCTCTGCAGATCGAGGGATGTGGTGGTACCTTCTTCCCCTGGCCGGCCGTGGAGGCGAGGAGCGGAAGAAGAGCCGCTGTTGTTCCTCTTCTTCGGTGGAGTGTGCTTCTGCTCCTTGTGTGGTGTTCATCGCCGTCAGAGGAGCTTCTCTTCAGCTGTTCTTGGAGGAGCGCTTGCGGGCTCGCAAGCTGGCTTTGGCCGGAGTTTGCGGCCTGACCGTCGGGCTGAATCGGGGCGGTGCCCCCGCCGATATGGCTACAGCAGATTTTAGATCCCGTCGTTCGCAGCGGGAGGCTGATGCGGCGACTTCAACGAGGTGTTTGCCTCTACAGGTTCGTTCCGGCGACACAGCTGCTGCTCTCGTCGTCTTCGATTTCTTGTCTGGTGGTGCGATGGTGATGACGGCGGAGCGAGCGGTGGCGGAGTCAACGAGACAGAGATGGTTCCAGGGACCTGTGTGTAATTTAGACTGTTGTAGGGGCCTCTCTGTAAATCGCAGAACAGCTGTGCTGTTTCTGGATGTTTCATGTAATAATGTTTTTCCTGATTAATATATCCAGGGACTTGTATAAAAAAAACAACAGCCTTATTCCAAACTAACTCCAAACCATTATCAGTCCCCTGCAGCGACTTTCTTAGGTGTCTACAGGGTCATGAATTCTTTACTTTGAAACACAGAAACATACAATAAATTTTGTTGCGGCAAGAATTTAGTAATAGTAAATTTTAATACAAAAAGAGATGCTAGATGCCAAAAGTTGCACATTATTATCATGTGTCTGATACCAAAATTAACAAATAAGTGAACAAAAAGATACTTAACCATATTGGGCTTAAGGTTGCCACAAGCCTTAAAAGTGCACATCACATAAGGAGAAACAATATTCAAACATAGGTCAACGAGATAGTACAAATTAAAACATTTCATAACCCTAAACAATATTCGACCATAGGCCCTAATGTGGCTCACTTCCCAGCAGTAGTCTGAAAGGACAATGATGTCGCCTAGAGGGGGGTGAATAGGCGATTAAAACTTTTCCGGTTTAGTCTTGCTAATTGCGGAATAAAACTAGGTGTTTAAATTAATAAGCCAACAACCTAAATATACTAGGTTCACCTATGTGCACCAACAACTTATGCTAAGCAAGACAAGCAACAAGGTGATAGCAATAGAATACTTCAAGCACGAAGGCTATCACAATGTAAAGTGCATAAGTAAAAAGCTCGGGTATAGAAATAACCGAAGCACGCGGAGACGAGGATATATTGCCGAGTTCCTCCTTGAAAGGGAGTACGTCTCGTTGGAGAGGTGTGAACCGACACAACGGTTCAACAACCACAAAGGTTTCACCCTCTTCTCCGATGAACCGCACCACAAAGGTTTGGTTCACCTTCCACTATCGGTATTCCTTCGAGGCGGAATCCGGAGCCTTTCAACAATAATCCGGGGCACAACCCACAATGGGATTGGGGGCTCCCGAACGGCTTTCAACAACAATCCGAGGCACAACCCACAATGGGATTGGGGGCTCCCGAACGGCTTCAAGTGACAACACAAGGGTCCGACCACCACAAAGGCGTCTAGGGCCCGAAGACCCAAGAGTAACAAGTTCACAAGATTTCAACTTCCACGAATCCTCGTGGAGAGCACACCGATGCACCAAATGCAAAAGGCAAGAGCACAAGTGCTCAAATCCTTCACTTTCAAATCCCACCACAAGCAACTAATGCTTATGGGGGAGAAAAGAGGAAGAACAAAGAAGAACACAACAAATGGAACTCCAAGACCTAGATCGAAAGGGTTCTCCTCACTTAGAGGAGATATGGTTTGGTGGAACTGTAAATCTAGGTCTTCTCCTTCAATCCTCCAAAGATCAAAGAGTTTGCGTGGAGGGATTGGGAGATATCAAAGAAATGAGCTTGCAACAATGGAGGAGAGACAAAGCAAAGGTTGCTGGGCCGAGCTAGCTGGCTGGAGGTAGGTGGAGGGGTATTTATACCCCTCCCAGAAAAAGAGCCGTTGCAGCCAGTTTCACACCGGAGACTCCGGCCTGCAACGGAAACTCCAGCCCCCTGGGGGCGGAAACTCCAGCCCCCACCAGGGGTGAACCACTTCCAGACGAGAAAAGCACAGGCAGAAACTCCGGACCCCTGGGGCCGGAAACTCCGGTCTGGGGCGGATACTCCGGCCCCTTGGGCCGGAAACTCCGGACCCCACCAGGGGTTGAACAAGAAAAACAGACTTCAACGAAAACCCTTGGGTCCGGAGACTCCGGACCTGTAGGCCGGAGACTCTGGTCTGAAAAGCAGCAACGAAACAGCACAGCCTGAAATGCGATAACTTTCTCGTTCGAACTCCAAAACAGGTGAAACCAATTTCGTTGGAAAGATAACGACGAGTGCTAACCCACAAAAAGGTATGGAAATATTAAGGGTCACAAATATGGAGGATATATCACACATTTGAGGTATGGACCTTATCTCGAGGAGGACCGGTAATATTTCCAAAACCGAGAATGCAACAAGTTTTCCATCCGGACTCCGTTTTCAATGATCTTGGGCTTGCTCCAAAGATAATCACAAGCACTACAAGATCATGCATATACACATCATAGTCCATCATGTGAGGAAGATAACACAAGAGGAGAGTTTGACCTCTCTACAAGAGACGAACCGGTAAATCTTCCAACATCAAAAATATCACAAGATATCCAAATGAAATCCGTTTTTGATGAACTAGAGCTTGGTATGGGGATGAACACAAGCTCTAAATTCTCACAAGGATAAAAGCCAAATAAGAACCAAGAAAGATGATATGCCAAATATGCAAAGGTTTGAGCTCTCCACAAAGATGCGATCAAGTTACTCACTTGAGAGCCCCTCTTGATAGAACGTCGTCTATCTTATACCCCGGTATCTCACTAACACCACGAGACCGGTAAAATAGAAAACCTATCAAGATCATACCTTTGCCTTGCGCATTCCACTTGAGCTAGATGATGACGATTTTGATCTCTTCAAGTGGACCACCTTTCTTGATTGCGCTTTGCTAGCACATGCTTGATGAAGACATCTCCAAATGCTCCCCCATACACCATTATGGGAGAGACTCGCTAAGCTCCGTCTTCATGTCTCTTTTGCAAGCTTCAATCAAATGATATCTTCCGAGATGGATCATATTGAGCTTGCACTTCATCTTCTCTACACATGACCATTCTTCATATAAACCTTGAGTAGAGCATTGATCATCATGTAATCTTCTAGAGTCTAACACATGAACTCCAATCATTTCCTATGGACAAGATCTACAAGTATATCTCAATGCAAACATTAGTTCATAAGGATTGTCATTAATTACCAAAACCACGCATGGGGCAACACATGCACTTTCATAGTCTTCTCAGCAATAGTCTTCTCAGCAGCAGCAGCTGTCTTCAAGACGGGCTCTAGGGCATGCTTTATTTACTTCAAGCCATGATGCGCTTGCTTCTGGGCAAGCTGCGCATCGATCTTGAACTGCAGATTCCATCTTATTGCTAAGGGAAAATATGTGCTTCCACTCTTTTAGTGACGGCCGAAGAGTAGGCAACACTTAACGGGCAATGCATACAGTTTATAGAACAGACTATATATCCAATGGGCTCTAACATTAGTAGCTACGGAAAGTAATACTATATTAGCTACCACAAGTTAACACGGAAGCATTTGCATCTAAAAAGATTAAACAAAAACATGTACACTTTATTAATCTGTGCTTGGGTACTACTAAAGCTCAAACATATACTTGTGTCGTTTAAATATAGTTGTCTATTACACTTCATAATTTTATATATTTTATATAGTAAATAATTATTTAAGGTACATTATTACTTTTATCCAATTTTTGGTGCATTGTTTCATACTAAACAATTATATTCAGTAAATTATCTCTACAATCAATAAGAGGGAAATTAAAAATATTATATATGAGAGCATTATTTTTTGGCATTTAAAGAAATCATAGTGTAAATGCATGTAGAGGTCCATTTAAGTATATTAAAGAGATATATGCATGGTTAGTCACTAAACTTGTCCGAGATGAGTATTTTGGTCACTAAACTTGCAAAATGTTATGCACAGGTCACAGAACTTGGCAAAGATGAGCAAACCGGTCACAAACCTAACGTGGCACGCTGACTGAGCAGTTGACCATTGACTCTGACCATTTTTTTTGCAAAAACACCCCCGTAGAAGCACAAAATCACATTAATATCTCTCTTTTCCATTTCTGCCATTTTAATAATTCCAGAAAACCTGTTAAAACCTTTCACACTGGCAGGCCATCTAGCTACGGACACTGACAGTTGGGCCCGTGGCCACATCAGCAGCCAAGCCCACGAGTTCAACCTGGTTGCGGACCCGCCGGTCAACTGGCGTCGGTCGCGTCAGCGGACGGCCGGCGCCCGGGCCTGGCGACGGCCATGGGCCCACAACGGAGGAGAGCGCTCGTGCACCAACTGCGGGGGAGCTGAGAGGGCGGCGCTGCGGGGTAGCTGAGAGGGCGGCTCTCTGGACCATATGGTCACCGGGCTCGGCTCCGGTTACCAGTTCCGCGGCGGCGGACGACGGTGAATGGTGGCCGACACTACAGAGCGCGAGGAGAACGATGAAGGGGTCCGCCGGGACCGGAAGCTCACCATGGTCACGTGTGCGTGTTTGTCGAGGGCGGAGGAGGTCGAAGATGGCCGGAGCGGAAGAGGATCTGCCCGATTCGAGCGATTCGCGGCGTCTCGGATCTCGATACTCTGCGAGTATGGATAGGAGGTCGAGGCGGAGCTGGAAGTGCATTTAGTTCATCTCGGGGCGGCAGTAGATGGCGACGCGACGGCGTGGCCGGGGGCGGCGCGGGTTCGTTCGTGGGGAGAGAGGAGGGGAAAGAGGAATTTGTCGTCGAAGATGCACGAATCGCAGCACTACCGGGCCGCTCGAGCACCGCGACCTCGCCCAGGTGCACGCTCTTCGCGTCCACACTAAGCCTCGCCGGAGCCGTGGTTGTTCTTGTAGGGGTTGTAGCTGACCGGCCCGTCGCAGCTGCCTACAGAGAGAATGGCGGCATGCTCCCCTGCCCGTCGCAGCTGCCTACAGAGAGAGTAGCAACGACCCATTACGCCTCATGAGCCCTGTTCCAAGTTCAGTGATTCTACAGTGGTCGCTAAGGAGCACGACTGCCGGGATTTGGCACCGCAAGCAAAGGTTGAAGACAGCCTGACAGGGGGGCCCACTCGTCGGCGAGACAAACATTAAAAGAAAGAGAATGATGTGATTTTGTGATTCTACAGGGGTGTTTTTGCACAAAAAAAATGGTCAGAGTCAATGGTCAACTGCTCAGTCAGCGTGCCACGTTAGGTTTGTGACCGGTTTGCTCATCTTTGCCAAGTTCTGTGACCTGCGCACAACATTTTGCAAGTTTAATGACCAAAGTACTCATCTCGGACAAGTTGAGTGACTAACCATGCATATATCTCTATATTAAACAACTACCGAGATATCTAAGGTGTATTTTCCAACAAATATCTTGATAGACGTTTGTAGAGTTCATGTTTTTCTATTTTAAAATATAAGCAAAAATAAAAAAATCCAGAGTGTACTCTTGTTTATATTATTGCATGAATAACAATGATGATGTGTTTCAGCTCAGATTAGTTGACGAGGACGCAGTCATGTGCGCGCTCGCCAGTCGTTGTAATTCACTTTCGTGGGATCTGGCAGGACGCTGCCTGACACCCTTAGATGTCATTATGCTACATAAACCTTGCTTGGTCGAGTCGTCACCGGCATAAATAGTTTCTTTTTCTTGTTTGTAATTTTCCTTTCTTTTAACAAATGTTTTTTTTGTATGGGTGTTGGGTGGTGGTAAATGGCCGTGTCCACTATTGCGTGCCCAGCCCAGAGCTAGAGCTAGCCTATTCCAATCCTGTTCGGTGATCGGTGTACCAAGCTAGAGTAGTTAGTTAGACTGGCAACAAACCTGCATGCAGGAGCAGTAGGCGCATCGGATCCAACGATTGCCGGGCCAGCAGTCTCCATTCCTCACCTCTGTCAGGCCAGGACGAGTGGATGAGCTTCAGTGCGAGTTCACCCAGATGAGGAATCACTCTGCTATCGGTAGTTCACGAATATCGGTAGTTAAACAAGTCCGCCAACAAGATGTGCTACCATGAATATCTTGCATTTTTTCTCTAAAGAATATAATTTTGATTACAGTAAGGAAAAGTTTACAGAAGCTGTTAAAACATCCAATGTCTAGGAAACGAGTTCTGAATATTATAGTTTACACAAAACTTTCATCTCGAATTTAAAGATATTTTCATTTTGTTTTTTATCTTTTGAACAATTTTTTGACCTAACATACGCAAATTGATATAATTTGCAATTGGTTGTGAAAATTGAGTTCGAACTTTTCCACGTGAATCACTTCATTTAGTTGAACTTACCGGAATATTTTTTGGACTACAAAATGAACTTTTAAATTATTTTGGTCCTCTCTCACGTTGCACTTGACTGTTGGGCCAGGCAGCAGAAGGAAAAAATGCGCACGAATAAATCCTGGCATCTAGGTATAGTTTTCTTTAGCGCGCAGAATCAAATATAATTAAGGTGTACTTTCAGTTTTGTTATGAAACCATCTGGTTTTACCGATTGCACGTTTACTCTTTACTACAGAATTAATGACGAATTAGAAAGCAGCATGTTTCGTTTTATTTGTACTAGCTAAATATCCGTGCGTTGCCACGGAGCAACACAATTTTTTTACCGCATTACCCATGATACACATGAAATTAATTGTACATGTCATGTCAAAAATCTCATCAAGAGTTTGTAATCTTTGTAATGGACTAAAAACCTAATATTTTTCTTGCAATCACAAGTGCGATTATTTCCAATTTCAGCTCTTCTTGTCTGGCTCAACTTACCTGGACAAAGACGCAAACAGAATTAGCATATTTCGTGCTAAAAAAAAGAATTAGCATATTTCCAAGATCGCATCCTCAACTCACAAGATGTACCATAGAAATAAGCTTTGGAAGATGTACCAGAGAAATAACATGAGAGTGACCACTTGAATCAGCTTGTAAGATGTACCAGAGAAATAGCATCAAGGTGACAAATTATTTAGCTAGTTTTGACCTGCACGCTCCAGCTCAGCCTGGTGTTTTATTATTAGTTGTTTACTGAACCGCAAGACAACAAAAACAGATGCAGAAGCACAACTGGATGTGAGACCATCATCATCCTTAACAGAGTCATCCCTCATTTTCACGGTAATATTCAGCTCTGATAAGCGGTAGATTATTAAGTGAATGGTCACACTAGACATCACGTACACTTCAAGTGAGTTCCGATTCAAAAATACATCACATAGATATAGTAACATTTACTGAATATTCAGAAAACAACAATGGAAGATATTGACAAAAGAGAAACACCATTGCTGGAGGTAGGAACAGACCAGGCAATATAAGTAGGATATATGTAGTTATGTTCTTTTACCCTATGCAAATGGAACATCAGGATATGTATCCATTTTCTGAGTTACACATCCACATCAGGAAATGCAGCTGGGTGGGTATTCACTGGAATTCTCAAAATAACAAACTGTCATCTTGTCAAAAATATGAACACAATAAGTAGAATCTGTAATCATGTGTTTCTATGTAAATAGACATACATCCATATTCTAAGTTATACACCACATCAGGAAGTGCAGTTTCCTAGATCCCCTGACACATTAGTATCCAGTTCCTCCTTATAAAACCTAACCTAATTTAAACGGAAATAAAATAAGTCCTTGGTCGGTATCACAAATCATCCATCATCCAATACATCTGTCACTTGTGTAGTACATGAGAGGGCCATCATCGTCAACGTCTCCTACCAGAACAGGTCACCGGCAACAGGCACCGCCGTTAATGGGGGTACATCCTCCTCTTCATCTCCACCTCAGAGTCGGCACCGAACTCAGCGGAATCATAGACGGCAGCGAGGTTACTGAGGGTCGACCACCAAGAGCTCATCGAGTATAATTGGAGCCATCCATGAGCTTTAAGCCTTTAATTTCCCTGCTGCAGTGGCCTGAAACAACAGAACATGAAATTATTAGATATTTAGGCAATGCAAGGGCTCCTCTCCCTCCCTCCTCTCGCCCCCGCACGGCGGCAGGGGGAAACCCTAGCGCCGCCGCCCACCGCTCCTCCCTCCCCCGCTGCCACCAAGGGCGCGACCAGGCAAAGCCTAGGCGCTGCCGGTGGCAGGGGGGGGGGTCGATTGTCCTCGAGGAAGTTGGGACCGGTGCGGGTTGGTCTCCTTCACCTCGGGCGTGGCGCGGCCGCCGGGTGCCACGGCGACGTCGAGCCCTGCATCGACGGCGTGGCGGACGGCGTGGGTACTCCGCCCCTCCTGTGCAGATCGGTGGCTCCGACATCTCGTCCCTTTGGGGTGGGTGCGGGGTGGATCCAGCGGGACAAGGGCGATCAGCCACTACTCGCGGAAGATCTAGAGGTGTTGATGATGGCCGGTGAGAGTCGGGCTCCGATGTGGTCGGGGCCGACGATGGCGGTGCCCGCGGGCGTCGTTACCTTGTTGTAGGTGTCGTCGCTGTGATTCTCCCACCTCCCGCCATGATGTTCCGGGGGAAACCCTAGATCTGGTTTACCGGATCGGACGATGGCGGCACTTTCAGTGTCGTTTTCCCTATTGAGGGCATCGTTTTGGAACACGTGATGCCTGGAGGGTCTACTGGCGGCGTGCCATTTTCCGCGTCAACAATGGTGACTCGGCAGCATGGTGCAGTGGGGTCTCGGCGTGGATGCGTGCGAATGGACGAGGGCAGGGCGGCGGTGCTGTTTGGCATCATGGCGACGTCGCCGGCTGGCCTTGCAAGGCCATGGCGTTGATCTTTGCCTGAAGATGGGTTCAAGGAAGACGGCGGAAGCGACTTCTGAAGCGCGCGCATGCGGTGCGCGTTGAGTTTTGCTGGACCGGTTCTCCGGCTGTAGATGATGCGTGTAGGTATGAGGTCAAGGCATGCGGCTCTGATCATGGTCACCCCCATCATAGTTGTAGCGACTTTTTGTTGCCAAGCGGCGGACTTCTGTTTGATCAATGTTGTAACTTGTAAGCTTTGATAAATAATTGCGGATGGCTGTTTGCATCACTTTGATGCAGAGGCCGGGGATCCGCACCCCCTTATCTAAAAAAAAATTAGGCAATGCAATCAAGGCCTTCGAAATTAACATGCTGAACTTTCAGAAGATCCTCCCAGTCTCGATCTAAATGTAACACAATGTACCACTTAGAGTGGAATAAAATAGGTACAATGGGACTACAGAACAGGAAATATAAGTGTTAGACTATCTAGCATAAACTGTTTACAGTATATGCATGCTTATTACATGCTTATTACAGTTGGTCTTGTAGATGTACAATGGCTCTGGCAGAATAGGTTTGGTCTCGTTTTCTGGGATAAGTGTGGCCCACTCCATGAGCTCATGTCTCTCTATATGTCTGCTGCAAATAAAGGAAGTAACTTCGGTGGCATTACTTGCTCTGCAACAACAGGCTGTGATTGCGGTCAGTTCTATCATCAGAGAAATAGGAACTCAGTGTAACTGATGATTAGCCAGGCAGAAGGGAAATGAAGCCCGGTGGAACAATTGCTAAGAGCATCTTTAGCAGAACCCGCAAAAGGGGCAAACCCGCATAATAACCGCCCGATGCGGATTTAAAACCGCAAAAACGCGCAGAACAGAACCCGCAAAACTCCCCGGCCCGTAAAAGTTTTTGCGGGGGCCCGTGAATTCGACCCTCGGAACCGGAAAGTTAGAGATTTCGTGGCCAAATATAAGGTGGCCTGTATACTCGAAAACAGTTGGCGGAAGGGAATGTTCAGGACGCGCCGATGAACTTCCACCACGAAACTAGCCGGAATCCGGCCGTTCTCCGTCGAACTCGCCAGAATCGCCGGGGCGGGCCGAACCTGACCGCCGTGGGGTTCGCCGGCTTCACGGCCGTGCCCTAGGGGCCTCCGTCGCTGGATGCCGGAGGTTCCGCATCCGCTTCGTGCTCCACGCCAGCCGCGCCCAAGAGGACGGCGGCGACGGCGCCCGCGAGAACGGCGGCTGCGGTGCGTGCGAGGAAGGGCGGCGGCGGCGGACGGGAGGCTCCCGCGAGGGCGACGGCGGTGTGCCCCGCGATGGGCGGAGGCGGCGGAGGGCCAGTGGCGGTGTGCCCCGCGAGGGGCGGCGGAGGCGGAGGCGGAGGGGCGTCAGCAGCGGCTCCGCGAGGGCGGCGGCGGTGTGCCGGCCCCGAGGTAGCGCGTGGAGGCGGAGGGGTGGCGGCTCCGGCGAGGGGCAGCGGTGGTACGACCGAGGTGCGACCACGATGTGCAGCGATTTGGGGAAGAAGACATGGTTGAAAAAAATATATAATATGCAGGAATATTCCTTTTTACCGTTCGGGTTTATGGTTTCTATTCCGCGCCACCTGTTTTCAGCCCGTAAAATATGTTTTTGACGACCTGCAAACCAGTTTTACGGTTTCACGTTTTGCGGGTTCTGCTAGAGATGCTCTAAAAACACCTCTGGGCTTTGGCCATGTACAACGCTAGCCTCTTATTTGGGGCGCTTAATTAGTTGGTTATGCCATGCAGGAAGCGTCGCCGCTAGGACTCAGTAAATTATACGCATAAATCAAGCGTCGGGCGCTTAAATATCAGCCGATGCTAATAAAACGGCTGGGAATTAACCAAAACTGCCGGGATTTATTCCCTAGCGCCTGGCTAAGCGCCGCCCGATGTACTTGCCCTAAGGCTCTTCATCCATGTCTTACGCGATTCAATGGATTTCAGCTTGTGGTGCAACATCTGAAGATGAACTTTTCAGTACAACTGAATAATCATGCTGCTTGCAAATTATGATCCAAGATTTGAGCTTGTTGGCTGCTATATGTAAATTTATATACATGGAAGATAAATTCCAGAATCATGTAGCATTCCAAAAGTGAAGTATGAAACCTCAAATTTCACAAAACATTCATTCACTACTCTCACATTGACTAAAAACTCATTTTACAGACATTCTTCAGTCAAAAATCTGTGATAAGTGCAGCACTTCATTCACAAACCTGTTATAAGTACAAGAGACTCACAGATTGGTTCTAATTCAGCTATCTTAGAAAACATCAAAAGCTTCAGTTTTCTAACTGTTTGTTCTATAGGACTTCAGATTACCAGTTATATCGGAGGCAAGTTCAGTTTCAAAAGAGGACGCCGGGCAGACTGTCCATTATTTGGTGCTCACCATCCTCTCCGTGCAGACCATCCCTTTGGCGTTGACCCTAAAAATCTGAAGATAAAGATTACAAAATAGTAATATTAGGCAGAAGCAATCCATTAAAATAACATACTCTTGAAATATATATTTTGCCATCCATCAATTAATACAAGTATGCGGAGTGAAGCGCGATCTTAAGCTTAACCAGAAAATAACATACTCTTGAAATTACTCCAGTCCTTGAATAATCAAGCCTTGCGACAATGTATGACCAATAGCTACAGTCGTACCCTGCAATCAGGTTAGTGAACTCTTTTACACCCAGCACACATGCGTCCAGGCTTGGAAGCGGGGCAGATGTCTGCGCGGCGAACAGCGGCGTCAGCGATGGTTCTGCGTTCGGAAGTATCCCATACGGATACGAGAGAGCTGACGAGAGGTGAGATGGTAACCATCAAGAGCTCCACGATGTGCAGTTGCCACGCACGGAGCTGACCGGCGGTTACCATGGATTGGCACGCAGAGGGTGGACCCGCGGGTGATATGAAAGTGGACGCGACAGGGGGACCACGGAGATCGGAGATGCGTGCGGTCAGGATGACTCCAATCGTCTGCCGATCGGAGAGGCAAACCACGAACGACATACCAACGATCAACCGAACATCACGACCGCAGACTCCTATTTAATAGTAAAGATAGTACGTAGAGATCGTTGCATGTTTCGGTCCAGACTGAAAGCAGATCTAGGATTCGATCGATGATTCTCGTACGTGGTCATAATGTGGAAATTTTGGGACTCGCGTGCGCAATGCAAAGGTGTTATGAAATATTCAACACAAAAGCTCAGGTACAGTCAAAAACATAACGAAAGAAATTTACCATTTTGTTTCATCCCTTTGCGGAATTTTGCGGGAAAAAAATCCCTTTCGCGAAAGCTGATGCTGGAGCGGCCGCCGAGGCGCCGACCTGTGACGATACCACCTTACTCCTTGTAACATGTAAAACTCTCTTGCTCTAAAAAAAAGTAAAACTCTCTGTTGTTTAGTAAAACTAGGAAACGTGCACGTGCGTTGCTACGGGTTTCTTAACTGATGGTAAAATTTGTCCAATTATCGCCCTTAACTCAAAACTTATACGTGTGGGCGTGGGTATGTCAGTATCATGGCCAGTGGTGAGACGAATGTCGAGATTGAAGACGGTTCAGAGTCATTTGGAAGTTCACTAAGGCGTCCGAAATTTGTTGACTGGCTATATGAATTTTCCGCAGTTTATGGACTGGCTATGAAATTTGAATTCGCCATGGGCTTGTTTGCTAGCCAAGATCGAAGTCCAGGAATAGAGATATACCCAATATTGTTGATTGGTAGGGACAAAAAAACTTGGACCACTCATCCCTTCTAGTTTTAGTCCAACGCCAGGGTGATAATTATATTTCGTCTGAGATTGCGAAAAAATTGAATGTTTCTAACTGCCAAATATAAATCTAACCGAAAATAGAATAGCGGAAATTAAAGAAAATCAATTGTTACATCTTAAAGATTACTACCATGTCTACTTTTATCAACAATAGCTAAAGGGGCATCAGATATTTCTTGGCAAATGCAAGTGCCTCGACAACACCACCCACATCAGGAGAAACAACCACAGGTCTTTGAAAATTGTCTTGCTGGCAAGGTAGTGCAGAATCACAGGCTACATGTGTACAAAGTGGTGCTCACTATCAGCATGCGAAGGTGCAGAGTTTGCTATGTTCATTGAGTAAGTCAGCTTGACAATACCAAAATTTGAGTATTCAGGATGACCCTTCTTCAGCTAAGCAGATTCAGAACCCATCCCTGCCTCGACATGTAACTGTCTTCAAATCGGCAGCACCGCAGGGGCGCAAAAGCAAGCAACGTCCGTGTACTGAATCTTCAAAGTAGCCCAGCTGCAGGCCCAGCGAAATCGCACCATATCTTCACGCGGTGAGCAATCCTGATGTTGTTTTGTTGTGCATGGTGACCACGATCAGCAACGAATGCTGGGACTGAGCTGCCCGATGCCCTGTTGTATATGTCGGCGCCAAGGCCGGTCACCTGCTTGCACTTGGAGATGCCGATGGCCAGGTCCACCTCGGATTTGACGGGGAGTGCGCCACAGATCCGGCCGGAACGACACGCATCGCCTGGAGCCGGAAGGCCACATCCTCGAGTGAGCCGATGAGGCTGTGGCCGAATAGAGGCAGGCCTGTGATGAAAGCTAGCTTAGTCGCTCAGAGAAGCTGAACACCTCACCTCCATGAACGCACCAAAGCTGCTCGTGGAAGGCCTGAGCGACATCCAGGGAATAAAACAACACGAGATCCCAGGAGAACAGAAGAAGACACATGCGCTTCCTACGGAGTGCAACAGAGCCATAGCCAACTACACAGATCGAGTAACCTGCGCGGCTACAAGGCGAGGACGGGCACCGCAAGGTCGATCACATGGCCACATGGGAATCTCACAGACGGTGCGAGGACGGCCGGCGTGATGCGGGTGTTCAGGGGCATCTCACCGCCGGCGCGGTGGTTGCTTCTCTCGTCTCTCCTGTGATGACTCGAGCGGAGGAGGTAGCGCGTCATAGGTAGACAACAATGTCGATCACGGGCTGCGAAGACGCGTACAGATTTCCGGCGAAATCGGCGAGGCGGTGCTGTCATGAACAAACGGCAAAAGTCGGCGTGTTGGTTCAGGCTAAGGCAATGTCGAGTTGTGGTTTCGATCAAGGGATTGCAGAGCTTTTACGTGTATACAGGTGTCCGATGGCCGCAGTTCGTCAAGTTGTCGGAGTAGTGTTTGTTTTTAATACTATTGTTTTTAATATCGGAGCATTGTCCGTGTAGTAAACCTTGATGGTAGGACACGTTGACCTTGATCGTGTACGAACAGTTTTTTCTAACTTATGGGTGACAGTGGTGAGTAATTTTTGTAAACTTTAGGGGTATTTTCAACGATGTACGAGAAGAAGTCTTAATGCTTTTATTATTAGACTAGGAAAAATGTCCGTGCGTTGCAACGGATTCAAAATAAATCAAACATAGTCGGACTTTGAAAGTGTCATCCTCTATCTAAGTACCATTAGTCATCTCATTATAAGAATACCATCTCTTTCTTGATGAGTTTATTATGCAATAAGAAAAGTGGACCATCATAGCTCTAACAAAACCTACACCATCCAATGGCCTATGTTAAGCATGAATAACGAACAACATCAGGAAACATTGTCATGTCAAATATTGAGTGTAATATGCTGGGCATAACTGAATTGGACTAAAATAGGCAAATAGCCTGCTGCAAAATTTCATTGATGAAGGGCATTATTGCTCCATCGACTACTATCTTCATATTCTCTCTGTGATTAAAGACTATACTACGGGACCAATATTTTTCGTCTCGGTTGAAAAATCTATGTTTATATGCTCAAATGGATATCTTAGAAATACAGGCACAAACCAAAATAAATTTTGTAGTATAAGTTAATTGGTCCGTAGTTATTTCCAAAAAATGGCTACGGTTATGAAGATTATTCAAGATAATAGATAGGTTGCTAAGCAATATTAATGAAGCCAATTCCTGCAGAACACCATATCAATAGAAATCTATACGCTAAAGACACATCTTTTGTAACGGAGTATATGGATCACAAATCATAGTGACATAACAAAAATAGAGAAGAAATTTAGGAACATCAAGCAAGCGAAAATAAGATTGATACCTCTGATATGAACAGCTCTCGCCGGCGCACATAATCTGGTCAGCATGCTTGAAGGCGTCGTCGGGCCAGAGACATAGCTGCAACAGCCTAGTGATAATCCATGTCCGACGGCGGGAACGCGGGCACACGCCCGTAGCTTCCATGGCGCATGACTGTGAGTATAATTGACACCTGATGCGGGCATGGCTCAGCAGCGACCTGGGCTGGTCTGATCTGGGTATAACCAAATTGTAATCCATCAGAAAGTAGAGCAAAAAACACGCCTAGTTAATCAAGCGCGTGAAATCATCGAGGTAAACATGACATGTAGCTCAATTTTGTTCAGATGAACAAAGCATCAGACTTCTTCCACCGAAATTAACGTATCGCTTTATAAAACTGAAGCAAAAAAATTGACATATCGCCCACCTATGTTCAGAACCATAGTCACTGAAATAGATCAATAAATCAGTAGCATGAACCATGAGAAATCATCACGCGTGCACCAGCATCAGGAAAAAAAATCGAGAAGTGGAGAAATTAAGGCGACGCATATACACGCCGGTCGAGGGCATCTCCTGTGCAATTATATCAGCTCATTAACTGGAGTTCAGCTCCGGCGGACGGAGTTCCGACGAAGCTGTAAGAACGACGAGACTGCCACAATGTCGAGGTGGAGGCGTCGAGCACGCACGAAACTTGAGCGCTTGTCCGACTCCAATCTGTCATCATCCTCGTATATTCCTAATCGTTGTCGCTTGCCATCGCGAGCTGTCGGTGGTGGCGTGACCTCCTCGATCAGCCCGGCGTGGTCCTCGTATGGCTCCAATCCCGTTCTCATCTTCCTAGTCGTTATCGCTGGTCATGGCGAGTCGCGGCAGTGTGGCCTCCTGGAGCAGCTCGCCGTCGTCCTCGTCTCGCTACAATCTCTCATCGTCATCTATCTATCTATCTATACTATAATATTCGTAACTGCCGTGATGGTAGGTTTCGTGTGGTACGTCTGGTACGTACTATGCAGCCCACAAATCAGTCCAACTCCGTTATGAATAACTCCCGATTCTGCTACAGCCGAGTACGAGAGATGAGCAGGTCCGGCCGGGGCGGCGAGCAACTCGAGGCGCAGACCTTCGCGGCGGCGCCATGGCAGTCGTGCGTCGGAGCCGGCCGTGGGCGGGGAGCGCATGGGGATCGTGTTCGAAGAACCGCGCCGCCGCCGCGTGGGATCGTGGTCGAAGACCCGCGCGCCCTCTGCGCAGCCTCACGGCCGGCAACGGCGAAGAAATTGCGTCACGTCGAGTCACAAACGGAGCGGAACGGAGTAGACAGATCAAGTTAAAAGCCATGGCCGCGAGGAATTGTCACGTTCTTGTGCTACGCCACGATCGAGTGGTTGCCGGGATGTTCGACGCTCGGCAAGCTGTACCTGTACGTACGCCACACGGCCACAGCATCGCATTAGAGCTCATCGTCTAGCCTATCATTGGAGGTGCCTGCCAGCCGCCAGGCCAACACGACACGCCCGGCGCCAAGTTCGCCGGCACGTCGCCTGCCACCGCGCGCAGGACCTCGCCATGTCCGTCGTTGCATCCAACATCGTCATGGAAGAGATGACCACGGCCGAGAAGGCTACCTCCTGTCTAGCGTCGGGCATACTTTCTAGCTACCAGTGAAGTCATCCCCTATGCCGGTGCTGAGTTGCTGACTTTGCCCGTGCCGCTCTCATTACCGATAATCTTCATGCCATGTCTTCATCACGTTGCCGTCGGGGGCATGCCACGTTGGGCCTGGTGTGCTTATACGGCCATTAAGCCATAGATGTATTATGTATATCTTTGCGGCGTGCAGGACTGCAGGTACCGGCCGGACGTGAGCAGCCGATTGCCTAGCTAGGCTAGCATGGCCACAAGAACATTAGCAGATACAAGCAAAGACACGAGCTTCAAGCTGTGCAATTGTGCATAGGCCAACAAGCTAATGCCCTTGCGTCATGTATTCCCATGCCTGCTCCATCCAAACCAATATATACGTCCCTCGGCAGCAAGACAAGGCATGCGGCCAACGAGTTTTGCCGGGCGTTTAGCTTCATATGGGCCAAATATGAACGATATGCCGACTTTTCTTTATAATCTGAACCCGAGCACAAATTCAGTTTGAGTTGGTTCAGGTTACTCCAACTTGCACTTATATTTTCTTACTCTAAGATTAATTTGGTTGTAAATGGTTTTGGAAATATGTGCGATACCAAATGAATAGTATTTTTCTATGTAATTTAACAAGTGTTTTTCTGCATGATAATTTAATACTTTTGGATGCCCATGCTGTATACAAGGAAAAAAAGAAAGTAAGTTGTGTTTTTTATTTATTTTGTGAAGATTGTTGTTTAATGGGACATGTAAGGAATTGAAATACGAGAGAAAGCCAGCGTACTTCTAAAATATTGACAAAACAAAAAATCATAGTTTACTTGAAAACATAATCTGTTCAATTTACTTTTACCCCGTTGCAACGCACGGGCATTATCCTAGTCGTCTTAATCCAAGTAGGCGTAGCACTCATTGTCGCTGGCCATGGCGAGCCGCCTGCTGGGTGTTTGATCGATCACGCGTGACGGCTATTTGAGGACTATATCGATCGTGTTTGTGTCGGACACTGTTGCCAGCCATCACCTAGGACGGTCCACGCCTGCTCCATCGTCTCTAGATTGGTTGTTTAGATCGTCTCCAGATTGGTTGCCTATTGGGGATGTGTACGGACTCGACAAACGAAGAAAGAGGTCAAGGACAAAAAAAAAAAAACGAAGCGGTATATTACTTATGGGTGGCAGTGGGGTAATTTCTTTTAACTCAAAGGGTAATTTAAACGACGTACGAGAAGAAGATTTAATTCTTTTATTATTATTAGGTATAGATATATCTATACCTAATAATAAAAATATTAAGACTTCTTCTCGTACGTCGTTGAAAATATCCCTAAAGTTAGCATAAATTACCCACCACTGCCACCCATAAATTACCGATTTGTTTTTTTCTTTAGTCATAAAAAGTCCTCCGTCAAGTTATTTTGATTGATCGTTCCGATGGTAACTGTTGGGCAAGAGACCAGTTTCCGATCGTGACTGCTAGGCAAAAGACCAGTCCAAACTAGATTATCCATCGGACCCGAACTGGCCTCTTCTTCTGAGCTTCTACATATATGGGATTGATCTATTGAAGCTTCTTAATCGAAAGCTTACGATCGAAATCGAGGGTTCCACGAGTTTCAGGCACACGAGCGATTTGTTCGACGAGACATCAAGCAGACGGACGGAAGTCGACGAGGCCGTGGGTGAGAAGAGCAAGATGATCACGCTGGCCCGGTCGACCCGTCGAGGACGCGGCGTTGCTGGGCGGGGCGCTGTTAATGACGAAGGGTGTGGCACGCCGTAGATCGGAACGAAGGCTCTCCAGCCGAGCCGGCCGGATGCCGCCGGCAAGTTGGGCAGCAGCCCAGGCGCCGCAGGCCGGAAGAAAGCAGCGTGGTTCGTTCTTGGATGAATCGTCACCAGCGTCCTGATACTCCGGCGCCCATGATGCGGATCAGGGTACGGAAGCCGCACCATCATCTGGTTGCTGGTAGGGCGAGCGTACGGCACGTACCTGATAGCGAGCGCCGAGCGGCGGCATGGGCATGGGGATAGCGCTTGGTGAAACCTACACCTGCGGACACCAGCACGGCAGCACAGGATGGCATTGAGGTTATGAGGAAGCTGGGGCGGCCGCGGCAGCCGGTTGGCAGGCACGGCGGCGGCGGCGACGGCCACGGGAGCAGCAACGGCTGCGGGGAGATGGTTGGTGTAGCCAGCGGGCTTCCTCGTTCTGGCCCCGGCGCCGGCATGGGCTGCTGGGTCGGGAACGTCTTGCTGCACTCCAGGCACGCGAAGGAGGTGCGCTTCGGCTTGCGAGCGCGAGCAGCGGGCCTCTTCTTGGCTTCCGGCAACACCGTGCTGGAAGAGCACGTTCGTCACCGCCACAACGATCTACATAGACCTACAGTTACATCATACTCATCTACTGTTACAGGACACTGGACGATTATATGTTACAAGTCAGAACAACTGATCGAAGACGAAAGACGCAACAGGTGACCTCCATTCCCTCGAACGACGCTGAAATGGGTCGTTCGTCGCTTCTGATGAACAAAAAAAATCTATGTCAGGCTGCATTGATCTGGACAAGAAACCCAACGATCACCAAACTCGATGCCAGTGTAGAGAGAAGTTCAGTATTTACCAGTTTGGATGTGATCTAATTCCAGTAGCCACGTTCATCATCGAAGATCATAAAGCTGTTGTTCCACCAGTTGCATGTGCTCGGGGTATGCGCTGTGATAATCGGAGGTTGCATGCCAGTCACTATTAGATGCCCTGAATTCTTTCTCATGCTCCACCTCGGCAAATGTCACACGCTTGCTGCTCTTCTTAGAACATTAAGCAGACTAGCAAATATGCCTGCGTTGCTACGGGTACCGGGGATCATTATTTTGTTGAAATCCGCCTTTTTTTTACAGACGAAGCAATATAATAACGGGGGCGCGACTAACGACAAGAATTAGGATCCTTTTCTTTCAGGGTTGTGCTACCGTAAAAATGTCATGTATTCTTTGCGATTGTCATCCCACCATCAATTATGCTCTTTCTTCTGCATGCCTGACTTCATACAAATCACCGTCAACAAAATGGGTTCTGACATCAGGTATTGCGACGCGCACAGGAAAATTCTTTGGCGTGGCCGAATTTTTTGTCATGGCGACGGGCAACTCAAAACACTCATTCTTTAATGTTAGATAAAGATGTGCATTGTCCTGCTTATCTTGTTTGATTATACATGTACTTACTATTGTGGCTCAATCATTATTTTACCTTTTGATTTCAAGGTTTAGAGTGAGTCTATTGAAAAGATGTATTGTGTACCTGTGTCAGTAGTGTGAGAGTTTAATTTATTGTACGGGGCAGGGCCGTGGCAGGTCGCCGACTCATCTTAGGAGGTTCTCCAGGGTAGCGGCATGGAGATGGAGGTGTCAAGTGGCAGGGCGGCAGCGTGCGGCCGTTCTTGGCCGGAATCCGGCTTGCCTTGGTTGGGAATCGGCACTATGTTTTTGTTCATGCCTTGATGGGTGGCCGATGGGCCTAGGCGAGGACACACACGAGGCTTGTGAGCGAGGAGGACGACAACCGTGTAGTTGGTTGTGTCGCAAACCTGGCGCGCCGATGACAAGAATGGGATGTCGTCGCCCCGGCCTACACCAGTCCGCTACTTGGAAAGCGCTCGTGCGTCGTCTTCATGTTAGACGCCTCGGCGTGCCGCCCCGCTTTGCGTTCCCTCTCATATCTCACTGTTATGATATGTATGTCGGGAGTTAGCTGAGACGAGGTGGTATAGAAGGACGCGCTTATGTGTGTTTTTCTCCCGTTGCAACGCACGGGCACGTTTCCTAATAGATATATATACATATGGGATTCTTTCCCCGAGTTGACAGCCTAAAAAACGTTGCACGCCCTAGGCCGCTGGTGCCTCCTGGTCAGGAGCGGCACATCTGAGGCGCTAAATATAGCGGCACTTCTGAGGTGCAACAACAAGTCTTCTTGTTGCACCCCTTTTCAGTCACATCATGTAGGGTGTGACAGGAACAATCTCTCTCTTTGAAAGGCATGCAATAGTCAAATATGGGATTTTAAAAGGCATATGTACCGTGGCAGCTCTCATTGGGTTTGTAATACCCGAGCCAACCTAAAGTCTGGAGACCTGGCTCGGGGCCATGCAAGAGGAGGTGCTGGTCGTGCTGGAGGAGAACTTAAAGAAAACCTTGTCTAAAAAAAGACTTAGTCTAAAAATACCTTGTGTAAAAGAATATACGTTGTGTAGAAAAAGACCTTGTATATATAAAACAAATGTCTGAAAAAGAAAAAACCCGCAAAGCTTCATGTACTGGGTTCTTGATGCCTGAAAAACAGTTCTAGTATATTTCTATTGTGCCTTAACTTATTCCAAGGCCATGTCACAGTTGGAAACCTTATCCACCGACGCCCGACCCCTCCTGCTCCTCTCTCCCCTCGATTGATTACCCAATTGTAGTTCATTCTATTTAGTTTTATACGTGAATTCTTGTTATGACCAGATTGTTATTTGTTTAAATTGTGGTGTTATTCTTCTAATGTTGTCATGTGAACGTCGACAACGGCGGAGCCAGGAAATACATATAGGGGGCCCGAGGATTGAGCATAACTCTTAACATGCAAAAAATTGTACGTAATTACTAGGGTTTTCAGCGGAATATGTATAACTATACCCTAATTAATGTTAAACACTTGTTCTAGAAAAAAATACTATTTTTACATGTGGCTTTTTTTACGAAATACAGGACAGACGCCGCAGATATCTACAAGAGACTAATTCTTGATCGATCGATGGTTGTTTTTAAATTCTAAATCAAATAACATCACCCAATTTCAGTTACGAATCAGTCGCAAATCATGTGCAATCCGTAAAATTTGATTGCAAGTGCTAACCCAAATGAATTATCTAGCTTGTACGTGTGCTCCAAATGAATTTTGATTGCAATTGCTAACCCGTTTTAGGAGGTTTTGGGAGCATGGTCGCTTTGGTCTTCGAATAATTAAGAGAAGAGAGTGGGGAGAGAAACAACAGAAATGGAAATGCACATGCAGCATATGCAGGATCGTGGCAGCATGCATGCGGATCTTCTGTGAGTAGCTTATGTGCAGTTTCATGTCCGAGAGATGGATATAGGGTAGAACACAGAAATCTTTGCATAACTAATCCGGGGGTATTAGGAAATTTTCCATTCGTTGGGGGGGGGGGGGGGGGGGGGGGGTGGGGCTGCCTGGTCCCCCAGCGGAAGTTTACTTATTGAGGTGTTGCGGGAGTGATATAAACTTGAACCCTGTTGGTAAACTATTACAATAAATAGTAATCAGCGGTATGTAAAGAAAGTAGTTTGATAATATACATCTGTGTCCTCAGGAACTTTTAGTCATTATAAGTAACATTACCGTAGTTGTTCTTTGTGCTAACAAGGATTGGGTCACTTGCTGCAACTATTGTTGTTTACTTTCATTTACTAATTCTTTCTTTACTCATATTACAAAAACACACAGAAACTTGTCTATTGGTATTTGAAGTGAAACCTTGCTCAAAACCACTTGTCAACACCTTTTGCTCGTCGTTTGGTTCGAAACTCTTAGTTAATTCCTAGTTGAATAACTGATATTTAGTTAATTCATAGTTCACTATTTAGTTGTTAGATTTGCGTCGCGGTTCGTGTTAAACTTAGGGTTGCATATGAGATGTCTTGATTTTGTTTTGGGAACTAGGAACTTCATATGCATGCACTATATGGATTGAAAAATTATTTTTGAGTCAAACCCCAATTGTAACTCCATGTGTGATGATTCACTCGCCTTCTCCCTCCATTAATGTTTCCCCTCTTGTTTGTAATCTTTTTTTTCATGTATTTTCATTGTCTTCTCTTCCCTTCTACCCTCTATAATTTTGAGAGAAGTGCATAATACAACCTGAACTTATGACATAATTTAAGTTATAACCTTGAACTTTAAAACCTGTTAGAACACACCCCTCAAAAACTGAAACCTGTTACATTTACGCGTGAGACAAATAGAAGGTAGTTTTGTCTTTTTTTTAATGAGAGGTGGTTCCGTCGTGACGGGGCATGGTTCACATATGTTTTGCACCATCTGGGACCGTGACCCGGCGACACTTCACCTGCAAAAGGGCGCTGACGCGGGCGCGGCGAACTCCCAGGGCACGGCGCTGCACGTTGATGCGTGTAAACCACACGTTCGTTGGGAGACCCCAAGAGTAAGGTTTGATGAGTGTAGCAGCAAGTCTTCCCTCAGTAAGAAACCGAGGTTATCAATCCAGTAGGAGGTGAAGACACTTCTGAAGGTGTCAACGGCGCCAGAAAACTTGCGTTGTTGATGGGATGGTCCTGGCGGTTGACTTAGAACCTGCACACAAGACAATCAAACTACTTTGCCCCAACGAAACAGTGAGGGTGTCAATCTCATCGGCTTGCTGAAAACAAAGGATTAAAAGTGTTGTATGGAAAATGATGTTTAATTGCAGAAAATGAAAAATAACAATGATTGCAGTAGGTTATATTTCAGATGTAAAAGAATGGACCGGGGTCCACAGTTCACTAGTGGTGTCTCTCCATAATAAATAACTAACTTGCTGGGTAAACAAATTACAGCTGGGTAATTGACAATATTGATAAGTGCATAACATGCATGTGCAAGTTGTGGTGTCTACTATGAGATTCATTTGGGCATTACGACAAAGTACACAGACCGCTATCCAGCATGCATCTGTGCCTAAATAGTCCACCTTCAGGTTAGCGTCCGCACCCCTTCCAGTATTAAGTTGCAAGCAACAGACAATTGTATTAAGTAAAGTGCATAATGTAAACAACATATTCATCCTTAGACAAAGCATCATTAGGTTACCCCTAGTGGCAACAACACATCCACAACCTTAGGGGTTGCTGTCACTCCCCCAGATTAAATGGAGACTGAACCCACTATCTAGCATAAATACTCCCTCTTGGAGTCACAAGCATCCACTTGGCCAGAGTATCAACAAGCAACGGAGAGCATGCAAGATCATAAATAACATAGACATAATATTCAGTATTCAACTTGACATAGTATCAATATTCATCGGATCCCAGCAAACACAACATGTAGCATTACAATAAGATGATCTTGATCATGATAGGAAGCTCACAATATCTAAACATGATGGCACAAGAGAAGAAGACAACCATTTAGCTACTGCTATGGACCCATAGTCCAAAGATGAACTACTCACACATCACTCCGGAGGCAGGCATGGCGATGTAGAGCCCTCCGGTGATGATTCCCCTCTCCGGCAGGGTGCCGGGAAGAGCTTCAGAACCCTCCCGAGTTAGGGTTGACGGCGGCGGCTGTAACAGCCCACTTTTGGTATTGTAAATTTTGAACCAAATTTTCACTTTTCTTTCCAGTTCTGCATCATGGCATCCATGCGTGAAGATGTTCCACTTGAAACAATTAATCTTGACAAACAGAAGTTAGCAAGTTAATGTATTTGTCAAGGAAGTTCCAAGAGTTCAAAAACAATAATTCACACTTGCTTTCAAATGACTTAAGAAGTATTAATTTGAATGAACCAAAAATACCATAATCCAACCTTATGATCAAATGTTGTCCGAACTATTTTATTTTGAGTCACCAAATTTTGTGGAGCTTCTACTTGTTAGGGAGAGGCTACACAAATATTTCCATAATTTTTGGAGCAGTGCACTTGCCCTAATTAAAATCACTAAAGACACAGGTTTTAAAATTAAAACTAAAAAGGACTTAGTTGTGAGGGAAAACAAATGTGCAGGGGGTTCCCTGCAAATCTGCCATCGTCTTCTTCCTCCTGTAGCGACCGAGCCTTTGCTCGCGCCGCACCAGCTCGCAGCCGAGCCCTCCCCTGCCCGTCGCTGGACCGCGCGAGGAGGATAAGACCACCACCGAGGCAGCCGCTCTCTCTCCCCGATATTTTCTCGCTCTCTCCCTCTCTCTCCTCCTCTGCCATGGCCGAGCCCTAGCGAGCTCGCCGTCACACATCGCCGCCGTTCCAGACCGCCCCAAGCGGAGTGAAGACCGCCATTCTCTCCGCCGTGCCCTCCTCTCCGTCCTCGCCGAAGGAATCGAGCCGGGGCGCTGGGAATCGAGAGCTCCGTCCACGACTTCGCCGCTGCTGTCCGAGCACCGCCGCGGACGAATTCGTCGCCGTCAAGCCTCCTCCGACCTCGCCGTCTACCCCCACGCGTCGAGGGTGAGTCTGCGATCCTCCCCGTGCTCCCCGTTCAGAAATGCATGCCTTGTAGCCGTAGTTCGCCGTCGCACCGCACGTCGCCGTGTGCGTGCGCGCCCAGAGAAATGGGCGATTTTCTGTCCTAGCCAGTAGTACCGGCTGAGGCCCGGTACTACCGCGAAATGGTCCATTTCAGTACTGGACTCGCGCAGTTTCGTAGCGGTACTGGCCCGGTAGTAGGTCGGTACTACCGTGTGGCGTGGTACTACCGCGTGGCTCCGCCCGGTACTACCGCAATTTCTGAAATGCAATTTTGGAAAATCCATAACTTAATAAATAAAGATCCAAAAATTAAGTTTGAGCTATCAAAATGTTCAGCACTTAATATACTTCATGTTCCACCTGTTCTCCAAGCATGGATAATTAGTTTAATGTTGTTTAAGAAGATTTGCTGAAATGGCAAATTTTAAATGGATTCTATAAATGCAATAACTTCTATAAATGGAAAAATGTGTTTAATATATCAAAATGCTCAGAATATTATGAACTAACCAATAACATCATTTGCATGCATATTTGAGCACAATTCCAGTACTGCACTTTTAGAAGTCAGGGAAAATCATTAACTTAAATATGGGGCATTATTTTCTCTTGTCGAAATAAATATTTTGCACCCCATTTAAATTGGTAGATGTTGTATAGTAACTCCAGTGCTCCTAAATTGTCATGCCATCATGTGTTTGCGCATTGTATTTGCTATGCATGTGTGATTATTGATTGTTACTTTCCGGTGTTTCTATGCATCGATAGATCAAGCAGTCGGGGTTCCACCGCATTACCCTGACGATCCATATTACCAGCACCCTGAACAAGGCAAGCGTAATCCCCCTCTGAGCATGTCTTATCCTAATTTCCGCAAATATTTTCTCCACTATAATATTGCATGCGGTTCCAAATGTCAATTTTATTGGATTAGAGTATCTATAGTTGCATTAAGTTTCCGATGCCATTACCTGTTTCCCTCCTATTATCCATAGGTTTGTATTGTTGGCCTGAGATACTTAACTATGCTATGATGTTGCTTAGCCATGCTTAGTTAAATGCTTAGCCGTCCGATGGATTTTTCATGTTGGAACCAGATGTTGAAATGTTCGGATGATGGTGGAGAAATTGTGGTGACAGTAATGAAATGCTTAAAGGTGGGGATGAGAGGCCACTTTGGTATGGTGGTGTTTTGTCTCACTCTCGCCGCCTAGGTGCGAGTTCTTTACCTCTTGAACCAAGAATGAGCACGCTTCCATTCGGTGGGGTATATGGAGCCCTCGTCGACCAACTAACTTGTGCGGGGCTAGCCAGGGTCCACTAGTTCGGGCTTCTATTTGCGCGTGCGTTGAGATGGTGGCCAAGACTGAGATGAGGATGGTGGTGTTTAGGAAAACAAGTGGCCACGGGGCAGGGTGTTGGAGGCACTGAACCTGTCCCGTCCTCACTGATGATCCTGGGTTAGTCTCAAGCAAGGTAAAGGTTGTAACCGTTCCCACTCAGCCGGTTTTCCCCGGAAGAGAGCTAAACGTAGGCAATGGTTGGGCGGTACCGAAGGTTAAACACAGTGCACCCCTGCAGGGTCAAATCTTTTCGAAAAGCCGTGTTCACGGTTACGGACAACTTGGGAAAGGACGATAAGACCATAGAATAACTTGAACGGAATGATTAAAACCTGAGTACTAAAGGTACTACTCAAGAATGCAAGGTTAGCTTCCTCGAGGGTGATTCGGGAGGTGCCTTTGTAGAACAGGTACAGTGGTTGATGGTGGTTGATGTGAGAAAGGATCAAAAGAGAAGAGTTACTTCTTACCCCTCTTTTGAAAATATTCTGATTAGTCGATGCCATGGAGTTATGATTTGATAAATAAAATCAGCTTTATGCAAAACAGCCATAAAACTTTGACAGCCAATCATCGAGCTAGTAGCTCTAGTAATCTTGCAGAGTTCGTCGAACTCAACCTTGTTTGTTTTGTTTCAGAGGACAGCTTCACCGACCTCGAAGGTGGGTTCTTTGTGGACGTCGACGAGTAGTCTGGGGTTCCCAGGTGGCAGCTTGGGACATCTCGGAACAGCTGGCGCGTGGATGTTTATCTGTAGGCCTCTTAGGCCATAATTTGGATCTTGTTGTTTAGAACAACTTAATTCGCTTCCGCATGATGTACTGTTGGGTATGTGACCTCTGGTTGTAATTTGCTATCTTTCTCTATTATAAGAGTTGAACTATATTGTTTTGTGTCGTAGAGTCTGTGATGTGCCAGTTGTTCCACAAGTCTTGATCTCTCTATTATGCAATGAGGGTTGTGCCTGTGTTAAGGCATCAATCGGGGTGTTGCGTTGCCGATGATCCATTCCGAGCAACGCCTACCAAAGGTTTTGGCCGGGGATTGGTAAACCCGTAACCTCCGGTTGTATCGCTTACCCGGTGACACACAGCATCACTGCATAGCAGTCGGGTCGGGGCGCCACAAGTTGGTATCAGAGCAGGACTGCCTGTAGGAAACCCTTCTACTGGTCGACGTTGAGTCTAGTGTTTGTGAAAATAATTTTCAACCTAAAAACGAGTTGTGAAAACCATCTTAGGATTCTTTTTACTCCTTATCTGGTTACATTCTGATCTCGGAGCAATCTTACCTCGATTTGAGTTAAAAGTTTTACTTCTTGTCAGTGACATCAAAACTTTAGGATCCCGGGGTTTGGATTCTACCTTTAGTGTTAGGTGTTCGGTGGCTCCCGCTGTGCTACAATCCGATATCAACTCAGATGTTTACGAACTCTGTTATCTGTACCGAGTCTAGTCATTGCTTCCTTTCTTTGGGGTTTTGTCCAAGGTCTTGAACCGAAGGTCCCGGATTGTGCTGTGATTCTGGTATATTGAATAGTGTGGGTTGTTACCCATGTGATCGTTATTCCATTTGTGATTCTTGGCACATGATGCTGATATTTAACCCAAGTTCCATCTTGTTGGTCCCTTGTTCGTTGTTACCCAAAGTATTATCGTCCCTAGTCTCTGTACTTGAGTGGACCTTAATGCTATTGTTTCAACCATTAGGAGATGGATACTAACTGTGTCCTTGTCAAATCTTCAGAATGGCTCGAGGAGGCCGCGGAGGCCGCGGTAACCACAACAATGATGAGGATGATCTGCCGCCACCACCCTCCATGGCTCAGGTCTTGATGGCCATTGAGGAAAACCACGGCGGAATGAGCGCCTGTTAGAGCAGTTGGTGCAGCAGAATGCACAGAGGAATGGTTGTAACACACTCACTGAATTCCTGCGCTCGCAGCCACCCACCTTTGCTGATGCTAAGGAGCCACTGGAAGCTGATGATTGGCTTCGTGCTCTAGAGCGCAAGTTCTCCGTGTTGCATGTTCCAGCGGCTGAACAAGTCAACTTCGCCACCTACCTCCTGGTTGGTGCGGCTGGCTGTTGGTGGGAGAGCCATGTGGCATTGTTTCCGGCCAACCATGTCTTCACTTGGGCAGAATTCCGCACTGCCTTCCGTGCGGCTTACATCCCTCAACCGATCATGGATTTGAAGAGGATGGAGTTCCTGGATTTGCAACAGGGTCGCATGGACGTCCCAGCTTATGGTCGTCAGTTCAACCATCTCTCTCGTTACGCCCCTCGGGACGTGACCAATGATGCTGATAAGCAAGAGCTGTTCCGCAAGGGACTTGCTCCTAAGCTCCGCTACGAGTTGCTGCCTTTCAAGTTCCAGACCTACCAGGAGCTGTTCAACCAGGCTCTTACTCTTGAGCAGGGAAGGAAGGAACTAGAGGCTTCCAAGAGGCCATCACAAGGGGACCACCGAGTTCCTCGGGTTCTGAGAGCAAGAAGCGCAGGGTGTTTGTTCCCTACAGCGTTGTGCCGCATGCTCCATTTATGCCGAGGGCCGCGGGATATAGGCCACCACCGCCGCGCCCCACTACTTCGACACTTGGGGCAAGCGGGAGTGGGTATCGTCCTCTGCTACCTGCTCCACCTGGACTCACCTGCTACACCTGTGGCCAGGCTGGCCACTACTCCAGGGAGTGCCCCCAGAAGGCACCTATTTCGGGACACCTGCACGAGCCCCTGCCACTCCAGCTGGCAAGGCTGGTCCTATTGTGCGTGGTCGCCTGAACCACGTCTCTGCTGAGCAAGCTGAAGAGGACCCGCGTCCTCATGGGTGAGCTACGAATCAACAACAATCTTGCTACAGTTTTGTTTGACTCTGGAGCATCGCATTCATTCATATCCATAGCTTTTGCAAAAGACCACAAAATACCGTTCGAGAAAATGAGACGTCCCTTGGTGATCTCCACTCCTGGCTCCAAATGGCAAACCGATGGGGTTACTCCTGAGGTCCAGATTACCATAGGTTACTCGTCTTTTCCTTTTGCTTTGGTAGCTCTGAGGTCAAGTGGCATTGATGTCATACTGGGCATGACTGGTTAGTAAAATACCGGGCTAATCTCGACTGTGCTGCCAAGACCATTACCGTGACCACCTCTTCCGGCGACATTGTGAGTATTGGTCTGCACTATCAAGACCTCCATCTTCAGTCATCCCCTCACCGAGATCCCCTCTTTATGGAAGGCGAATCCCCTCCTGAAATCCAGGACATACACGTGGTGTGTGACTTCCCGGATGTGTTCCCGGAAGAATTGCCTGGCATGCCTCCTGATCGAAGTGTGGAGTTTGTCATAGATCTGCTTCCCGGTACTGCTCCGATTTCCAAGAAGCCCTACCGTATGCCGGTGGAAGAGTTGGCTCTGTTGAAAGAGCAAATTGATCAGCTGTTAGCGAAGGATTTCATTCAGCCTAGCAGTTCACCTTGGGGTTGTCCGGTACTCTTTGTCAAGAAGAGGATTCTACCGTGCCTCGTCTAGTCTCTGACTATAGACCGTTGAATGCGGTGACAATCAAGAACAAGTATCCTATTCCCGATCAATGATCTGTTGGATCAGTTAGCTGGTGCAACGGTATTCTCCAAGATGGATCTGAGGTCAGGATACCATCAGATCAAGATCAGAAAGGAGGATATCCCAAAGACGGCATTTGTTACTCGCTATGGCTCATATGAGTATACCGTCATGTCCTTTGGTCTCACCAATGCTCCAGCTACTTTCATGAGGCTCATGAACTCCATCTTCATGGATTATCTCGACAAGTTTGTCGTCATTTACATCGATGACATCCTCGTTTATTCCAAAACCGATGAAGAGCATGCCGAACATCTTCGGTTGGTTCTGACACGACTTCGAGAACACCGCCTCTATGCCAAGTTCTCCAAGTGTGAGTTCTGGTTGGATAATCTTGTCTTCCTTGGTCATGTGATATCCGCTAATGGTGTGGCTGTCATTCCCGACAAGATTCAGTCCATTTGGATTGGAAAACTCCAATGTCAGTCAAGGACATTCGTAGCTTTCTCGGATTGGCGGTTACTACCGCCGATTCATCGAAGGTTTCTCCAAGATAGCCAAGGCCTGACTGACCTTCTCAAGAAGGATAAAAAGTTCGTATGGACGGACAAGCTGAAGAGAGCTTCAAAACACTGAAAGCCAAACTCACGTCCGCTCCTGTGCTTGTCCTGCCGGACACAGCAAGGATTTCGTCGTCTTCTGTGACGCCTCTCTGCAAGGCTTGGGCTGTGTGCTAATGCAAGATGGCCATGTGGTGGCATATGCTTCCGCCAATTGAAGCCGCATGAGCACAACTACCCAACTCATGATCTAGAACTTGCCGCTGTGGTTATGCTTGAAGCAATGGAGACCATACCTGTTTGGTAACCGTTGCGAGATTTTCTCGGATCACAAGAGTCTGAAGTACCTCTTCACCCAGCCGGATTTAAATCTCAGGCAAAGGCGTTGGTTGGAGTTAATCAAGGACTATGATGTGAGTCTGAACTATCAACCCGGCAAAGCAAACGTCGTGGCTGACGCGCTAAGTCGGAAGTCTTATTGCAACAATCTGATGATTGAGAAGGCCAACCTGCTCTTCATGAAGAGTTGCCCGTTTGAACCTGGAAATTGTTCCCTCTGGCTACCTTGCAAATCTGGAGATCAAAGCTACTCTTGTAGACCAGATTAAGGATGCTCAGAAGCTGGATGAGGGTATCCTGAATATCAAGAAGAACATTGCTAGCGGAAAGGCCAAATGTTTCTCGGAAGATGAATCCGGAGTTGTTTATTTGGTGACCGTTGGTAGTGCCAAAGAACGGAATTGAGGGAGCTGATCCTCCAAGAAGCTCATGAATCCTCTCTCTATTCATCCCGGTAGTACCAAAATGTACCAAGACCTTCGACCACAATTCTGGTGGACTCGGATGAAACGGAAATTGCCAAGTATGTTGCTGAATGCGACACCTGTCGACGGGTAAAGGCTGAACATCAAAGGCCTGCCGGCACTCTTCGCCCTATTGCAGTCCCCGAGTGGAAATGGGATGAAATCGGTATGGACTTCATCACCGGGTTTCCCAGATCTCAAAAGGGCAACAATGCAATATGGGTAATCATTGATCGACTGTCCAAGGTTGCTCACTTCCTACCAGTCCGTGATGATATACGGGCAAGTCAACTTGCTGACTTATATATGGCTCGTATTGTTCCATTGCATGGGGTCCCTCTGAGGATCATATCGGACCGTGGAAGTATCTTTGTATCCAAGTTTTGGCAGAGTTTCCAAACTGCTATGGGGTCCCGTCTCAACTTCAGTACCGCCTACCATCCTCAAACTGATGGTCAGACCGAAAGAGTGAACCAAGTTTGGAAGACATGCTTAGGGCATGTGTAATCTCTTTTGGCAAGGGTTGGGAAAAGTATCTCCCTTTCGCGGAGTTCTCCTACAACAATAGCTATCAAGCTAGTCTGGGCATGGCTCCATTCGAGGTTCTTATGGAAGAAAATGCCGCACTCCTCTAAATTGGTCCGAGACCGGAGAGAGAGCACTCTTTGGTCCGGATGTGATCAATGAAGCTGAGGAGAAGGTTAGAATCATAAGAGAGAATCTGAAGATTGCTCAGTCTAGGCAGAAGAGCTACTATGATAAGCACCATCAGGAAATTCACTATGAAATTGGTGATAAAGCTTATCTCCGCGTCTCTCCCCTTCGTGGCGTTCGCCGCTTCGGTATCAAAGGGAAATTGGCCCCTCGCTATGTTGGCCCTTTCACCGTTCTGGCCAAGCGAGGAGATCTTTCTTATAAGTTGGAGTTACCGGTCATCTTCCCAAATGTACATGATGTGTTTCATGTCTCCCAACTTCGCCGTGCTTCAAAGATCCTATCCATGGAGTCAATCATGAAGAGCTAGATCTCCAGGAAGACCTCACTTATCGCGAGCACCCCATTCGTGTCCTGGATGAAGCCGAAAGAAAGACCCGTAACAAGACTACCAAGTTCCTCAAAGTTCAGTGGTCTCACCATTCCGAGGAGGAAGCAACTTGGGAAAGAGAGTCTAGTCTTCGTGAGGAGTATCCCGACTTCTTTCCGCAATCTTAGAATCTCGGGACGAGATTCCTGTAAGGGGGTAGAATTGTAACAGCCCACTTTTGGTATTGTAAAATTTGAACCAAATTTTCACTTTTCTTTCCAGTTATGCATCATGGCATCCATGCGTGAAGATGTTCCACTTGAAACAATTAATCTTGACAAACAGAAGTTAGCAAGTTAATGTATTTGTCAAGGAAGTTCCAAGAGTTCAAAAACAATAATTCACACTTGCTTTCAAATGACTAAAGAAGTATTAATTTGAATGAACCAAAAATACCATAATCCAACCTTATGATCAAATGTTGTCCAAACTATTTTATTTTGAGTCACCAAATTTTGTGGAGCTTCTACTTGTTAGGGAGAGGCTACACAAATATTTCCATAATTTTTGGAGCAGTGCACGTGCCCTAATTAAAATCACTAAAGACACCGGTTTTAAAATTAAAACTGAAAAGGACTTAGTTGTGAGGGAAAACAAATGTGCAGGGGGTTCCTTGCAAAGCTGCCATCGTCTTGTTCCTCCTGTAGCGACCGAGCCTTTGCTCGCGCCGCACCAGCTCGCCGCCGAGCCCTCCCCTGCCCGTCGCTGGACCGCGCGAGGAGGATAAGACCACCACCGAGGCAGCCGCTCTCTCTGCCCCGATATTTTCTCGCTCTCTCCCTCTCTCTCCTCCTCTGCCATGGCCGAGCCCTAGCGAGCTCGCCGTCGCACATCGCCGCCATTCCAGACCGCCCCAAGCGGAGTGAAGACCGCCATTCTCTCCGCCGTGCCCTCCTCTCCGTCCTCGCCGAAGGAATCGAGCCGGGCACTGGGAATCGAAAGCTCCGTCCACCTTCGCCGCTGCCGTCCGAGCACCGCTGCGGACGAATTCGTCGCCGTCAAGCCTCCTCCAACCTCGCCGTCTACCCCCACGCGTCGAGGGTGAGTCTGCGATCCTCCCCGTGCTCCCTGTTCGGAAATGCATGCCTTGTAGACGTAGTTCGTCGTCGCACCGCACGTCGCCGTGTGCGTGCGCGCCCAGAGAAATGGGCGATTTTCTGTCCCAGCCGGTAGTACCAGCTGAGGCCCGGTACTACCTCGAAATGGCCCATTTCGGTACTGGACTCGCGCAGTTTCGTAGCGGTACTGGCCCGGTAGTAGTCGGTACTACCGTGTGGCGCGGTACTACCGCGTGGCTCCGCCCGTACTACCGCAATTTCTGAAATGCAATTTTGGAAAATCCATAACTTAATAAATAAAGATCCAAAAATTAAGTTTGAGCTATCAAAATGTTCAGCACTAAATATACTTCATGTTCCACCTGTTCTCCAAGCATGGAGAATTAGTTTAATGTTGTTTAAGATGATTGGCTGAAATGGCAAATTTTAAATGGATTCTATAAATGCAATAACTTCTTATTGGTTTATTAGAAAAATGTGTTTAATATATCAAAATGCTCAGAATATTATGAACTAACCAATAACATCATTTGCATGCATATTTGATCTCAATTCCAGTACTGCACTTTTAGAAGTTAGGGAAATCATTAACTTAAATATGGGGCATTATTTTCTCTTGTCGAAATAAATATTTGCACCCCATTTAAATTGGTAGATGTTGTATAGTAACTCCAGTGCTCCTAAATTGTCATGCCATCATGTTTTGCGCATTGTATTTTCTCTGCATGTGTGAGTATTGATTGTTACTTTCCGGTGTTTCTATGCATCGATAGATCAAGCAGTCGGGTTCCACCGCATTATCCTGACGATCCGTATTACCAGCACCCCGAACAAGGCAAGCATAATCCCCCTTTGAGCATGTCTTATCCTAATTTCTGCAAATATTTTCTCCACTATAATATTGCATGCGGTTCCAAATGTCAATTTTATTGGATAAGAGTATCCTATAGTTGCATTAAGTTTCCGATGCCATTACATGTTTCCCTCCTATTATCCATAGGTTTGTATTGTTGGCCTGAGATACTTAAATATGCTATGATGTTGCTTAGCCATGCTTAGTTAAATGCTTAGCCGTCCGATGGATTTTTCATGTTGGAACCAGATGTTGAAATGTTCGGATGATGGTGGAGAAATTGTGGTGACATGTAATGAAATGCTTAAAGGTGGGGATGAGAGGCCACTTTGGTATGGTGGTGTTTTATCTCACTCTCGCCGTCTAGGTGCGAGTTCTTTACCTCTTGAACCAAGAATGAGCGCGCTTCCATTCGGTGGGGTATATGGAGCCCTCGTCGACCAACTAACTTGTGCGGGGCTAGCCAGGGTCCTCTAGTTCGGGCTTCCATTTGCGCGTGCATTGAGATGGTGGCCAAGACTGAGATGAGGATGGTGGTGTTTAGGAAAACGAGTGGCCACGGGGCAGGGTGTTGGAGGCACTGAACCTGTCACATCCTCACAGATGATCCTGGGTTAGTCTCAAGCAAGGTAAAGGTTGTAACCGTTCCCACTCAGCCGGTTTTCCCCAGAAGAGAGCTAAATGTAGGCAATGGGCCGGGCGGTACCGAAGGTTAAACACAGTGCACCCTGCAGGGTTAAATCTTTTCGAAAAGCCGTGTCCACGGTTACGGACAACTTGGGAAAGGACGATAAACCATAGAATAACTTGAACGGAATGATTAAAATCTGAGTACTAAAGGTACTACTCAAGAATGCAAGGTTAGCTTCCTCGAGGGTGATTCGGGGAGGTGCCTTTGTAGAACAGGTACAGTGGTTGATGGTGGTTGATGTGAGAAAGGATCAAAAGAGAAGAGTTACTTCTTACCCCTCTTTTGAAAATATTATGATTAGTCGATGCCATGGAGTTATGATTTGATAAATAAAATCAGCTTTACGCAAAACAGCCATAAAACTTTGACAACCAATCATCGAGCTAGTAGCTCTAGTAATCTTGCAGAGTTCGTCGAACTCAACCTTGTTTGTTTTGGTTCAGAGGAGAGCTTCACCGACCTCGAAGGTGGGTTCTTTGTGGACGTCGACGAGTAGTCTGGGGTTCCCAGGTGGCAGCTTGGGACATCTCGGAACAGCTGGCGCATGGATGTTTATCTGTAGGCCTCTTAGGCCATAATTTGGATCTTGTTGTTTAGAACAACTTAATTCGCTTCCGCATGATGTACTGTTGGGTCTGTGACCTCTGGTTGTAATTTGCTATTTTTCTCTATTATAAGAGTTGAACTATATTGTTTTGTGTCGTAGAGTCTGTGATGTGCCAGTTGTTCCACAAGTCTTGATCTCTCTATTATGCAATGAGGGTTGTGCCTGTGTTAAGGCATCAATCGGGGTGTTGCGTTGCCGATGATCCATTCCGAGCAACGCCTGCCAAAGGTTTTGGCCGGGGATTGGTAAACCCGTAACCTCTGGTTGTATCGCTTAACCGGTGACACACAGCATCACTGCATAGCAGTCGGGTCGGGGCGCCACAGCGGTGGCTCTGGATCTTTTCGTGGAAATTGACTCGGTGTTTAGGGTTTTCCCGAGGAAGTTAATTTATAGGTGAAGGGGCAACGTCGGTGGAGGCTCGTGGCGTCCTCACCACATGGCGGCGCGGTAGGAGGTGGGACCGCGCCACCACATAGGGACTCCGTGTACGTGTCAGAAAAATAGGGACTTTGGCTTTTGTTTCGTCCAATTCTTAGAATATTTCCAGAACAACTTTTCTGAAACCAAAAACAGCAGAAAACATGAACTGGCACTGTGGCATCTTGTTAATAGGTTAGTCCCAGAAAATGCATAAAAATGATATAAAGTGTATATAAAACATGTAGCAATTGGTATAATATAAGCATGGAACATCAGAAATTATGGATACATTGGAGACGTATCAAACATCCCCAAGCTTAGTTCTACTCGTCCTCGAGTAGGTAAAACGATAACAACAAAATAATTTCTGCGGAGACATGCTTCACACAATCTTGATAAAATAATATTGCAAGGCTCATGTCAGGAATGAAGTGACTGAAGGCAATGGTCTATAGTTTGCTAACAAATAGATAAAGAGTAAACAACTGAATCATGTAAGAAAAAACTTTTCATGAATAGTACTTTCAAGACAAACATCAAAAAGTTTTGCATAAGAGTTAACTCATAAAGCAATAGATTATAAATAAAGGCATTGAAGCAACACATAGGAAGATTTAAGTTTCAGTAATTGCTTTCAACTTTCAACATGTATATCTCATGGATATTGTCAACACAAAGTAATATAACAAGTGCAATAAGTAAACATATAAGAATTAATGCACACAAAGTTGACACAAGTGTTTGCTTCTGAGATAGAAAGGAGTAGGTAAACTGACTCAACATAAAGTAAAAGAAAGGCCCTTCGCAGAGGGAAGCAGGGATTAAATCATGTGCTAGAGCTTTTTAGGTTTTTGAAATCATATAGAGAGCATAAAATAAGTTGTTGAGAGGTGTTTGTTGTTGTCAACGAATGGCAGTGGGTACTCTATCCCCCTTATCACCCAGACTTTCAAGAGCGGCTCCCATGAAGGACGTTATTTCTACCCAGGGTAGATCATCCCTCTTCTCTTTTGTTTACACATGCATATTTATAAATTGGTATGACACTCCTCCCAACCTTTGCTTACACAAGCCATGGCTAACCGAATCCTCGGGTGCCTTCCAACAATCACATACCATGGAGGAGTGCCTATTTGATAAAGTTTAACATTTTGGAAATTTGCTTTTGATAAATCATTGGCAAACATGTGAAGAGAATCAAGTGGTTAAAGTTGTAATTAATTGGGACTGGGCACCCCATTTGCCAGCTCTTTTTGCAAATTATTGGATAAGCGGATGTATATGCCACTAGTCCATTGGTGAAAGTCTGTCATGAGTAAATGACAAGGTGATAGAGTAAATGCCACAAACTTCCTCATGAGCTATAAAACATTGACACAAATAAGGAGTAATAAAGTTTTGAATAGTTTAAAGGTAGCACATGAAGTACTTACTTGGAATGGCAGGAAATACCACATAATAGGTAGTTATGGTGGACACAAATGGCATGGTTTTTGCTCAAGGTTTGGATGCACGAGAAGCATTCCCTCTCAGTACAGAGTTTAGACTAGCAAGGTTGTTTGACGCAAACACAGGATATCAACCGGTACAGCAAGACTTACATAAAAAGCATATTGCAAGCATTATAAGACTCTACACTGTCCCTTGTTGTTCAAACACTTTACCAGAAAATATCTAGACCTTAGAGATATCAAACATGCAAACCAAGTCTCAACAAGCTCTACGGTAGTTCTCCACTAATAGGTTTTAACTACATGATGCAAGAGCTTAAACATGATCTAATTGAGAGCTCAAAACAATTGCAAAGCATCAAATTATCCAAGACAATGATCTACAAGAATGAGTATGTCTTTTCAATATACCATCTACCACATGTAGCATTTTCTGTTTCCAACCAAACACCAATCAACTTATTTCAACACAAAATCTTCAAATAATACAAGAATGAAACAAGAGAGTACTTCTCTACAAGAACTAACAGCTCTGAACAAGAGATGCATGAAAACAGGAGCTAAAAGCATTGAAGTAGCTAGTTAAGAATACTCAACAATATAAGTGAAGAACACGAGTATTCACATGAAAAAGCGGAGCGTGTCTCTCTCCCACACAAGAATGCTAGGATCCAAATTATTCAGAAAACAAAGCAAAAATAAAAGAACACAGACGCTCCAAGTAAAGCACATAAGATGTGAAAGAATTAAAATATAGTTTCATTAGAGATGACCTGATAAGTTGTAGATGAAGAAGGGGATGCCCAAGGCATCCCCAAGCTTAGAAGCTTGAGTCTTCTTGAAATATGCTTGGATGCACCACGGGGGCATCCCCAAGCTTAGGCTTTTCACTCTTCTTGATCATATCATATCATCCTCCTCTCTTGATTCTTGAAAACTTCAAACTTAGAGTAATGCTCATTAGAGGGTTAGTGCATAATCAAAAATTCACATGTTCTGTGATGACACAATCATCTCCAATACTTCTGGCATTAGCTACAGCCACTGATATTTTGTAAGGCAAAGAAATCCACTCAAACACAGTAAAAGAGAGAATGCAAAATAAAAGGCAGAATCTGTCAAAAACAGAACAGTCTGGAAAGACGAATTTTTTCGAGGCACTTAAGTTGCTCAGATGCGAAAAGTCAAAACTAATGAAAGTTGCGTACATATATGAGGATCACGTCTGAATTTTTTCAGAAATTTTGGATTTTTCTGGAGTGCGTACAGCTCAAAACGGTGGACAACAAAAATCTGTCTCTGCGCAGAAATCCAAATCTAGCATCAACTTTCTATTAGAGGCTTTACTTGGCACACAATGCAATAAAATAAAGATACAAAAGAGTTGTTACAGAAGTAAGCAAACTCCAAAACTCAAAGAAAAAGAAAAATTGCAGAAATAAAAACATGGGTTGTCTCCCATAAGCGCTTTTCTTTAACGCCTTTCAGCTAGGCGCAGAAAGTGAAAATCAAGTGTTTCCAAGTGAAGAAGCATCCAAAGGTTTACCAAGGGCTTTACGCCTACCTCTCTTACCCTTAGTCTTTATTTTGGTCTAGGGAATACATGCCCGCACCCCGGCACGGTAGTGAAATTCAGAGTGCCTTTTCCCACATCTATGGTTGCTCCCAAAAGTTTCAGGAGGGATCTTCCAAGTGTAATTTGTCCTGTTCCTACACATTCAATAACAAGATAATCAGTGGATACCGTTCTTTCTAGGAATGTTGTAAACACACCTTCAGCTACCCCAATGGGTAATATAACGGAATTATCAGTAAGAGTTATCCCTTCTCCACCTTCAGAAAGTCCCCAAAGATTCAAAGATTCATAAATACTTTTAGGCATAAGGCAAAACTCAGACATAATATCACAACGGGCATAAAAAGTTTCACCACAAATAGCAACCTTTACCGTAGGGACCCACATTGAAGGTTCAAAACTCATTGGAACATAATCATAATATTCACGAATCTGATTATAACCTTCTTTTAAACAAGATAAATTTGTCTCAAGAGTGTTTAATCTAGCATGAATGTCAACAAGAGCTGAATCAAATTTATTGGCTGCGCTAGAGGATGCAACCAATTTTTTATGGCATTAAAAGCTTGATCCCCATCACAATGAAGGAAATCTCCTCCCACTATAGCAAAGAACAAGTCCAAAATAAAAGGTACTAAGAAGCAGGCCTAAAGTCATTTTAGGCTCAGTTTTACCATAAGAATCAGAAATTCTAGACCAAGCTTCCTTAAAACTCTCCTCACTCGCTTGTTTGAAAGTGAAGATCAACTCCTCAAGCGACATAGTAACAGGGTAGCACTAGACATGATAAAGAACTAAAAATAAACTAGATGCAAGTAACTATTTTTTTTTTGTATTTTTGATAAAGAGAGCAAACAAGACAAAATAAAAATAAACTAAGCAAGACAATAACAAAGTAAAGAGATTGGAAGTGAGAGACTCCCCTAACAGAAGGCTTGACCTCCCCGGCAACGGCGCCAGAAAACTTGGCGTCTTGTCAGGAGTGCAAGACTTCCAGAAGTTCCTCTCCTCCCCGGCAACGGCGCCAGAAAATTTGCTTGATGCGTGTAAACCACACGTTCGTTGGGAAACCCCAAGAGTAAGGTTTGATGAGTGTAGCAGCAAGTCTTCCCTCAGTAAGAAACTGAGGTTATCAATCCAGTAGGAGGTGAAGACACTTCTGAAGGTGTCAACGGCGCCAGAAAACTTGCGTTGTTGATGGGGTGGTCCTGGCGGTTGACTTGGAACCTGCACACCAGACAATCAAACTACTTAGCCCCAACGAAACAGTGAGGCTGTCAATCTCACCGGCTTACTGAAAACAAAGGATTAAAAGTGTTGTATGGAAAATGATGTTTAATTGCAGAAAATGAAAATGAACAATGATTGCAGTAGGTTGTATTTCAGATGTAAAAGAATGGACCGGGGTCCACAGTTCACTAGTGGTGTCTCTCCATAATAAATAACTAACTTGCTGGGTAAACAAATTATAGCTGGGCAATTGACAATATTGATAAGTGCATAACATGCATGTGCAAGTTGTGGTGTCTACTATGAGATTCATTTGGGCATTATGACAAAGTACACAGACCGCTATCCAGCATGCATCTGTGCCTAAATAGTCCACCTTCAGGTTAGCGTCTGCACCCCTTCCAGTATTAAGTTGCAAGCAACAGACAATTGCATTAAGTAAAGTGCATAATGTAAACAACACATTCATCGTTAGACAAAGCATCATTAGGTTACCCCTAGTGGCAACAACACATCCACAACCTTAGGGGTTGCTGTCACTCCCCCAGATTAAATGTAGACTGAACCCACTATCTAGCATAAATACCCCTCTTGGAGTCACAAGCATCCACTTGGCCAGAGTATCAACAAGCAACGGAGAGCATGCAAGATCAAAAATAACATAGACATAATATTTAGTATTCAACTTGACATAGTATCAATATTCATCGGATCCCAGCAAACACAACATGTAGCATTACAATAAGATGATCTTGATCATGATAGGCAGCTCACAAGATCTAAACATGATGGCACAAGAGGAGAAGACAACCATCTAGCTACTGCTATGGACCCATAGTCCAAAGATGAACTACTCACACATCACTCCGGAGGCAGACATGGCGATATAGAGCCCTCCGGTGATGATTCCCCTCTCCGGCAGGGTGCCGGGAAGAGCTTCAGAACCCTCCCGAGTTAGGGTTGACGGCGGCGGCTCTGGAACTTTTCGTGGAAATTGACTCGGGTGCTTAGGGTTTTCCCGAGGAAGGCAATTTATAGGCGAAGGGGCAACGTCGGTGGAGGCTCGTGGCGTCCTCACCACATGGCGGCGCGGTAGGAGGTGGGACCACGCCACCACATGGTGAGGGCAGCCCACGGCCCCCCTTCGTCTCTCCTTCGGACTCCGTGTATGTGTCAGAAAAATAGAGACTTTGGCTTTTGTTTCGTCCAATTCCTAGAATATTTCCAGAACAATTTTTCTGAAACCAAAAACAGCAGAAAACATGAACTGGCACTGTGGCTTCTTGTTAATAGGTTAGTCCCATAAAATGCATAAAAATGATATAAAGTGTATATAAAACATGTAGCAATTGGTATAATATAAGCATGGAACATCAGAAATTATGGATACGTTGGAGACGTATCACACGTCGCCGCCGCCCAGGCGCACACGGCACACAAAGCTCGTCTCCGTCCTGCTGCGTCATGGTGCTGATGTAAGAACGGAGCATATATACAACGAAAACTGCTAGCTAGATCAATGTTTGTTGATCTCTCTCCATTTTTGCAGCCGAGAGTGGTTGCCCCTCAGTCGCACTATTCCCCACACTCTTTCACGAGTAGATGTACCACACTCTCCCTCACAACTTTTACGTTGTAACTTTTTTGTTCGGCACACAAATACGTATTTTATGTAATATCTATATACGAAAACACAAATACTAGAGAGAAAATATCAATTTGTGAGTCGAAACGAAAAGTTAGAACGTGAAATTGTGGGGAAGGGTGTGGTACATATACTCATGAAAGGAAATTTTAAATGGTCCACTCAGTGCAAAAATTTTGACAAAATTCATCAAAAGAAACATAGGAATTTTGATAAAAATGAGAAGTTGGAGTCAACGAGAGCCGAAACCAATCGCGGGACGGAAACTACTCGTCAACGCATATATACGTATATTTTATCACGAATCATCACACGGTTGAGGGATCTTAAAATCAAAGAATGAAGAAGGGAAAAGACCTATACGCTAGGCTGAGTAGAGTTTCCTACTGGCAAAATCTGGGGCGCGTTTGGTAGCCTGCAGATAGTGTGGCCCGGCCGGCCAGATGTGAGGTCCTAGCGTTTGGTTTTCCGTTTTTTCTCCTGGGCCTACACAGGACGATCCTCGAAGCACCGTCGGGTCAGGCCCTGCGGGAACGGCCGAATCGGCCGTTTTCTTGGGGCCATGCCGGGTGGAGCGCAAGCAGTAGCAGCAGGTCGCACACGGGGAGACGCTGCGTCCCTTCAGGGACTGATGGCCCTTCACGTAGTTACCTCCATGAAAAGTAAATGGTTTAGGTTGAGACACCAAGTGCAGAGTGTGTAGTATATGGAAGACAGTTTTCCCCACGAGGGGTGACTCGAGGGTTTAATATCGAACTCTCGGGGAATCAGTAGTGAAAGATTTATCTTCCTATCCTTCTCTTGAAAACCTACAAAACAAAGTAAATTGTTTTGGTCCTCAACCTCACCTACTGGTTATCAAGCACAAGGTATGAGAATAATATGAAATAATATGCAATGCAAACAGTAAATAAATATGCAATGATGGTAAATAAATATTCAAGGATGGTGGAAACAATGATAAATGATATTTTTGGGTTTTATAATGTGAATGCAAGATGTAAAAGTGTTTTTGTATTTTCGGATTTTTAAATGGCAGAAAATGTAAAGGTGATAAAAGTTGTTGGAAAGGTGTTTCTTATGATTAAAAATGGACCGGGGTTCATGGTTTCACAAATATACTCTCTCCTTAATAAAGTGGTAGACAATGGAACACTAGAGTTGACATATGAGATTGCAACACAAAAGTTTAATGACAAGTTACTAATTATATGGGCATCACGTCCTAACATAGAGACCTTTTATTTATTAGTCTCTCTTATACTCCACCAAGATGCGAACTAAATTATAACACCTAGGTAATTAAGATAAATCAGAGTATAGCATTAAGTCTTTTGACATGAAGTTAAAATAAGAACATGCTAGATCTAGTCACGGAGAAGTGGCATGGTCACCCACAACTCCTGTAGCAAGCTATTTTTCTTTATCCCTAGTGAGGCAACAAAGTAAGGTAAACATACCCAAGTGGATTGCGGAATTTCTCTCACTTTACCGCACTAGCCACCCCCGTTACTCCAACTAATGCACACATCACCCCTCACACGCTCTCATAAACATGCTTGATCAAAACAAGTACACAAGAACGAGGTACATAATATGCATCTACTTTCATAACTGAAACAAAACTATTGCAATCTCAAACATATATTAACTCATAAAAAGATCCACCACAAAGGTATTACATAGATGACCGTAATCATGTTCAGCAGCTCATACGGTACGAATTAGTGAAGCTCAAGAGAGGAGATACATACGTTACTTCCACAAACCCATAGTCCAGGGGTGGACAACTCCCTCTTCATCATGGAGACGGTCGAGAAGTCGTTGGAGAAGATGGAGACCACGCCGGTAGCGCCCCGCCAGAGTTTTCCCCCTCCGATCTGCAACTCCAGGTCTCTGTTTCTGTGTTTCGGCGGCGCTCCTTTCCGAAGGGCGTCGGGGACTATTTTTATAGTCGTTTTTAGGTCAAGACGGAGGCGGCGCAAAAAAGATCGACGGCAACGGAGCTCCGAGGGCCCAGATGGTGGGTCCACCCTATTTTGGCCCACGGGCCTCCGTTTGTTCGCTTCCTTCGCTCCCAATCCTTGTTCCTTCCAAAAACTGATGCTCATAAAATATTAGGTCATTTGGACGTCGTTTGGGTCCCCGAAACATCAAAATATAGAAAACAGGGGTTTCTCCCTGTGTAGGGTTAATTCCATAAAAATAGGAAATCAATGAAATATTCCCAAAATCATTATAAAGCATGATATAACCCTTATATGATGCAAATATGATTGAAATATAAGTAAAACAATGCAAAATTCATGTATGCATTTTACAAGCATCAACATCCCCAAGCTTAACCTATACTCGTCCTCGAGTATGAAGGTGATAAAACTAACATGGACTTTGCAATTTAATACTATCAATGGATATCAAAGATGATTACTATTGCTACATAGAGTCAAATGTTCATTCTTCAAAGGAGTAGCAATATGCAAGATAGATTATGAAGTGATATCAAGTATTCAATGCAAGGATGTTCAATGATAATTCACAAAAGTGTAACATAGAAGAAAGTAATATGGACCACATGTATGCATAATGAAACGTAAAAACATCCTATAATGGTCATAGAGTATTCTTGAAAATCTGAATATAAAAGGTGGACACTTTGGAAAGATATATAAATGAGTAGAGGTAAAGCATGAATAAGTTTCATCTAACTTCCAAACTCTTCTACTTAAGTTAATGATTGCAATGTGGTAATCCTTGGTGTCAAGCTCTCATTACCCCTATCATAGCATCTTGAATGATTAAAGTTTAAAGTAAAAGCAAATATGAGTAGTGTGCTTGACAAAGTATAGGTTGAATGTCTCATGCCCCTTGAATACAAGTACCTACACCATGGTGTTTCTCAACTTAGGCCACAAAGAAAGTTCAAGTTAAATATCATTGTAAGTAATAATAGCGTCATTAAGAGCATCAACTGGGTACCTCTTGTCCCAGGACATGGAACAAGTCCATGTCAAAATGACAAGACAAAAAAACAAAATGAAGAATCTCAACACCCTTTTTATTTACCATTGGATTAGCTTTTATTATAAGGTGCATCACCGAAGGTTCACCATAGCATGCAAGTAAATTTCCACCATGAATGATGCATGGCTTAATTAGCGGCCCAGACGTCTCTCTAGCCATTTATACAAACTCATTAAACTTACTTTGTTTCCACATTTATTTCACCCATGATAAGCATCCATAAATAAAAGTACATGATATCAACTAAATAAAATGAAGAGCATGTTGAAAGCTTGCCATGTGACAGCACATATGAGCTAACTCTACACCCAAGACTATTGTCATAAGCCCGCAATTTCATAATTTTAATCACAATGGGTCATGTTTATTAAGTGTAATTAAAGTAAAGTGTGCATCAAGTTCGTGAGAGCTCTTTAACCAACTTTTCCCATAACAATCAACAACATAAGCATTTTAATTCAGAGGTATAGATAACACAAAATAACATGATAAACATACTCGGAATAGCATAAAGCTAATAGGTAGATATGATGGACTCACTGGAAAAACTTTGGTGGAAGGTGTTGGAAACAAGTTTTTACTTGTTGGAATTTTTGGGCTAGCAAGAGGGAGAAAATTGACCGTTTAAATGCATGCACAAGTGTCCATAGAACTAACCAATCCATGCTAAACAAAGTAAAGTAACATTCAGCATCAAAACATGAATAAAAGATAGCTCTTGATAAAATACTTGCATATTAATACTCATTAAAAAGCATATGAATCATGAAACTATATGTATCATTTTGAATCAACTCAAACATCCCTTTCCCAATCTTTTAATAGCATCCAACTTAATTCAACCCAAATTTCCAGTAGCTCTTTCATATATAAATGATAGTGTGGTGGTCTCACAAAATAAAAATCAAACCAAAATAAAATAAAAACAAACAAAAGACGCTCCAAGTTTATACGATAAAGTGCATTGATCGAAAAACAGAAGTTAGACGTGTGCAAACCGAGAGTGTGTTGGTCCAGTGGGGTTGTCTTCACGTCCCCAAGCTTATGGTCTTCACCATCCTTGGATAGCTCTTAGTGCATCTCCTCTAATCCCTGTGAAAAAACTTCAAAACACTGTTTCTCCCATTTCTTTTCTGTGCGGTGACATTAGTAGTGATAGACAAATAAATTTCTTGCTGCATATAATCCTTAAACAAAAATTCATATGAATGTCCAGAAAGTGTATAATGGTTTATGCCTACTTATAAAATTAATTGGATCAAAAAGATTCAACTTAAAAGGTCAAAGAATGCATCAAACAAAATGGGATAGAATCTGTCCAAAAAAACAGCAGCAATAAAACGTATTTTTCTACCTTACTTAACTTTGTCGAAAAATTCCGAAAAAATTCATTCATACAGAGGATGAAAAGTTGAAACTATAGTTCAAATATCAGCTCATTCGGATTTACAGAATAAGAATTAAAAATCATACCGTGCACAGATTCGTGCTGGAATAAAATCTCCGAATGTTAAAAGCAACTTTTTCAAACCAAAATGGGTAAAATTGCGCTTCATTAAAAATTCCAGAAACTAAACTAAAACCAAGTCTCTTGTTACAGCAAGAGGACATAAAGAAAATCACAAATAAAAACAACCGGGTTGCCTCCCGTAAAACGCTTTCTTTATAGCCATATAGCTAGGCTTCTTACTTGATGTTTATAGTGGACGAAGCTCATGAGGGTTCAGTAGTATCACCTCTTTCAAACCTACCATGTCATAATGCAAGTTTGAGGCCTATATTTCTTACAACTTTTCATAGTCTTCGTGAGTAATTTCCATGGTAGCCGATGATTAAACTGAAGGCATCTTAGTTGCAAGAAGATTGCCTACAGAACCAAGTGTAATGGCAATAAGAGTGCTATTATTTGTACTTCGTTCTTGTAGGCACTCTTTTTGCCCACTGATACCTTTCACATATGAGGTTTGAATGTAGATTTTTGCGCCAATGATGAATGGTTTTGCATTAAGAAGTCAGAGAATGCATTGCAACCACAAGGCAACCACCAAAATTGAGCAGCCTGCACAATTTCACTTGTGTGTTCTGCTCGGTTTGTTGGTTGTCATGCTGCTCTTATTTTGATTCTACATCTCAATGTAGTAGCTAACTGAGGCATCTTGATTCAGTCGATGATGAAATGTGTTAGAGCTGTCGCCTGCTGAGTGCCAGCAAAAGCTATAAATAGTCACCATGTTATGTGGCTGTTCGTTTCTTTTGCTGGCTATTCAGACGGCGCAAACATGGTTCTACATCTGCTGAGACCAAGCAACACTTCTTTTGCATTCGATTTTGAGTTGCAACTATGATTTTCATGTAAGGCTTAAGGCCAATGATGTAAGGGCTGGGACACAACCATCACCAGACGTCCAACAAAATTTAGAACTAGTTACAGATCGTTGTGGCTTATACTTGCTTTTGTTGGCTAGTCTGGTGGACCAGTTGTCTCAACCGTCTCTTGAAACTGAGGCCAACCAGTACAATCTCCATTACAATGATCATACTTGCGACTACACAAAGTGTTATAACCCAAACCAATATCTTTGTGCCAGGCTTCGAAGATGACAATGACCACGAATGACATTGACACCGTATTCAAGAGAAGGAAGGCAGCTTATGGATGGATCAAGGACACAACCTCCCCCAACCATTTCTGCAAAGTGGTGCTAGCACCCGGACTTGACCTCCTCCCAGTTCCTGCCGCCTTCAGGCCCTACTTGGGTGAGGTGCCTGGTGATATCACAGTCAAGACGAACACTGAGTGCGTCTGGACTATCACCGTCACTGATGTCAATGGAAGAGCTTGCCTCGTCAAAGGATGGCCAGCATTTGCCATAGCACATGGCTTAGATCTTGGTTATCTGGTCATGTTCAAGAATCTCGGTGCAATGGAGTACAAGGTGATAATCTTCGACAACTCTAGCTGTGAGGTGGTGAGACAGTGCTCTAAGCACCCACTGAATGTTCGTCCTACTTGCTAGATCAGACTAAGTTTGTGCTAGGCTACTTCTGTATCTCGATTATGGTACTTGGTTAAAACTATCGTTGTTGGGGGATTATAACCAGGTATACTCATGACCAAGGAAGAATCAGTCGGCCGGCCCAAGGCCTGGTCTGGGTGATGCTTACAAGATATAGGTCGGGTTATAGTTGGGCCAATATGCCTAACATGACTCGTCCACAGAAGGAAGGACCTAGAAGAACTGGAGTCCGAGTGAAGGAAGGAACCGGGTGGCTTGGAAGTTAAGGAAGGTCAAGAAGAACCTAGAATAGGACTCCAAGCACGTAATTAACTCGGTATTCACTGTACGTTCGGGAGACCCGGCATCTATATAAACGGGCTCCCAGAACATAGATAGACAGGCAATCAAGTAACCCTAGATCGATATCACCGCTATCAAGCGAAACCCTTGTAACCTGTCTCGTAAGCCGGCTCTATTGTTGTAGCCGAGTTACCGAGACCTCGAGATCAATAATAAGCAAAGCAGGAAGTAGGTCTTTATCTCCAATGGGGAGGCTAAACCTGGGTAAACCCTTTTTCCCCAACGAGCGTGACAATCTCCTGAAGGACCAGAGCGCCTTGCCCCAATCTTCAAGTTACCCTATGGTAACATCTGCCGTGACAATCCCACGACAGTTGGCGCCCACCGTGGGGCCTGCGACCAAAGCTGTCCTCATCACGGGAGAAGCTCTGCGGGGATGAAAAACCTCGCGATCGGCGAAATCACAAGGAATCAGCAAGGAGAGCGCATCATCGACGATTCCGGCTGGAGAGAGGAAGCACATTCACTGGAGACCGGCTGGATGATCCAGTTCGGCCGGATCAATGTTTTTGTAGGTATGATCCACACCACTCAGCAAGTTGATGATGAGGTTATGTGCGAATCCGTTTCAGGAGCAGCCACCATCGTCCAATCTGATGGAGAAGAATCAGTCAGAACCAAAGGAATCGATGACGCGCCGATTTAGGAAAACATCCGGTTTACAAGTCGGAGTTTCAGTCGGAAAGAGATTTGGATACAGATACCGAGTCAATCCTTCCATTGTTCGATGAAAGATGTGTGTATGAGGCTGATGAGGAGGACTATGAGCCGGCGCCAAGGATCGTGAAGCGTGCTGCGGTGTACACCCTGAGGAACCACAATGATGGAACATAAGCTTCGATAAGCGAGGATGACACCACACGCGCGGCCAGAGAAGCAAGAGAAAGAGCTCAGTGTCACTCGACCTTTCAGCCGGGTGACGGCTTGGAGCAGCCAGTTTTGATGGAAATTCCACCAGTTTTGAGGCCCTTGGACTTTGATGCGGCAATAGTTAACACCCCAGTCACACCAGATAACGCAGTAACCTGGGCACAGGAATTGGACACGTTACAGATCACGTTGGAGAATCAGCAGAAGGCTTTATTGGCAGAGTAACAACGTATGTTTAATGAGCAACAAGAGATGGAACGGAATCGAGCCCGTGTAGAGCATGAAAGATTAGCGGTACAGAATCGTCATGAAGATCTTACAGCATTATATCAGAGGAGGCATCAGACTCGAGTGACACCAGGCGTGAATTTAGACCCGACGAGATTGAACTTTGCATCGCCAACCGGAGCTCCCAATGTAACTCGGCCTGAGCCAACACCAGTCGGAGGAATTGGACATGGAATCATGGTCCCGGAAAATCAGAGGGGAGATGGGGTGTCACCATCGACTCGAGCCGGGGCACAGCAGAATCAAAACACAGCACCTGCAGGGGGTATGCCACCGCCAGCAGATCGGTTCCACACGCCCAGGGATCACTATACTCAAATCCGGCTGATAACGTGTACGCAGCAACATTAGCATTATGCCGCATGCCGATTGATCAATCGCCAGAGGGAGAAGAAGCACGCAGGGCGATTGAGATGTTGAAAACTGCGATCACACAGCAGGGTAATATGCCGGATAAGAGTGGAGCGTTACACTAAACACCGTACAATAGCCGAGTCAACCGGAGTCATCATGGAGAAACACCGAGGCCAGCCGGATCAGGCGTCAGGAACGGACAGCAGAATCAAGATCACCCGGCGCCACAGCCTCAATGTTCGGGACAGCATCAGCAGAGGCCAGCTCAGAATCAACCGGCGCCGAGGCCACATCAGCCGGCCCTGGCCCAGTCTGTGACCCAAGCGATCGTCAACAGTTCAAGAGCATGGCGAGCGCAAACCCGGCCTTAGGTGTCGCCGGAGGAGCCGGAGGACAACCTGAGGCAGGAGTGATGGGCCACGCACCAATTACCGGGTCAGTTTCGCCGTTAGTTTCTTCATTACTTAACCCGGTTGAAACTAAATGTCTTTCAGATGCCATCAAGAGTGAACCTTTTCCTGAGAAGTTTAAAGAGCCTAGCAAAGTCACCAACTATGACCCAAGCATGGATCCAGAAACATGGCTCAGCAGCTACGAGATGGCGATGAGCATTCGTAATGCCACGACAAACTTGTGCGCGAGGTACATGTACTTGATGATGAGTGAGGGAGCAGCAAAGTTATGGTTCAATGGATTACCCGAGAAATCTATCAATTCTTGGGATGAGTTGAAAGTGTTGTTTGTGAAGAACTTCAAAGCCACGTGTGAGAGGTTATTCACCATAGAGGATTTGGAGCATTGTGTTCAGAGGAAGGGCGAGTCAGCGCGTCACTGGATGCGCCGGATCACAACTATTATTCACTAATCAAAAGGGATCACACCAGCAGCAGCAGTTCCGTCAATGGAAAAGACTTGCAGATATGACCTGGTCATTCAGAAGATGGGTCGGCTCAAAGCAACTGGAGAAGCAGAAACAATCACCATGGGACAGCTGATGGAAGCGGTTAATAAACATGCGTCCACAGACAAGACCCGGGATGATGTTGAAGAGGATAAGGGAAAAGGAAATGGCAACAATGGAGGGAAAGGAAACAACAATGGCAATAATCACAACAACAACAACAACAACAACAACAACAACAACAACAACAACAATGGGGCCAAGAGGCACCATGATGGTGGATCAGAGTTGGTAGCAAACACAAGTACTGGATATAATAAGTTTCAGCGGCGAGATGATAACTATCGGGGCAATAACAGCAATGGCAATTACAGAGGAAATTTCCGAGGACCGGCTCTTTCAACATGCCGTGTCCGCGTCATAGCAGAAACGGTAAACCGGCAAATCACTCTTTGTCCCAGTGTGTTGATCTTCAGAGATGGAAGAACGAGGAGTTTGCTAAGATGAGTATGTGAGGAAACGGTCCGAGGCCGGGTAATGGAAATAACCCGGCCAACGGACCGCCAACTGGAGGAAATACAGGGAGCGAACAGCCCAGACCGAGTAACGGATCAGTCGGGTTTCAGCCAAATCCTAAGGAATTGAATAGAGGTGCGTATCATATTTACACCACGAGCTGTTCCAGGAGGGAGCACAAGTTGAAGAAAAGTGATGTCAATGATGTTATGCCATCAGTTCCAAGGTATTTGAAGTGGTCAGAGCAGATGATTACCTGGTCCAGAGAGGATCACCCGCCACGAGTGGATGCGTCCGGGTCATTGGCTTTGGTTGTTGCACCTCAAGTGTCGGGTTATGTGTTGCACAAGGTTCTTATGGATGGAGGCAGTAGCATTAACATCTTGTATTGGGACACTTTCGTTCGGATGGGTCTCATGGCCAAGCAACTTCAACCAACAAAGACGATATTCCATGGCATTGTTCCAGGAAAGTCGGCAAAACCAGAAGGTATGATCACATTGGAAGTAGCATTTCGCGAGTCACAACAGAACTTTCGCTCAGAGATGATTTCATTTGAGGTGGTGAAGTTGAAGAGTCCGTATAATGCTATCTTTGGTCGCAATGTGTTTGTTCGATTTATGGCAAAGCCGTGTTATGTATATTTGAAGATGAAGATGCCAGGGCCCAATGGGGTCATTACAGTTTGTGGAAACAAAGATATGGCCTTGCAATGTGCAGAGGCGGTTGCAGTTATGGCAGAACAAGCGTGTGTAGAAGAAGAGTTGAATTATTACAAGGCCACTGTTAACCCGGATGATAGAACTACATTGAAGAGACCAACTACCGAAGAAAGGGCCAAGTTCAAGGCAGCTCGAGATACCAAGATGATTGACTTTGTGCCGGGTGATTCGTCCAAGCAGTTCTCTATTGGGTCAAATCTGAATGATAAATAGGAAAGCGCGCTCAACGAATTCATCCGTGAGAATCAGGATGTCTTTGCATGGAAACCTTGTGACATGCCTGGCATACCGACTGAATTCGCTGAGCACCGCTTACATGTTGATCCGCACGCAAAACCGGTTAAACAGGGACTGCGCAGATTGAATGAGGAAAGAAGAAAAGTTGTGGGAGAAGAGATAGCATGTTTACTCGCCGCAGGATTTATCATGGAGGTTATGCACCCCAAGTGGTTAGCTAACCCGGTTCTAGTGTTGAAAAAGAATAATGAGTGGAGGATGTGTATTGTTTTCACCAGTTTGAACAAGCATTGTCCGAAAGATCCGTTTGCTTTACCAAGGATCGACCAGATAATTGATGCAGTAGCGGGCAGCGACCTTTTGTGTTGCCTGGATGCATATTCTGGGTATCATCAGATCAAGTTAGCTGAGAAAGATTGGGAAAAGACAACGTTTATCACACCTTTCGGAGCATATTGTTACAAAACCATGACATTTGGACTGAAGAACGCAGGTGCAACTTATCAGAGGTGCATCCAGAATTGCTTTGAGAAACAGATTGGTCGGAATGTTCACGCGTATGTTGATGATGTTGTGATCAAGACTGAGAAAGCCGAGTCATTCATCAGTGACTTGAAGGAAACATTTGCAAACTTGAGGAGGTATGACATGAAACTTAACCCGACAAAGTGCGTGTTTGGAGTCCCAGCAGGAAAGTTACTCGGCTTTATCGTGTCTGAGCGCGGGATAGAAGCAAACCCAGAGAAGATCAATGCAATCATGAGGTTGGGAAAACCGACTGACTTGAAGGAGGTCCAGAAGCTTACATGCTGTGTGGCAGCGTTAAGCCGGTTTATATCCAGATTGGGTGAGAAAGCAATTCCTTTGTACAAGCTATTGAAGAAAACAGATAACTTTGTTTGGAACGAAGAGGCCGATCAAGCTTTGGAGTCATTGAAAGCAACATTAAGGAGCCCATGTTACTATATATAGCAGCAAGTTCACGAGCAGTAAGTGCGGTGGTTGTGGTTGAGAGAAAAGAGGATGGAAAAGAATACCCGGTCCAGAGGCCGGTTTATTATGTTAGTGAAGTTTTGACACCCGCCAAACAGAGATATCCACATTGGCAGAAGCTAGTTTTTGGAGTATTCATGGCCAGTCGGAAATTGAAGCACTACTTTCAAGAGCACCCAATCACAGTTGTTTGTGGGGCACCATTATCAGAGATCATATGCAATACAGAAGCCACAGGAAGAATCACCAAGTGGGTGAGTGAGATGGGTGATTACCATATTACTTATCAGCCGAGAACTACGATCAAGTCACAGGCTTTGGTAGATTTCGTTAATGATTGGACAGAGTTGAGTACGGCGCCCCCAAAGTCGCCAACATACAAATCCTGGGTTATGCACTTCGATGGGTCCAAGCTTTTTGAGGGATCAGGAGCAGGAGTGGTTCTCACTTCACCTAAGGGAGACAAGATGAGTTATGTTCTGTAAATTCACTTCGATTGCACCAATAACATTGCTGAGTATGAAGCCTTGTTAAATGGTTTGCGCATTGCCAAGGAGATGAATATCAAGAGGATTATGTGTTTTGGAGACTCGGATCTTGTGGCTCAACAAGTATCTGGGACTTGGGATAGCAAAGATGAGAAAATGGCGGCTTATCGAAGAGAAGTTGATCAGGTGGCTGGATTCTTTTCTGGGTTTCAGGTGGACCATATTGATCGAAGGAAAAACGAAGCAGCAGATGCTCTTTCAAGACTCGGTTCAGGGAGAAAACCAGTTCCACCAAATGTGTTCCTAGATGAGTTATGGAAGCCCTCAGTCAAGTTACCGACTGAAGGGGACGACGATGAGCCAGATCAAGATTCCGAGTTAGTTGCAGCATTGCATGAGATACCAGAGTGGACTGAGCCATATCTGGATTATATGATAAGAGGGATATTGCCGAGTAATGAGGTCATGTCAAGGCAGATCGTCAGAAGGTCACTCGGTTATGCAGTAATTGATGGCGAGTTATACAAAAGAAGTGTTTCTGGAGTATATCAGCGATGTGTTTCATTAGTAGAAGGGCGACAAATTTTGCAAGAGATACACGCTGGGGACTGTGGTCATCACGCTTCGTCCAGGTCCCTGGTGGCCAAAGCATTCAGGCATGGATTCTTTTGGCTCACCGCTTTCAGAGATGCAGAACAGATTGTTAGAGCATGTGATGGATGTCAAAGATATGCGAGACAGGAGCATGTGCCGGCTCAGGAATTGAGGACAATACCAATTGATCGAAGGATCGAAGAGAAGTTGATCAGGTGGCTGGATTCTTTTCTGGATTCCAGGTGGACCATATTGATCGAAGGAAAAACGAAGCAGTAGATGCTCTTTCAAGACTCAGTTCAGGGAGAAAACCAGTTCCACCAAATGTGTTCCTAGATGAGTTATGGAAGCCCTCAGTCAAGTTACCGACTGAAGGGGACGACGATGAGCCAGATCAAGATTCCGAGTTAGTTGCAGCATTGCATGAGATACCAGAGTGGACTGAGCCATATCTGGATTATATGATAAGAGGGATATTGCCGAGTAATGAGGTCATGTCAAGGCAGATCGTCAGAAGGTCACTCGGCTATGCAGTAATTGATGGCGAGTTATACAAAAGAAGTGTTTCTGGAGTATATCAGCGATGTGTTTCATTAGTAGAAGGGCGACAAATTTTGCAAGAGATACACGCTGGGGACTGTGGTCATCACGCTTCGTCCAGGTCCCTGGTGGCCAAAGCATTCAGGCATCGATTCTTTTGGCTCACCGCTTTCAGAGATGCAGAACAGATTGTTAGAGCATGTGATGGATGTCAAAGATATGCGAGACAGGAGCATGTGCCGGCTCAGGAATTGAGGACAATACCAATCACCTGGCCGTTTGCAGTTTGGGGTCTTGATATGATGGCGCCCTTTCAGATGACATCGTGTAAGAAAACTCATCTACTGGTGGCTGTTGATAAGTTCACTAAGTGGGTTGAAGTGGAGCCAGTTACAAGTTGTGATGCCTCCAAAGTTGTTAAGTTTCTGAAGAAAATTATCAGTCGGTTTGGCTATCCTCACAGTATCATTACAGATAATGGAACCAATATGTCACTCGGTGAAACGGAGATATTCTGCAAAGAGAAGGGCATCAGATTAGACCTTGCTTCAGTGGCACATCCACAGGCCAATGGGCAGGTAGAAAGGAGTAATCAAGAAATCCTGAAGGGAATCAAGCCAAGACTTCGTGTTCCGATTGAAAAGGCATATGGAGCTTGGGTGAAAGAGTTACCCGCAGTGGTTTGGGGAATCAATACAACCCCGAATAGATCGACCAAGCGTACACCGTTCTTTCTGGTATATGGAGCAGAAGCAGTGCTACCGAGTGATATTGTTCATGATTTGCCAAGAGTGGCAGCATATGTGGAGTCAAGCAATGCAATTGCAAGAGAGGATTCGATTGATGCTCTGGAAGAGGAGCGTGAGTTAGCACTGGAGCGGTTTGCATTTTATCAGCAAGATTTACGGCGCTATCATAGTCGCCGAGTCAGATCAAGAACTTTCCAGGAAGGAGATCTAGTTTTACGACTCAGACAGAAGCAGGCAGGAATGCACAAGTTAACTCCTCCATGGGAAGGACCGTTCCTTATCAGTCGGAATTTGCACAATGGTTCGTATTATCTGATAGATGTAAGAGAGAAAGGGGAAGAGAACAACACGGACCATGCTATCCTTCCCATGGAAGAGACGAAGCGGCCGTGGAACATTGCTCATCTTCGCCCGTATTATACCTAGTGAACATGAACCTAGGCCGAGTTATGTAACACACGATGTAACCCCCAGCAGGTTTCAGACGCGCTCTTTTCCTTACCAGGTTACCTAAGGGGACTGGAAGGTTTTTAATGAGGCGGCTTGCTGGTGTATCTTTAATAAGGAAGAGTATTGAGAAGAATCTTTTTACTGTTTTTACTTTTCATGCATGTTTTCTATTTATTTACGCTTTATGTATCATGATTATCAAAGCTTTGCCCAAAGGAGTGCTTAGCGAAAAGTCCTATAGCTGTTGCCCAAGAGAGCACGCATAGAGATGTTTGAGATCAATGGGGTAATGATGCATAGATTAAGCCTTTACTTATAAACATTGATCCAGGGCTTGGGGACTTATGAATTATAAATTCATAAGTTTCAATCCTAAGACCCGGCTTTCAAGCCTTTATCTTGTTCTTGGTTAAACTTGCCTATTAGTTTGATGTTACTCACATTTTATGGCCAGATTGCTTACCTGACTATTTCAATCAACTATGATGCCCATACTGGGACTTAGTTTGACCCTGTTTAGCAGAGATTATTAGCAACTGAGAAAGTTATGTGAAAGCCGACTGATAAGAACTAAAGATAAACCAAAAGGGTCATCTAAACCATAAAATGCATAGTTATTACAAAAGATAGAGTATCTCACGAAGTGCACAGGCGCACTGTTGAATCAAAAGCTTAACAGTTTAAAGCAAAGTATTTCAGAGCATATTACAATGCCCATTGGCCGAATGATTGTTTTGTAGAGAAAAGTGCAGCATAAAAACTGGCTCAGATAGCCGGGTTATCAATTGAGGTCCCCTTGGCAGCTTCAGCCTCGGCAGAAGCCGGGTTATCTTCAGCAGCTTTGGTCTGGGACTCAGCTTGTGCAGTAGCTTGATCTTCTGGAACGTCCTTCACAACGTCAGCCGGTTTCTCTGCTGTAGGAGTGGTAGGAGCATGGCTGGGTGCAGGGACGACTGGAGTGGAAGTACTTGGCGCTGCAGCTTTCTTCTTTTGTGCAAGTGGAAGTACTTGGCGCTGCAGCTTTCTTCTTTTGTGCAATGGAATCCTTCAGCTTGGCCAGCAGATCAACATGCTTGGGTTCAGGAGTGGGGATTGGAGTGTCGTTCTCACCCACTGCATCCTGGAACACCGAGAGATCAAGGTTCTCTGCAATCTTATAGGCTACAGGTCGAGTTTGGGCAATGATTTCCTTGAAGTCCTTGCCTCCAAATTTGGTACCATCTGCATTGTACTGAGGGAATCCCTTGACAAATGGAGCCGGGTTAAGGCGTGGGTTGTAGGCTATGGCTAGTGCTAGACCACGCATTGCGCCAACCTGGCATGCTGAGCGCGTCCAGAGGTCCAGCCACTCGGGATTGTGGAAAGCTGATGCAGGGACTCGTATATCATTCGGGGAGGAGCACAGTTGCTCTTGACACGCCTGATAACCTCAGTAGTGCCAAACTGGAACTGCCGAATGATGGTGTTCAAGCAGTTCAGTTTCTCCGGATAAGATCTTCTGATAGCAGCATCCTTCTCACCTGAAAAGTATGAAGTGGGTTAGAATGTGGAAGCCGAGTAAAACAGAAAAAGTGATAAGAGATGGTATTTACCAATGAGTGGATTGAGGATATCCTTGATATGGTCTTTCAGGGTGTCCAAGTATTTCTGAACACTGACCATCTTGTCAAAGCATGTCTTGTACTTGTCCCCAGCCTCCTCCAGCTCCTTTTTCAGTTTGGTGTTCTCTACAGTTAGAGATTCAATCGTTTTTTCCAAATCTGCAGCATGAGCTTCAGTCTCCTTGCGCAGCATGGTTTCAACTTCAAGGAGTTGGTTGGTCTTGGTGAGTACTTGGTCATTATGGGACACATATCTCTGAAAAAAGAATAGCGAGTTAGAAATATGGGGACTGAAATACATTTCAGTCGGCAATGGCAAGTAAGTCCAGTTGATAGTAAATTATATACAGAAAGAGTATTTATACAAGTTCCGGATGACTGAAGAGCAGACCACCCGGCACTTGGGGACTGGTATGTCTTTTAAAGTTTTTACAAGTTATTCAGTAACAAGTTTTCAAAGTTCCAGATAAAATGTGAACATATTACCCGGAACTTGGGGGTTATGAGGATTTGAAAGTTTTATTATGGTGAAAGTCAGAATTAATGAGGATTTGAAATCAGAAAATAAAGCAAGTTCCATGTTATCGTGGACTAATAACCCAGAACTTGGGGACTGGGATATTCTGAAGTTTCTAAAAAGAGATAATAAGAGATATATATTTGCAAGTACCGAGTGACTAAGGACAGTTTACTCGATACTTGGGGACTAGGTTTGGTATATAAGATATGAAGAGGAAAAGATTTGTACCTGATGCTCACGGACAAGAGAATCCACGAGTTTGCTCTCAGTAAGCTTCAGAGTGTTGTACTCACTTAGCAGACCCTCAAAGTTTATGTTGCCATAATGAGGAGTAGTGGAGGCCTCGCCTTGGTCAGTCGGCTTTAGCTTCTTCTCAGGGGCAATAATCTTGGTTGCAGTGGTCTTGGATGTGGTCTTCTCAGCGAAGTGAGATCCTGTGATCTCAACTTCTGGATCAGTCGGTCTGTCAGCAGCAGGAGGTGAGACGTTCATCCTATCAGTCGCCAGCTCTTCAGTGGCAGGCTCAGCGTTCTTTTCAGGTGTGGTCTCCATGTTATCCTCCTCAGCAATAGGAGGGCTTGGAGCGCCACTAAGTGTAGCTTTTGCCCTGAAAGTACAAGTAAGAGATAATGCAAGTAAGAGCAAAGTAAAGCAAAGTTGAGAGAAATGATTAAGTAGCTGTTATTTATAGACATTACCCGGTATTGACAATGAAGTCCCGGGGGAGATCGTTGCTGGAGCCTGAAGAAGCTGTTAGAGAGTATGATTTAGAAACTCGGATTTGACCAGCTAAGGGGTAACTATCGGATGGATATTTTTGTGGTTCAAGATTAGCAAAAGAAGTACCAGGACGACGTGGAGAGGAAACATATGGAATTCCCGGGTGAAGAGGATCATCTCCGGGAGAGGTCCGGGTGGCCCTTCTCTTGGCAGAGGGTTCAGCGGATTTCTGTGAACATTTTTCAAGAAGAGTTTGGTTGAGTTGTTTCATAGCAAGAAAGGAATATGGTTTTGTGGTCATGCGAGAATATGACACCTTGGCACAAATAATGCGCGCTTTCCTTTTCCCGGTGGCAGCAGATTCAGTCGCCTCAGAGCTGTGGCCGGGTGAAGGAGTGGTTACCTTTTCAGTCGGCTATGGTATCAAAAACTTGCATCAGTCGATATTGTTGATGGAGTGTCATTTTCAATCAAGCTTATGAAGAAGTGGCCGAGGGAGTCAAGTTCACCTTCTTATTTTTCTTCTCCTTCTTCTTCTTCACTAGAGGCCTCAACCTCTTCATCATCTTCATCTGCCTCAGGGGTGGCAGGGGGAGTTTCAACTTTCCACCAGTCATCAGATTCCTGAAAGAAAGCAAAAGAAATACGATTAGAAAACGATTGAGGAAAAGTACGAAGGCAAAGAACTTATTAGTCGGCACTTACCGGTGGAGCCGGGTTATTCTTGGAAAATGGCAAGAGGCCATTATCCTTGATGACTTCAACCTTTTCAGCTAGAAAGGCCTTGATAGCCTTGTTCAGAGCAGTGAGGGGATAGGCCTTCTCCGAGTAACGGAGAGAATCGGTCAAGTGACATGAATACTCACAAAGGAGTTTCTTACGGATGCTGTTGGGCTGGATTCGCCAGCCCATCTAGGTCTTGATCAAATCAGTTCCACGGAGCCCGTGGGTGACTAAAACAGAGATTTTCTTGAGGAGAGGCTGGATAGCTTCTCTCTCGGTTTCAGAGGCATAGGAGTTCAGATTATTGTTCAACGTAAAAGGTTCAACCGAATAACCCGGGAGAGGGTGTTCACCGGCTGGAGTTTTGGCTTTGCAGTAAAAGAAGGATTTCTGCCAGTGCTGCACATGGGTATGAAGTTCAAGTGAAGGCATGGCAGAGCCCTTGCGGCGTTGTATGGAAACAGCACCACATATCAGAAAGGGGCCATTCTTGTGTTCGCGCTGAGGCTTACACAAGAACAGCTCCAAAAACAGAGCTAAATTAGGAGGAATGCATAAGTAGGATTCGTAGAGAACAATAAAGTTACTGATGTTCAGGATGGAGTTGGGTCCCAGATCGAAGACCCGGAGCTTGTAGTGGTGAAGAAGATCCCTGAAGAACGGATGACCCGGAGGGCGGAAACCCCGGGTGACGTGCTCCAAGAAACAGATAACTTCACCTTCTCGAGGAGAAGGCCGGGTCTCTTCTCCAGCTCCTCTCCACTTGATTTCCGACTGAAGAGGAAGAACACTTGAATCGGCAACTTCTTCGAGCTTGGAGTGGGTGGCCATAGATTTGGCCCAGTTAGCCGAGATTCCGGATCTGGGCTTGGCTTTCTTCTTCATCTTCTTCGTCACCGGCGTGGCGGAGCCATCGCCGAACTTGCCCTTGAGCTTCAGCTTCTTTGGGTCCTTTGGAGCCATGGGTCACAGAGATCTAAAAAATAACAGAAAAAGATTGGAAATAAAATGTTCAAGAACAGCTCGAGGAAGAACTCGCCAAGATCCAAACAGAAATCAAGTGCAGAAGTGAAAAGTTTACCGGAGTTCGTGGAGATCGGGCGCGGTGCAGGTTCCCCGGTGGCGAGCTGCAGCAATGCGGAGCTCCGATTGCTGGCGGCAGCGCGGCGAGCTTGGAAGAACCCTAACCCTAAGAACAAGAGCGAGAAAGCTAGAGGTTGAAGACGAAGTGGTGGCGAATGGGGGAAAGTGAAAGCTTTTTCACCGCGGCCACATATTTATAGCCCCGGGGTGAAACCCTAGGAGCGTGAAAAACGAGAAGATAAGATTCTGTTGAGATTTTGGTCAAGGATACGAGGGAATGTGTCAGAGAATGTTCCCTGGTCGTTGACTCGAGGAAATTAAATGTGAAGTAAAAGTCGAGTCATTTAAGACCCATGAGACAAAAGAAATGCCGGGTTATAAATGAACCGCCAAAAGGAGTTGGTCTGACAACATAACCCGGCCCATTGTTTTTTATGATGTTTATTTTGTTTTCAGGAGTTTAACCCGGATAATCCCATCGGCAGCTACACTCAAGTAATCAAATCAAAGTCAAGATCATCAAGTGGAGCAACCAATGAGCTTATCCAAGTCAAACTTGGGGACTACTGTTGGGGGGATTATAACCCGGTATACTCATGACCAAGGAAGAATCAGTCGGCCGGCCCAAGGCCTGGTCCGGGTGATGCTTACAAGATATGGGTCGGGTTATTGTTGGGCCAATATGCCTAACATGACTCGTCCACAGAAGGAAGGACCTAGAAAAACTGGAGTCCGAGTGAAGGAAGGAACCGGGTGGCTTGGAAGTTAAGGTAGGTCAAGAAGAACCTAGAATAGGACTCCAAGCACGTATGCAACTCGGTATTCACTGTACGTTCGGGAGACCCGACATCTATATAAATGGGCTCCCAGAACATAGATAGACAGGCAATCAAGTAACCCTAGATCGATATCACCGCTATCAAGCGAAACCCTTGTAACCTGTCTCGTAACCCGGCTCTGTTGTTGTAGCCGAGTTTCCGAGACCTCGAGATCAATAATAAGCAAAGCAGGAAGTAGGTCTTTATCTCCAATGGAGAGGCTGAACCTGGGTAAACCCTTTTTCCCAACGAGCGTGACAATCTCCTGAAGGACCAGAGCGCCTTGCCCCAATCTTCAAGTTACCCTATGGTAACATCTGCCGTGACAACCCCACGACAATCGTACTTCTATGCTATGTCGATCATGTTCATTTCTGTGTATTTCATAGTCCGGTAACCTCACCATAGGCTGGAAGAGGTTACCGTAGCAGCAGCATTGCATACAACTAAAGACATGCCTACTTGCATTTGAGCATGCAGTCGACGTAACCAAACAGGCAGTCAGAATGGCTAAGCCCGTGCCACGTTCTTTGCTGCAGGCTACCAAACAAATCCAGCAACATAGTTTAGAGCCTGCATTTTGTCAGCAGGGCCCTTTGAAACCTGCCCCCAGCGGGGTGGGAAACCCCTTCAGGCTACCAAACGCACCCCTGGTGTTTCGGCATTGGTGGTGAGGAAAGGTTGCTTTCATCAGTGCGGCTGCTGAAATTCCTACTTTCGTCGTTAGTCGTGACCACAGTGTGCTACTTTTCAAATTGATTAAAAACGCACGCTATTTTTTGAATATTTTTTTCTAAAAACATTGTAGAAAAACTCATTCCGCTGGTCTTGTCGCTCCTCGCCGTCTCCTTGCAAGGCGTTAAGCTGCTCATCTGGTGCCAGCTAGCCACATTGCATTCTTAATCTTCTGCTGATTTTGTTGCATCCTATGATACGAACAACGTTGCGCTGAAACTATTCTGGAAATGTTAAGCAGGCTGGGCCGATGTTAACAACGGTGGATACGGATTCAATACCACAACTAGGAGGGTCTCCCCTGCTTTTCCTGAAATGCTTTGCGACCGTGCACAAATCTATTAACGAATGTTTAAATATCAACGCATTATCAATAATTGATTGATTTATACTAACAAGAATTTTTTGACAAATAATTGAAACCATAGAAGTTTTAACTTTTTTAGTTTTATTAACAGATAAATTATTAGCTCAAGGCTTGGTCTACAAGACTATAACACATGCTCCCTAGCTACCTAGCAGCAGCTGACGCGTTTTTTTACTATGTAACAGCTCGGTAGGTTACCCATAGAAGTTGCCGCTGCCCATGCTGAAACTGAAGCCATCGAGGTTCTGCTTCCGGTGACTCGGCGCCCTCCAACTGTGCTTGACGGCATAGTGGGGCATGTAAATTCAGATGCTTATAAGGAGCCGGTGCGTCACATGAACCCTCCTAATGCAATCACTTGGATTAGTTTGCATGCTCTTGAATGCACTCACATGGACTTCCTATTGAGGTAGCTCAGGTTATCCAATTATCGTTTCGCTTAATAGTACTTCTTTGTTGGGGTAGGTGACAAGAGCCTGTACTGCCAAGAAATATGAACTGAAACAACAAGGATACGATCATACGAGGCTTTCACAAGGACTAGGAAACTGCCCGTCTTTTCTGCACCATGGTAACTCATCTTTGTTACAAGTTTTAGAGTACTTGGTAATTTTAAGAACCGTCCATCCTCTCAGATCTGACGGTGGAAAAATTGTAGCTACCTGAAACTACCGGAAAAAACTACCTGAAACTACTTGAAACTACCGAAATTATTATTTTTAATCTGATATTAAAAAGGTATTTAGGTAATTTGTCTCACCGTCCCCACTCTGTGACCCGGTGGCTAAGCCTGTTCAACCGGGTAAAACCAGTTTCGCGGTTTGTGTAATGGCTGGATTCAAACCGGGTAAAACCGTGGAACCGTAGAACCTCGTGCGTGGCGTAGACAGGGACAACATGGAGCAGTGCCAGCCGCTTGAGGAGGGCGCTGTAGAACCCCCACCTTTTAACAAAGTTGGGATTCCCCGTGTAACGTGCTAGTCCCTGGATCGACTTGCTAGCACACACAGTTAGAGATGCAATACCATAACATTGTATCAAAGTATATTACACGATGATCCAGAATTTAAAAGGTTCGATACAAGGTGCATAGCCGAAGGCTAGTTCAAACCAAAGTAAACACACAGCGGAAAGCAAATGATACAGTGAGCCTCATCATTTTCATGTGCCACAGGCAAACATGTTGGTTGCAGACTCGAAAACCCTGTCGAAACCTCACTCATCGTCTGACGAACCTGCAACGGTGAGTTACAGCCCAACTATATGGGTCAGCACAATTGAATTGTGATGGCAAGATGACACTTATGTGGATATAAATGGCAACCTATATTCTACATGAATATTTGGCTAAGTGGAGTTTTGAGGCTGATTTGCATAAAGCCAATTTTATCCTATCCTTTGTAAAACAATTTTCATCATAGACAAAGAGTACCACTGATAGACATCAGTGAACACCTTTGACAACTACTCATGGCAAGCACCACTGATAGAAAACAGTGAGCTCGCATCCCTTGTTCACCCATCAAGTTTTAATTAAGAAATTGGGATGAGGAGATCTTCAACAGCTTCCCGGTCTAGTTGCTCAAAATTGTCCATAACCGGGGACACGGCTAAGCATACTTAGTTTTAACTCTCGAGAGGGTGTGCACTTTCACCACAAGACCCAATCATTCCATCCTCCATTGCAACCAATTATGCAATGGAAAAGAGAAGACCGAGACGAGATCTTTCAGAAGTAATTCCCCGGAGTCAACGTCGGACCCACTCCAACCTATCATCCCCTACATCTGCTGGTCACGACAGAACCAGGGTCTCACAACCTAATTGATCAAGACAGAGCCCATATGACATGTGGCTGCACTAGAAGCTACTGAACAAGGAGAGTCTACAATCTCTTTAAGCCTGGGTGACTTTCCACAATTGTGCACTTCCACCAAGGGTAAATTACCATAGACATGGACCCCCTGAGTAGTCACCCACCATGGTTCTCCAACCATCACCCAGGTAGTTCATTGATTAGTTATTAGTTTTCATCACTATCCAACTAATCAAAACAATTTTTCATAGCATGACTATACTAAGTTCCATACTACAAAGTTCTGGGTGGGGGATGGCTACACACTAATAGGAGCATAGCATAGTATAATATTCAGTAACAAGCCTATCATGCATACTACTGAAAACAATAAGTGCATAGTAGTAAAAGTAGTAGGATTTTTATGGTGTCACTTGCCTTGGCCAACTGAAGAGTTGAAGTTACACTCTTCACAACACGTAAAGCACTCCGTACAATCTAAACATAGAGATAACACAATAGTAAACAAACAGTTCAACAACATCCTCACATATAAAAGCAAACATGCATAACAAGGTCTTCACAAAACTTTGGTCGTGGTTCATCACATAATTCCATATGCAAAAGGAATTAATGTGATTAGGTTTTGGGTTTTCCATTTTGGTGGTCAAGCAATTAAGTATGAACATCATGAACGTCATACATAAGTTGCTGTGGTGTTCCATAGGTTCTAAAAGGTTGGTCTTAAACAAATGGTCACACAAGGAATTTTGAAAAGGTTTAACACATTTAAACAAAGATTTTTGTAACACAATATTTTTAGAAAGATCTTAAACAAAAACCTAATAAGTTGAGTTGACAAATAATCTATAAAATATGAGTTTTGGTCTTTCTGGTCAGAGGCAACTAATTGGGTCACTTTTTAAAAAGAAACTATATTAAAATAATTTATAGGATTTAAACTATGACCAAAATGCTCCATTTAAGTCTCTGGTTTTTAGTTTGTTTAAAAAGTATTCAAAAATATTTTTTAAAGTTACCAAGTTGTTCTACAGAAACCAAGGTTTCCCAAAATATTTTATTTGCAAAATTTGGACTTATAGAAATAAAGTTATGGCAAATATACTCAAATCTCTCATTTGAAAATTGAATGTTTTAAACTTTTTCAAAACAGTGATATCATGAGTCTAAAAGATTCTACAAGTCCAGAGCTTTTCAAAAATATAAAGTTTGTTAAATTTGGCTAAACCAGTAAAAATTTGTGAAGGTTCTAAGTTACAGGGACTTTTCTGCAAAACTGCCAATTTAATTCTATTCGGGATTAATTTCAGAAAATGGCCAGACACGTGGCAGCATGGCATTGGTTCGTACCTGTTCGGATTAGTGATCTAATCTCGCCCGTGCAAACCAGATCGGACGGCTGGGGCATGTTGACCAGAAAGTGGCGGCGCATCTCGCCGGAGATGGTGGTGACGGCGGCGCAGAGCTCCTGTGGTTGATGGCGGCGGCGTTCCCGTGGTGCTCCGGCCTCGGGAAGGCGACTTAGAGACGCGGCGGGACCAGGCGGAGAGGATGGTGGTGGTGGCGGCGTCGATTGCGTCCTCCATCAGCGGGGAGGAGCGGCTGAAGACGCTCGGGCAACGGCGAGATTCCGTCGAGCTCGTGCTCGACATTAGGCTGTGCAATAAAATCGAAGAAGGGGTCAGCTGGTCGCGCCATGGCACGGGGAGGAGGATGGGGACGGCCTCGGCCTCTGGGGCTGGCTCACCTCGCCGGAAAAGGAGGAAGACGGCGGCGGCAATGGCGGAGCTTCAGCGAGGAATTGAGGCGGCCTGGCGGCACGATGTGGAGGGGTGCGAGAGGGAAAAGGGGGAGGAGGCTGCGGGGACTTAAGGGCGCAGGTCGGGGGCGCGGTTCGTCGCTCGAGCGAGTGGGAATCATGCGGGAGTGGCGCCGGCGTCGTGGAGATCATGGCGCGGCAGCAGTTGGGGATGACGATGCTGACATGTGGGCCCCACCTGTCAGTGAGCGCAGCCACGCTGACGGGCGGGTCCCCGTGGTCAGTGAGAGGGGGCGCGCGGGACAGGGATGGGCTCGGCCCAATAATCCTCTTTTTTTTTGTTCGGATCCTTTTCTTTTCTTTTTCTGTTTTCTTAATTCGTTTATAACTTTTGTTTTAAAACTCCTATTTCGATCAAACCAATTTCTAAAAACTTGTAAAATCAAAACCTTTAATTTAGAACCTTCTAACATGCCTTTACAAACATTTTCAAATTTGAAATTTGAAAATAAAGAATAAGGGTTTATTTAAACCTTCATGACATTTTTCTAAAAAATAATTTTATGAAAAACTTTTGAACTCAAATTAAAATCCAAAATTTAGTATGAGTAATGTCATTCTATATGATAAACTCTATAAAATAATTTGGAACAAAACATTTTATTTAAAAGGGTTTGGTAAATCATTTTAAATAAAACAACCATTTAAAATATGGGTTTTATAAATCCCAAAATAACTTCAAATACAATTTTGAAAAGGAGTTATTAAACTCATCTCAAATCATATAAAAGTGTTAAAACTGAAATTTGAAATTAGAGTATGTTTAAATAACCCAAAACAATTTATAAATAGGGTTTGTAAAGTAATAGATCCCAATTCAAATTCAAGTAATTTATGTTATTCAAACAAAAGTTTTAAATTTTAGTGATTTTTAGAACATCCAAAAATCTGGGATGTTACAGGCGCCGTGCTAAGGAGCTCTGTTACGGTGCTTGGATGGCTGACATTATTTAGAGCGGATAGAGTAAAATCCAACGGCTGAAATATTTTAGGTGGAGAACTACCGGAACTACCTGTGGTAGTTTTCCAAGCACCATAACAGTGCTCCTTGCTATTGTATGCAAACTCATTATATACGGGAAGAACGCCTTTTGGTCTTTTTCTAACTGCAGTCGTGAAGCCACAGTGAAGTTGTTGCAAGTAGTATATCCATATGTCTCATATCTACTACTCCTATGTCTCTGAAATTCCGAATTTGCAAAATCAATACTTTGGAATTCGATCGCGAGAACGACGAGGAGATATGCCGGTATGACTGCTATACACATACAAATACGTACGTACGTGGGCTGGCCTGCAGGGTATGCCACGGCATACCGTAGGTCCGCCACTTGACAAGGAAGGCATCCGATTCTAGTTCTGTGTTAATTAGGATCATGCCGGTGCAGCTAAAGCCCTTCTCAATGCCTTGAGGCTGGATCCGAAGAACAAGGACATCAAAGAAGCTCTCCGCCGATCCACTCTACTCACAGTTTAGTTACCCAACATACATTATCATGCGAAATGAGCTTAACGACATCATCATGTGTGCGGCCTGATGTGACATGACATGGTTTGTTTTATCCCTGGAAGAGTAAGAAGGTAAGAAGGGGCGCAATCGACGTTCAAGGAGAAACTAGCTTTGGATTCAAACCAGTTGAAGCGTGAGAACTGTTTTGCTGTCAAATATGTATGTATGATACGCCTAATGTAAGCGGTGTGGGGGGGGGGGGGGGCGTATTGAGAGACATGCGATGCAAAATCTTATCTCAAATAGAAGCCTTGTTAAAGCCTGATTCTAAGTCTCCCTTAAGAACTAGGTACCTTTCATAGCCGGCTATAAACTCAATATCCTTTTTCATCACAAATATACTGAAGGAAGAGGAAATCAATCATTTCAAGTTGTGTCAGATACATGATAGCCTTCTCCTAAATAATGTGCTTTTATTAATCAGAGCTTGGGCACTACTAAAACACCAAATCAAGGTCTGAAGCTCAAACATAAACTTAGTAGTTTAAATATAGTGGTCTATTACAGTTCATAAATTTATATATTTTATAGGGTAAATAAATATTTAAGGTGCATTACTAATTTTATTCAATTTAGTTTTTTTCATTCGGTCGTACTCCAAATTAATTAAAATTATCTTGCAACAATATTAGTTGTTTCCAATTTTTGTTTCATTGCTTCATACTAAACATTTATACTCAATAATTTATCTCTACAACCAATAACTGGAAAATTAAAAATATTATACACGTGATCATTATTTCTTTGGCACTTTAAAGATGTCATAGTGTAAATGCATGTATTGCGGTCCACTTTAGTATCTTAAACAACTTGACCGAGATATCTAAGGTGTATTTTTCAACAAATATCTTGGTAGACATTTGTAGAGTTTATGTTTTACTAATCTAAGCTTGGGCTCACTAATCACCGAATTGAGGTTTGAACCTCAAACATTGTAGTTTAACTATAGTTGTCTATTACACTTCATAAATTTTTATAATTAAATTTTAATAATTATTTAAGGTACATTATTACTTTTATTCAATCTTAGTATTTTTCATACGGTTGTACTTATCTTGCAACAACATTAGCTGTTTTCAATTTTTGGTGCATTGTTTCATATTAAACATTATAATCAGTAAATTATCTTTGCAACCAAGAAGAGGAAAATGAAAAATGAGAGCATTATTTTTGTGGCACTTAGAGAAATCATAGTGTAAATGCATGTATTGAGGTACATTTTAGTATCTTAAATAACTTGATCAGGATATCTAAAGAGTGTTTTTCAAAAAAAAATCTTGATAGAGGCTTGTAGAGTTTATGTTCTTATTTTTTAAAATATAAACATAAATATAAAATTTTAGAGTGTAGCCTTGTTCATCTTATTGCATGAATAATAATGACGTTGTATTTCAGCTCAGATTAATTGACGACGACACAGTCATGTGTGCTCCCGCTGTCGTTGTAGGATCATCTTGGCGCATGCTCTGGTCATTGGATGGCACAATCCAGTAGATGAAACATTTTCCAATCTCCAACCACTGGTACAGAAATGTAAATTAGAGCCGGCCCTAGAGAGTCACCTCAGTCGGTTAAACGGTCCGTTTGTACGCGACGGTCTCTAATATACGCTCCATTCGAGTCGGTTCGCTGGGACGGCTGTAATGGGTCCTCCCCTCAGATGGCCAGGAAAAAACAATTATTGCTAATATAGAGACGGCCAATAAACCACCCGTTTGTAAACATGACTAATCAGAGACGTACGTGGGGTCCAATTAGTTTCTTTTTTATTAGCTAAATTGAGAGATAACAACAATGGGGGGGGGGGGGGGGGGGGGGTTAACACTTAACAGCAGAGAAAGAAAGGGCATATAATTTAAGTCATGTGAGCTAGAGGGCTATAATCAAATCTCCCCGAGTAAAACTCCACGCAAATATTTTACAGACGGAGAAGGCTTTCTTCGAGTCAGTTTTTTTAAAACCAACTCTATGTTCAATTTTAGATAATCAAGTTTGTACTACTAAGTAAGCAGAGAACAATAGCTGAAACTAGTGTAGATTAGTTGGTGCGGTGCCAGCAGCTGTGGCGTCGGATTGTTTAAGCACTCTAATTATTTTAAAGTAACGAATGCTAGAGACACTATCCGGCTAATTAAGGTTAGGAACGTATCGCCGGCTAAAGGGTCGAGTAGATCAGTTCTCGCCATGAGGTGGACCGGCGACCTAGCCCAAAATCTAACTAGGAGCTTTTTAACTGCAAAATTTAAATATACGCTATTGAATCTGGAATTACCGCGGATGCTTGTACCTGACTTGTGCATATGTGTTAAGAGATTTAGATCGTACTCATTCCAATTACCAGAAGAACTACCGGGCTGGTCTGTTGTGTTAATGCTACATCTGAAATGTAACCATCTTCAACCTAATCTACAGTAAACTAGATGCTAGATTTATCCTCGTGATCAGCTAAGATTGTGACAACCATGATCCGGGTGCAGGCTATCCTATATAACTCGCTGGAAGCCGAGAACAAGAGCATATCTTCCCAAAGTCGTACATGGTATTAGAACATGGCTCTTCCATAAACATATGCATTCAATAATCTTTGAAATGGTGGATCAACCCTGGCCTCTACATTAATCGATGCACATGATCCTTTTACAACCAAGTTTAGAATTTGAAAGTCTCACATCACAAGTCGCATAAGGTGGGTAAAAAGACCAACCAACGGAAAACAAATAATGTGGGTATTTGAATGCCGCCAGCCAGCCATGTTTTAAATAGCATGTGCAACCATCTTGAGATGAATCCATCCATAATCCATCTGGTCCCGACGAGCCACCGGGAGGAGGAAAGACCATGCGCTAAGCTGTCCTATGAATAAACTACCTCCCTCTGATTTGATATAAATGTCGGAAGAAGTGAGCTGATTATGTCAAATTTATAGCACTACTCACGACACTTTTTTGGGATCAGAGGAGTACAAATGATTAATAGTGTTGGACTTCTTGAAGACCACATCATTTCTACAACTAGATGATACCCCACGAGTTGCTGCGGGAACTTATGTTGTTACTGGATGTTTTAAAAAAGTCTACTCTCAAAATAGTTAGCAAAATACAATTGTCTTTCCTTCCATAAGCTCCATGGTGATGTGAAAAAGGAAGTTAGTTTTATCTAAATGGACTTCTGTATCATGCAAGAAGTAACTGATTGGGGATACCAATAATTGATTCTTCCTCGGATCAAATATGGAAGATACTCATGTTAGCACAGAAGCTTTAGCGTTCTATTACAAAAGGTACAAAACTAAAGATACGCAAGTGGGTCTTGAAAACCGGACAAAACTGTCGCTTCCTAGGCTTCACGTGTGCAGTATATCCTGATCTGAAATAACAAACACAAAAATTACACGATGAGAAAGACTGGGAACCTGGAAAAACACCACCAGCATCATTGTTCATTGAACCTGGAAAAATTACATCATGAGGAGAAGCTAGTTAAGTACTCCCTCCATTCTAAAAAGGATGACTTCCATTTGCGCAAAAGTGGATGTATCTAAACATATACATACATCCAGTTTTGCACAAAAGGAAGTTATCCTTTTTATAGCGGAGGGAGTATATACACTGCCCCTAGTTCTAGTTTTTGTTTATCTGAATCAAGTATAAGGTATACTTTTAGTTTGTTAACAAACGATCTGATTTTATTGATTAATGAAACAAATAAACCGCACTTACCGCATCTTGAATTCCTGATATTTCACCATATTTCCATTAAGAACAAAGCAAAGCAGTCCACGATCCAGTTGAAGAGGCTGATTTAGTAATACTAGTTGGGTGCCCGTGCGTTGCTACGGGAAAATATACATGTCAACAAAAAATAATATCTTGCCATGGTAAGAGAATTCTTGGTCCATCTTTTCTTTGTCACTCCTGGCCTCTCGACTCCAGACTTTTACATTGCAATGATAGCTTCAATTGTTTGTTACTCCCTCCGTTCGGAAAAGGATGTCACAAAAATGATTGTGACATCCTTTTCCGAACGGAGGGAGTACTTCGCCACTCCACCCCTACTTTCGTTGTTGTGCAATGATGTGCTCCTTTTTTTTTGGATTGAGGAGTCACTGCTCCTGATTTTATTAAAACAAGACCGATAAGGTAACACAGGTCAGGCCGGAAAACGGCATCAAAAAAGAAAACGACCTTTCAAACATCACCTAGTTTCGGTACCTATCATCTTACTCAAGAACTAAGCAACAAGCATTCGCAGATCATCAGATATTATACAGGCCATTAACAAAAGACAAGTTCAAAGAGACAGAAAAGAGACAACATATTCTCCAATAGAGCAGAAACATGAACATCCTTTCTGGATATCTTACAACCTGTAAATACATGCTCCAGATCTAGACTATCTTTTTTTATTTACACCCCATTTTGATTTCGACTCAATTATGCTTCGCAATTTAAACTTCATTGTCCATTCGTCTCTCTACCACCTTGCTCCCCTCCACCAGGCCTTCCAGAGAACGGAAAATATCGTTCTGCCTCTACCCATGCATATGGACTTGAGTAATATTTTGGCGGTGCCAAGAATATATAGGTCGGACTCTGTCCAAGTGCCAAGTCAAATAAGAAAACATTTAATGTTCCTTGGTGCAATTACACCAGAGAAGCTAACCTCAGAGAGATGGAGAGCTTATACCTATAGATAAACGTAACAAATACACATGATTGTCGTATATCTAATAAACAACCAAACCTATAAATCAAGTTCGCTTTATATACAAAATGTTTGATGACGAGCAAACTGATTCATAGAACCTAACAAACCATCGCACAAAATTAATCTTTTGTGCATTTGCCTGCAGCGTAATAGAACCATAGCAGGCTCCATATAGTGATCGATCTAGCATTAGTATGCCCAGCAGGTTATATTTCAGTTGTATGAGAACTACACACCTCATGGAGATAATTTGACGGTTTCAAATAAAAATGAAGATAATGTGCACATGAACTATGTAAAATTTGCAGTCCTGATGGACCAAAGTACATGCAGTTTCTTCTGCTTTATTTCTGGAGAAATATAGCTATGCTCTCTTTTCAGGCTGAATTTATGAGCTATGAGTTGATTTTCTAAGTACCATAGATCCGCCATCTCAAAATTTTCCATCGTATTTGTTTTTTCTTCCTATAATTTTAATTTCTGAAAAATTGTAATCTCTAAATCTTATCTTATGTTACTTTACTAACTTTTCCGGCATATGACTTCTTCGATACTTGTTGCATTTTTGACATTTGATATTTGCTTCCATAGCATACACAATTCTGGAATGCAAAGCCTCAATGAGATTTCACAAAGAATATATTTTTTGTAGATTAGGAAATGCAAACTTACTCCTTATCCAGCAAGTTGAGCATCTCTTTCGGCTGTTGTTGCCCCTCGTGACACATGTTGCAACTTCTTGAGGCGGCCATGAGAAGACCAAGATTATAGGAGCTAGCGGATTGGAGTTCAAATCTCCAAAACACCTGAATTTAAATGCAGTCAGAGTAAAACTTGTTAAATACATTCAGATATGTGAAATATGTCATCGGGGTGGCTGGATTACCAGCGATACGACGAATGGAAAGATGTCCTAGCCAGATCATCGCCTGCGAGCTAGAGACAAAATGGTGATGCAACGTTGCTCGGCGAAACGACCATGCTTGTCATTGCTGGGGCTGCAGATTTTAGTAACGTTTGAATTTTCTCCAAATTTGTACTGCAACTGAATAAAATTAGTCAATAGCAATGCGCTTGATGATATCATATAACCTCATAAACACACCACCTTTTCTGATGATCCCAGGATAAGAGGATGGTGTGCTAGGATATTCCATCCCATTAAGTGTCAAGTTTGGAATATATCTGCATCAGGTACCACCATGTTTCATCAAAGAGTGATTATGGGAGAACCACAAGTTGACGCATTAATCTATAGAAACTACAATCTTAAATGCTGAAAGTTGCCCACAACTTGTGTATAAAGAATCTCTGTGTGTGTATGTTCAGCGAGAACTCAAACTTGAAATATACATATGAATAAGAAAATGTACATGGCATATGGGAATCTGCTGCCTTATACATGCGATCCATCAGCTATAATATAATCTGCTCTACTATGCGGCCTTACTAAGAACAAAAGCAATATGAGAGCATCACTAAATTGGAATATCTGAAACAATTAGTAACGAATTAACCTAGGTCACCTCCGGGTAAATGCACTCACTAATTAAAACTCTAAATCTTAAATAACAGTGGAACTATTAAATCCATCCAATGTCCTTAACCAACATGAACCCAAGATTCTAATCTTGTAGTACGAAAATGATGAAGGAAACTCCTAGTTTGCCCAATACCCCTGACGGGCATGAATCGTAGCTTCCAAACAGCCAAATCTCGCAAAAAAGAAAGATATAGGGTGAGAGAAAGAAGGAGCGTACCAAGAACCTAGCTAAAGAACAGCCGGCCTGGAGCTAGCGCCGTATGTCTCGCGCCCACATCGACGCCAGATTCAGCCTATCATGGATTTCGAGGAGCCCCTCCATACCCTCTCCATCCCCTGCGCAAGTAACCACATCTGCAGCCCTGCAGGGAAGACAGGTTACACGAATTAGGAAGGATGGATGCGGTTGTGGAAGACAGGAGCGAGGCACTGTCGGCGAGCGGCGGGGACATCAGAGCGGCGACACAGGTAGTCGGGGGAAGAGACGGACTGAGAGACAGAGAGCAGCAGCAGCAGGCAGGCCGGGGCACAGCACGCCGCCGGCGACGTGCTCGGCTCGAGCGGCGACATTCCAGGGGCGCGCGCGGCGGGGCAAGAATGCGGCCGGGTGAAGGGAGGAGAAGAGTGGCATGAGCAAGCGCGCGGTCCGCGGCCAAGGTGAGGGCAGCGCTTGCTGATGTGGCGTCAGGAGAAGGACGATGGGGTGGTTGGCGTTTTCACGGAGAGAGGTTATGGAGATCGTGGGGAGAAGAGTGGAGGACGAGCGTCAAGTTTTTCCAGCGAATTTTCTTCCGTGCGGGAGCTAGGAGGGGGCGAGCGACGTACCGCAATCACCATCACCACCAACTCCGCTTTAATATAGTAGAGATGATAATAAAAGTTTCGAACCACTTGTATTTTTGTTTCATAATACATGATATTTCTTCATTGTTTCGGCTCCTTTTATTTGTCCTATAAGGGAATTCTATTCTCATGGAGTGTTTTGTTGACATCTAGCTAAGTTCTAATTGTCGTTCGGTTAATGTGTTCGTCTTTTGCACTGCCAAATTGACCATATATTTTCTTAAGTTCCGAGGTACATGTGAATATGTATCTATAGATATAAACAATTACGCACTGATACCAAGTTGTGGAAGAAACCTTTGATTTCTCTATGTAAGTATTTCTAGGTCCGATTTATGGTTGAATATTTGGAACAAAGAGGATACATTTTTGGGGTCTCGGGGGGAAAGCTCTAAGGCCGGTGCCAATGCATAGGTTCTAAACGGGCGTATCCTGCTAAGAAACGGGCGTGCTCTGCTAAGAAACGAGAGTATAAGATACGACCTTGCTAGTGCACCGTTTCTAGCTGTTGTAGTATTTACCAGATTTAATATTAGATCAGTTTGTGGCATAGTTAATTTGTGGCCCATAGTTTAAAAAACCGAACCGGTCAGTGAACCGGTAAGGTGGCTGGTTCACTGGTTCACCGGTCCAACCGCCGGCTCAGCCGGTTCAATAGCGACAAAAAAGGGCAAAATTAATAAATAAGTAAACTAATTTCTGAGGAAATCATAGCCAAATCCTATAGTAAGCATTTACTTCTATTCTATGACACATTAGAACGTTGGCCCAGTTGGTATTGGGCGTCAAGCATGTTGCTAGGACCCTAACTGCAGGTCGTGAGTTCAAATCCTGGTGCCATCATTTCATTTTTATTTTATTTTTCCGGTTTTGTCATAGCTCGGTCTTTTGCGCTTAAAAAACCAGACAGAGCCTCGGTTCTGGTTTTCCCGGTCGGACCGCCGGTCCGGTGCGGTTTTTAAAACTATGCTGTGGCCTAGTCAAACTCTAGTGCACTCATCCTATCGGCAGCCTCTCCTATGGGTGTAACAAGACCGAGGCTTTGTGCTGATCTTGCATTTATTTCGTCTCGGGTGACAAGCTAAGAGCCGGTTCTCTAATTGCATACAACTATCCTCTCTTTCTTCATTTCTTAAGACGCCAGGTTAGATTTTTGCCTATGATTTCGTGTCTAGATACCCGCATTGGCACAGGCCAACTCGTATGCCATGTTTATGGTTGAATATTTGGAACAATCCTCAATTAGGGACATTACAACCGGGACACACAGGAGCTCTCTCACGCACCCTAGCCCGGTCACCCAGTTCTGACCGTCCGATCCTTTTTTCTGACTCTTTTTGGCCGTCGGATGGTCGCCCTCACGCGCTTGGGCCGGATGTCCCGGACGACGCTGCTCTGGGCATCAAAATCACGTTTACTGGTGTGTTTGGGCCGAGTACGGGCAAAGCCCAACAATTTCTAAAAAAAAAACACTTCTTCGCGACCCGTCGGGCTCTGGTCAACGCGGACGAGAGCGGCGACGCGGAGGCGAGCGGCTGGGCGACGGAAGGGCAACCGTGCGACGAGCGCGGAGTCTAGGCGACACGGAGGCGAGCGGCTGGGCGACGACGTCTCTCTATCGCATAGTCGCATCGCTTCCTCTCCTTCCCGAACCCGATCTCCTCTGCAGCGATCTGGGTGAACCTGTGCGCCATCCCGCCACCACCGACTCCGCCGACCTGGACGTGGACCAGACCTCGAGCGAAGGAGCTTGACCGAGACCCCCACCACCAGCTGCTTTCAGTTCGGGACCTGGAAACGGCAGTTCGTTGCAGATGCGGAGCTGGGGCCGAGATGAAGGAGGTACATGTCAACACGGGGGTCGGGAGGGACGGGCCGGAAGAGGCGCCGGCGGTGGTGAAGTTTTGGAGGCAAGGGTCCGAGCGGGAGGAAGAAGCGGAAGGGCACAACGCGAACGGAAGGATTCAAGACAGGGCGGCCAGAGTCGGAGAAGCAGCCAAGACGAGCATGGCGGCCGACGGGAGGAACTCGCCATGCCAGCACTGGTAAGTTGTGCAGCCGCTCAAATAGACATTGAGAGACATCCTCCTAGCTTATTTTCTAATTGTGTGTGTTGTTACCTGTAGGTGGTAGGACAAAATATATGCTCTGGGATAACCGGATAAGAATGGCAGGTTGGGGAATCGATCAGTTGACGATTTGCAATCACAGCCGGTCAGATTAGTTTGCTGGTCTGACATTTACGTCGTCAATTATCGTTTTCTAATAGTTGATCCTGACCTGTTGATTACTATTGCTAATAGTATGCATCTCAGCCGGTCAGTTCACACTATGTTTTTCTCTCATTTTCTGCTACTCCGTAGATGTAAACCTTCCCTGACCTCAAGCCTCACCTGGCGACGGCACCAGTAACACTGGCATCCCCATGTGCGTGGCCTTCGAAGATGGCCGTCGTGCTTCTGCCCTGCGTCCACTGCAGTCCTATATTCCCCTGTAAATACGAGCAGTAGCACAAGGACGAGTAGTCCTCTGACCAACGACGACACACACCGGCTGCTCGTCAAGTTGAGGTCCAGGAGTAGTAGCAGGATGACCTGCATTGGATGTCAACTCTGACCCTGAAGCCATAAAACAGAGTAGGTTCCGTCCTATCCCATTCAGTAAGTTATCTGATTTTCAAATCTTTGACATTGATACGTTCATGGTTTTATTACTTAGAAAAGGCGGATATAACATGTTAGGACTAATCAGCATCGTTTTGCTCGGTTGCAGGTGGATGTGGAGATTGTGTACTCCATGTGGAAAATCATCACATCGTGAACACTATTTGTGTTGTTTGCCCATCGCTCCTACTCCCATTCACTAAGCAGACAAGTATACATATTCTTAGATCTCTTGCTTATTCTCCAGCCTCTTGTATACATGGTTAGGAACTAGATAATGTTTACTCATATATAATTTAATTGATCTCCAATACCCACATAATTTAGGATCCAGTGCGTTGCATGTGTAAGTATATTGGACTGGACTAATCTTGAGTTCTTTGGTCAATTTTGTTTTGTTTCAGCAGGAATATAGAGATGATGCACATTGTGAGAGGTCATGAACTTCTGTTATAGCGATGATTTACTTCATGATGGTATGTTCCCCCTTTGCTGTATTTTACATACTCATCTTATGCTGTGAGATTTGAGCCGGTAGAGGAAATAGATCAACATCTTCGGTCTTGGCTGTAGATTTTTTATTATTCAGCATGATTTCAGTTTCGAGTATGTATAGCTTAGTCAAGATAAGATCTATCATCGGGAACCTAATTAATGTCTTCGAGTTATGCTTTTTGGGGTTGTGCACATAAGTGCACGGAAAAAACTTAAGAAGTACTGTTTTGTTATGCGTGAAGTTTTGTACAATCAGTTTGCTTAGCTAGCTGAATCATAGGATAATCTATGACATGCTAACGAACAGATAGAACATTATCAATTCCACACAACTGCATTCCAGTCAACTTATGAGTGAATAGGTTTTATATGTACAGTATTTTGTCTTTTAAATAGCAATCTAAACTATCTTATTTTATTTGTTCAACCAATATAGTTGTGAATACAAAGTTTAGACTTTAGGGGTGGCAGCAACAAAATCTTGTGGTTTCACTAGCTCTACAACCAGAAGACTCATACATAAAACTATACAAATTAAAAATATCTTAGGGAAAAGCTGTGGTGAGCCAGCATAGTAGTTTTCCATTCTCGAGACTGTTTGAGATCGTAGAGACTCACAACAAATACGCTTGGTACCTCATTTCGATCAAGTAAATATAAGGAGTTTATGATTTTTTTTGTATCTGAGGCTTAAAATTGGAATATCTTGGTTTTCGTTCTGTGAATTTTGCAGCAGAGGAGGTTGCAGAGAAGGTACAGGTGGTGGGCTGGGTCAGATTTCATTTCCTTCTTGAAGATCCAAATAAGTGTCCTGATTGATCATGAGATATATGAATAAAAAAACATACAACTGTGTTCATTTAACTTGTATCATATTATTCGTTCCAAGTCTTTCAGAAAGTTTATGCACACACATGCATGATTATTCCAGAACCAGACGTAGAAGTTGTTCATTGTTAACTGATGTATATTTCTTTATTTTGCATGGATGATAGCTTGCAGATTTGCTACACATTTATCTTTGATTGATGTACTTCTGTGAATTGCTGAAACTTGGTTCAGTTCAACTAGGTTTTTCTACCTCTATATGCTCCAACTACCCTAATCTGTACTGTTATTTTTTCTAGATTGCACCGGTACAAATGCTAAATACTATTCATATATTTTTTTCCCTAACACAATAGCTCATGGTTGTTTTTCACCATCTTTTGTAGATCCACTAGAAAGCACGTGTAAGTTGATGTTGGATGGCTTCCTTGGGCCTTGCCCTGTATGTTGCAACTTGTGTTATCTGTACTGACATACCAGGGTACACGATGTAATTAGTGCATTATGTTGTACCCACGTTGTGTTATCCAGAATTATCTGCACGGTGTGATTAGGAATTTCTTTATTCCTGGTTTAGCTGGTTATTTGTTGGCCCTACATGGCCATTGTGGCCTATAAAATTATCTATTTGCAAGTACTGACATCGTTATCATTATTGATGCAACGGAGCCTTCCTATGTTGTCTTTTTTTGTTGCTTGTTGGTAATGCTGCAGCTGCGACTGCCAAGCAAACGTTCATCTTCCAACAACTCATAAAGACTTGATAAACATTAATGAAAATTATTCAAGCTATAGCCGACATATCTACCAGATAAAATCGCACCAGTTTGCATTAGTAGGCACGATGAGACCCTCCGCCGCCCGACCTTCAGTAGTGGAATTGATAAACTATAGAGGTTGAGGTCATGCAATTTCATGTTTCGTTTCATTCATACATTTACAACAATTCTTACTGTTCTAGCTAAAAAAAAGGGGCTAGCACGGTAACAGGCCATCATGTTTCAACTCGCACATAATTTAACATTTTTGTTGTATTGATTTCTAACAATCTATTTATCTAATAGACGGGCGCGGCAACGCGCGCCTAAATGATCTAGTTAGTTATTATTTTTACTCTCTACGGTACAATGTATAAGTGATGCAATGTATAAGTGATGCGCGTATCACTAGGTCAGGTAATTTTACCATAATACGAGTTATATACCTTATATTACTTTAGATGTTATATTTTCTAATGATATACTTTTGTGTTATAAAACCCATATTAAGTTGGTCAAACTACTAATATAGGGACACACGCATGACCTATACATCAAACCGGGGTGGTAGAGCTGTAGGGCCCGCTTGGATGGTCGTTTTGGGGCCGGAAGTCGTCGGAAAAATTTCCGGACCTAACCAGGTCCGTATTCATTACAGCTAAGGACGGGTGGGAATATACGGAGCCAGAAAATCAAACGCCATCCCAAGCGGGGCCTTAGGAGCTTTCCTTGATATTTAATTATCTGGTATCAAATTAAATTTATTAGATTTTGCTTAGCTGGAAAAATCATTGAAAACTTTAAAAGATAATTCCCCATTTATTGTTGTAATAATGAGCATTGATGTGATTAAATACTCAAAATAATACTCCCTCCGTTCACAAAAGACGTCTCAATTTTGCTCTAAGTTAGGCCAAAGTTAAGACATCCTTTTGTGAACGGAGGGAATATATCATAGCCTGTTGATCAACGCCGCATCCAATGGCGAGGAGATCCACAATCTCGATGCTTCTTCTGATCCTTGCATTCATCATTCCTTCATCTGGTACGGTACTTACATGTTTCTCATGTGTGCGGATTAAATTTTGGCAATATGTAGTCATACTGTTTGGTATGATATTTCATAGTATATAATTTTCATGGTGCGATGTTCTGACTTTACAGAGGGAAAGGACGATTGTAGAACTAATACGATCCCGGTGATATCTGAGTGTACTTCAGACAGTTGTTTGGCGGCGTGCCTGACGTTCTTGCAGCGTAGCCCGTGCCCAGGTTGCGCCATCTCTCCTGATGACACCGCGTGCAACAAACAAGATCTTTGTCAGTGCGTTATATGCACATATATTTGATTTATGTTTCCCCAGCTGTGTGGAGATGCAGGTTGGACAAAATCAAAGCTATAAAGCTATGTATGTTAGAAGAATAGCTAAAGTTTCGGGCTATTTCTTTGTGTACCTTTTTTTGTTGATATTGCATATCTTCTGTTGATATTGTATTTCTTTGTGTACCTTGTGTTTGTCTTTGCCGACACTATTTAGATGAGCTTAACAAAAGATCCACCTACTAATGCTTGTAAAAAAAACTATGGATCTCGTAAGTATGTCGACTTGGATTGGTGCATGGAGCGCACGCGAGCACTAGTGTTAGTAGATGGACACCATGACGTTAGGGCAGAAAGAGCCTAAGCCTCCCAACAGCTGGATTGTCAATCCCTAAAAAAAGATTTGCCAATAAACATGCAGAATATACATGAAATTTTGTTTTGAGAATCATGCATCGACTTTCTGAACTCCATTAGTCGTCGACGCCTACCTGCAATAAGGCACAACCAGGGATTTTCTAAATCAACAGGCGGTTCACTCCCAGCTCCGCTGCAGCTACCACGGGCAGAGTACAGGAATAAACTACAGAGCATAGTTTAAAAAACCGAACCGGTCAGTGAACCGGTGAGGTGGCTGGTTCACTGGTTCACCGGTCCAACCGCCGGCTCAGCCGGTTCAATAGCAACAAAAAACCAGCAAAATTAATAAATAAGTAAACTAATTTCTGAGGAAATCATCGCCAAATCCTATAGCAAGCATTTACTTCTATACTATGACACATTAGAACGTTGGACCAGTTGGTATTGGGCGTCAAGCATGTTGCGTCCTGAGTTCAATTCTTGGTGCGACCATTTCATTTTTATTTTATTTTTCCGGTTTTTTAAGCGCAAGCCTCGGTTCTGGTTTTTCCCGGTTGGACCGCCGGTCCGGTCCGGTTTTTAAAACTATGCTACAGAGTTAAGGCACGTAGACTGAATTCTACAGAGTTAAGAACTTGAAAAGCAGTACAAAAATAGTCATCGACTGAATCTCTACATATATCAATCCCACTAGAATTGCTGGCTTGTGGTTGATCCACGTTTTGGGCCCACAAATCAGTGACCTAAAATCCCTCCTGGTCCCACAAGTCAGCGACGGAATAGATTTGATGCGTATGGAAATCTCCACACTGTCCTCGCGCGCGTCAGAGCGTCGCCGCCGCGCGCCGCCTAGGGTTCCGCCTCCACATCCTTGGACGCCGCCGGCCGTAGGCACGACAGTAGCTCGCCGTCAATCCCATCCCTCAAGCATCGACCTCGCCGCCGTCCTCCTCCAGCCCGAGCCTTCATCCCGATGGACAACCGCCTCCAGTACGACATCCACCTCCCGCCCGAGCTCCTCCACTAGCCGGATTGCTCCTCAATTGGAAGAGCTCCTCCTCCATGTTGTTGGCCAAGCGGCCGCCGAGCCGCCGGCCCGCCCACCTAGATCGACGACGACAAATACGACGTGGGGTACGCCATGTCTGCGTGGAGGGGCGGGAGCAAGTTGTCCGCCGCAAGGAAGGATGGAACGGGTACGGGGACGCCAGCCTGCCCTGTCCCAACTGCAATGGCTACGCCGCCGAGCGGGGCAGCAGCCTCGCCTCCAGCACTGGCGTGGCATCGTGGAGGATGATGCAGCCAACCCAGGTGTGATATGCACCCAATTAGCTAGAATGAGCCCAGAAACATTTAGCATCCATGAACGATTTTGTTGTGATGTGAGATCTCTCACAGATTGACAGGCTTAAGCATTTTTTAGCACATGTTAGGACAACAAATACCTGCTGTCTGATTGCATCACGCTCCGCCACTTACCATTGGTAATTTGTTATGCAGGGTGTTGGCCGGGCTGTTGTTCCTGAGGGCCACTAAAACGGATGCTGCTGCGTCAGCCTTCTTCCCATTCGTAAGAACAATAAGAGACATGCTTACATTACTCTCCTTTGCTTGCAAACAGTCCGGTGTTCAGCAGATTCAAATGGGTTTATGTAACTGGCAGATTCAGAACAAGATGCTCTGCTTAAACTTGCTTCTTTTTGCTGGCTTTATGCTCCAAAATATATGTATTCAGAGAACGAATTGAGATGTTACTCCACTTTTTACAGGCTTAATTAATAATTACTTGACGTTTATGATCTGCATACGCCAATTTGCCCTGAGATCTTAGACTACATTCACGTTGATTAGACGATATCATTGAGCCTGATGGCGTTGTCTGAATTTTTAGCTTAACACTGCTAAATTACACTTGGCAGTTTTCAGTCTTTGTTTTCTTTTGCGGGTAGTGTTAATGAATAGAAGTGGCTTAAGAGTCGCGAGTAGCAGCAACAGTGCTCTGATTCTGTCTAAATGTCATTTAGACTATGTAACTTGACAGACATAAAGAGAGAGAATAACACGATTTTTAATAATTTCAGAAGATATAATCTGACTTGATCAATAGAGTGGAGTTCACAGTTTTCTCAGTGGAAACTACCACAAGGACCTTTTTGTCTCAGTAATCGGTAGAGCATTAAGTCCTCAGATCATTATTTTGTATTGGTCTAACAGTATGGTCTCAATTAGTATCTTGGTGAAGCTATACATCATTGAGCCAATGACCATTTAGATTATACAGTGTATTTTTTCGATGAACTAACTACTCACTGAAGTTAGACAAAAGCTAGACTCTCAAGTCTGTGGCACCAACAAAATTCAAAAGGTACATTTCTCTTCAAGGAATTTGGTAACATACAGATTTTTTTCAAGAATAGTAATATACATATTGTGTTTGTAGGTGATGAGTGTAAAATAGAATTTAGCATCAATACTTGAGCTAGATAACACTAAAAGATTAGTGTAGCGAAGGCGAAAACCGCCACTTGCTTTAGGCTGTAAACCACACCAAACACAGTAAATGCTGCCATATGGAGGTTGTGGAATGAGCAATAATAATGCAAAGGGACTAAGAAATAATGATTACAATTTTCTGTTCAGGTCCCATATGTAAACATGAAGGATTATCCTTTTAATCCAAAATTTCTTATTTTATTTTCTTCGTTAGTACTGCTACATTTGTCCAAGAACTTGGGTCGTGCCAAAACTAAGTTCTTAGTTGCTAAAGCTTGCATATTTTATAATACACAAGGTTCCATGATCGAATTCTATATACACATAGAGAGATAAATGAAGCTTTCAACAATGACATAAGAAGACAGAAGCAAACCAGAGCATCGCCATCTCACTTTTCTTCCAAAACACTTCTCTAGACCAAGAATGCATCCCATCTGAAGTCCATGAATCCCACGGTGGAGGATTGAGCTGGGTCCCTGAGTAGACCGTGGCAAAGTCACGCCCTGGGGCAGTTCCATGTGGGTTCTTGGGTGGGCTCTCCTTTAAATATGTATTAACTATGTTCCATAGGGAAAAAAAACATTTAACCTCCTCATGATTATTTTAGCGTGGTAGATTATATATGTTTACTGCCTTACTGGGTTATTTTGTGGTTACACTGAAAGGTTGTTTGCACACACATTGTATATTCAAAATGGTGCACTTCTTGTTTTTGTAGGCCTCATAACATTAGAAGGGCAGTGAAATAGTTTTCCAATCCATGGACCAAGTCATGGTGGTTGTGGCTAGGATTTTGGTTTTATAGGTAATTTGAATTGGGTAAGTGGTTCGTCTAGATAAAGGTGCCTTGCTGGTTGCAATTTAATTATGGAAGTATCTTAGATAAGTTTCCATACAAAATCTGGAATGTTCTTGTTAGCTTAGGCTGTGTGTGTGTTCAGAAAGCATTATCCCAGTGACAAAATGATCTTAATGTCTTATTTTGCAGTTCAGCAATTTTTGCTGACATAAAGTATGTGTTGAACAATCACTTTGATCTTCCTTTCATCGTCTAAGAGGCTACAGAGCTGCTGTGGGACTACGACAATGTAAAAAAATCCAATTTTGGGACCGGCAAGGTTTCCTATGTACTGTGTAAGTATGCTTGGAGGGGGCTAAGTGAGGATTGTATTTTTGGTTGTACTATGGCTTTGTCTACCGGCTTCATTTTATTGTAATTGTAATTATGTTGATTCATATCATCTCAGTCCTACAGAAAAGACTTCTCTCTCTGGATGCACAGCGTTTTAATTTTTCTATTTTTCGGTAATCTGTAGGCTGTAGCCTTACTATTACTTTTAACTTCGGGAGAGCTACCTGAAATGTCGGTTTCAGGGTCAGTATTTGCCTAGACTCGGCTCATGAATGTATAGTAGATGCATATTAGTGTGTTTCATTTTCTCTACCTTTTTTTAGAATTTACTGAGAAGTTCAATCTTTTAGACGAAATTTGATTTTTTTTAGTTACTAGTGGCTATGCACGCGCACGCGCGTCTGAACAAAATGTCCCTCAAAACCGAACTAAAGTATATCATCTGCTCATTCAACTTTATGTGAGATTTTATTTGAGATTTAAAGTAGTATCAATTAAATTGGACAGCTCCATCGATATTAACGTGATAATGAATATTCAGAGTTAGGTAACTACATAAGTAGTTATCATATGAGCAAATAAAAGTAGAGAGCCATATACAAAGATTTGTTCTATACAAATTGCATTTAATCACCTCAACTTTTTTTTGCATCTATGGTCTTCGCTTTTGATTGGCCGGGCAAGAAAACAATCCGATCAACTTTGATTGGCCATGTCAGTCACCCTCGGAGCCGCCTGCATCGCGCTCTTTTCCATCCTGGACGTGCTCGCCTAATGTGGGAAGTTGATATATCAATGACAATGATTTTGCACAGGCATCACACTACAATTTCCAGTAGCCCCCCACACATCTACATCAGCTCAAAGAAGATACTCATTTTTTTACCATTGCAAACTTTAAGGAAATTTCCTTGATTCTAGAAAGAATTTGACACTGTCGTCTGAGATGAGTAACTTCAATATATGGTGCAATTGTCCCCAAATAGGAACCAATGCTAGAATATGACATATGAAACAAAAAGAGGAAGCGTACTGTGATAATGGGTCTAATGCAGTGATGCAGGAATCAGCTTCGTCGGATGGTTTAACCCTGCAAACTGCATCTAAGTGAAGCATCGACATAATAAGGATTAATGAGCCAATCCATGTGCATGGCTGACACATTCTGCGAGCCATGTCGTGTATCGACGTGACCAACTGTAATGAACAGCAGCAACATATCGATCGATTTGATCCTCAACATGATCAGCAGTAGATGACTCAAGTTGGAGTCGTCCAAATAGGAACCAATGCTAGAATATGACATATGAAGCAGAAAAAGGAGGTGTACATGTACCGTTTTAAAGGGTCTTATGGAGGCTTTAGCTTCGCTCGAACCTTGCAAATTGCATCTAAGTGAAGCATCGACATTAGCCTGGATCAATCAGTCAATCCACGTGCTTGTGTGACACCTTCAGCGAGCATGCTCTCGCGGTTAGAACCTTGCCGATGTCGCCATGTTGCGTGTCGTTGATGTGACCAGCTGTCATGAACAACAGCAACATATAGATCGATCTGATCCTAGGCATAATCAGCAGCTGATGACTCAAGTTGGAGTCGATGAACTGTATTGTAGCAATTGAATTCATCCATGTTTAGATAAGGGGTGCTTAGCAGCAACTAACGAAAATGCCTTGGATGATTGGGGGAAGAGAAAATATGCATGCAGATTAGAGAGATACTGACTTACCCAATTGATTCGCTTCTTGTCGTTCCTGCTTACTGATGTATTTTCTCAATGGCATTACGGATCAATCAATGTTCTACCTGCAAGAGAGAGAGAGAGGTCATGTGGATGGCAACTGCTCGCACTCCACAACATAATGTGCAGTTCAATCCCAGAAAAGTAAAACGAATTTTTTACAAATTCGAAGTCCATCAAACTTAAGAAATCAATCAATGTGGGAAAACTGAAAATATGCATGCAGATTAGAGAGATACTAACCTATCCACTTGTTCCTGCATATTGATGTACTTTCTCAATGCCATTACGGTCAATCAGAAATCAGCCAACCGGAGGAAGGGTCAACGCTCACATGGAGAGAAATCGATCTGTCTCTACTCTTTTTCTGAAGACGATCGGTTTCTTCAACATGGTGTCCTTGCCGGCCTGTTGATGATTTACGTTCTTGTCTGATACAGAAAAGTAACGCGGCGGCCGGAACTTGTGCAGCTTGAAGTTGTCTTAGACTTCACGCCGATCGACCGGCCGGCCGGCCGGCTTCGTGCTTTTACCAAGCGGCACCTCTCGATGTTCGTCTGTTGTCTGCCCCTGGCCTTGCCCCAACACCACGACGCAGCCTAGGGTAGATATTTGCTGACACGAAGGAAACAGATCAAGACCAAGGTTGGCGGCCGGGTGAAAGGCGATGCTAGGAGAAAAGGAGGAGGAGAAGAAGATTTCCGCCGGACGCTGTGACGCCGCTTAATCGATCCGCCGGGCGTGATGATCTCGTCATGAATGTTTTGTCGTGGCATCGATGGCTGCTTCTTAGTGACCGGCGGCGTCGTGTCGGCTTCTTTGATCGCTATGACGCTATTCGCCTCTTCAGATCCTGCTAGACGATCCTTCGCCTCCCGATTTGTGCCGCCGTTGCTGCTGAGACATGAAGCCCAAGTAGTCGTCAATTGGAAAGAATTGTCTATTTTGTTTCCTATCATCACGTCCTAGGAGATACGATTAGGTCTCATGTATTGCCGATAGAAGATCAAAAATAGAGTCCTAGTTTCATACGAAGTCCACAGAGTCGGTCTCGTACAAACTGGCCTGCGGGCGTACGAAGTAGAGTTTGTCTTGCGCACGGACGACGTACAAGACGGATCGATACGATGGATTCCGTCGTGCCGACGAGGGATTGGCGATAGTCTATTATCGGTGGCAATCTTTTGTAATTAACGGCAAAACGAAAAGGTGGTGGTAATTTGGTCGTATTATGTGATTTGGTGGGAGGGCAAAACGGTCCAAAACGGACAATGTTGAGTTGTCAAACATTGGAACGATCTGAGCCGTTTGATTGGATATTGAAGGGCTCAGATTTAAAGTATTCCAATAAGACAAGTTTGTTCTTTTAATAGTAGTATAGATAATGGAGCTGGCGCAGCAACGCGCGCTCTATTCTTCTAGTACTAATTAAACTGTGCAACAGAAACGACTTAAGGCACGTAGACACCAAACAACAGAGCTTCAGCTAGCCACTTTCAGCGGCTTGCAACACCCCGGTAACTTTGACATCTTCAGGAGAAGGTGGCGACGCCTTCCACCCTCCAGGTAGTAACATGGGTCGAGATGAGAGCATCTCCACCGGGAGTTTTTGAATTCGTGTCCGGCACCCTCCAATTGAGACCCAATTGAGAGTACCAGACATGTGACCGGTCAATTGGGGGATGCAGCTCACAGTGGCGCACCCGAAGATACAAAAAATTCCATGAATTTAAAGATATTTAAACGGTTTTCAAATTTCATTCATATTTGTTACATATTACATAATATTTGAATGAAATTAAAAAAACCTAAACCCTAGCCTAGAAGGTGTCGAACCAGCTGTCGTCGTCGTTGTCGCCCTCGATCTTCACCACCGCGGAGGAGGAGGCACCACGGCCGGTGGATGCTCCGTCGTGGCATGGCGCGCGGCTGTAGGAGGCGTCGTCGTGGCCCGGCGCACGGCTGGTGAAGGGATCGCCGGAGGAGGAGGAGGTCGTCATCACCAGCGTGGCCATGAGGCCCGGCGAGTCCTGCTCGATGTCGACCATCGCTTCGGAGAGCGCCGCCAGGAAGCCCGGGCTGTTGTCGTCGTGCTCGTTCTGCATCTCAGACGGCACGTCGTAGCCCTTTAGGATGACATTCACCGGCATTGCCTCCGCCCTGGGGCGACGGAGGAATAGGCGCCCACGTGGGCATGGTGGCGAACGATGGCGGCGTTCGCGGAAGGTGATGTCGCCTCTACTGCGTGACGGTGAGCGGCGCTCCACCTTCACCACCTAGCGCGGTACGAGTGCGGAGGGAATCGCGACACTGGCAGGAGGAGGCGGAAGGGGATGGCGTTGCCCGTGGCAGCGTGTCGGGCGGGACTTTCGATCGCCGACGCAACCGTATGGCCGGTAGGCTCCCACCAGTCGCGGTGCCCCTGGGCGTTGTGGCGTGTCTCGCGCAATCTGGGCCGTCGTTGGTGGCGATGACCGCCGCCCGCTCGCGCTCGAATCGCTCGAGCCAACGGCCCCAGTTGCCGGCGTCATCCAGCTTCGGTGGCGAGCGATGAATCGCTGCATCTGCTTGGCCGTATCGCGCAGCGGTGGCATGGGAAGGCCACCGGCCAATACGCTCCAGTGCTTGGGTAGGTGGCAGTCTGGAGGGGCGAGGAGCCCGTACCGGTGCAGCTCCTAGGCATCCTCGCTCAGGATGGTGCGCCCGCCGTACGCCATGGATCACGGGAGGTGGAGAGGAGGGCGGGAGTTGGAGAGGAGAGTGAGAAGGTGGAGAAGAAGGCGAGAAAGAGAAGAATGGGTGGATAAGCACGGCCACGGCGCCGACTTTTAACATGGCGATGGGCAGTGCGCAGGCCCGTCTTTGAGGACGAGCGAGGTGCACAGCCGCTTAGGGCCCCGTTTTCTTTGGGCCCCCATATTTGTATGCCTAGTACAGAGCGCACGATAATTCTTGCCGAGCCTGTCGAGCAGCCAAGCTCTAGCGCGGCTCCTGCGTCCCAACTCACTCCACGCGAAGGGCGCGCCTCTGGCGCGATGGCAAGACGCGGCAGTGGCCCGTCTGCCCGCCCGGGTTCGATTCCAGTGGAACGAATTTCGGGTTGCCTCACCGAGCAGCACTGTTCACGTGAACAGTGTTTCGCGTGAACAGTGTTCGGCTCCTGCTTCTGGGCCAATTCCACCGTGGTTCGATCAGAGGTATTGTGGTGCACCCACCACCGCAGGGGTTTCCCGGTAGGTTTAGGCTCACGGGCCCAGAAGACTAGTATAGTCTGGTTAGGTCTAGCTTGCGCAGGTGGCGTGCGTGTGGCGTTGTGCGTGAGTTCAGATACTACAGCTGTACTGTAAAATACCAGGAATTCTCAAAAAAAAAAACTCACTCCACGCGCCGGCCACCAGCTAGCACACGTCAAGACTCTCGATCGATCCATCTCTACACGTACATCCCAATGATTTTTTTTAGAAGCTACATCCCAATGAATATTGTGAATGAATAAAGCCTAGCTAGTTCCCTAAAAAAACTCTTACACGTACATCCCCTGAAAAAGGTCTACATGTACATCGCTGGGAGTCCACTCAAAAAGTAAAAGTATATCGATGTGAGAGTTTTTGTGTTAATTACATGCTTCGATGATGCTTTTCAGTACAACATGACCTCACTTTATTTCTTTAGTGGCACCTTTTAGTCGAATTAATTTTGATATATATCTATATGCTGTATGAAATGACACATATTGAAGTTACATAATTAAGTGAAAAAATTAATTGTTATCTAATGTTAAAGCTTGAAATTTTAATGCCCAGTTTTACACTTCGCACAGGGGCCCTAAATTTCTGGAGACGGCCCTGGCGGTGCGGACGGTGTAAATGCGACGCGTGGGGAATCTGCAACGCCGGCCGCGTGGCCTTGCCCTTGGGAGTCGTCGCGTCGCCTAGCCGTCTTTAATGGCTTGCGTGTGTGCATGCGCACCGTTGTCCAGTCGCGTCATATTAGAAACCGCCAACAACTTCGCCATTAACGCGGCCTGACCGGCCTTCTCCACGACGCGATTAATAACGCATGTGCAGCTCTCTGTGTATGACGGGCCGATACCCTGTCAGGGTCATGTCCGCCCCATGTCCGGCACCCCGAGAGTGTGGCGCCCCGACCCGACTGTTATACAGTGATGCTGTGTGTCACCGGTTAAGCGATACAACCGGAGGTTACGGGTTTACTAATCCCCGGCCAAAACCTTTGGCAGGCGTTGCTCGGAATGGATCATCGGCAACGCAACTCCCCGATTGATGCCTTAACACAGGCACAACCCTCAATGTATAATAGAGAGATCAAGACTTGTGGAACAACTGGCACATCACAGACTCTACGAGTAGTTCAACTCTTATAGTAGAGAAAGATAGCAAATGACAACCAGAGGTCACAGACCCAACATTACAACAAGCGGAAGCGAATTAAGTTGTTCTAAACAACAAGAACCAATTTATGGCCTAAGAGGCCTACGGATAAACATCACAACGCCAGCTGTTCCAGGATGTCCCAAGCTGCCACCTGGTAACCCAGACTACTCGTCGACGTCCACAAAGAACCCACCTTCGAGGTCGGTGAAGTCCTCCTCTGAAACAAAACAAACGACGTTGAGTTCGACGAACTCGCAAGATTAAGAGCTAATATATGCTCGATGATTAGCTTTCAAGGTTTTATGGCTGTTTTGCATAAAGCTGATTTTATTTTGAAAGACATAACTCAAAGGCATCGACTAATCAGAATATTTTCAAAAGAGGTAAGGAGTAACTCTTTCTTTCATCACCTTACTCACCAACAAACATTGTCAACCATTGTACCTGTTCATCAAAGGCACCTCCCCGAATAGCCCTCGAGGAAGCTCACCTTGCATGTGTGAGTGGTACCTCTAGTACCCAGTTTTTAATCATTCCGTTAAAGTTGTTCTATGATCTCTGAATCCGTCACCAAGTCGTCCATAACCGCGGACACGGCTTTTCGAAAAGATTTATCCCTACAGGGGTGTACAGTGTGAAAGTCGCCAGGTTCCCGAGGGACCTCCCAGCTCCTTATCCATGCGTACCGTCCGGCCCATTGCCTAGCTCTTAGCTCTCTTCCGGGGAAAGCCGGCTGGGTGGGAGCGGCTACAACCTTTACCTCGCTTAAGACTAACCAAGGATCATCAGTGGCGGTAGGACAGCCAGGATCACAACACCCCGCCCCACGGCCACTCATTTTCCTAACACCACAGTCCTCATCTCCGTCTTGGCCACCAACTCAACGCACGCGCAAATGGAAAGCCAAACTAGAGGACCCTCGGCTAGTCCGCCACAAGTTAGTCGGTCGACGAGGTTCCATATGCCCACGCATGGTTGCACGCTCAACTTGGCTCATAGGCGAGAACTCGCACTTAGGCGGCGAGAACGAGACAACCCACCACATCCCATGTGGCCTCTCATCCTCACCTTTAAGCATTTTTATCACTTGTCTCCACAATTTCTCCAACATCAACCACATCTTATCACCTGTTTCCAACCTGGAGTAACCATCGTCCAGCTATGCAGTTAACTAAGCATGGCTAAGCATCAACAAAGCATAGATAGATATCTCGGGCCAACAATACAAACCTATAGATAATAGGAGGGAAAACAGGTATCGGCATCGGAATCTTAATGCAACTATAGGATACTCTAATCCAATAAAATTGACATTTGGAACCGCATGCAATATTATAGTGGAGAAAATATTTGCGGAAATATAGGATAAGACATGCTCGGAGGGGGGATTACGCTTGCCTTGTTCGGGATACTGGTAGTACGGATCCTCACGAGACGGGGGTGGCACTCCACCTCCTTGATCTACCGATGCACAAACAACACGGAAGAACAATCAATCACCACAAATGCTAACATATGCAATGCGCAATCACATGATGGCATGACAATTTAAATGCACCCTACGCTTTGAACATGACCAACAAGTTAAATGGGTCCCCATTATATTATTTGCATTATTTGGAATAACCCCATATTAAAACTTAGTGATTCTAGTGCTACTAGAAATACATCATTGTAGTTGTGATCGATTATGCATGATGATAATGATTCTGGGTGATTTATACTTTTCTGAACATTTTGGTATATCAAACACCTTTTTCCGATGTCCCGATAAAAGTTATTAATTTTAGAAGTTCCTCTTTTTAATTGTTTACTTTTAATTAATTTATTTCCAACAACTATCAAGGATTAATTATTCGGATTCGGGAGAGAGAGGGGTGGAGTAATCGAATCCTCGAATCGATGTTCCTAACGCGCGAGGGAGTAGCCGGAAGCATGCGCGAGAGGGAGAGGAAAAAGAAAAAGGAACAACCCAAAAAAAAAAAAACAGGTAACCCGGCCTCCAGACCGGTCTAGGCCGGCCCAGAGGCAACCGGCCTCCCCACCGGTTTGGGCCGGCTGGTGGGCCGGCCACCTAACAGAGGCCAACGGCCTCCCGCCCGGCCTGGGCTGGCTGTGAGGCCGGGCAGCGCGCTCTGCCTCGACGATGGACGCGAGGACGCGCTACGGCGACGACGGCGGCAGTACGGCGACGCTACGGCGGGGATACGGCACGAGGAAGGGCATGGAGGGGTGCTACGGGACGGCAAGCTCACCTTGGTCACGTACAACGAGACGGCGAGGGCGGGGATGGATCACAGCTACGGCAATCGTCCGCGGCGTCCGCGGCGGAGCTCGGACGGCCGCGCGGAGAAACGGGGACGGCGGCGGCGATTTAAAGCTTCCCAAATCGATTCCTTGGGCAGGGTGGTAGCAGGCGACGCGGCGGAGCCTCGGGGGTGCTTCGATTTGCTTCGGAGGCCTTCAAACGGCGGCGACGAGCTCGGCCATGGCTCCACGGCTGCGAACTCGAGGGGAGAGGAACGAGGAAACGGGGAAGGAAGCGAGGAAGGGAGCTCGTGCTCCTTGCAGGGGAGAGGGCAAAGGAGGGGCTCGGGCGCGGCGTGCGCAGCGACGCTGGTCCGGCGGGAGCAGCACGTCGCCCCGGGTCGCTACAGGAAGAAGAGATGGAGGTTTCGCAAATAGGCCCCTAGCAAGAATTATTTTCTCACGGATAGATCATTTTCAGTACTGTAAAGAAAATACCCAGCAATGTATTTGATTTTATTTGAAGCATTTCCATACTTCCAAAAATTGTGAATTTTTTTGGAAATGCTCCCCTTAACATTTAGTAGCTCCACAAATTTTGGTATCTCCAGATAAAAGTTTTTGACAACATTTGATCATAGCCTTAAAATAGAGCATTTTCCTCAAATTCCAAATGTTATTACTTTAGAAATTCTGAATCAAGGGGAAAGATATTATTTTGAGATCTTGGAACGTCCTTGACAAATCTGGAAGTTTTAGTTGAGTTGAATTTGTCACAACAAATTCATTTGTGTTTAGTGTTTTTGATTCCCTTTGTTGTCATTTGTTCTCCAAGTATTGGTTTAAACATGAGCAATTAAACAGATGAGGCCATGATGCATGCATGAAAAGCCAAAGCGAAAATTTTACACAGGTTTTCAGGGTTTCCAACTTTGGGCTGTTACAGAGAGTGTCTCCAAACTTGGAGGCCCTTTAAGGGTGCCGGACACGAAATTCCTCGAAGCGACCCTTTATGGATTGTCGTTCGTGGCGGTTTTTTGCGTTCAGACCCATGCCATTGGGGGTCACTTGAGGGCCGGTGGAGATGGTCTTGAGTCTGTCGAAGATCAAGTTGGAGCGGACAGCATCACCAGAAGATCACACACACACACACACAACGAGAGATGGAGCGCAATGGGTTAACCTTGAGGCCCAGAAAAGGCTAATGTTACTTCGACACACACACACACAGCACAGCACAAAAAAATGCGTTGCGACATTCAGCTATGCCTAACGTTTGCTCTCTCTTGTGACGATTAAACAGTATAGAGAACTCTACGCGAGTTCTCGTACTGCTACACGCGACTTCAGGCTATGTAACTCCGGATTGCAGGTTCAGGTTGCTGCTATACACGTACGGGCGTTCTACGTTACGGAGACGCTACGCGTCTGTCTCGTCGCAGGCGGTGACGCGGCGAACTCAGGGAGGCGAGCTCGTGGACGCTGCTCTCGGCTATGAATCAGAGATGCAGGTATACTGAAGGAGGGTTTGCCGAAGCATTCCTCTCTCCGCAGTGGGCTTGTCACTGAACCCTCTTATCATGTCTCGGCACTCTAAAAGACTAGAGTTGCAGCTCGAGAGCATACTGTCAAAACAATCTACTTAGCTCGGCTCCTTTAGCTTTCTGATGTTATCTGATATGTACGTCAGAAGTTAAATGTTGATAGATGAATATTAACCTAATGTTTTTATTATTCTTTATTAAATCGTTATGCAGATCCAATTATGTGCAAGCATAGTTGGAAGATGAGTGTGCATTGTCTTTAGGAAATTTGTAAGTTGACGGTATGGTGCATTTTATGTTCGCCCCGACTTTGTGAACAAATTAGTTTTCTTTGGGATTTGGCAAATAGAAAAAAGGTCGTTGTTTTATTTGATTATCGATTGATTTCTCTGCTTTTTTGTTGTTGTTGAGAAGAGTAACGAGTTAGGCTTAATCCCATGGAAAAAGCCGAGGAGGAAAGAGCAAGTATTTTCTTAATGTCTCTTCAGAAAAGATACCTAATGACAACAAAAAAGTACTCCAAAACAAATTATTGTTGTGCTCTTGCTTTACTGCTCTTCACCTTCAGAAGCTTGATTGATCTCTCTAATTAGTAATTACCAATTCCAACACTGTGTAACTACAAATACACTTCCGAAACAATGATCATCCACACAGAAAATGAAGCATTGGACCCGATGGTACAAATAATTTGCGTTTCCGTAGTCTAATCATGGAAAATGAAATTCCATAGTGAATTTATGTCCTGCATACAACGCCAATGTAGAGCATGCCCATCTTATGAAAGTACCTCCTATTTATTTAACCGGGGTAGGTGGAGGGCATGGAGAGCGGCTCCCGCAGTCCTGCTCGGCCAATCGGGGATTGAGCACACGGATAGTGCGTTTCTTGAGGCAGCCCGCATGCCGTCAGATAGAGAGCCCGCACATCCAAGGGACGCGTGCGACGTTCGGTTAGGCCCGTGCCTAGATCTCCATGCGTCATGCTTTTGGATGCACGGATACCTGCGTGGGACGGTGCTGGGCAGAGCCGAGTCGACAAACAAAGTTTTATTTTTAATTATGTCCTCCTCTTTTAGGTGTGTCTATCCCGCTCGATTATAGGATTTTTTTTATAAATTTTATTGTTATAACTCATATTGTTAAACGTGTCACACGAATAAGTACTCGTGTACCCGCGGCGCCGGGAGTTACTCCCAAACTCACCCCCGCGGCAAGCCTCATTCCAGCATGATACGCGAGATAGGAAACACTCGTATTTGGACCAGGCGACACATGCCCTCGGAAAACCCCGTCCGAGGAAGCGGCGATGATTGGTTGAACTCAGTCAGACTTGGCCCCTCTGAATTCGGTTGTCGATATTAGATGAACTCAGAAGAAGTCGCCAAATAATGTAAACATTAACAAGGGTAAACAGAGTAAAAAGTATGGTTTTGTATTGATACGTCAATTGTTTGCTTGTGTTCTTAGTTTTAATCACCTCTCACATATGTATGAGGCGGCATGACTCGTCTAGACTTTCCTTACAAGAATAATACACTAACTCACATCCTTAAACCACTAGGTCTTTCCTAAGCCGGATCCCTGCTTGGAGCTCCCGATGTCCTGCTCCTTTTCCTGCTCCCTGTCCTCCTTCTCGTCGTGGATGTAGAAGTCGCATACGACCTTGGGTGAAGACAAACGCGGGTCGTTTCTCCAAACAAGGCTGTTTTCATGACTTTCCAGGTCCTTTTCTAGCTTCAAACCAGATTCTGGCAGGCAACAAGATAATCTTCCCTGGTCTTTGCAAGCCACATACTTTTTGTATGAAGATAACTCCAAAATCAATATTGTGCGTCTTGACGATACACACAATTTTCGTATTAAGCATTTTTTTCATATGAGGTCATCTTCATGGCGCTATCGTGCTTGTATCTGTATGATGTAAAGGATTAATTAGGACTTGGAAGAACTCACGCTTCAGAAAGGACTCGCCCTGCAGGAAGCATGGTTCCAGCGTGATATGCAAGACATCAAGCACACGTTTTTGGACCAGACGCCACAACCCCTCGGGAAGCTGAAAGTGCATGGTTGCCCCCATGTGTGGTTTTGGTAATTAATGACACTCCTTATGGACTAATGTTTACATTGAGATATTCTTATAGATCTTGTCCATTGGAGTTCATGTGTTGGACTCTTGAAGATGGCATGATGACCAATGCTCTTTTAAGGGTTTATATGAAGAATGATCATGTGTAGATGATGAAGTGCAAAGGAGACATGAAGACGGAGCTTAGTGAGGCTTTCCCATAATGGAGTATGGGGGAGCATTTGGAGAAGTCTTCATCAAGCATGTGCTAGCAAGCACAATCAAGAAAGGTGTTCCAACTTGAGAGAGTCAAGATCGTCATCATCGAGCTCAAGTGGAATGCGCAAGGCAAAGGTATGATCTTGATAGGTTTTCTATTTTACCGGTCTCATGTTGTTAGTGGGAGACCGGGTTTTAGGATAGACGGCGTACTATCAAGAGGGGTTCTCAAGTGAGTAACTTGATCGCATCTTTTGTGGAGAGCTCATACCTTTGCATACTTGGCATATCATCTTTCTTGGTTCTTATTTGGCTTTTCTCCTTGTTGGGTTTTGGTGCTTGTCGTGATCTTCATGACAAGCCCAAGTTCTTCGAAAACGGATTTCTTATTGAAAACTTGTTGCGTTTTCGTGTTGGAAATATTACCGGTCCACCTTCGAGTTAGGGTCCACACCTTCCCATGTGTGGTATCCCCTCTATATTTGTGACCCTTAATATTTCCAACGCAATTGGATTCACCTGTTTTGGAGTTCATACGAGAAAGTTATTGCATTTCAGGTTTTACAGTTTCACTGCATTCAAGCCGGAGTCTCCGGTCTTCTGGACCGGAGTCTCCGGTCCTTGGTTTTCCTCGAGAGTGTTTTTCTTGTTCAGCCCCTGGTGGGGGCCGGAGTTTCCGGCCCAAGGGGCCGGAGTATCCGCCCCAGGCCGGAGTTTCCGGTCCCAGGGGCCGGAGTTTCTGCCTGTGCTTCTCTCGTCTGGAAATGGTTCACCCCCTGGTGGGGGCCGGAGTTTCCGCCCCCAGGGGGCCGGAGTTTCCGCCCCGGACCGGAGTTTCCGGTCACTAGGGCTGGAAACTCCGGTGTGTTTCTGGCTGCAACGGCTACTTTTCTGGGAGGGGTATAAATACCCCTCCACCTTCCTCCAGCCAGCAAGCTGTACACAATAACCTTTGCTTTCTCTCTCCTCCATTGTTGCAAGCTCATTTCCTTGATATCTCCCAATCCCTCCACCCAAACTCTTTGATCTTTGGAGGATTGAAGGAGAAGACCTAGATCTACATTTCCACCAATCAATATCTCCTCTAAGTGAGGGGAACATAGTGGATCTAGTTCTTGGAGTTCTTGAGTGGTTCTCCTCTTTGTTCTTCCTCTCTTATTCCCCCATAAGCATTTGTTGCTTTGTTGGAATTTGAGAGTGGAGGACTTGAGCACTTGTGCTCTTGCCTTTTGCATTTGGTGCATCGGTGTGCTCTCCACGAGGATTCGTGGAAGTTGAAAGCTTGTGAACTTGTTACTCTTGGGTCCTTGGACCCTAGACGCCTTTGTGGTGGTTGGACCCTTGTGTGGTCACTTGAAGCCGTTCGGGGGCCCCCAATCCCATTGTGGGTTGTGCCTCGGATTGTTGTTGAAAGCCGTTCGGGAGCCCCCAATCCCTTTGTGGGTTGTGCCTCAGATTGTTGTTGAAAGGCTCCGGATTCCGCCTCGAAGGAATACCGATAGTGGAAGGTGAACCAAACCTTTGTGGTGCGGTTCATCGGAGAAGAGGGTGAAACCTTTGTGGTTGTTGAACCGTTGTGTCGGTTCACACCTCTCCAACGAGACGTACTCCCTTTCAAGGAGGAACTCGGGAATACATCCTCGTCTCCACGTGCTTCGGTTATTTCTATACCCGAGCTTTTTACTTATGCACTTTACTTTGTGATAGCCTTCGTGCTTGAAGTATTCTTTATTGCTATCACCTTGTTGCTTGTCTTGCTTAGCATAAGTTGTTGGTGCACATAGGTGAGCCTAGTTTTATTCCGCAATTAGCAAGCCTAAACCGGAAAAGTTTTAATCGCCTATTCACCCCCCTCTAGGCGACATCATTGTCCTTTCAGAAGCCCCGTCTGACGAACCTGATTGGTTGAACTCGGCCGGATTTGGCCGCTCTGAATTCGGTTGTCGATACTCGATGAACTCAAAAGAAGTCGTCGAATAATGGAAGCATGAACAAGGGTAAAGTGAGTAAATAGTAGGTTTGTATTCACATGTCGAATGTTTGCTTGTGTGCTTAGTTTTAATCGGCTATCACCTCTCACATATATATGAGGCGATTGGACTTCCCGTGACTCGTCTAGACTTTCCTTACAAGAACAATACATTAACTACGTCCTTAAACCACTATGTCTTTTCTAAGCCGGATCCCTGCTTGGAGCTCCGGGTGTCCTACTCCTTTTCCTGCTCCATGTCCTCCTTCTCGCCGTGGATGTAGAGTCGCATACGACCTTGGATGAAGACAAACACGGGTCGATTCTCCAAACAAGGTTGTTTTTATGACTTTCCAGGTTCTTTTCTAGCTTATATGTAACATTTTTTGAAACGATACGTCATTGTTATTTTGCAAATGTAATAAGTTTGAAGTGCTTATGAGTCTTGCATCCATCGTTGCCCTCTTCTGCTTCTTAGGTGGAAGGATGATGTTTATGTTACACCCTAATAACCACATGATGCAAGAAAACCTATGCTTCCTACAAATCTGACAAAAGTTCTTGTTACACCCCTAATCATGCTTCGAACATTATAGCTTTACGCTTCAGAATTCAGAAGTAGCCGAATAAAGCCGATGTTACACACTAGTCAAATATATAATTCATCCATGCTTCGGTACTATTTAGTCCTTTTTTTTGCGGGTACTATTTAGTCCTTGCTTGGACAATTGTCATCTTGACATGCTTCCATTGTCTTGCAGTGTCCTACAACGCACGACGTGTTTCCGTACTCCAATATACAAGTGACGTGGTTCAAATCTGAGCATAACATGTTTCGAAAATAGAGAAGGCCGTGTTTAAATTGGGAACAAAATTAGCCTTATGAAGAGCGAACCAGAACTGTCGTTTTGACCTTTTCGGCAGGGCGGGTGGAATTACCAAACCTTTTTACGCTGACGAAAAAGGAAGTTGACTTGTAGTTGTATAACCCTGTGGGCCTGTATTACCAAACCTTTTTTTGCGTGACGCCAGCGCTGCACAAAACGTGTCAGACTCAGCCTCTACTCCTTCCCCAGCTAGACGTAAAGCTCCTTCCCCAGCCTCACAAGTTCCCCATCTAGCTAGCCTGTTTAGTACTCAGCTTCCGTCCATGGCCACCACCGTCCTCCGGTGACCATCCACGTTGATGTTCCAGCCGCACCTTCATATTCCGGCACCTGTACCGAAGGAGTCTGTTCTTGATCTCTCGGCCGGCGGGCGGGCGGACGCAGCTCCGTCCGAGCTGCCATGGCGACACGGTGACATGTTTTCCAATCCTTGTAATTTTCTTCTTCTCAACTCTTTGAATTTCTTCTTCTCAACACTTTGAACTGAATTTCTTCTTGTTGTTTCTTCCGGATCTGACTTGAAACCTCCTATTTTTTCAGATCTTGGGATGTTCAACTCGCCTGAATCGTGTGTATGGCAGGTGGAGCCGACCAATGGCCCCACCTGCAGCGACACAAAGACGTCTCCGCCGTCTGCTATGGCCTCGCCGCCGCAGTCAGACCCAAGGAAGGAAAAAAACCACAGGCCGGAATCAATTTGAAGCCCATGAAAATTCTCCACAGGCCTTTGCCTCAGCCCACGAAAGTTGTCGTATAAATATGAACTCTAGGGTTCTTGCCCATCTCTCCGCCGCCGCAAACCTAGAGACCCGTCTCACGCAGTGCAAGAGATGCTTCGCCGGCAGCTCGCAGCTGCGGTCATGGGCGGGGCCGCCCTCCATGGCCAGCGCGGGGCCAGATCCGCCGCCCTGCTCCACAGCCAGCGCGGGGCCGGATCCGCCGCCCTCCACGGCCAGAGCGGGGCCGGATCCGCCGTCTTCCACGGCCTGCGCGGGGCCAAATACGCCGCCCTCCTCCACGGCCAGAGCGGGGCCGGATCCGCCGCACTGCTCCACTGCCAGCGCGGGGCCGGATCCGCCGCCCTGCTCCACGGCCAGAGCGGGGCCGGACCCGCCGCACTGCTCCACGGCCAGCGCGGGGCCGGATCCGGCGTCCTGTACAACAACGGCGTGCTGGGGTTCCCTCGTGCCGTCCTCCACACCAACAAGGGACCGAGCGGATCCCCAAGCGCCTCCCTCAACTCCCTCCGCTGCACCCTGCGCAAGGGAAAGAAGATAGGTAAGAGGCCACTACTACCCACATGTTTCTGTGTGCCTGTGTGAGGCAGCCTGCAGCAATAATGTTTCTGTGAGTTCAGCCTGAGAATGGTGCGGGGGGGAATGGATTTTTTTGGGGCGGTTTGTGCTGTGGGATCGAACGGTTTGGGCTTAAATGGTTGCAAACAAAAATTGGTGCGGAGTGGTGCGGGCTGATCGGAATAGTGGGGTGGGGCGGTGCGGTTTGGTGTGAATTTATTTTTTTAGAAACGGGCTGAACCCGTGGGTTCAAACCCGCATCAATCCCCGACGCTGCATCTACTTGCACGTACGACTCCAACTTGCACGGCAGCACGTTGACCAGACGTTGAGTGCTGCCCACGCCGCGCTCCCGCACACCTAGTCTACGGTCTACGGCCGCCTCGACGCTACTCACTGCCGGCGTCCTCACCGTCCCAAATATAGCAAATGGAGGAGGTCGAGCGTCCTTGCCGTCCGGCGGCGAGCACCAGCCACACGGAAGGTAGAGCATGTCCGCCCGTGGCCCCTCCCTTCGCTCCATGTCGTCCGGTGGCTCCCACGTCTGCATCCTCGCCCACGACCACGGCACCACCATGAGTTGCTACTGCGGCGGCATGCCGTCGCCGCCCACGTCGGCGTACGGGGAGACAGCCATCAAGGCCGTCGCCGCCGGGCTCCGCCACGCGTGCGCAGTGTACAGGGAGGGTGGGCTCTTGTGCTGGGTCGCAGACCATCTGCCGGCCGACATGGCTGCCATGGCGCTGGGACACACCACGACGTGCACCCACCCTCGCCAGGAATGACATGGTGAGGTGTTGGGACATGAAGGTGCGTCCGACTCAGGGAATCGTCTTCCAGGAGGCTCTGCCGCAACTTCCTCAAAGATCACTAGATCAGCTTCTCTAGTGCCATGGCATGGACGCGGGCGAGTTCTGGCGCCGGTCAACAATCTGGACCTCAAGAACGGCGGCGCGGTTGCCCGAGGGCCGGCGCTGCTTCTTGGGGGACTCGGCGCTGTCGGAGGAGGCGGAGACGACCTTGGTGTGGACGTGCACGCAGGTGTGGGTGTGGGAGAGGTCGTCCGCCGGCGGATTGCAGGTGTGGGTGTGCGTGCACGCCAGGTGTGGGTGTGGGAGAGGTCGTCCGCCGGCGGATTGCAGGTGTGGGTGTGCGTGCACGCCAGGTGCTCCGTGTCCATGAGGATCTCATCGAAGTAGCTGTCCATGGAACAACCGCCACCAGGGGCCCGTGCCCAGCGACGGGGATCTGGAGGTCGGCGAGGCGAGGTAGCGCGAGGAGACTGGCTTGTTGGAGCGCGCGGGCCGGCGTGGCGCGGCGCTAGAGTTGGGCTTGTCGAGCGCCGGCGTGAGCGGGGGGGCGTGACGTGCGTGCCGGATCTGGCGCGTTGGCCGCTGGTGCGGCAGCCACCATGTCGTGCTGCAGAAGCGTGAAGTAGAAATCCAGGTGTCCGTCGTCCATGGCGTTGACCGCGAAACAGCGCGCAGGTGTTAGAATCCATCAGGCAGCGTCGCAGCTATGCAAAACCACGGGCTGAACCCGCGGGTTCAATCCACAATTTCCGTCCGGTGCGGTGCGGGTGCGGCCGGAAGTTTTGCGTGGTGCGGTGCGGTGCGGATATACAAAATTAGTTTTTTGGGGTGGACTGGATTGGGCTATTAATGCAATAGTACCCGGTGTGGGTTGGATTTGGTGCGGGATTAGCCCCATTCCCAGCCTGACTGAGTTGTGAGGGAGAAGAAGGAGCTGCCTTCTTCTTCTTCCATAGTGGAACAAGTATATGCCTTCTCAGTATCATGTCTTGTTATCTTTAGAAGACCATTCCAATTCAATAGTGTGGTTAATAAAAGTGGACTTGTTATCTTAAGTGGACTTATTATCTTAAATGGAAAGTGATACTTGTATCTGAAACATGTATACAATTTGATGCCATAGCGATCTGTTCAGTTCTACTAGTAGACAAATTTCAGTTCGTAGTGTTTTTTGTTCCTACAGATGAATTTCTTAATGAATTTAGTTGGTACACACATTAATTTGGTTCAAATTGAATTAGTAGATGATTCTGTATAGGACTGACTCTTTGATTTTGTTTATGCATTTGTTGATTATGCACTGAACCTGCTTTGCTGTTTGCATGGTATATAACCTGTAGGCCCCATGCTCTTCAAGAACAACGGTGCGCTGGGGTTCCCTCCTGCAGGCCCCAGATCGGCCGTCCTCTTCAACATAGGTGCGCGCGGCTGTTCCCGTGCGGAATCCGCCGGCGCAGCCGCCCTCTTCACACGTCGTGGACGTGGTTTCCACATTGGACGCTTGATGACCTCCAACATACTGCTCCGCCGCTACCACTGCACCCTGCGCAAGGGGAAGAGGACGGGTAAAAGGCCACTCCTACGCACTGCTTTGTTAGTTTATTATTCTGCATGTAGATAGTTCCTAGGGAGTTGCTAGTATGTGGAGCTTCACTGGAATGTACTAGAGGAGTTTGAGATGCCATGAAATCTGACCGAGTCATTCGGCTGACTAGAGTGGCTAGTGCATGCATGGGTCGGTTGGAGGTTACCTCCATGTGCATGGTTCTGGCTGTGTGAGGTAGCCTGCACCAATCATGTCCGTGTGAGTTGTGAGGGAGAAGAAGAAGAAGGAGCTGCCTTCTTCTTCCATACGTGTGGAACGCTTTCTCAAACAGAAGAACTCAATTGTTTCTATTGTATATATGCCTTGCTGTATCATGTCCTGTTACTATATGAGGAAACCTTAGTGTTTGTTCAGCTATATATATACTTGTATCTGAAATATGTATACAATTTGATGCCATAGCGATCTGCTCAGTTCTACTAGTAGACAAATGTCAATTCGTAGTGATTGATGCATTTAAGTGTTTTTGTTCATACAAAAGATTTTCCTAATGAATTTTGGTTGTACACACATTAATTTGGTTCAAATTGAATTAGTAGATGTTTCTTTATAGGCAACATCGTGAGGGAGAAGAAGTAGCTAGGGAGTTTACTTTTATAATGCAAACTTACCATTTTACAACATGTGGTACCTGATGTATTCTATGTTTTTCTGCAGATTGCGTTAACGCAAAATGGTTATCTCTGTTGGAACATGTTAAGAATGCACCAGCCAGTGTGCGTGCCAAGTTGTCTCGTCTCCTGGAAGTCATCAAGACTGCACCAGCCAGTGTGCATACCAAGTTGTCTAGTCTCTTGGAAGTCATCAGAACTGCATCAGGTCTGTACCTGCTTTTCTTTAACCTTCTAGATGCAAATGCTGTCATGTTAGCTTGCTTCCCTGCTAACTTGCTTCCATGGTAACTTGCTTCTTTATTATATAAAATGCTTTATCTTAAACAATTACTGTTTTCTGGGACTTCTTGTCTTATGATAGAAATCTGAAATGTTATAAGCAGTTTCTAGCAACCTGGTTTTCTTATGTTCCACATTAAGTTCAATTTTCTACTTGCTGCTATCTCAACCTGATCGGGTCTTTCAGTTCCAGATATGACATTTTAGATCATTAATCTTTTGCAGCTACTGTTAGAGCCCACTGGCTGTATATTTTGGTCCAGAAACTGTATGCTTTCCTCGCCAAGACCTGCCTGCTCTTTGACCGGCAGTACAAGAGAGCTATTACCTACTTTCCTTTAGCTGCTGCTGGATTGGCTTGTGTTTATCTTCAATTGCCACTGATCGATTACCTCGATTTCCTCAACTATATCTGTGCGAAAAAATGTCTTGAGCTGGCAAGGGGCTACCTGGTTTTCTGGCTTTTACTATGCAGGCAAGATTAAAAAATATGAAGATTCAACCCAGATATGAAGAAACCAATAAGATGGAAGCCGTGGTCCAAGGTGCACAGCTTGCACTGAAGCAAGCGCAGGAAGCATTGAAGCAAGCCGAGAATGCGCTAGAGGTGGTCGTGAAGGCTGCAGCTGAGAAGGCAGCAGCAGCTGCTGCTTCTGCTGCTTCTTGAGAAGGAAAGACACCTGCTGCTGCTTGAGAAGGAAAGACACCTGCTGCTGCTTGAGAAGAAAAGACACCTGCTGCTGCTTGAGCTGCTGCTCGAGAAGGCTTTTAATTTGTTTAGGGTTATCAAACTATCTTCTGTAATATGCACCTTTAAGGCTTGTGCCTAAGTTGTTTTTGTTGGTATGAGACACATTATAATAATCTACAATTATTCAGAAATCTGTGTGCATCTACATATTTCTGGAGGTTTTGGTATCGGACACGTGTATGTTTGATTTTGGAAATTAATGGAGAAGGTGTTGTTGATTTATTGCCCCTACATGTTTGTGGAGGCTAGTTTTGGTAGTTACATGTATGTCTCTGGAGGCTAGTTTTGGTAGTTACATGTATGATTCTGGAGGTGAGAGGCTGAAGCACTAGAGGTTGTGCAACCATCTTTGACGGCCAGTACAGCTCAACGGCGTCGTGTTTGGAAGAAGGCCGTTGGTGTGGGCCTGTAGAGAGAGCCCAGCCCACCACGGCAAGGGAAACCTGATTCCGATCGACTAGAAACTTCCACCGCAACGCAACGCCGCCACGCCGTCGTCTTCTTCCTCCTTTCCGATCGACTAGGGAAAACCTGATTGACGATCAGGATGGGAATGGGCCGACCCGAACCTGGCCTTGGACTTGGCCCTGTTGGCCCCAAGGCCGATTTGTGAGGCCACAGGTCGACCCATTCGAAAAAAGTCAATGGCCTCGTCGACCCGTTGGGTATCCTGGGTCAACCCAAATTCTAACTTTATTACATCTTTTTCTACTATATTTACACATAGAACATTCTTTTAAATGTACCGTAGCAGAGCGTACACAGTATACAAATCACCTACTTTCACGACCAGTTTACAAAGCCAAATTGGTCTTATTACATCTAGTACACGTACCCTGCTGGAAAAAAATGTACGCGTACCAGCCTAGTTAGCTGATGGCTATTATACGAAGCTAACTGGATAGCTAGCTGAACGTTAGCTAGCTAGACGGATCGATCGTTTTACAAACAACGCAAAAAGTTGTACTGATGTATTCTAAAGTTCGAATGTGGGTCGACCCTGCTGACCCGGGTCTTTCGATGCCGGCCCTACTGACCCAATTTTCGAATGAGGCCGGCCCAAGTGACCCAATGGCCTTGTTTTTTTGGGTCGGGCCAGAGACCCGACGGGTCGACCCGGCCCATTCCCATCCTGAATTGACGACACTAAACCTAGCCGCAACGCCACGCTTTCCCCCTTCTTCTTCGGCACGCTGACCCCGCTGCTGCCGAGCCGACGGCGGAGGAGGAGGAGGAGGCGCCCACGGCGGAGGAGGAAACGGAGGAGCGCGCGCAGGTCTCTACCTCGTCCTCTTCTTGATTTGATTGATTCGTTCCTAGGGCTTGCTAGGACCGCTTGATTCATTGACTGACTGGAGTGGTCAATTAGAAACTTAAATAATTCCACCTACTCTCGTGTGTGTGTGTGTGTTTCTAGCGCACGCAGTGCACAATTCGACTGCGCAGATTAGTTATTTCTAGGGATTTCCATTCCTCCTGCTCTTGCCTACCTAGGGAAGTCGATCCCACAGAGTTTGCTCTCTGCCCGTTTAACATTTTGATCATCAACTGGTGTCTACGCAAGCTTAACTACTCACACTCTGTCTCACTGGAGTGGAGTAGTCAGTACCAACGAAATTTCCACTCGCCAGTGTGTCATCTCTAATGCATAAAAGCAGTTGAGCTCCATCTGTGCTCACTCTCTATTTTGCTCACAGTTAAATACACGCCATTGTTTACATTTTGTTTACTGTCAGAATGCCCCTGCTTGATTAAAGTGTACTCCTCAGTGATATATCTATTTTGTTGATCCAACTTGCTTCCAACATATCTGCAGTAGTGCGCAAGCAATCCATCCTTCAACAACACAAACACAAGGGGTTCCCATACAATAGGCAAGCTGGCAAATTTGATCAGGGTCCGTATCTGGGTTTACTGCGTGCTTGCAACCTGAGCCTTAATAATAACCCTTTCATTCCTGAAATTAACTGTGCTGTGTCAACATGAGAATGATGATTTCTACGAGCTCGTGTTTTGTAAGTTCTTGTCCGACACATCATACTCCGTGGCTATATGCTGTGCTTTTGCTAGGCTGCTCCTCAGCATCCATAACGCCTGGGCGGTTAGCTCCATGCGAACTTTCTCGTCTTACTATCTGTGGCTTACTCTTCTTCGGTCACACTCTTACTTGATTCCGTGTTTGCAATCTGCAGTCCCAGTTTCCGCATGCTTTTGAAGATGCTACCATTGTGAACCTGAAAAAATGGATAAGGGAAGATGTCGAAGCATGTGACTGGAAGCACTACGAAAGTGGTGAAAGACCCACAGACACCGAGATGCTGAGAACATATTCTGTTGGTTTGCTTTCGATGGCGTTGTATAGGTACTGCCATTACTTATCAGATGAGATCGCATATTATTGTTCTCTTCTTCAGCAGCATTTCTGATACCATTAATCTAATTGTTGCGTTTTCCTTTCTTCGCCAACGGTGGGCATTTGGTGGAAGAGATCTTGAACATTGGGGTATCAGCCAAGCTCATGCATTTTGTGCGAACACGAGTCTATGGGGAGGTCGCATCTTCACAGAAAGATGCCAATCTTCCATTAGATACCAAGCATCCTCGCGGTAAAGATGAGAACAGGGGCAAAGTATGGTTTCTTCAAGACAGCTCTGTATTGGACGGAACAAGGGCTGGAGATGGAGTACCGACTGACCCAACTTCGGAAAAGATCACTGATCGTGCTGTTGTGATGAGGCAAGCAGATGCAGAACGGTTGATGGATGACACTGTTGGTATGCCCCACACAGATGTGAGAATGTGCTCAGACCCTAAGGAAATGCGTCCTCCATGTGAAATCTTGAAAGATGAGCTCTTGAAGAGAAAGCCTAGTCGTACAGGATCTCGATTAAAAGGGAAAGCAAACCTGGTGAAAGCTTGCCTGACAGTGAACGGACACTTATTTCACCAGCCTCTGGATTGAGAGAGGCAAGTCAGGCTAGCAAAGACAATAATGATGATAAGGTCAAGGACCCGAAGAAAGCAATTGATTTGAGTGCTGCAGGCTTTGAGGCGGCTCATATGGTTATTTCCAAAGAAGAGTATGAAGACCGCTTCAGGGATTGCATTATTGGCTTGAAGGATATAACTGACATTGTTTTGAAGGCAGTTAGAGCTGCAGAAGCGGAAGCCAGAGCTGCAAATGCACCTGAGGAAGCCGTGAAAGCAGCAGGTGATGCTGCTGCCGAGCTTGTGAAATCTGCTGCTTTAGAGGTATGGAAAAGGACTATTAGACTTTCTAAAATACTATTAATGGTTACTTAACCTTGATATTTTTCTGCTTCATTATTTTGTTAGTAATTTTGATGATCTGTGTTTTTGAAGGTTTGGACGAGTGAAAATAATGGCGACGCGGTTATGTTAGGTGCTGAGAAAGCTGCAACTACAGTAGTGGATGCTGCCATGTCTACTAGTGTTTCACGGTAATCGAAGAAGCACTTTCTCTCTCTCTCTCTCTCTCTCTCTCTCTCTCTCATGGTACTTTCTCTGAGCTTTAGTTGGTCTTACAGAAGCTCTGACCAAGTTAAGGAGGAGCATGTGGTTGAAGAAACTGTGAAAATCAGTCCGGATTTGGAAGATTTTGTTCTTGCTGAACTAGCTCTTCAGCTCTTAGAATGCCCACAAGACTCAGCTAGAAAGAATGCTGCCATATTCTTTGCTGCTGCTTTTGTGTTCAAAGCTGTTCTGGATTCATTTGATGCACATGATGGGATGAATAAACTTCTGAATATATTATATGTTGCTGCATATGTAAGGTCTGGTGTCAACTCTGGAGCATTAGGATCCTCCAATGGGAGTCAAGGGAATGAACGATCCCCTGCTGAAGCTCTGACTGCAACAGAAAAGCAGGTTGCATATCATCTCCTCCAGCTTGTTAATTCCATCCGGCCAAGCAAGAGTATCCGTAGTATTGCTCGGAACACTTCCAGTGCAAGAGCTGGTGACAAACCTTTTGACATTGACAACGAGGCTATGGATGCTATTCGTCAGATCCAGCGGGATAGAAAGTTAGGACCTGCTCTTGTGAGAGCTCGCTGGCCCGTGATGGATAAATTCTTGCCTCTAATGGTCATATAACTATGCTGGAGTTATGCCAGGTAAAAATATGGATAAGTTCTTGTTTTTTTGTCCTTACCTAGAAAAACAAAGTTTGTACATAGGCTGATTTAATAATTCATAACAACTGTTTCAGGGTCTACCTTCTGATCGGTATCTTTATTTGGAGTTCTTCACATCATAACACTCATGCCATACAGTCACAAATTGATAGTGCATGGTACATTAAGTAACAGCAGTATTGGTATGACTATCTTACTTGATATAGCAAATAGTGTTATGAGAGAAGATTTTATGCACCCGGGCAGCAGTGCTCCCGCCAGGTGGTGGTAAGAGACTGGTTGATTCTAGTCTAGATATCTGTGCCAAAGTACTTTTCTAGTGAGATACAGATAGCGTGAAATTATGAATACAGAGTCAATCGTATAGTGCAACAGTTCTGCATGCAGAATTAGGTGAGAGCAGGCCCTCTATGGTCAGATGAGCCAGCAAGCTGGGCACAAGAACAAAAGCTACACACGTGAAGTAGTAATTTATATTTGTGGGGTCATTGATTGACTGAACTTGACCTCAAGCGCCCCTGGATAGAAAGTAGAACGACGGCAGCGCAAGGTAGCAAATAATGTGAACATTAGTGGGAAATCATCTTTCTAGCCTTTGTAAAAAAAAATCCGGTGTTTCAAAATGAATTTAAATGAAAAAGATAAATGTCATTTTTCACGAAATTTTATGCGCAAATATAGAATGTTCAGATGTATACCCAAGACAATTTTTTTTTATACTTTTGGAACAATATCTAATATTCATTACTTATAATGGCTAAATCTCCACCCGAGCAAAAACATCTTGTCCATAGTGGGTTTACAATATTACTATCCTTTTTTTGGAAGCGTGTTGATTTTCGTTAAAATGTCGCTGAAAACACTGTGTATCTATAAACAACGCGCGCATAAGGGATACGCCGCCGCGGGCCGAAGCGCGGCGTAAACGAAGCGGCAAAGCTTTTCCACGGCGCGGGTAAGCGGGGGGTAGCACGGGGCAGTGGGAGCGGCAGCGAGATGCTGCGACGGCGCAACGGAAAGGACAACCTGGGTTGAAATTTTAGCTCCACCGTTCTTGCGTCAAGAATGGGGAACAACAAACTTGGCCACGGAAATCGAATATATAGCGAACTCGGGGAGAATATCCCATTCCCAGGAAAAAATTCGAGGCGACCATATTTGCCCTATTTAGTCGGTATGTGGTATGTTTGTTCGCTCCGGATTCAGGAAAACAGTTATGTTCCTGGCCGGGACTTGCGGGGTCTGCTAGAGATGCTGCTAAAGAAACAAAAAATGTGATCATCTAGAAAAAATGTTGAAAGCCATCTAACGGGTGAAAGTTTTAAAAAGTGCAACTAATCAATGGTTGACACTAATGCTAATAGAAAATATATTTAAAAATGTAATCAAGATGATTAGGTAACTAGATGCCATTTGTACAAACTGAGAAAGATATGACCAGGTGAGGGAAGACGGTGACCCTGCTATTATATCAACGCGGGTAACACTGTGCAAAAGTACAGCTATAACCGGAAGCAAGAGGTCTACGAACTGACCGTTTGGATAGACAGCGCTACGAAATGATGGCACACGGCAGCGAGTTGTCCGAGTTGTTGACACTAGCACAATTGCGTGTACACGTGGGTCAGCATTTATTGTGGAACTCACAGTAATACAGCTGAGCTGTAGAATATACGCTAGAGAAGCTGGCCGTCTACAGAACGCATACAAACAAGCGGATGGCAAGATCGAGGAGATGGACGGTGCACCGTGATCCACCCGGCGGGATCACTGGTGCCCGAGAGTCAAAAGGCTTTTTCGATAGTGTTATTGGCTATGTTGATCCTGAGGTGTGTTTTTCCTTCTCAAGCTATGCATTAACTAAGCTTTGCGGACCCAGCAGTATTTACCAAAGTTCTTCCAAATAATATATCTTCTTGCTGTGCTTTGTCTATTAGGTGATTTGTCCAGCACTGAATGTGCTTGTCAATCTTGTATGCCCCCTCCCTCCTTCAACCAGCAACAAACCGTCCTCAACTGCCAATCAGGGCCAAGGTTTCGGATACCGGTTCAAAAAAAATTCCGGAGGGGGCCGGTATTTCCGGTAACCGGAGTTACCGGAAAATACCGGCCGGTAACCGGCCCAATATTTCGGCAAGAATTTAGGATTTAAACTTAAAACATCGGATTTTTTCAAAATTTAAATTTTTCGAGCACAAATTTGTTTCAAATTTGACTAATCCGAGATTTTTCATCCGAGATATGCAAATTCCGAGGGGTCCGAGAAATCCGGTTACCGCGGAATTCCACGGAATTCCGGCCGGTAACCGAAACCTTGATCAGGGCTGCTGAAAAACTTACTTCAGAAAGAAATCTAGCAGCAAACCAAGGTGAATCTGGCACGCCTGTTGTGCCATCTGGAGTTGTTGGTGATAAGAGAATATCACTTGGCGTAGGAGCTGGGGGTCCTGGTCTTGCTGCTCAACTGGAACAAGGGTATCGTCAAGCTCGAGAAGTAGTCAGAGCCAACAATGGTACAAAGATTCTTCTACAGCTTCTTAGTACTCGGATGGTTACTCCTCCTGTGGCTATTGATGCTATTCGAGCCCTTGCCTGTCGTGTACTGCTTGGCTTGGCTAGGGACGATGCAATTGCTCATATACTGACAAAGCTCCAGCCTCCAGGTATGTGGACTGCAGAACAATGCACTTCTTTTCATCCTCTTTCTCTTATTATTGCATGACTATAATCTCAGTAATGAGTAAATGCTAGCGACTATCCCTCTGTTTCACATATAGGGACTGTTCTTCTCCGCTCTTGCCTTGTTTACAGAAATTAATATTGTACTGAATGAGGTTTCATAACCTTACTAGTGCTACCAATACAAACCTAATCGTTGAACTTTCTGTCTGTTCTTTGTTGAAAAGTGCTGTGAAAAGTGCTGTCAAATGAAATGACGGAGTGGTAACCAAGCCTGTTCTTTGTTGTGATAATAGATTTCGCGAATGGCCCCTCTCTGATATCCTTCTTTCATCCTGTCTTCACATGCGTGCCCCTAGATAACTTCTTTTTTCTTGTTGCCTCCTAGGTAAGTAACTGTTCACATGTTATTTCAGGTAGGGAAGAAATATCAGAACTGATTCGTGATACCAGTACCCAGACGACTGGAAGTGATAATGCAAGATGGATAAATGAACTGACCCATGTGGCAATTGAACTTATCGCGGTAAGGAAAGCCTATTGTTTTATGTTATTTTGAGCTGCTCAGGATTATATGTCCGTATAGTTCTGCTCTTCATCAAGTCGACGAGCACTTTTTTTTTTACGTGTTTGGTATTCCATGGTACAATTATTTTGTAACCCGAGTGGTAAAGTAGTGCTGATGTAGAAAACCAACTTATGGTTCTTTGATGTTATCCGGTTACCCTTTGCTTCCATATTTTTTATGTCGTAGGGTCCCCTAATTTTAATGTCTGCCTAGTACTTAAATGAGAAGATGGGCTGAATGACTAATATGTTTTTTCTTTTCTTTCTCCTGATAGGTCTTGACAAATTCTGGCAAAGAAACGACCTTAGCAGCAACTGATGCTGCCGCTCCAGCCTACCATTCCAGGTTTGACATTGTGTAATGTTCTCCTTCTTTTATTACTTCCCCAGCTCCACGTTCCTACATCTGATCTTCTCTTTTGCGTGTAGGGAACTGATGCAACTGATACATGAGCATCTCCTTGGATCTGGTTTGGCTGCTACTGCTGCCATGTTGCAGAAGGAGGCCGACCTTACACCTTCGCAATCAACTGCTCCAGTGCTACCTGTCCACCGGGCCGTTGTCCCAGAACCATCATCTGTTCAAGTTCAACAACAGTGGCCCTCTGGCCGTGTTCAGGGATTTCTGCCTGACAAAGCAATGATAGCTGAAGATCAAACTGGCCAGAGATCAGATTCTGTTGTGCCTTCGTCCAAGAAGAAGACACTGGTCTTCTCATCCAGTTTTTCTAAACGAGCTCAACCTCTTTCTTTTTCTGGTAATAGAGCAACCAATAGCCTGACAAGCCCTGTACCTACTGGAAATGTGGACAGTATAACTTGCTCTGCTTCTGCTGCCAATACGGAAGATGCGGAGACATCACATAAAACACCAATGCCGTTGCCACTCAAGAGGAAGCTTGCCGATACCGATCTTAGTTCTGCATCAGCAGCAAAGCGTCCCGCACTAGTTGACCAATCATGTCAATCTCCTGTATTCAAAACTCCTGCTGCTACTCGCAGAGGCCTGTCTGTAGCAGTGGATTCTCCAACTGCTGCATTTCATTCAGGAAGGACAAATTTCAACCACATTTCCACGGAGAATTTTGAAGATTCTCAAGGCACGCCTGGCGTGATAACAGGAACACCACATCTTTGCGCAAATGATCAACAATCAGGAAATTTGGAGCGCATGACACTTGACTCATTGGTTGTACAATACTTGAAACATCAGCATCGCCAGTGTCCCGCTCCAATAACAACTCTACCACCAGTCTCTCTGCTGCAGCCTCATGTTTGTCCTGAGCCTAGCCGCAGCATCAGTGCACCACCAAATGTAACTGCCGCATGGGAAGCCGTGAGATAAGCAGGGAGTTCAGTGGGATCCAAGTACCTCGCAGGGACCGTCAGTTTATATACAACAGGTTCAAGCCATGCCGTGTTTGCCGTGACGAGTCTTCGCTGTTGACTTGCATGACTTTTATTCAAGATGCATCACGAGTGGCTGCTGGAAACCATACTGGTGAATTAAGAATATTTGACAGCAACACTGCAAATCTTGTTGAGACGCAGTCGTGCCACCAACATCTTGTTACAACGCTGGAGTCAACATCTTCTGGTGGAAATTAGCTGATTCTCTCTTCTAGCTTAAATGAGGTTAAGCTCTGGGGCTCTTTCACAGTGTCGGCGGGACCTTTGCGCACATTTGAGGATTGCAAATCTGCCAGGTTTAATCATGCTGGGACTCTATTTGCCGCCATTTCTACCGATCCAGCTCGCCGGGCGGTTCTGTTGTATGATGTGCAGACACAAAATGTTGATATGCAGCTTCCTGATAACTCGAGCCTCTCAGGTTCTGGCCGTAAATATGTAATCCAATTATACATTTCAGTCCTTCAGATGATATGCTGCTGTGGAACGGGAACCTGTGGGATAGACGAAGTCCGGACCCTATCCATCAGTTTGATCAGTTCACAGACTATTGCGGTGGTGGCTTCCATCCAGCTAGAAATGAGGTAATTTTATTCTTTGGCTGCAGTTATTGTGTTCTGGCCATGAAGAAATAGCCCCCCCCCCCCTCCTTCCTCGCCGCATCAAAATATAGGGCTTGTAATTTCCTTAAAACTTGTAAGTGACATGCATTTTTGCCCTCTAAGGGAAAAACTTTTCTTGCATTACCACGAGTGTTCCTCTTGTCAGCTAGTCATTTTTAAACCATGTAATAGTTTGGATGGAAATTGCAAGTCATTTTGCACAGAAGAAATTGTGTTGTGAATATACTTGGATGCACCATCTGAGCTTCTGAGATTCTACACATAACAAGTTATGGACAACACAAGGTCAACCAGCGGTGAGATCTTATGAGTAAACTTGTTTGCCTGCATGCTCACTTTCACTTTCTGAAAACAACAAATTTTGCTGTTAAGTTTAACAGCTTGACGGTGCCATATATATTTCGCAACCTGATTTTTTTATGAATAAAACATTATCTTATCTTTCCAGCCAACATAAAATGACTTCCGTAATTATTCTGCAAGAAAATGCCAAGTAAAATAAGAGAAGTGCAGTGTAATAAGATAATATTTGCCAAATGTGTTTATATTGCACTGATTTTTATAAAATATGACATGCTTTGGGAACAATGATCTGTATATGTACTTATGTTGTTTGCCGTGCCAAAAAATATTTGGGAGGATTTTGTTTGTACTTGTGCTTATGTTGTCATCTCTGTCCACAATGTTTTTTTGCAGATGACCCTTAATTTAGAGGTGTGGGATCTGAGAAAATTTAAGCTTCTGAGGAGCATCCCTTCTCTGGACCAGACGGTGATCAAGTTCAACGGCAGGGGTGATGTTATCTATGCCATCCTCAGGCGCAACCTGGAGGACGTTACATCCTCCATCAACTCTCGCAGGGTCAGGCATCCTCTGTTCCGCACCATCGACGCCATCACCTACTCAGACATCGCGACCGTCCAGATAGACCGTGGTGTCCTTGACCTTGCCACCGAGCCCAACGATTCCCTCCTTGGAGTCGTCGCCATGGATGATCCCGACGAGATGTTCTCCTCTGCTCGCTTATTTGAGGTTGGCAGGAAACGGCCGACTGATGATGATTCAGACCCTTAGGACGGAGGGGACTTAGACGAGGAGGACGAGGATGAGGACGACTCAGAGGTTGATGTCCTCCTTGGATCCGATCTGGCGCTCGGTGACTCGGACTTTGGCGAGGATCCAGGCAATAGCAGCGACGATGATGGTGACGACGACTATGATGATGATGATGACATGGACATCGGGGATGAGAACGACGATGAAGGTGACTTCGACGTGGGCGAGGGGTTACTGGAGATCATGGGCGGCGGCCGGGACGGCGATGATAGCGATATGATGCAGTCCTTTAGCAGCGGCGACGAAGAAGCCTGGATCATGTGAGAGGGTAGAGGATGATGATTTATTTTTGTACGGTTGTGTCGGGGTGGCGAGGGCACCAGATCTGTCTGTACCCTGAGATTACGGTTCTAGTTATCTTGCATTGTCGGAAGAGTGAGTAACGTGATGTATTTGTAGTAGCTGTTACCTTTTAGAGCTGCGCGACATAATCTTTTGAGGCGTTAGAGCATCTCCAAGCATAGCCCCAAATCCGGCCCCAAAGTGTCCGCGAACGCTTCCGGATGGACGACTCCAAAACTAGTGTCCTACAACCACATCCCCAGACAATTGTCCCCAAACTCATACAAGCCATGCAACGTCGATCCGATATATACCGGATTCATATTACAATACATGGAGTTCGAATTCAAATGAAATTAACAAAGTTTACAAGTTGTCCGATAAAAGAATGAGAATTCTCTGTTGCGAGTGAAAATGAGAACGAGAGAATGAATGAATCGAACTGTGTTCTTTATTCCATTGACAATTGGATATTTATACAAGGTCAACCGTCACGAAGAAGAGACGCGACCGATCGTGGGGGTGTGAGTGAGCGTCGCGTCGGTTGCCGAAGCAACCGCACGACGGATACATAGGGAGGATTCCCTTTAATTAAGTAAACTAATTAAATCCTAACACTCCCCCTAATCCTTCCTTGTATTTGCGATTGAATATCCTTGGAATAATCTCCTCCAAAAACCCTGTGGGAAAAATACGAAGAGTAGTGTAGGATATGCTGGTAAAACTACTTCAAACCCTATTGGAAAAATAAGGAGAAAATGATCCAACATATAATGATTATTGCCTCTGTTAACTCGATATGAAGTGTATCCATAGAATTTAGAGGGCAATAAATATGTCGTGTATACTTCCCTAAAAACCCCGGTGGGGAAAACAGAAAGTATGACATACAATCTTATGTTGATATTACCTCATTAAAAAACCTTAATGAGAACCTGAAAAAGTAAACTCATAAAGGGAAAAAGAGTGTAATACGATGCTTTGAACATGAATAGTTCAGGAAAATACACCCCCTGATTCTTGCAAATCCCGAAGTCGTCGCATACCAATCCCATGAATGTATTTCTGGAATGTTGAAGTTGGTAGAGACTTCGTGAAAAGATCAGCGAGGTTATCACATGATTTGACTTGCAAGATGTCGATTTCCCCACTTTTCTGGAGTTGATGGGGGAAAAACAACTTGCGGGCAATATGCTTAGTGATATTGCTCTTTATGTATCATGTTTGCATCTGTGCAACACATGCCGCATTATCTTCGTAGATAATGGTAGGTGATTCGATAGAACCAATTCCACATGACTGTTGTATGTGGTTTATCATTCTGCGAAGCCACACACATTCGCGTGATGCTTCATATATTGCAATTATTTCAGAATGATTGGTGGACGTTGCAACCAGAGTCTGTTTCGAAGACTTCCATGATATGGCCGTTCCACCATGTAGGAACACAAAGCCGGATTGCGATCTGGCATTATGGGGATCAGATAAATAGCCAGCATCAGCGTATCCAATCATACTAGAGTCCAGGTTTTTCTGGAATTGAAAGAATAGGCCAAGATCCTTTGTGCCTTGGAGATATCGAAAAACATTCTTGACTCCCGACCAATGGCGTTTGGTGGGAGCTGCGCTGTGTCTAGCAAGTAGATTCACTGCAAATGCGAGGTCAGGTCTCGTACAATTTGCAAGATACATAAGCGCTCCAATGGCACTGAGATATGGAACCTCGGGTCCCAACATCTCTTCTCCATCATCCCTTGGCCTGAACGGATCTTTCTCTATGTCTAGAGATCGAACCACCATGGGAGTTATAGACGGATAGGATTTGTCCATATTGAATTTCTCCAATATTTTCTGGATATAGGCAGCTTGGTGTACCATTATTCCTGAGGGAAGGTGCTCGAGTTGTAGACCCAAGCAAAATTTGGTTTTACCCAAATCCTTTTTCTCAAATTCCCTCTTTAGATGATTGCGTGCTTCATCAATATCTTGTGCATTGCCAATGATGTTAAGATCATCGACGTACACGGAAATGATGCAAAATCCTGAAGAGGACTTCTTGATGAAAACACATGGGCAGTCATCACTGTTGGAGTAACCCTTTTGAAGAAGGAACTCACTAAGTCGGTTGTACCACATCCGCCCCGACTGTTTCAAGCCGTATAAAGACTTGTTCAGTTTTACACAATACATGTTGCGTTTTGCACTTGCATCCGGGACAGAGATTCCGTCAGGAACCTTCATGTAAATGTCCGAATCTAGTGACCCGTAAAGATATGCGGTCACGACATCCATCAACTGCATAGATAGACGATTTTGCACTGCCAAAGATATTAAATATCGGAAAGTGATACCACTCATAACCGGAGAATATGTCTCATTGAAATCAATGTCGGGTCTCTGCGTGAAACCCGGTGCTACGAGCCTTGCTTTGTATCTCACCACCTCATTGTTCTCATTCCGTTTCCGAAGGAAAACCCATTTGAATCCCACAGGGAAAACACTGGGAGGTGTAGGTATTGCTTCTGTGAATACCTTCCTTTTATTAAGCGAGGCTAATTCCGCTTGTATTGCATCCTTCCATTGAGGCCAGCCGGAGCGTTTTTCACACTCAACGATAGTCCTTGGATCATGATCATTAAGAAGGGTATTTGCAATTGTAGCAGAAAAATAAATGTCGACAATCATAGACTTACGGTTGAATGATTCTCCAGAATCGATATAGTTGATGGATATCTCGTGCACCCTTGATGACTCTTCGTGATTTCCCAATACGCGTGAGTCTAGGTGTTCCGATGTCCCAGCCAGCTGGAGCTGGGTTGTGGAGGTTGCCGTTCCACTGGGTGTATACTACCCATAAGGTGTTTGTCAACGTTGAGCTGACTTGCATTTACTGATTTTGAGGAGTTTTGTAACAGCCCATGTTTGTAATAAAGTAACTATGCATTCATGAGCATCATATAATTTTCACTAAGAATTTTTCGCATCTTAAATAAAGAGTAATTTGTCGAAAATGGTATAAATTTCTCCTATTTTCAAATGTTGTTCAAAATTCCCAAAAATTCAAACTAAAAA